>OZ030010.1:60279414-60879414 GCA_964023405.1 Apodemus agrarius | reverse complement strand
TAATAAAACTACTTGGCTCACCAAATCACACTTTGGTGGTATCATTGCTTTGGGCTTTTGTTGATTCCGTATTTAGGGTAACAGCATATTTATTACTGTCTCTCAGGAACAGTGTCACTGTCACAGACTAACACACTATCCTTAGGGTTTGAGTGTGTGTGTGTGTGTGTGTGTGTGTGTGTGTGTGTGTGTGTTGCCCATTCTGGTGGTGCCAGTTGTGTTGATATTCAGCCTGGCTTAGCAATACCTGTTAAAGTTGCATTGTGCACCTTGTATGATGGTATACAACATTTCTACTCTACCATTAGTCCAAAACATGTTGCCTTGTCTGGAGGGATAGCATAGATAACACACAAGTTATGCTCCCTTACTCTTGGTATTAAACTACTGTTAAAAAGAGAGACCTGATTAAAACACGTTTAAAAAGAGTAACTTTGGTGACTTTTCAACGGATGATACCTATCAAATTTGTCACTCAGAATTTGAAGTTAGAAATTCTTTTAATGCAACACATTAATGAGCATCTACTTTGCTAGAGGTTCTGTGTTAAATTTAAAGAAAGCGTGAGAGTAAGAAGAGGCTGGAAGAAATTACCTCAGGAAATTTATAGGGAGTGAAGTATGTGAGTTCTTTGTAAAAAAAAAAAACACTCTCTCTCTCTCTCTCTCTGAGGTGGTGGTGCTGGTGCTGGTGGTGCTGGTGCTGGTGCTGGTGGTGTGTGTGTCTGTGTGTCTGTGTGTGTGTGTTTACATATGCATATGTGCATGCAAGTGAGTGGAGTTACACATGGAGTCCAGAAAGGTCCTTGGATCATCTGGAGCTGGAGTTACAGGTAGTTGTGAGCTGTTTCAGATGGGTGCTTGGAATTGTACTCAGGTCCTTTTCAAGAGCAGTATACACTCTTAATTAAGCTGTCTCTATATCCTTCTCCTTCGCCTCCTTCTACTCCTCCTCATCCTCTTCTTCCTCCTCTCTTCCTCCACCTCATCCTCCTTCTTTTTCTGTTTTTTGAAAATTAATTAAGCTATTTATTTACTTTACATCCCAATTGCAGTTTCCCCTCCTCTCCCAGTCCCTCCTTCTCTTCTCCTATCCAAAATTAATCAAAAGAGATAGAAAAGGACATTTCATAATCATCAAAAGAAAAATCCACCAAGATGATGTCTCAGTTCTGAATATCTATGCTCCAAATGCAAAGGACACCCATATTTGCAAAAGAAACATTAGTAGACTTTAAATCACACATTGAATGCCACTCATTAATAGTAGGAAACTTTAACACCCCACTCTCACCAATGGACAGGGCATCTAAACTGAAAGTAAACAGAGAAATTTTGGAGCTAACATGTTATGAATCAAATGGACCTAATAGTTATCTACAGAACATTTTACCCAAACACAAAAGAAAATCTTCTCCAAAATGGACCATATACTTAGTCACAAAGCAAGTCTCATCAGTTATAGTCCTCTTTAAGAAACTGATTTTATCACACTGCTGAAAAATGGGATAAACAGCTTACTACAGAAGCAAGAAGAGAGTCATGACGCAGTCGAGCTTGGAGGACATGGAGTCAAGAGAAGAATATGTATTGGGAACATTCCCAGAAAGCTAAAAATGATTCTATCCAAAGGAATAGAATAGAAGAGAAGGGAAACTGAAAGCCCAGTGGCCTAAAATCACAGAGCACATTGTAGCCTTGTGATTACAGCATACCAGGAAGAACTGGGGAGACATGATTTCACAGGTAAAAAGGGCATAGAAAGTAGGCCTGTGATGCCAGAGTTAGACATTTGATTTTATCTTGAGACTAATAGACAACCACTAAGGAATTTTCAGAAAGAGCCTTGTATAATCATACTTTATTAGTTATTTTGTTTTATTTCATTGCATTACAGTTATGGAAGTAGTGTAGTGGGCTGGGTGAAAGGGAGTAGTGAAGAAAATCAAGATCCTACTTAGAGCATTTTAACACAGCAAGGAGAACAGATGAGAACTGTAGAATAGTATGAACAGCATCAAAGGAAGATCGACTCAGTGTTTATCAATCATCTCTCACTGTAATAAAGCTGTATAAAAAACAACACAATCTCAATGCCATATAATAATAAATATTACTTTTTCCTTCAAAAGTCTGCAGATCAGCTGAGGTGCTATTTAGCTAGTATTTCTTGGATTGGGTACAGTGGTGGAAAAATATTGGCATTTCAATACAAGGTTTCTCTGTGTAGCCCTGACTGTCCTGGAACTCACTCTATAGACCAGGCTGGCCTCGAACTCAGAAATCCACCTGCCTCTGCCTCCCAGAGTGCTGGGATTAAAGGCGTGCACCATTACTGCCTGGCCATCAATGCATTTCTTGACATTTATTTTCAGAAGTGGTATACTGTCACTCATCCAGATTTCTAAGGTTTGAATATGGTTTGTTCTTTCCAAAACTCATAATAATGCCCTAAGGCGTAATACCCTAAGGTAATGGTGCTGATAGGTGGCAGGACCTTGAAAGAGGCAAATAGATTATGAATTGTTTTTCCCTTGCAAATTCATTGGTGCACTTCTTCTTAAAGTGGGCTGGCTGTCATTGTAATGGGCTGCTTTAAAAGAGAGTTTGGCCTTCTCCCATTAACCTCGCACATGTGTGCCTCTCTTGTTGCATGCTTCCTCTACTTCCTTCTCTTTGAACACACTAACTTGGCTTTTCACTCTTCTATCAGGAGACAATAACCAGAAGCTGAACAGATGCTGGTACCGTGCTCTTTAACTTTTAGAACCATAAGATAAAAGCAAGAATCTTTCCTTTTTAAATTGTTTACTCACAGGTAGACTGTTATTGCAACAAAAAGTAACCCAAAATGGCAACTTTTCATTGACTGAAGAAAAATCATGCAGCAAAGCCTTGCCTTGAAATGGAAGGGCACTTCGAGGACACATGCCAACTGGCATGGATAAA
The DNA here is from genome assembly GCA_964023405.1 of Apodemus agrarius. NCBI lineage: Eukaryota > Metazoa > Chordata > Mammalia > Rodentia > Muridae > Apodemus > Apodemus agrarius. Next base: position 60,876,466 of record OZ030010.1, on the reverse strand, counting down.
GGGAAGGATTAAAAACTGTGACAATACAAGTAATTTATTATGTTTGGATCTGGAGAAGGAGACAGCAAAGCGGAAGAGGTGAAATGGGGTATTCAAAATGATTAAGAAGCTGAAATCAAAGGCTGTTGTGACTGATCCTAGTGAATGGGGAGCGAGACTTGTTTGATATGACTCTGGTAGGAAAAGACCACATAAGTTTTCAAGTATAATGTTAAATGTTAGAGTGTTTTATCCTGTGTTATGAGAAGGTGCTGCAGAATTATGAGCATGGGAGAAAAAGGCCTCCAATTTTATTAGCTAGATAGGAGAACAGTGTGATTCATAGCCATAGGTGAGCCTTATAGAGCCTGAAGGCCAAGGGGAGGTGTTTAGTGTATCCTGGTATGCATAAGGCAAAAATTCTCACCCTTTAGTACTGTTGAAATTTGGGTCGAGATCATTATTTGTTGTGAGGCTAGTTCTCTGCATTGTAGAATATTTCATTACATCTCTGGCTTCTACCTACCAGGTGTAAGTAGTATTATTCTCTTCAAATTGTAATAAAATAAAAAAATACAAAAAAATATAAAAAACACTTAAGTGTGTCCTGAATCCAAAATGACTGCTTGCTTGGAGCAAGTTTTATGAAGTGCCATGTTTCTCAGAGTGCTTGATACTCCCTGTTACCCATTTTCCTCTTATTTTGTGCTAATAGAATGCCAAACTTTAGCTGATGACATAGAATTCTAATACTTAGCAATAGTACTAAGTTTTGACCTGTGAATTTAAGTGGAAATGTAATAGGAGATTTGTGGGAAGGTTTCTTAAAGTATATAAGCTACGTGTGGTTTTGGTTTCCTACATATTCCTTCCTGAATCTGTATGTCATATCAGAACTCTAACAGCCTTCAGAATCCATGTAGATCTGAGCAATTCCATAAAAATAGCTGAACAGAAATATGCAATGACTCTCAGTCGCAATACATTTTTTTGGAAGATACCATGCCATACTGCATTGCCTGCCTCTAGGTTCCTTTACCAAAATAAGGATCATATCCAGGTCATCTGTTTTGTTTTGTTTTTCTACGCTGGTATTGCAAAATCTAGTTCCAACTGCTAAATACTACAGCATAATTCTTACTCATACACTATGAGAGCAAGTCCTTTGAAGAGCTTCTGTGATTTTGATTTACCTAAAAATAGGATGAAAAGAACAGTTTCTCTGTCTTTCAGGCTTTGGACATCGTGGTATGAACATTTGATGCCTGGTACCACTGTACTCACCTGTTGGCATGCTAATGAGAAACAAGCAGACAGAATGAATTTCAATCCTTGATATCACTGAGCCACTGATTTGAGCAACACCAGAATGTACCATCTTCAGAATATTTGTGAAAGACAAGGATTATCCCGTTAATTAATTTAATTTAAGTTGCTGTTATTTGAGTCTTGAGCGTTCCAAGATGATGCAAATAGGTTATGAAGGGAACTGCTAAGTTAGGTTACATTAAACATTGAAAAAGATTGAGTCACTTAGGTCTTTGGCGCTCAGGAGGCAGTTCAATACATATGAATGAGCACAGAAGAAGATATGGGATTGTTCTAGGCACTGAAGAACGAGCCCCCTTTTTTGTAAATGTCTTGATACTCACTGTAAAATGCCACCTTCATCATGGTTAGTGTTTCAGCAATTCCTATATATGGTGTTCTCTTCCAAGGTTATAGGCAAAGAATAATATGAAACTGCAAAAAGAGGAGACATGAACCTTATTAGAATCATTAATGGTGCCTCCAAGAAGAAACCTTAGAGTTTGCTCAGGATCCTCTCAAAAAATGCTAATGATGCTGCCAATCCTCTCTGCTTCCCATATCCTACATTCTGAGCTTTCCTTATCTATCGTCGTAACTCCAGCAAAAACTCCATTTCCCTTAAGGGACTTGCCTTGGATGTGTTAATCAGCTGTTCCTTGTTCTTATAATTCTATTAAACCCAACAGTCTATAACTAAGTTCCTATATATGCTTACAACCACCAGAGGACAGTACGGTCTAGACAAGCCTTGCCAGCCAGAAATTCAAGCCAATCCTCCTGGAATCATTTATTGCCTGGATCAGAGGCCCACCTGCCACTGTCTTTAATTTTAGGCTGGGCATGAGAGGCTGTAGGAAGGAACCTCACAGGCACTGGGTTTTAAAGGAAACTCTAATGCCTTGTTTTTGTTTTCATTGCTCAGTTTCAGGCTTTGTGGGGTAGCAAGAACTCCTCATGGTCTCAGAGACATGGATTAAAGCCAAAAGTAGCTGGGAGCACAGGCCAAGGGATATATTTGGAAGGTGGATTCCAACTCCTCTTCCTCCGGAAGGGGCAGGCGGGCCTTGGCCTTATGCCCAGATCACAGAACCGTAGACTCAGAGTTGAAAGAATCCTTAGCACAACAAGCAGAAATCCTTAGTTTACTGGCCCGTGACTGCCCTGAAATTATATGCTGAATTGTGGTGTCTGCATCCAAAGATTTCATCAGAGTCTCAGAAGTCTGAGATGCCACAAAAGGTTAAGAAGAACCAAATACTTTAAGTCACAGATGAGGCCCTAAGAAGGGAGAGACATGCCCAAGGTCAGTTATTCAGGAATAGAGCTGAACTAAAAGTCAAGTAGTCATGCTGCACTACAAAAAATAATTCTTGAAATATTTGTGTTTAAACTGGAGAGTAAAGACCCAGGGTTATGTCAGAGGTAAGCAGGAGCTGGATATACAGTGCCTTCTAGAGTCTTGCTCTCCCCTTCTCTCTTTACCTTTCTGTTTCTGTCTCTCTTTGTGTGTGCACATGTGTACTTATGTGTGTGCATGTGAGTGTGTGTGTGTGTGTGTGTGTGTGTGTAGGTTCCTCTGTTTATGTAGATAGTAAGATTGATTGGATGTTTGTTTGTGCTTTCCTTCTGATTGTATCTGCTTACTTCTCTTATGCACTGTGATCACGAGGTTTCCTTAGAGTCTACCTTCACATGCCAAAACAAAGTTTAACTGTTAATTGAGCACAATCTTCAGAGCTTCTCTCCTATTTGGGCTTATACAAAAAAAATGGGTCTTGGTCATACTCAGTGCTGGGCTATGACAGAATTAGAATAATAATTATTATAGTGAAATTAATTAGAGAAACACAATATTTTCTAACTATCCCAATTTTGTTATTCAGATCAGTGGCCAATAGAATGCCAGAAAGAGAAGAAATCTTAGAAAATTTATATATTCACTTCCTTGACTATACAAATGAAGATCTATGTCTTTCCAAAGGAAGCAATGTCCCATAGAATGTATGGAACTACAGCTGTACCCAGTATTATATGAATACTATTTTTCTACCACATTGACTATATGTCTTAGCAAGGGTTTTATTGCTGTGAACAGACACCATGACTAAGGCAAATCTTATAAAGGACAACATTTAATCAGGTGTGGCTTACAGATTCAGAGGTTCAGTCCATTATCATCAAGGCAGGAACATGGCAGCGTCCAGGCAGGCATGGTGTAGGAGGAGCTGAGAGTTCCACATCTTCATCTGAAGGCCAGTAGGAGAAGATTGGCTTTCAGACAGCTAGGATAAGGGTCTTAAAGCCCATACCCACAGTGACACACCTATGCCAACAGGGCCATACCTTCTAATAGTGTTACTCTCTAAGCCAAGTATATACAAACCATCATATTATATTAGTTACTTTTTGTGTTGTTTTGAAAAAAAATTGATAAAATCAATTTAAGGAAAGAGTGGTTTATCTTGGCTCACAGTTTGAGGGTATAGTCCAACATGATGGAGAAGGTGTCGAGGTGATACAACTGTAGTGATGGTGACAGGAATGTAAGGGAACTCTTCCTCCTTATCAGGAAGCAGAGAGAGACAGAGAGAGAGAGAGAGAGAGAGAGAGAGAGAGAGAGAGAGAGAGAGAGAGAGAGAGAGAGAGACTACTAATGGTCAGCTCACTTTCTATTTTTTGTTCAATGTGAGACATCAATCAGTTCCTTGAATGAAATTACCTGCAATTGGGCTGCATCATCCACATCAGTTAACATAATCCAGAAGCTCCTTCACAGACCTGCCAGAAGTTTATTTCCACAGTGATTCTAAATCACATCAAGTTAACAATAAAGAGACATTGATCTGAATGTCTTTTGCTTGGACTGGGAAGGTGCAGGAAGACTTATGTTAAAATTCTGTCCTGCAAGTAAATGATTTCTGCCAACAGGTTGCTTATAGTCCACTGTAACAGCCTTTCTATGCATTATACACAAGATTTGCCATATATGCCAGAAAGCCCGCCCTTTGTTCTCCACTTCCTTAGCTATGTGTTTCTGAAGGCAGAAGAGCAAAATGAGAAGAATTCCACAGGCTTAGTTTCAACTCCAGGGAAGGAAAGCACATCTCTTCTCAAAACTCAAGAATTTTCATCTTTAAAGAGATTAGCAGCTGACTAGACACTTCTTGTGTGGAGGCATTAGTGTTTGTGATACAATCTGACTACATAGTTCAAGTTTGGTTCATGCTTGCTAGGCAACCCAGACAGGCCTTGAAATGACACCCTATCTGCTCCTGCCTTCCCAGTGTTTGGATAACAGAGATGTATCTTGGCACCCTGATCATCATGCTCCATTAATTCCTTTTCTCCACTTTTACCCCTTTTCACAGTATTGTTTACTTTTCAACTTGCTTCATAGTTCATTGCTTAATAATTTCCTAAACACAGTATCTCTTCCAGAGCTGTAGAAATCTTGGTTGTTTTATTTACTTATGCATAGTTGGTATCTAGAACAATGCCTAACACATAGTGTGTACTCAGTACAAAGCTGTTGAATGAATGACTGGGAATTGACATAAGAATGCATAGGAGAGTTCCCAGCTTACAGGAAACCATCACCGTGAGAGCCATCTTTGCTCTCACGTACATGCAAATATGTAAGATAACTGAATACCTATTCATTTGTTGGCCTGCCTTTATCATAACTTTGTCTGATCCTTTCACCAACTAGCAAGGTGACATTCTTGCATTCCTATTTGTAAGACAGGAGACCACATGCTCCACCAGGCTTGGAGGTGGTACAACAGACAAAGATACTATATCAGTTAGATCTCTACCTACCCCAGATCATGAGATTTGTTTATAGGAGGAGATGAGAGGATGCCTTGCTCTCTTCTCCTGAAAAAAAAAAGGCCTAAAGTCCATGAACATTACTGGTTTACTGAGAAATTGGGTTCCGCTGGTAGACGGAATTCAAAAGCACTTTGTATTTAGAAATCTCTTAGAAGCCAGAAGTTATATAACTGCTAAACTTACTGTGGTGTGAACTTTGTCTATATAACAAGAAGCTACTGAATGTACTGTGCAAACAGACTGGCTTCTTTGGTCTATTCCCATCTCTTTTATCCGTTGACTCCCTCTGGAAGTTATATACATCTTATCAGTCTTTCTGAGTACCTCGCAGACCATCTTAGGTTTCTCAGCTTTTTTCCCCCTAGGTGAGTTGTTCACAGTATGTTATGCATCTCTCTGATTCTCAGCCTTCATCAGACTCTAAAATACACATTGAGAATCAGAGATGGCTAAGGTTAAGTCAGCACCGAAATGACATAGCAAATTTGTGCATCACTCCCATGAATCTTCTGAGGCAATAGTATCAAAACCTCCATAAGCCATCAGATACTACCACCCCAGATAAATTATCAGGTGCACAGAGGAAGACTAATTTAGGTATCTAAGATATCCCCTAAATTACTCCTGTGAACCTTAGCCTATATATGATTCTCCTAGGCAACATCTTAGATAAACACTTGTCAAGGGGGTTTTTCTTATACTAAGGAGCTCATTCCATCTAATGATAACCTGTTTCATTCACAGTCCACTCATTTAGAATGTTCTTTATTTTCAGTTCCAAGCTATCTCCTATGGTTTACTCTTGGATTTCAGTTCTGCCTCTGGGAAATCTCTCATGCCCTATCTGCTCTTCCTGTCCCTGGCAGTTCTTTAGAAACATCTAGGAAGAGAGCTCCTCCCCCAAGTCTTGCCTTCTCCAGCATAAACATCCATAGATCCAACTTTTGCACTCCCATCCTCTGTCTGTTCACTCCCTTCTGGATACATCATACATATGGTCCCCTTAATATATGATACACTGTGCTAGACACAGCCCTTTAGTAAGGGCCTAACCAGAGCAGAGTACAAAGGGACAGCTGATTCCCTTGATCTGGACCCCATACACATGCTGATGAAGCATAAGTTGCCACTTGATTTTCAGTTTTTAAATGTTAACATTGTTGATACTTATTAAGGAAAGTCTCATGTCCCTTTCCTTTAAACTATACTCAAGGGAATGTCTTTCATTCTGTGAAGTCAGTCGATTCTCAGCATCCAAGTGGTGACCTCTCCATTTGTAACTGTCAATCATCTGATCAGATTCAACCACTCATTTCAGTCTGTTGACAACTTTTTGGAGCCTTACTCTGTGACCTGACACATTCATCTTCTCCCTTACAGTTTTAAAATTTTAGCAGCAATCACCTTGTGTCTTGGTGAGCTTGTTTTGTTATTTTGTTGAAATATCCATTCCTCCACTCAATCTTTCAGAGGAGTGGTCACCTTCTCCAAGGGGACAATTCTCAAGGCCTGTAGCATGGGAATGACCTTGATCGCTGAATACCAACACAGCCTCAGCCGAGAAAGCAGCTCCAACCTTAATCTCTCCCCCAGCCTGGCTGGCCTCTGTTAGGGAGAACCCCACACACTGGTTGGCTCAGTCAGCAGTGAATGGAATAAGATTTCCAGTTGGTTGCCAGGGCTGAAGGTCTGGAATATCAGGCCAAGCAAGGACAAATCAGTGCAATATAATTTTGTTAATGGCTCAGGAACTGTCAGATTCAATGGGCCCCAGCTTGCTGTAAGGACCCCTTCTTTATCCCAGGCAGGCTCTGGCATTAGGCCCAAGCAGCTATTTCCTTCTTCCTTCAAAGAGTTCCCATCTCTGATACTCTCAGAGAAAAGACTAAATATAGTAAGGACCATAATATCTACAGTGCTTTTTTCTCATTTGCTCCTTAAAGAACTTATATTAAAATTGAATTTATCTTCTATTTTATGAGTATATGCAGGCATAGCAAATGTTTGCAGGTACCAAGAAAGGCCAACAGGGAGTTGGGTCCATTGGAACTAACATTATAGGTAATCGTGAGTGAGCTGTTGTAGCTGCTGGGAGTGCTACCCAGGTCTTCTAAAAGTGCAGCAAATGCTCTTAACCACCAAGCCACCTCTCTAACTCCTAGAGTTTATATTTATAAACTGTGTATCAACTCTAATGTTGTTGTAACTTATTTTGAAAATATAATTATATTTCTTCCTTCTTTTCCCCCCTCAAAACTATCCCACATACCTCTCCTTGCTACCTTTTAAATATATGACCTTTATAATTAATGGTTGTTATATACATGCATATATAGGTATATAACATATACATATATTATACATATGATATATCCTAAATACATAATGACAACCTGCTCATTCTGTATAAAGTTACTTGTATTTTTTTAGGGCTCATCAGTATACAATAGCAGGTACAGGATAATCAGTTGTTGTGATCTTAGTTCAGAAAGGCTACTTCTCCTGCTTTCAGCATTTCCTAGTTGCATGTAGTTCTTTGTGCAGGGATAAGGTCTCCTGGATTTTTCCCCTACCCACTTTAGCATGTGTATTGTTGTTTACCTCATATTTAGACAGTAATGTTGCTGAGGTTTTTATGAGTGTAGTTTCTGACATCATTACCAACATAATCTTATAGCAAACAACCTGATTCTTCATCCCTTACAACCTTTTCACCTCCTCTTCTGCAATGTTCTTTGAGCCTGAGGTATGGGAGTGTTATATAGATGTATTAATTGATACTGTGCTCCACAATGTAGCATTTTGATTGGTTGTGGTTTTTCATCATGCTATTGCAAAGAGAAGTTTTCTTGATGAGAGGTGAAGACTCCACTTGTCTGTGGGTTTAATGAGTGCGTGCGCACCCTTGCATGCGTGCACGCGTGCGCGCGCGCGCACACACACACACACACACACACACACACAAACTAGTCAATAAAACTAAGGAAGATAAACATGAATGAGTGATATTTAATAGAGCACAAAGATATGGCTAAATAAAATGACAAGGACAATTCAAACCTTGAAAGTCAAATTCAGAAAATAAATGGAAATACTGAAGGAAACTGAAATTAAGATGGGATTAAATCTTGATAATTAAATTAGAAAAGTTGGGATATTGATTCCGCCAGAAGTCCTTTTATTGTTGAGAATAGTTTTAGCTATCCTGGGTTTTTTGTTGCTCCAGATGAATCTGAGAATTGCTCTTTCTAGATCTATGAAGAATTGAGTTGGGATTTTGATGGGGATTGCATTGAATCTGTAGATTGCTTTTGGCAAGATGGCCATTTTTACTATATTGATCCTGCCAATCCAGGAGCAAGAAATATTTTTCCATCTTCTGAGGTCTTCTTTGATTTCTTTCTTCAAGGACTTGAAGTTCCTGTCATACAGATCTTTCGCTTGTTTGGTTAGAGTTACGCCAAGGTACTTTATGTTATTTGTGGCTATTGTGAAGGGTGTTATTTCCCTAACTTCTTTCTCAGCCTGCTTGTCCGTTGAGTACAAGAAGGCTACTGATTTGCTTGAGTTAATTTTATAACCAGCCACTTTTCTGAAGTTTTTTTGTCAACTGTAGAAGTTCTCTGGTGGAGTTTTTTGGGTCGCTTAAGTAAACTATCATGACCTCAAGCAGTACTACAGAGAAATTGTGTTAAAAACTGCATGGTATTGGTACAGCAACAGGCAAGTAGATCAATGGAATAGGATTGAAGACCCAGAAATTAACCCACAGACTTATGGTCACTTGATCTTTGATAAAGGAGCCACAACCATCCAGTGGAATAAAGATAGCCTTTTCAACAAATGGTGCAGGTTCAACTGGAGGTCAACATGCAGAAGAATGCAAATTGACCCACTCTTATCTCCTTGCACTAAGATCAACTCCAAGTGGATCAAGGACCTCCACATAAAACCAGACACATTGAAACTATTAGAACTTGGGAAGACCCTGGAGGACATGGGCACAGGGGGAAAGTTCCTGAACAGAACACCAATAGCTTATGCACTAAGATCAAGAATTGACAAATGGGACCTCATAAAATTACAAAGTTTCTGCAAGGCAAAGGACACTGTCAGAAGGACAAAACGGCAACCAACAAAGTGGGAAAAGATCTTCACCAACCCTACATCCAACAGAGGACTAATATCCAATATATACAAAGAACTCAAGAAGTTAGACCCCAAAGAACCAAATAACCCTATCAAAAAATGGGGTACAGAGCTAAACAAAGAATTTTCACCAGAAGAAATTCGGATGGCCGAGAAACACCTTAAGAGATGTTCAACATCATTAGTCATCAGGGAAATGCAAATCAAAACAACCCTGAGATTCCACCTCACACCAGTCAGAATGGCTAAGATTAAAAACTCAAGAGACAACAAGTACTGGCGAGGATGTGGAGAAAGAGGAACACTCCTCCACTGTTGGTGGGATTGCAAAATGGTAAAACCGCTCTGGAAATCAGTCTGGCGGTTCCTCAGAAAATTAGGCATGCCACTTCCAGAGGACCCTGGCATACCACTCCTGGGCATATACCCAGAGGATTCCCCTGCATACAATAAAGACACATGCTCCACTATGTTTATAGCAGCCTTGTTTATAATAGCCAGAAATTGGAAGGAGCCCAGATATCCCTCAAAAGAGGAATGGATACAGAAAATGTGGTATATTTATACAATGGAGTACTACTCAGCAATTAAAAATAATGAATTCATGCAATTTGTAGGTAAATGGTTAGACCTGGAAAATATCATCCTGAGTGAGTTAACCCAATCACAAAAGAATACACATGAAATGTAATCACTGATAAGTGGATATTAATGAGCCCAGAAGCCCTAAATACTCAAGGCACAATTAGCAAGTCAAATGATTCCCAAGAAGAAGAAAGAAGAGGACCCTGGGCCTGTAAAGTTTGGATCCAGTTTTGTAGACCCAGAACAGAGAAACCATGGGGGGAGGGGGAATGACTGGGGAATAGTTGGGAGGGGAGAGGAATTATGGGACGTATGGTGGGGGGGGACTGGGAAAGGGGAAAGCCTTTGGAATGTAAACATAGAATATAGAAAATAAAAATTAAAAAAAAAATTAGAAAAGTTGGGGAATTCCTTACGAGTAGAATAGAGCATGTGGATGATAGGTTATAAGGATTCAAAGATGAAAAGAGGAATGGACTATTCAAGGAATATGAAAAATTAAAAAAAATAAAAGATTCATGTAAGAACTCTGGGTCACCATGAAAAGATGAAATCTAATTATAAGCATGAAAGAAGGATATGGATACTATATCAATGTCATAGGCCATATCTTCCAGAAGATCAAAGAAAGATTCCCCAAATCAAGGAAAAACACATCCATACAAATACAAAAACACTCAGAACATCAAATAGAGAGGACCAGAAAAGAAACTCCCTAAAGCATGCTAGAGTTAAAACATTATTTATTTGGAGCAAAGAGGGTACTGAAAACTGCAAGAGAAAAACCACAAATCACACATAAGGGAAAACCCATCAGACTAACAGCTAATTTCTCAATGGAAACTTTAAAGGTCAGAAGAGCATGGAGTAATGTACTTCAAGTTCTGAAAGACCATTGCCAACTGAGACTACTGTACCAAGGAGAGCTTTTGTTCATAGTCAAAGGAGAAAGGAAATCTTTCTATGATTAGAAAAAAAAACAAGCTAAAATAATTCATGTTCATAATATCAGCTCTGCAGAGAATACTGGAAGCAATAGTTTTGACTGAATAAGTGGATAAACATAGCCAAGAGACTACAGAAAAAAATGAACTATAATTACTCACACCCCAAATAAAAATGAAAAAGTTAACAAACAAAAATGGCAGCAATCACAGTGTACCTTTCAATTATAGCTTTAAATATTAATGGCCTTAAGAGCCAATCAAATGACACAGGTTCTCTGAATGGAATAAGAAACAAAATCCATCTCTCTGTTGTCTACAAGAAACCTATTTAGACATCACTTTAAAATGAAATGTCAGGAAAAGTATTTCAGTCAAATATGAAGAGTAAGCAAGCAGGACTTTCTATCCTAATATCTAATAAAAGAGATTTTTAACTAAAAAGTAAGATAGTAAAATTAAAAATACAGCAAAACATCAGCCAGTTAACAGCATGTGATTTCAATATGTCACTTTCTCCAATAGACAAATCATCTGGACAAAAAATAAATAGAGAAACATCAGAATTAAATGACATAACACATCAAATGGGCTTAACATATTTCTACTGACTATTATACCCAAACACCTACAGAATATACACTCTACAAAAGAGCCCATGGAAACTTCTCTAAAATAGACCACATCCTGGAATAAAATATTTTTTAAAAGTTAACAAAAAAGAAGTAACTTCATGTATAAAATCTACAGTTAATACAGTAAAACTCAAATTAGACAGCAAACCAGTCTCCAATAAGTACACAAACTCATAGAGATTAAATAATTCATTACTGAGTGAGATAAATGGGTCAAAGAACAAATCAAAACATTCCCAGCACTAAATGAAAATGAAAACACAATATAACAATAACTCTGTAACACATGAAAAGCAGTCTTACCAGGAAAATTTATTGCTGTAAATGCCAAAATTAAAAAAAATCAAAAGAGCACAAATAAATAATATAATGATGCAATTCAAGAATTGGAAAAATAAGCCAAACCAAACCCAAATCCCATAGATGGAAAGGAAAAAAATTCAGTCAAAATTAAATAGAAACTAATAAAACAGTACAAAGAATCAGTGACTCTAAGAGCTAATTATTTGAGAAGATAAACAAGATTGACAGCTCCTCTAACCAACCAAAAGAAAGAAGGAGATGACCCAAATTAATTCAATTAGAGATGAAAAAGAAAACGTTCCAATAGGTACTAAAGAAATTCTGGATGTAATAAAGGAATACTTTAAAAATCTGTACTCCATTAAGTTAGAAAATCTTACAGAAATGGAGAAATTGATAGATTCATCCAAACCACTAAAGTTAAACCAAGAGGAAATAAACAATTTAAACAGATCCATAAAAATAAGGAAACTGAAACAGTAATTAAAACCTTCTGACTGAAAAAAATTCCAGTCCCAGAAAAATTTAAAGCAGAATTCTACCAGACTTTTAAGACACCGAAGCAATACTTTCAGACACATTCTATGAAGCTAGTACTATTCTAATGACCAATCCAGGTAAATAGAAAAAAGAATATAGGATGCTATCTCAGATGAACATAGATTAAAAATTACACAACAAAATACTTGCAAATCCAATACATACATTTGTCTAAAAGATCATCCATCATTATCAAGGTGACATTAGCCTAGAGATGCAAGGATGGTTCAGCAAGTGTAAACAAGAAGTGTAGTAAATCATATGAATGGAGTTAAGATTAAAAGTAAAAAATCATCTCACTATTGAGATGCAGAAAAGTCCGTTGACAAAAATCCAACCTGCCATTGTGATAAAAGTCTTAGTTACAGTAGGATCAGAGGGAAGGTCTATATGTGAGAGCCCCACAGTATTATCTTAAAAACAAGGAAAAATTAAAGAATGAATCAAAATTAGTAATGAAACAAGGCTATCCTCTATCCCCAGTCATTTTCCATATAGTGCTTGACAAATGGTAGTTAAAAGAAGGAAATGAAAGAGATATGAATAGATAAGATGTCAGATTATCCCTGTTTTCATACTTTATATTATACATAAGAGATCCTAATAATTCTGCCAGAAGACTTTTAGAAATGATCAACAATTTTAGCAAAGTGGCAGGATAGAATATCAACTTAGTGGCAGGATAGAATATCAACTTAAAAAAATTCAGTGTCCTGTTCAGGAACTTCCCTCTGGTCCTCAAGGGTCTTCCCCAGTTTCTTTTCTATTAATTTTAGTGTGTCTGCTTTATGTGGAGTTCCTTGATCCACTTGGAGTTGAGCTTAGTACAAGGGGATAAGAATGGATCGATTTGCATTCTTCTGCATGTTGACCTCCAGTTGAGCCAGCACCATTTGTTGAAAAGGCTATCTTTTTTCCACTGGATGTTTTCAGCTCCTTTGTCAAAGATCAATTGGCCATAGATGTGTGGGAAGGGGTGGATGGGGGAACACGGGGAGAGAAAAGGGCATGCGGGACCTTTGGGGGGCAGGGAACCAGAAAAAGGGAAATGAAATGTAAATATAGTATATATCCAATAAAAAAAAAGACTTAAAAATATTCAGTGTCTTTTCATGTGCCAACAAACATGGTTGAGGAAACAATCCCAAGTCACAATAATTTCAAAGAAAATAATATATCTATGAATAAACCTAATCAAGGAAAGGAAATCCCTTTACAATGAAAACATCAAATCTCTGATGAAAGAGACTGAGGAAGACAATAGAAGATAGAAAGACCTCCCTCATGATCATAGAGAAGTAGAATTATTATTCTACCAATTATTGTGACCATTCTGCCGGAAGCAATTTACTGATTAAATGGAGTCCCAATCAAAATCCCCACAAAATTCTTCACAAAAAAAGGGAAAAATCCAAAACCATATATGCAACCACAAATGACACTAGATAGCCAAAGTAGTTCTAAGCAAATTAGAAAAATGTTGAAGAGATTACTGTGTAACAATAAAAGTATCATGGTCCTGGCTCAAAGATAGTATACATCATGAAACAAGATAGAAGATGCAAAATATGAGTGCAGACAACCACAGCCATTGGACATTTGATGAAGATGTAAAAGATATATAGTGGACCACAGACAGCATCCTCCACAATTTATGCTGGGAAAACAGGCTATCCATATGTAGAAAAATAAAGTTAGACCTATATCTATCACACTGCTTCAGTGTGAAGCCTGATATGATAAAACTGCTAGAAGAAGACATAAGATGAAGGTATAGGAAAGGATTTTTGATTAGAACCCTATTTGTTCAGGAGTTAAGGCCAACTATTAAATCAGACCTTATAATTCTAAAATGCTGCTTTGAAGAAAAGGAAAATGAGTTGAATGAAAAGAAAGCCCACTGAGTGGGAAAGATTCTTTGCTACCTATACATTTGTCAGAGAATTAATACCCTGAATACACACACACACACAAACACACACACACACACACACACACACACACACACACACCAAAACAAAACAAAACAAAAATAAAAAGTCAATAACAAAACAGTTCAGAAAACAATCAACACAATTGTAAAATGGGATATGGATCTTAACAGAGAGTTCACAAAGGAAGATATAAAAGTGGCTAAGAATTATCTTAAAAATTTCATTGTCCTTCATAATTAGGGCAATGCAAATGATGAATTTTGAGATCTTATCTTACCCCAGTCAAGATGACAATTATCACCCTAATAGTGGATGACAAATGCTGGAGGCCATATGGGAAAAGGGAACCCTCATTTACTGTTAGTGGGACTGCAAACTGGTGTGGCCCCTATAGAAATCAGTGTGATTGATGGTGGGACTGCAAGCTGGTACAACCACTCTGGAAATCAGTCTGGCAGTTACTCAGAAAACTGGACATGATACTTCCAGAGGACCCAGCCATACCACTCCTGGGCATATACCCAGAAGATTCCCCAGCATGCAATAAGGATACATGCTCCACTATGTTCATAGCAGCCTTATTTATAATAGCCAGAAGCTGGAAAGAACCCAGATGTCCCTCAACGGAGGAATGGCTACAAAAAAAAATGTGGTGTATATACACAATGGAATACTATTTAGCCATTAGAAACAATGAATTCATGAAATTCTTAGAGAAATGGATGGAGCTGGAGAACATCATACTAAGTGAGGTAACACAGTCTCAAAAGAATACCCATGGTATGCAGTCACTGATAAGTGGATATTAGCCTAGAATCTTGGAACACCAAAGACACAATCCACATACCAAATGATGTCCGACAAGAAGGAAGGAGTGGTCCCTGGTGCTGGAAAGGCTCAAAGCATCAGTGTAGTGGAATACCAGAACAGGGAAATGGGAAGGGATGGATGGGGGAACACGGGGAGGGAAAAGGGCATGTGGGACCTTTGGGGGCAGGGAACCAGAAAAAGAGAAATGAAATGTAAATATAGAATATATCCAATAAAAAAGAAAGAAATCAGTGTGACATAGTCTCAAGAGCTAAAAATAAATCTATCATATAACCCAGCCATACCCCTCACCCCCAGCATATGCTCAAAGGACTTGGTGTTCTACTCCACAGATATTTGCTCAGTCATGTTCCTTGCTGCTCTGTTAACAATGGCTAAGAGATGAAATCAACCAAAATATCTTTCATCCAGCTAATAGATTATGAAAATGTGGTATGTTATACACTGTTTAGCTATAAGGAAACATAAAATTATGAACTTTGCAAGTCAATGAAAGGAACTAGAAAATACAATATTGAGTGTGGAAACAGACCCAGAAAGAAAAGTGACACACATTCTCTCTTTTCCTATGCCAGAATCTGTAAAAGTGAGTGTAACCTCCTGGAGTAACTGCAGAAATAAGGAAAGCAAAATGTTACCATGGTGGGGTAGGAAGAGAGGATTCTAAAAGGGACAAACTAGGTTATATGTATTATGAACATGGAAATGAATGGGCTTACCATGCGAGGGCAATACTGAGAAAGAGAGAGAGAGTGTGTGTGTGTGGGGATGGTTTAGACTCTTAAGTGGTTCTCAAATTTCCTAATGCTGTGACCTGTTAGCACAGTTCCTCATGTTCTGGTGAGCCCCTTCCATAACATCATTTTGTTGCTACTTCATAACTGAATTTTTGCTTCTGTTATGGATCCTAATATAAATATATGATATGCAGGGTATCTGATATGCGACCCCAAAGGGGATGTGACCCACTGGTTAAGAACCACAAGTTTAGAGACACGGCATGTGAATATCTCAGGCCATTGTAGTGTATAAAGGAAAGTGGTTTGAAGAGGGAAACATCTGGAATCAAGAAAACTAGGCAGAACATAAATTCCTGGTTTGGACAATTGATTATTTCTCATCTGTATCTTTCCAGTTTTATCCCTCATTCTTTCAGATCAATGCAAAAGGTATAGGTATGATTTCCTTTATGTCAAGATCTAGAAATCAGATGAATGGAAGTGGGTTAAAATGATATAAAAGAATCTTGTTAGAGAACTATTATCTTATGAGACAATGATTAGGAATATTTGTTACACAGTAAAGGTAGAAATACCATTTCGAGGTAAAACGTCACAATTCAGTAGAAGCAATTGAGAAAATGACAATGAAGTGATAGCTCCATTTATAAAGCATAGAACTTTGAACACTGGAAATTATTAGCCTGCTAGTATACATTGGTTGGCATAGCCCTTCTACACAGGCAGGCATTAATCTTTTTATTAGGCTGCTTCTTTGTGTCCCTCACTATGTACTTAGAGTTCTAACTGGATTTGTTTGACAGGATAATTGCACTAGATCAGAATGTTAGTTATCTCATCTTTATTTTACAGATGAAGATATGAAATTCTCAGAGAGGTAAAGTGACTATCAGGAAAAGTACATCATCTTCATTTCCTATTCTGCCTGCTAAGGTTTTTCGCCACACAATGGGAAGTGGCTGAATAATAATTCTCCAAAAGACTTAATAATGATGTTGAACATTGAAATTGTGTTTAAAACACAACTCTCTTTTGTTCAAAAATCCTTGACATATTGATGTATTAAATGATACGATATATAGCATTTGCTTTAAAATATGACAGGAGATAAAAGTTAAATTAGAAGTGATGGGCTATGGAAAATGAAGCAAGAGAATCTTATAATGTTATTCAATATTCTTATGTTTACATTTTCAATAGTAAGTTGATGAATTAAAAATAAAAATACTGGCAGTTTTTAGGGATGATTTGAACAAAGGAAGGTATTTTAATGGCTAAATCACAAGCATCCTTGTTGGCATTGGTGAGTCCCAGTGAGAGGCAGTAGGTTTTTCTAGTTCTATAGTTTTGTACTGATTGATGAGATAGTCACTAACATCTTAATATGTAGTTGCTGCAATTTGACAGTGTAAGCAACAAAATGCACATTGGATTTCAAAAAGTATGAAAGAAAAATGAGATAGAGATATGGAAAAGAAACAGGAACAAGAGAGAGAGAGAGAGAGAGAGAGAGAGAGAGAGAGAGAGAGAGAGAGTCAAACAACATTATACAGACATGTACAAATATCATAATTAATCTATTACATTACATTATACAGTAAATGCACATTAAAAATAAAATAAAATTTAAAAATGTACATTTTCACCACTGTTGGCAACTAAGAACTGATTACATGTTGAAATGATAACATTTTACATATGGTAAGTGAAATAAATAATACACTGTTAAAATTAATTTTAAAACTCTTTAAAAGATGTGCTTAATGGCAAATGTGAAATTGTGTAGTCATTAACTTGATAAGGATGCTTCAGTCAATTATAGGATTTATGTAGGATCATAGCCCTGGAGAATGATTCTGAAGTGACAAAATATATGAGGTGAACAACATGTATGAGAGAAAAAAAGTGCTTTTGTTCTCTTTCCAGAGTCTGTAGTCAACTGTGATACTTCTAATCCTGCAGCCAGGTAGTACATTGTGATATGAGTGCATGGCAGAAGAAGCTGCTCATCCCATGACAGCTGAGGGGCAAAGGGAGAGTCAGGAAGAGGGCCATCATCCCCAAAATCACTTTAAAAGAATGCTTTTGACAATGTAACCTACTTTTTCTCAGCCCTACCTTCTAAAGTTGCCACCACAACTCCAAATCCCTAACGGTTGGAAACTAAATCTTTACCATATGGGCTTTTGTGGAAACAAATTTAAATCATGGCACTCTCTTGATTTTTCTCAAGAGGTCAGATCAGATGGTTGACCTATGCTATGTTAAATAATAGTGTACTATATTTTATGGTGTTTTCATAATGATAGAATCAACTGAAATGTATTTTTCAAAATGTATGGTTGTTATTTAGTGGGACATATTTTTTGCCAATGACAAAATGACATTTGATATGTTATTTCAAAGGCTGTCATTTGCAGCTACCCATTCATACATTTTTTTCATTCTTTCTTTTTTTAGTGTTCAAACTGAGAGTGAGTGACTGACTACTCAACTCATGAAAAAAAATTGTGAAAAAGAAAGCTCAGACCACACCAGCTTGAACATTACTCATTTTCTGCAAACCTTAGTTTTCTTATCAACCATTACTCGAGACTGTTCATAAACTAGTCTCTGTGTGTCAGTTTACTGGTCTTAAGTCAAAATTCCCAAAGTCATTAATTTCTAAGGAAAATACTTTGGGGGTGTACACCACCATTTGCTGTCCTTATTGATTAGGATTTCTAGTGAAACAGCCCATCATGGTGACAACATGTAGAAGAGCAAAACTTTTTAGTACATGGCCAACAAGAAAAAGAAAATGGGAAAAGTTCCTATACCCCACAACCTCCTTTGAGAGCAGATCACCAAGGACTCAAAGGCCTAGTAGGTCCTATCTCTGCACAGGCTCTGTCACTTCTAGTAGCTATATCCTGCAGTCTAATCCTTTAAAATATGGGTCTTTGTGGAGAACAACAAAGTAAGAATGCTTATCCACATGTCCATATAGATGGAAAAATTTTCACAAGGTCAAAACTCGCAGATGAATAGCTACAGGCAATCAGTGGCTACTGAGAGAGGAGCCGTGAGTTTTGTTCAGGCTAATAAGTTAATTGGCCATCTAATCTCTAGTGGTAAGCCTCAAACACATGTTAATTTAAGCAACTCTTTGGGGGTGTTGTCTGTAGGATGTGTGGTGTGTTTGTGTGTGTGTGTCTCTGTGTGTGTGTCTGTGTGTGTGGGAGAGAGAGAGGGAGGGAGAGAGAGAGAGAGAGAGAGAGAGAGAGAGAGAGAGAGAGAGAGAAATACATATTTAAAGAAGTCATTAATTTGAGGAGTGTGGATCACAGGAGTTGAACGGTGATGAGGAATACAGTACATATGTATGGAACTCTCAAAAACAAATTGAAAACTGAATGACAATAATATATATGTACAATTATTGAAGTTGTCCTAGGTATATTTTTTTCACCATAGTTACACAAACTTTGGTTAGTTACCTTTATCTTTCAATTCTTTCATTTGCTATTAACTTCTTTGAATCCTTACTTATATTTGAAAAAGTTTTTGGTAGAGCCAATCCATATAGTTGGGTGCTGTTCTCTCTCTGTCTCAAACTTTCTTTTTCCCCAATTTCTTATATTTTTCTCTGTGTGTATTTCTTTTGGCCATTTATGGATTCAGTGGTTAGTAGTTATCATTTTGTAGCTGTTTTCTGCCTTCTATGATTTTTAAAGTTATTCTGTTTTCTTTTTTTTTATTTTCTATATTCTTTGTTTACATTCCAAAGGCTTTCCCCTTTCCCCATTCCCCCCTCACCATGTGTCCCATAAGTCCTCTCCCCCCCCCCCCGCCCATTCCCCAATCACCCCCCAACCCTTTCTCTGTTCTGGTACTCTCCTGCAAAACTGGAACCAGTCTTTTCTGGACCAGTATCCTCTCCTTCCTTCTTCTTGGGAATCTTTTGATTTGCTAATTGTGCCTTGAGTATTCAGATCTTCTAGGCTCATTAATATCCACTGTTTTCTGCCTTCTATGATTTTTAAAGGTATTCTGATTTCTTTTTTTTTAATTTTCTATATTCTTTGTTTACATTCCAAAGGCTTTCCCCTTTCCCCATTCCCCCCTCACCATGTGTCCCATAAGTCCTCTCCCCCCCTGCCCATTCCCCAATCACCCCCCAACCCTTTCTCTGTTCTGGTACTCTCCTGCAAAACTGGAACCAGTCTTTTCTGGACCAGTATCCTCTCCTTCCTTCTTCTTGGGAATCTTTTGATTTGCTAATTGTGCCTTGAGTATTCAGAGCTTCTAGGCTCATTAATATCCATTGTTTTCTGCCTTCTATGATTTTTAAAGGTATTCTGATTTCTTTTTAAAGATTTTATCTTCTTTTAATTGTGTGTGTGTGTGGGGGGTAGGGTGTGTGTACATGAGTGCAGTGCCTTCAGAGGCAAGAGGGGCTTCAGATCCTGTAGAGATAAAGTTATAAATGGTTATGAGTCAATTACATTTGATGCTGGGAACTAAATTTGTGTCCTCTGTAAGAGCAGTACATGCTCTTAACAGCTGAGCCATGTCTCCAGGCCCCTTCTCTGAATGTAATCAAACATTTTATAATATAATATTTTATTTTTCTTCTCTCACAAAATATCTAATGTACAAAAACAACACTTGATTATGAGTCTCAATGTAAGCAAATAGTTTACTATAAATGAACAATATGCTTCCTTTCTTTTAATTTCTTTTGTTCCTTCCTTTTTGTGGATTCATAGCATTACATCTGCTAAAATATGTTCTACTTCTGAGTTATATACTCAGACCTTCTTACTTAGGCCAGGATATGAATACATAAAGTTTAATGTTTGAAACAAAGTGTTGAGAAACCTAATGTGCTGAAAAAAATGTGTAAAATCATTATGGTAGATAACAATTGCACTTCAGGTTAGAAGAAGGAAATATCCTCAGAAGAGATAAAATTTAGGGAGATCTTGGAGTAATTAACATAGTATTCAGGACAGAAGACTCATACTCTGAAAAGGGGAATGAAGATATTCTGACACTAAGATTTGATTAAATAAATGTCTTGAGATTCTTAACCCAGTCACTAATCACACTTCTGTCCTTGTCCTTTGTGAAAATCAAGTAACAACATGCAGTGCCTGATAAGATTGTCAATTTATCAGCCATTATTTTTTTCATTGTGCCAGTGTTACAAGTCTGTACCTGGACTTTGATTAGTCTTATTGTCCACAGAAGTTCTGTCCTGAAAAAACATTGGCAAGAGTGTCAGATTGAGGACCAATAAAGCTCTGTTTTCCTAATGTTCTCCAATGACTTCCTCTACATGGGAAATGCAAGATGTGGAAATAGCTGCCAGTGAGCCACAATTGGAGAGGAATAGAAATGGTGAGAGCTGGCTAGCCACTGTTAGTTTTTTGTACCTCTCAGGATAGACTCACATGCCATGTAGTCTTCATTTGCTTTCTAATCATCATTTTGTTCTTCACTTAACATTAAAAAATGACAGCTCCATTGCATATAACCACAAATAGTATTGATGCTCCATGATTCCCAGGGATTGCAGAAATACTTCTTCTTGTTCAAAAGTAATTGATATTGAAAGAATCTAGTATATACAGGAATTACAGCAGAGTCCCATTTGGTTCAGCCTCATTTGTGTGGTGTCACATTAGGGAAAGCAGGGCTCTGCATACCTCAGAAAACAATGAGGACCAAAGTCTCAGAAACCCGGTTTTATCATTCCCCTTGTAGACATAGAGGAGTGCACAAAAGGTCCCAAAATTGAATCTGTTGTTTTTTCAGGAAGGAGAGAATAGTCCCAGGAGAACTAGTATATAATCAGAATCAGAAGAATCTACAGATAATAGAGATTGCTTCTTATATTAGAGAAACAATTCTTCCCAAACTTGGCTGAGTTATTCTCTCAATGCTTAGCCTCTGACCATTGGCAATCTCTTTTATTGAAGGCAATGACTTTCAAACTATGCAAACACAAAATCTCAAAATGTGGTATAGACTTTGTATAGTATGGAGCAATAAAGCCTTCCAGCGTGTTTATGTGATTATGCACATTCTTGCACATATGTGTGTATATGTGTGCATATCTTCAAATGGATAAGAATTATAAGTTTTATCTGTCAGAATAACTAAATGTTAGAAATTTTGTATTTTTTTAAACCTAATATAAAGAGAAGCTTCTGTAAATAATACTGCTAGTATGTGTAATCACTTGGATATATTTACTTAATTAATTTCATCTTTAGAATGTGTCAGTTGTTATCTTAAACAATGTTTAGAGTTAGGTTTGATGCAATATTTGAAAAACTGGTTTAAGTTATCTGCCAAAGACAGATTTTAAAATTATTTTTATGTTATTATGCATTTTAAAATTAGAGTGCAAAATAATGAGTTTCATTCTGCCATTTCAGTATATGAATATCATTGTACCTTGCTCATATTCATACCCCAATATCTTTGTAATAATAATTTTCCTAATCATATTCTATTTATCCTTATACCCACAGATGAGGGTATTTTTCACCCCTCATGAAAGAAACTTCTTTCTGCACAGATCCATCCACCATAATAGAAAATCATATCTGCTCAAAATTCAGAGAACAGGTCTCATGAATGCTTACAGTTCTTCCTCTTTGTATCTTCCCAGAGAGTCTGACCTAGCCTTATTTTGACATGTTACTTCTTTCTGGTTTGTCTTCTCATGTTTTCATGTGCACATTTTTGTGTGACCCTCTGTCCTTAACTTGTGGCCTTAACACCTGAATACCATATGATCTGTGCTCTGAATTTTGATCATGTGTAGTTTTCTCTTCTATTTTACTATTTCCTTTTATATTAACTTCTTCTCTGCTCTTGCTCATCCCCTTCATTTCCCTGAAATTTACCATAAGTCACCTTCTAGAAGGTCACACAGCGCGCGCGCGTGTGTGTGTATGTGTGTATGTATGTATGTATGTATGTGTGTGTGATGTATGCAATGTTTCTCTTTCTGAGTCATCTGGGAAGAAATAAGAATCCAAACCTGCCATTCTCTTGATGGAGAAAGTGATACATGCGAAGACAAGACTTTGCAAAGTCATTTTTCAACTGTATCACAGAGCCAAAACTAGGATTTGAGACTGTTGACATGGAGTTTGAATCCTTCCTGTCAAGAGGTATTATAGTAATACAGGGCCTAGTCCCATAGAGTAACTCCCGTAGGTGAGAACCAACATCAAGTACCCAACAATATTTGGGTCCAGTGGGTGGAACGAGATGAGCAAGACTTTAATCAACTTTCAGTTGGATGCAGTACAATCAATCACAGCCAGTTTAAGATGACTTGTCATCACCAATCTATTCTGCTGGTGACAGACAGCCCTTGTTGGCAAAACTAATATCTAGTTACATGCTCATCTTAGTTAAGTAAGGAGAACGTAATCCGCAGGCAGTAGTTTTACACACCAGCTTTCTAGTTTGAGCAGAGAGACAGCTCATGGATAGGCTGTAAGAGCTAAAGAAGTCAAGGTACTCTGGCTCTCTCTTTTCTATTCTTCTTGGATTCCAAGAGGCTAAGGCCTCATTGACTTAATCAGTAAGCCCAGTCTAGCATGGATGGTGGATTTAGAATCAATCCCCAAAAGTACTACCTGTCCTCAATATTACTATATTACCCTCCTATCTGTCTTTTGAGTTTTTACCCTGATTACCTAATTCTTAACTTGTATCTAAATTTCTGGTTGTGTACCAAAGCTCATGACAAAGTGATGCACTCTTTTTGCTGGAAATAATAAAGATACTAAGCTGAGAATGTGGCAACGTCTGAAGAGTAGAAGAGACTTATATTGCTTTTTGAATGGGTACTAATAATTCTGTTCCCACATAAAGGAGACATTTCCATGCATGTGGGTGTCCAAAGAATGTCTCTTTCTAATTTGCATTGTGGAGGCTAGAAAAGCACTGATAAAACTCTAAAAGAACATTATAAAAGGAATCATTAAAGAAGAGTGTCTGGACTATTATGAGGATTGATATTTCTCTGCTCACTAACTTTAACTACATGGTTTCCTTAGCTTCAAGATTTCATTATTTACTTCTACATGTATCTGTCCACTCTTGGGAACTAGGAAATTATTAGCTACTATATTCTTTCTTTACTTGGAAAGCTCATAGACACATCACGTTCAGGGTGTCTACCAAATCAGTTAGTCAGCCGGTATTCACTCATAACCTTTGCTACTTGCCTTATCCTATCAATTCTTCCATTTCAATGTCTTCTGTAACTCTGACTTGTACATTTTTATTGACTATCCTAATTCTCTCTGTCACACAGGTCAGAATATGAGCTTTCTCTCTCAGCTCCCATTGTACTGTCAGTATTAGATAGGAATGCTTCCTGTACTAGAAATTGTTCCTTTTAAGGGTAGGGACTGATGTCTTGTTGAACTCTGTAGCCCTAATGCTTTTTGGGTGGTCTTCCTCACAGCAAGTACTTAGAGAATACAAAACTAAAGCTGTTTTTTTCCTTCTCTTTATTTCTCTTTCTATTCGCTCTCTTCCTGTCATAAAGGAAGCTAACAGGTTTGTTGTGGCTATATAAACACAGAAATACAGAAATTATATATATATATATATATACACACACCATACAACATACAATTATATTGAGAGATGAGAGGAGAGGAGAGAGAGAGAGAGAGAGAGAGAGAGAGAGAGAGAGAGAGAGAGAGAGAGAGAGGTTATATTGGGAAAATGATGCAGGTTTAGATGTACAAATGAGCCCACCGCAAGTAAATAGGTAGCCAAGGAACTATTTAGCTACATTCTCTCTCTCTCTCTCTCTCTCTCTCTCTCTCTCTCTCTCTCTCTCTCTCTCTCTCATTTTCTGGTGATTCATTTGCTATAGAGCTGTTCTGGGAATATAGTATCTAACAGGCACCTTCCATGCTGCTAATACATACGATTTAGGAATCACACTTTGAGACACACTGAGGTTGATGGTAGAATATGCTGAAGAGTTTCTTGAGTTACATATAAAGGAATAAATGAATCTCAGGTTTATTATGAGGAAGTGTCCTTGTTTAAACATCCATCCATAAAAAAAACAACTTATCTCTGGTGGTATTCTTAACACCCTATCATACAGTCCAGTCATTTTGGGTTTATACTGACAAAGCAAATTTTTACAAAATGTCCCCTTAAGTTTAATTTCAGCATTTCTGGCTCATTTGCCTTTGCTTTTCATTCTAAAGTGGCACAAAATAAGTCATCTCTGTACTATATGGAATACAATCTTCTAGAAAGAAGAATAATTTGCTGCTCCCACTCCTAAACCCTGGAAGTCTCCTGGGTATGAGTAGGTAGAATTGCTTAAAGAAGAATATATATAAAGGAGGTTATTAGAGGTAATATTTGAGTAGAGTTTCTTCCTGAAAACCAACTTTATTGTATTCTATATTTATTCCTATAACAATTTTTATATAATAGTATATTGAAGTAGGCTATTGCATGTAATAAAAACCATATCAATATACTAATATTATATATCCTTTAAATACTAGAAACACTATAATATCACACATTTACTAAATATATTTCATGGGCCTATAATACCTTTCTACATCCTAAAACTGGAAGAAAGTTTTTTAAATCCACATATTTCCAGTGAGGTAGGTACTGTTATTATCCTCATTTAATATATGAAAAAAACCTGATGTACAGATAAAACTTCAGATTCACATCTAGGAAGCATCATATCCAAAGTTTGAATTAATGAATTCTAGTTTGGTACAGTAGGAAAAGCCTGTTCTCAAGAGTCAAAACAAAAAGAGTTAAACCTTAAATGTGTCAAGTCTCCCCTTTTTCTGATTTCAGGTTATATTTAATATAGTATGTGTTAAAATATAGACAAGAGGTGTCAATTAACTGACTCGTAAACATTCTGCTGGTTAACTATGTTTAAAAATTAATGATCAAAATCCACCTTTTCAAGGCCAGAACTCCTTAAAGGAGATGAAAGGTAACATGTTCTGTGTTTGGAGCTATGCAGGCTCAGTTTTCATATGTATACACATCTATGTGTGCATATGGAGTCCAAAAGAGACTGGAGGAAGAGTAGCTTGGGGAAAGTTTGGCCAGGTGGTACATAGGTCCTTGAAGGAGAAGAAAGCCTAGGTGATGGTCTTTCTTGTACTCTATCTGTTATTCCCATGATCTTGCTGTGAACATTCCCACTGGAAACCACAATCTCTGTATTAGTAAAAGAATCATTTCCTTGTAATGAATAACTACTTGGCATCTACAAGTTACAATTTCTTCTGAATCAAAGCTTCTAAATCAGTCAAGGGTGAATAAGGTGGGCTGGTTGGCACAGATGGAGCTTGAGCAGGAAACACACAAAAATAAATACGCCAGGCAGAATAATGGAAGTAGGAAAGTGATAAGAAAGTTGAAAGGAGATGCAGGAATGGAGAAGAGTAAGAAAGAGCAAAGGAAGTCTTGATATCTGGTTTGCAGAGCTGGAATTACTTACAAACATTTTTCTGGATAATTTTGCTCTTTGAGCCCACACAGTTTATGTGAGCTTGTCTAAGATGACAATGTGATTTAAAGGAGCAAAGTGAGTTACTTCCAGATTCATGACTTCTGTGTGGTGGCTGCTAATGAGCGTAGGAAGCTCAGGAGGCCCAAACACTGAAAGTAGCTTACTGTTCAGAAGTTTCATTGCTGTTCTATGTTTGAAATTCTAATAGCCTATTTTATCCTCTGTGGTATCTTCAGAGTCCAGATGGCTTTCAATCAGTACTTGCTATGAGACATGCTAAAAAGCTTCATCATTTTCTTGGTCTTTATTATGAAGCACGAATGGAAGAATTTCAACATTTGGGTCAGGTGATGAGAAGGCACACTCTAAGGTCTATAGTGATAATCATGTAATAAAGATGTCTCCTTCCTATGCTTGTGCAGAAATATCACACCACTTTCCCCCTACAAATTAGATATTGCCTCAGAATCTTCCTATAACAGCGAATAAGTATTGGAATAAAAATAATTATTTGCAATCTTACTTAAGCTGTCAAAGTATACTATGTAGACATTGGTCGGCTTTATGTATTCACAGGCTTATGGGTGAGGGAACATTGAGCCTATAAAGGCTCTTTTCAGCATTCTTCTACTGTCTATTCTGAGCACTTTCCTGGAATGAACCAGGGAAATGCAAATCAAAATGATTCTGAGATTCCATCTTATACCAGACAGAATGTCTAAGAACAAAAACTCAAGTGACAGTACATGCAGGCAAGGATGTAGATCAAGAGGAACACTCCTCCAATGCTGGTAAGAATGCAAACTTGAACAACCTCACTGGAAATAAATTTGGCAGTTTCTCAGAAAATTGAGAATAATTCTACCTGAAGGCCCAGCTATACCAGTCCTGGGCATATTCCCAAAATATGCTCCACAATCCCTCAAGGGCACTTGTTCTACTACGTTCATAGCAGCTTGAACAATAATAGCCAGAAACTGGAAACAACCCAGATGTCCCTCAACCAAAGAATGGATAAAGAAGTTATGGTTCATTTAAGCAATGGAATACTACTCAGATATTAAAAACAAGGGCATCATGAAGTTTGCAGTCAAATGGATGGAACTAGAAAATATCATATTGAGTGAGAAAACCCAGACCCAGAAATACAAACATGGTATGTGTTCACTTATAAGTATATATTAGCCATAAAGTACAGGATACCCATTATACAATTCAAAGTCCCAAAGAAGCTAAATAACAAGGAGGGCTCAATGAAGGATGCTTGGATCACACTCAAAAGAAAATGTAAAATAATCATTGGAGGTGGATGAAGGGAGGGACCTGGTGGGGCAAGGGATAGGGGTGGGATCAGATGTATGGAGAGCTGGGGAGAGAGGATGTGACTAGTCCTGAAGGGATTTGATGCGCCAGGGTCAGGGTGGGTTGGTACAGGGTGTGTGCTCCAATTCTCAGAGAAGAAGGGGAGGGGGGAAAGGGGTTATGGGCTGTGTGAGGGAGGACTAGGAGGAGAATGGGAGGCTGTTATTGGGATATAAAGTGAATCAATATATAAATTAATGGAAAAATAAAACAAACTTCCTTGAATCCTAAAATGAAATTAGATTCAATGCCAAGTCTATGAGATAGAACCAAAATATCAGTGGTTCTTAATCTGTGGGTCACATATCAGATACCCTATATATCAGATATTTACCCTATAACTTATAGCAGTAGCAAAATTACAGTCATAAAGTAGCAAATTTGTATTTGAGTAGTCACCACAACACGAGGAACTGTATTAAAAGGTAACAGCATTAAGAAGGTTGAAAACCACTGACACACACACACACACACATATGACACTGTCAATGAGGCCATCAACCTGTGGCTAAATAGGTCATAGGCTTTCAGGGAAAATTGACTTCTATTATTTTTATTATTTTTTTTAATTTTGCTTTCTATTATTATTGCATAGCAATAAAATGCAACAACACAAAAACCACAGCTTGTTAATATGCAGAAAATAAGAGACTTTGGAATGCTTGGCCCTAAATGGGTCTATATCACACCCCTTTCCTCAAGGCCCAAAGATTTATGTGGAAGAGGAGAAAAATGACTGTTAAGAGCCAGAGGTGGTAGACAACTTCAAGAAAACAGTGTTTTCCAGACACACCAAGGCAGATGGACATATGAACTCACAGGGACTATGACAGCATGGCATGCACAAAGTCTGCACAAGTTTAAAAAAGACAATATCTCAGCATGGATAAGGAGAAGTGGGCACAAAGTACCACCCCTTTCTAGGAAGCTATTGGCAGTTGACTGCTTCTGGAAGAAGGAAAGTTAGTTTTCTTCAATGGAGTGATACCCGGTATATATTGGGTGCATAGGGAGGTAGGGGAGGATCTTGGAGGAAGAAAGGAAGAAACGTAATCAAATATTTTATATCAAATTATCAAGGAAAGGTCCCCAATGGAGGAGTTAAAGAAAGGACTGAAGGAGCTGCAGGGGTTTGCAACCTCATAGGAGGAACAATATGAACCAACCAGACTCCCCCAGAGCTCACAGGGACTAAACCACTAACCAAAGAGTACACATGGAGGGACCCATGGCTCCAGACATATATGTAGCAGAGGATGACCTTGTTGGACACCAAAGGGAGGAGAGACCCTTGATCCTATGAAGGCTCATTGCCCCAGTGCAGGGGAATACCAGGACAGGAAAGCAGGAGTGCGCGGGTTGGAGAGCAGGGGAGGGGGAATGGGATAGGGGGTTTTCGGACAGGAAACCAGAAAAGGGGATAACATTTAAAACGTAAATAAAGAAAATATCTAATAAAAAGACTTATTAAAATGTGAAAATTATGCTACGTGTATGGTGGGGTACTGAAACTGCTGTGGCATGCCTGTGGAGGTCAGAGAACAATTTGGAAACCAGTTCTTACCTTCCACTTTGTTTTGTGTCAATGTCTCTCTAGTTTTTTCTTCTGCTGCTACGGTGTAACTCCAAAGTAGGTGGTCCATGATTTTGCAGGCAATTCTCCCATCTCTATCTTCAATGTCACAGCAGAAGTCCTGGAGTTACAGATACACAGCACTCATTTTTCCTCTTTATGTGGGTTCTAGGGATCTGAACTCAGGTCATCAGGCTTGTGCAGCAAGTACCCACTGAGCTAAGTCCCTGGCCAATATAGTATACATACATCTTAGTATGAATTGCTACAATTTGTATTGTGACATTCTTATTTTGTGTGGATTACACTTGTTTTGTGCATGGTTGAGTGCATGCTAAGAGAGGTAATGAATTATGCTTAAGGTCAACAACTGATATATTGTAGAGCCAAGATTTGGTCAAAATTTATGAGTTTTGTTGTCAAGGACATTTAAAGCTGGATGCAAGGTTTCCTCTTTTCAATTCTAGCACTTGGGAGCTGTTAGAAAAGCCACTCACTTGTTCTGTTGTTCCCACCTGAAGGAAATTCAAATGATTGTGTTCCTGTTAAAGTGAAAGCTTCACTTTTTCAAGACCCTGTTAATACTACAGGGGGCAGGAGATGATATAAGTATCAACTGTCCTTTCACAGAGCCAATAGATTTTCTCTTCTTAATTCTAAAGTTCAAATGATGAAAGGGGCAATATGCAGAAGTCTATGATTTAAGATAGCCTCACAGCAAATCAGGGTGGCACCCATATTATTGCCAAGCTTGAGTTGCTTTGTATATGTTCCTGATAATTCTGCTAACATCTTGTCCATTTTACAAGACCTACAAAAGAAGATTCAGAGCATGTCAGACAACACAAAATCACAAACCATGCTAAGTTGAAGACAGAATGTGTACTATTATGACCATTCCAATGCCAGAGTTATGCTGAAGTTCGGGTTATAAAAATGCTGTAGAGGGCTAGAGGCTTTATCGAGCAGTTAAGACCGCCGATTGCTCTTTGGGAAAACCCAGGTTCAATTCCCAGCAACCATGTGGCAACTGTAACTCCAGTTCCAAGAGATACAGTGCCCTCTTATGAACTCCACAGGCACCAGGAATGCACAGAGTGCATATACACACATGCAAGCAAAACACTCCTACACATAAAATGAATAAGATAAAAATTCTCGTGGAATATACATAAGTCAGAGAGTAGACACATGTCAAAGTTTAATAAATAATGACAGATGTCCTTATGAAATAACCAAATATCACTGGCACTAATACTACATGAGAGAATCCATTACATTCTCACCAGCACTCACTCTTGTCAATATTCTAAATTATTTTGGCTCTGATTAGTATGTTAGATGTGTACTTTTACAATGCTTTCTCTAGTTATCATGTGAAAGATGCCTCGAGCAAGTTTATGGATGACATAGACATACTACTATCTCACACTTCTATGACAGCAAATGAAATTTCATGGAAACAGAACTAAGGAAACACATTTTGACTAAGGAAGGGAAGAATTTATGCCTCAGAATACCAGAAATCTGTTCATTTAACCATGGGTTTCACAAATTTGTCTAGGCGTCAAAATAAACTTGCACAGTTATTTGGGGGATATTTAAAAGTTTAAAGAAAAACATCGTGATAATCCCATAACCTGCTTGCTTGAAGTAGTTCATGCTTTTAACACTAGATTGTACTACATTTTTTATGGTTATAGTATTAAAAATCAAATACCACATGTAAGTCCCTGAGGATCAGAAAATAAAACAAAGGGTCTCCAATCTGATTCTAAGGTTTGGCAAGTATCTGATGTCCAATGGTGACCACATAAAATGAAATAAAATATTTTCTTTATATTAAGCATTTAACTTAATTTATTCATACCATTTTAAGTGGCTACTATGTTGTTAGTAATGAATACATACTGAGTTGGAGGAAGTTAACTACTGAATAAATGGAAATATTGTGTACTCCTATTGGTCTAGACACACCATGAAAAAATATTAATGAGATGCTAAGGAGGAGATTGGAAACCAAGAAAGTTTGGGAAGTTCTAATAGAACTTAATAAACCATGAAAAAATGACAGGGATGGTTACCTAAATGCTTTCACTCTCCCCTATTTCTCTGTTCTGTATTAGAAGCCATAAAATACTCTCTTCTAGATTTGTCTCATTTATCTCTAACCCCTCAGTACTTGAAAGATTTTGGTAGTTGGATTGAGTAGGACAAACATCTACACACCTTTGTTGTTTGCAGAAGAAAAAGGGATTCCAATTATCTATTATAACTTTTGATTTATGGCTATATATTTTATTAATGATGACAAAGTAGCTTTATTTACTGTATGTCATCAATAGTTTCTCACTTAGAATAAAGCTATATTATTTATCTGTTCTGATTACCATTACCAATGCATGGAGTGAACTCATTAATTTACATCTAGACTACAAAGAGTATTATGATCACAATGAGATCTAGGTAATAGACATTATTTTCCAACAGCAAAGAAACTCTGGTACCCATGGTAGGTAGATAGGCTGGTAGAAAATTAGATTGTTATAAGAAAAGCACAGGTAGAGGCAAAGATATATAATTCAAATACATATATAAAGCCAACCCTTGAGATACAATATAAAACTCTTTTAACATTTTATTTTATTTTTAAGTATGTGTGTGTGTTTACATGTGACTACTTACATGTGAGTGCATGTTTAGAAGAAAGAGTTCAGTCCAGAGTTGTGGGGAGTTGTGAGGCATACTATCCAAAGTAGGTGCTTGTTATGTCCAAAGGAAACAATATTTTCTCAAATTCTGGCAGTTAGATAAAAGCCAGCATTCTTTAGGACCTTGAGAAGCTAGTTCCTCTCAACCAACTGGAGTCATTTCCCCTATTACTGGCAGAAAGGGCAAGTGGCTGTATGTGGTGCCTATTAGTATACCAAAGTGCATGCTGACCTCAAGTGATTCTGGCCCTTCTCACCTTCAGCCCTACCATAAACACCCTCCAGCTCAAGACCTTCTTCCCACCCCTGCTACTGCTACTCATTTCTCCTTATAGCCCTGGTATTTCAGCTATCCTTTCTCTTTTGCCTCTCTCTCTTGGCCCTCTCCTCCCCTCTCTTAACCTGTCTCTATTCTGCCCTTGCTTCTCTCCAGCCTGCTGGCCACAGTCAGAGTACTATTTTCTCTGTTTGCTCTGAATTCTTCCAAATGCCTCTGGCTGCTCTCTCCCTCATATATACAATAAAAACCTTACATTTTACCATACCTTGGAGCAGTCATATCGTCAGTTTATTCAGTGCTGGGAAACAAAACTTGAATCCTTAGCAAGAGCAGAATGTGCTCTTAACCACGGAGTCATTTCTCCAGCCCCAATATTAAATCCTTAAAAGTTCCTATCAAGATGGGCGAGAAAGAAACCTCAGAGGCATAATGTTATCAAACACATACTCTAGAATTTTACAGTGGTCATGCAATGAATCTCTGCCAACATTAGTCATAGGGGTCCCAGAGATGCTACCAGATTCTAAAACAATGATTAAGATTCCAGGGGTAGGGTCTTAGGGTAGGTAGTCTGAACCCTGGTTTTCTACGGAGCAAGTATAGACAAGAATTGTTTTCTTGCTTTCAAATGGTCTTTCTCTACATGGTTACCACAAAGATTTCTTCACTAATGTCTTGACAGTTAAAATGTCAGTATATTATCTTTATTATATATTATATATTATCTGTTTGAAAAATAGATAAGGGATTGACGAAACAACTCAACGGGTGAAGCGACTTGGAGCTAAACCCGATGACTTGAGTTTACTACTTCACATATATGGTGGTAGGAAAGAATCAAGTCCCACAGGCTGTCCTCTGATGCCCACATGTATGTGTGGTATGCTCATACACACACTCAAACATATGTATATACATGCAAAAAACAGGGTCAATAAATGCTACAATTAAAAACTATTTTAAAAATAGACATGTTCTATCTTTGGAAGAATGCAGTTATGAGAGTAGTTATGTTTCTGGAGATTGTGGGTTTAAGAGAGAGAATTTGGAAGAACACAGTCAGAACTAGAACTTATGGCTCCTGAGTAGAAGACAAAAGCTCTATCCTGTTGATCCTAGGGCCTTGCCTTTGCCTCCCAGCACTGTGAGTCAGTAAAACTATAATCCAAACTGGTTTTCTGACTTTCTGTAGACCAGGGAACTCCTTTCACTCAGGCAGTTTGGCTCCTGCATCTGGTCTCAGGCCCAGTGCCCAGATTGCTGTACTGGGAAACTTCCCAGACCGGTTTTGGGCTCTTGGCTTCCCTACCTAAAAGCTCAAATGAAAGGGTTGGTGAATCCCTTGGGGTAGAGAGGATTTGCAGCCCACCAGGGAGCTCTGTTGGAATGCTCATTCCTGTTGCCTCTGGAAGGAAAAAGAAAGAAAAGGAAAGGGGTAAGAAGAACCCTAAAGGCAGGTAATTGGTGTCTGCAACTGTCTCTCTCTCTCCTAGCAGGTACTGGGCAGGAGCATTAGGCCTAACTCTTTTAGCCTGAGGGAGAGATCTGAAGATTGCTAGCTAACTGGGTTTTCCAACTCCCCTCCCTTTTTCCTCCTTCTGCTCCTTGGGTTATGGTGACCTGAAACATCTCTCACAGTCAGTTCTGAGGCAGCAGTGCCTGAGAATAGCTCACAGATCAGCAGCAGTCTTCCCCCAGTCTCTGAAAAGACAGGCAGGGGGAAAACTGTGGTGCATTGCTCTGCTCTGCGTACCCCACCTCTAAGTGGAGTGTGTGTGTGTGTGGGGGGGTGAATGCTGAGGGGGTGGGTAAGTCATGACCTTGTGTTCCTTGATGTTATTTGATGTTGGTTTTGGCTGCATTTGGGGAGCTAAAAAGCTTATAAAAATGAAGCTAATAAAACTGCAGGGCTAGAGAATAGGCCAGGCACAAGCTGTGGCCTCCCAGAGCAGCTGTGGCTGAGCTCTTGAGCCTGACTGGCTCTCCCATTCCTTCCAAGGTGCAGATTTGGTCAAGGCCACAGTCAAACTGCTTGAAAATAGTTGACCTTGATGACCTAAAGGATTTGAAATCTTGATTAGCTTTTTGGAGTGAAGGCACTGAAGACCTCAAGGCTTCATTTGTGGCATTCACAGCTGCAGAACTGAGCTCGGTTCTCTCGTCTGCAGCATTTATGCCAATCAATCTGAGAGCTGTTCTGTCAGTCTTTCCACAAGGCAATCTTGGGCTGAGAATAAGGATGAGAATTGGATTAATAGGGGATAGTTATCAAGATAGCTATTAAAAAGGGGGCCCTGATTACTAAGACCTGCTCCAGACTATGAAACATACCCTATTCAGACAGATTTGGGGGATAATCTTGGAAAACTCAAGTGGAAATAGTAAACAGACTCATCTGTATTGTTCCCTGCTATCTGAGAGTGAAATGTGACAACCAAATTATACCCACATGAAGGTGAGCAATGGCTACCTGGCTTCTCGTGTCTACCAAAGTGGTGGCCCATACATATAGGACCCCAGGACAGGACTATGACACATAAACTTGATTAAAAGAACAAATAATTAAGGTTTCATACAAGGACTCCTAATGGCAAGGGAATTAAAAGCAAGATGACTCTGTTGCATCTTATCTGTCACTTTGGATGACTTTACTACCTTCTGTTCAGTTTTCTCATGTTTAGAATGGTTAGAGACTTAAGATCTCATTAAAAAATGAACACACATATACCGTTTGCTCATGTGTTCAGGAATATGTCAAGCACCTGGTTAGTGTTTAACAATTTTTAAGCACCTCAGCTCCGACATTTATTAATACACAATGATAAGGCTTGGTATTCTTTTCAATATACTCATAAATGTTGATATCAAGGATCAAATCTGGAGGACTGTAAGAGATCCATCTGTAAAAGATGGTTTCTTGAAGCCGGGCGGTGGTGGCGCACGCCTTTAATCCCAGCACTTGGGAGGCAGAGGCAGGTGGATTTCTGAGTTCGAGGCCAGCCTGGTCTACAGAGTGAGTTCCAGGACAGCCAGGGCTACATAGAGAAACCCTGTCTCATCCAAAAAAAAAAAAAAAAAAGAGAGAGAGAGAGAGAAGACTTCATATGGACTTACAATATAGAAAAGCCAAAGCTCTAATAACACATTTTTCTTTATCACCTTGATCCTTACATTCTTTATTCATAGCATAGCTTTCCCTTAGACATAGTTTTCATCAGCAAAACCAGTGGGAAAGACAAGTCTTTCCTAGTGGTTGATATATATGGTGGAGAGTTCATGACAAAACTGGCTACCATTATAAGCATATCTTCTCTTCTGTTCCTCCTATCTCTAGTTCGGTTTTGAGGTAACCTTAGCTTCTCCATTTTTATTCTCAATTAAACCATACTTTCTTTTCTTAGGTTTGATTGCCACTGGAGTTCATGATACAACTGTCCCTCAGACAATGGTCCTATGGCTGATTTGGATATTGGTATCTCTTCTTACCATTGCCCAGGTTCCTCTTGACTATTTCCCCCATGTATTAGAGTGTTTCTGTCTACCAAAAGGATTCTGGTCTAGAAATACATATTTGTAGGGCTGCTTTTATTTACATGGGATATATTAAAATAAACTTTCATTCAAAAGTGGCTTCTAGTTGATATGATATAGCAAAATGATATTCTACAAGCTTTGAGATAAGAAGTCTTAATATCTTTTTTTTCTGGGACCCCAAAATACAGATATAGCAAGGATCTGGAGCCTCCTGTGGCTCATTTTCAGATTATGGTACAAGTGGGAGGGCAGCAATTATTGCAGTAAGAGGTGTGTATGTTGGAATCATTATGCTTCAAAATGAAATATTTGTATGACATTTTTTCTTCCATTTCCAATAAAATTAAGAGCTTTGGGGTCTAAATGCTATAACCTTCAAAAGATACAGTGTGAGCATGGCAGTGTTTGTCTATGCACCAGAATAAAGCTTATAAATTAGAATCTGTCAGTCAGAGTTCTCTGTGGAAAGGTTATGCTGTACCTGAGAAATGTGTACTACCTAATTAATTCTAGTCTAGATTGTAACTGCAGAAGCAAGATAATGTGATTGAGGAGGAGATCAGGCTCCCATTTGCTTTGGGGTTAAATTCTGCTTTCTTTGTGAGTCAGATATAGGACTACTTGGGTTTCTAAGTACATAGTGACATAGGCCTGATAGGGAAGAAATTGCCTAGATTATTAAGAGTATGGTGACAATCTAGCCCATGTAGTGCCCTGAGAAGGGCAGGGCAAAAGGGAAGATTAGTTAAATTGTAGTTGACATATCTTTAAATGATGGGAAGTTCATGAGACACAGGAGTGAAATATTCTCTGGGAAATGGAAGGCTTTGAGAGATGGATATTTGTTCAAATATACATGCTTAGAACTGTATGAAGCAAGGTAATCAGGAATGGGGTCAACGTTATGGACCAGACAAACACATTAATTAGGAGATACACATTTCTCTGCAATAAGGGTCCCAGGAAAATGGAAGAAGGTTGGTTACCTTTTACACATATGCTTGGTGGAACATCCTTTTGCTACATCATATGAATGGGTGGGAATAATATATAATATGAACTTATAGATGAATGGTCAGTACTGAGTGTATTCAATGTAACAGAAGCAACCTTACAAATATGATGCATTTATTGAGGCGATAGAACGCTACACCAATTCCCTTGTTTCACTGCTCAAGAGGCAGTTATCTGATTCAGTGAACAGTGGTAAAGAAGAGAATGGATAAGTGAGAATTGCAATGCAGTCTCTTAGTGTCAGCTCCAGGGAACAGAAAGAAAGTAGTTTCTAGATTACAGTTCAGTGGAAAAGAGCAAGCTGCTAAGATTTTTTTCTGACACATTGAAGCCTGCCTCAGAAACTGGTGAAGACAGGTAATAATGATGTCATGTGGGAATTTGAACAGCAGATGATCTGGGTCTTATACTCTACACATCCTGGCAGAGATGAAGATATTCTAAAGATACTTGTGCCTCTCAATCTCACTATGAGACTATTGCAACAATTGACCCAAAAGAAATGAGAATTTTCCCTAGAGATCTCATGGTAGGGGAAGGAAAAGGCCTTAGCCCAAGAGGAAAGTGATATTGCAGAAAGATTTTATACAGTTCTAACAACTTTGACAGACCACCTTTCATGAGTCCAGATCAAGATGGATCATTGCAGGGCAAGACTACCCTGTGACTGAGACTGGACAAATCCTGACCTAAATCCTCTTCAGAACCTCAAAGATTGTCTTAGGGAGAATGTTGCTAGATTTCTTTGGCCCTACTCCCAATATGATCTCATTGATTATATATCATCCACAATTAATTTGATTCTTTTAATTGGCTGATTAAGGGTGGCTGAAATTGATTTGGAGCCCAGACTGTAACCCTCAAAATGGATAACATGCCTTGTGTATTCATTTCCCATCTCCTGCCTTACACCTATCCCTCCTTATTTCTGCTGTCCATGAACAGTATTAGAGTAAATTTCTATCATGTCTACTACATAAAATGGGAACAGTATATGCCTTGAAATAAATGTAAAATTGATTCCTATATTTGCCTGGTATGTGACTTTAATCATGCTTGTCTATGAACCTTACCTTCCAATTCCCATTTCTTGTTTTTAAAAGAGACTAATAACCTTTTTCTTGTAAATTTGTTTTCAAGAGTAATAAAGTTATTATACATAATGAAATAAAAGCTAATGTTTGTTTTCAGGAGTTGCTTCTTAAATTTCAATATCAAAGGCAAATTTGGGGTCTATTTAGTGTCAAGATTGGTCCTAGTACAAGTCAATACTAACTGTACACTTTGGATTGCTTTGTACAGGCATTACAAGGAATTGGTCAAGTTTAAAAGGAGAACTCAGGGTGTAAAATTAAGACAAAGGAAAAAATGATACGCTGAGGTAGACAGTGAATATGACTGCTTTGAAAGGGAGAATAGGAGTGAATGGACAAAAACCATGACCATCAACTTCTCTTGAAGTTGAGAGAAATAGAAAATGGGGATGGAATGAAAGTAAAAGAAGGAATTAAGAAGGGAAGGAAAGGAATTTGGGAGGAAAGGTCACGAAAGAACATAAAGACGAAAGGGAACAAGGGAGGAAAAGGGAAAGAGACAGAATGAGAAAAATGAGAAAGAAAATTAATGACACCTTGAAATAATGCAAATTAATTTGCCCATTGGGTATGTCCTACCCTGAGACCCAAAGAAGATTAGACAGGAAAGGGAGTCATAAAAAGGATGGGGGGGCTGGGAAAGGGGAAAGCCTTTGGAATGTAAACAAAAAATATAGAAAATTAAAAATTTTTTTTCATTTAAAAAAAATGAAAAAAAAAGGATACTGTTCCTGTCTAGCTGATGGAAGGCAGGACAATTGCTCCTTCTGACCTCATCCCCACCTTAGTTATTATTTAACTGAGACACACAGTTTTGTGTGGCAGAAAGCCTCATATATTTAGTTATTTTTACTCACTTCCCCTAAGGACTTGTTTATGTTTTTCCTCCAAATTGTGCACCCAAATCTCCATTCTCTTCAAGCCTCATTCCAAACAGAAATCCAACAGGTGAGTACATACCATGTGTGTTCTTTTGTGATTGGGTTACCTCACTTCGGGTGACATTTTACAGTTCCACCCATTTGCCTAAGAATTTCATGAATTCATTGTTTCTAATGGCTGAATAGTACTCCATTGTGTAAATATACCACATTTTCTGTATTCATTCCTCCGTCGAGGGACATCTGGGTTCTTTCCAGCTTCTGGCTATTATAAATAAGGCTGCTATGAACATAGTGGAGCATGTGTCCTTATTATATGCTGGGGAATCCTCTGGGTATACGCTGAGGAGTGGTATAACAGGGTCCTCAGGTAGTATCATGCCCAGTTTTCTGAGGAACCACCAGACTGATTTCTCCAGCAGTGGAGAAGTGTTACTCTTTCTCCACATCCTTGCCAGCACCTGGTGTCTCTTGAGTTTTTTATCTTAGCCATTCTGACTGGTGTGAGGTGAAATCTCAGGGTTGTTTTGATTTGCATTTCCCTGATTACTAAGGATGTTGAACATTTCTTTAGGTGCTTCTCAGCCATTCGATATTCCTCAGGTGAAATTTTTTTGTTTAGCTCTGTACCCCATTTTTAATAGGATTATTTGGCTCTCTGGAGTCTAACTTCTTGAGTTCTTTGTATATCTTGGATATTAGCCCTCTGTTGGATGTAGGGTTGGTAAAGTTCTTTTCCCAATTTGTTGTTTGCCATTTTGTCCTACTGACAGTGTCCTTTGCCTTACAGAAACTTTGTAATTTTATGAAGTCCCTTTTGTCAATTCTTGATCTTAGAGCACTATTATCAATGCCCACAAGTGCTTGCTGACTGGAGCTGGATATAGCTGTCACCTGGGAGGCTCTGCTAGTGCATGACAAATACAGAGGGGGACACTTTCAGCCAGCCATTGAACTGGGCACGGGGTCCCTAATGAGGGAGCTAGAGAAAGGACCCAAGGAGCTGAAGGGGTTTTCAGCACCATAGGAGGAACAATAATATGAGCCATCCAGTATCCTCAGAGCTCCCAGGGACAAAACCATCAACCAAAGAGTACACATGGTGTTACTCATGGCTCCAGATGCAAAGGCAGCAGAGAATGGCCTTGTTAGACATCAAAGGGAGGAGAGACCCTTGGTCCTGGAAAGATTATAGCAGTGTAGGAGAATGCCAGGACAGAGAGGCGGGGGGGGGGCGGTGATTGGGGAACAGGAGGAGGGGTGATGGCTTATGGGGGGCAGAATCAGGAAAGGGGAAATCATTTGAAATGTAAATAAAGAATATGACTAATAAGAGAAGAGCATATAGGCAGCATGCATGCCATGGGTTCTGAGAGTGGGCATTGTATCTTCTAAATTAAGCTTTATATAGACTCTAGATTAAAACGACATAGTCAAATACAATATGTTTAGCCCTCTTGTTCTACCTTGATGATTTTCTCCTTATAGTTGCCTCTGTATAACACTTTGTTTCCTTTCTTTTTTTATTTTGCAATTCTTTTTTAAAAAGTTTATTGGATATTTTATTTATTTACATTTCAAATGTTATCCCCTTTCCTGGTTTCCCATCTGGAATCTCCCTATCCCATCCTCCCTCCCCCCTGTTTCTATGAGGGTGCTTCCCCATCCACCCACCCACTCCTGCTTCCCTGCCCTCCTATTCCCCTGCACTGGGGCATCAAGCCTTCACAAGACCAAGGGCCTCGCCTCCCAATGATGCCAGATAAGGCCATCCTTATCCATCCAGCTACATATACAGCTGGAACCATGGGCCTCTCCATGTGTATTCTTTAGTTAGTAGTTTAGTCTCTGGGAGCTCTCAGGGGGGATCTGGTTGGTTGATAGTTGTTCTTATGGGGTTGCAATCCTCATCAGCATTATCACATTTTACTGTTGCTTTATATTTTCTAGGGTCTGCTTTTTTCTAGCCCATATCTTATATACTCTGCTTTATCAGCAACCAACACAAAGTCATACATGCCTAATTTTGACTAAGATTTTTGAAAGTATGGATGAATAATTGAATATTCTAATTTTGACTATATACCTATACCCAGTATATCTAATAAATAGTTCAGGAGCTATACAATAATACATATACTTTATTATTTATTTATTCATTCATTTGTGATTCAAAATATAACACTCACTAATCATAATACATTCTATGTATGATCTTGACCAAAAACTGTACAAAATTCATATAGATGACTACCTATGAAATTGTGTGAAAATATATTCTTAGTCATCAAACAAAGTATAGGCATCGAAAATCACTAATGGAACTGTCTTCTAGGCATTACTAACAGGATCCAAATTGCTGGAGACAACAGATAGTTTAACAGAGGAAGATATATTTCTCTTCTCTGTCCAAGATTCTAAACTTGTGTTTATGACATAACTCATATAGATTTAAACAACTAGTTGAAATATACTTGTCTTTCCTAAGATATTTAATTTAAGGGCTTTGTATTTTAGTCCTAAATTAAGTCAGGTAATTTATGGTTTTATTATGGTTTTGAATAGTACATTTTATTGATAATCCAAATGTCTTTCAATTTCAGAAGCCTGTGAGAAGTTATTATTTCCTTTAATAGTTAATTTTACAATAGAGTGATTCCCTGCCTCTGTATTTAGAGTCATCAAATAGTAGATATGTCTAATTTGTTTGCCAACTTGATTTCAAAAGAAACATCTGGGATTTCCATTTATTCTCCTGGCAATCTGGGCCTCTCTCTTGTCTTTCCTTACACCTGATTCTGCCACCACATTCTCCTCCCCCTTTCCCATCACCCAGTTCCTTCTCTGCCTTGGCTTCCCATACTAATTTCGTTCTCCCTTTTAAGTGAGATTCAAGTATCCTCACTTGGGCCTTCCTTCTTTAACCTCTTAGGGTCTTTGAAGTGTATCCTGGATATTCAGTACTTTATGGCTAATATCTGCTCATCAGTAAGTTTACCTACCATGCATGTCCTTTTGGGTTTGGATAACTTAGGCTGATATTTTCAAGTTCCATCCATTTACCTGCAAAATTCATGATATCCTCTTTTTGAATAGCTGAATGCTATTCTATTGTGTAAATGAACCACTTTTTCTGCATCCATTCTTCATTTGAGGGGCATCTGGATTGGAGCATGTGTTCTTATGGTATGGTGGAACATCTTTTGGGGTGTATTACCAGGGGTGGTTTAGCTGGGTCTTCAGGTAGAATCTATTCCCAATTTTCTGAGAAACTGCCAGATTGATTTCCAGAGTAGTTGTACAAGTTTAGATTTCCAACCAGCAATAGAGGAGTGTTCCCCTTTGTCCACATTCTCACCAGAATGTGCTGTTGCTTGAGTTTTTAAAAAATATAATCTTCATTTACATTTCAAATGCTAAAACCTTTCCTGGTTTCCCCTCTCCTCCCAAAACACCCAACCCCTCCTCCCACCCCCTGCCTCCAAGTATATGCCCCTCCACCCAAACCACTCCCACCTCCCCTCCATTTCCCTTTGTTGGGGCATCTATTGAGCCTTCACCTGACCAAGGACCACTCATCCCACTGATGCCCGACAAGGCATTCCTCTGCCACATTTTTGGTTGGAACCATGTGTACCCCTTGGTTGATGGTTTAGTCCCTGGGAGTCTTGGGGCATCTGGGTGGCTGACATCGTTGTTCTTCACATGGGGCTGTAAACCCCTTCAGCTCCTCTGGACCACCTTCCAAGTCTTCCATTGGGGACCCCACTCCCAGACCAATCTTTGGTTGCTAGCATCTGCCTCTGTATGTGTAAGGCTCTGGCAGGGCCCCTCCGGAGACAACCATGGCATGCTCATTTTGGTATGCACTTCTTGTTGTCCATAATTGTGTAGGGGTTTGGTGACTGTTTATAGGATGAATCCCCAGGTAGGGCAGTCTCTGGGTGGCCTTTACTTCAGTCTCTGCTCCACACTTTGTCTCCTTTATTGCTCCTGTGAGTATTTTGTTCCCTTTCTCAGAGGAACCAAAGCACCCTCACTCAAGCCCTCCTTCTTGAGCTTCCTGTGCTGGGTGAATTGTAACTTGTTTATTTTGAGCTTTTGGACTAACTGCTTATTAGTGAGTGCATACCATGTGTGTTCTTTTGGGATTGGGTTACCTCGCTCAGGGTGACACTTTCTTGTTCCATCCATTTGCCTAAGAATTTCATGAATTCATTGTTTTTAATAGCTGAATAGTACTCCACTGTGTATATATACCACATTTTCTGTATCCATTCCTCTGTTGAAGGACATCTGGGTTCTTTCCAGCTTCTGGCTATTATAAATAAGGCAGCTATGAACATAGTGGAGGATGTGTCCTTATTACATGTAGGAGCATCTTCTAGGTAGATGCTCAAAAGTGGTATGGCTGGGTCCTCAGGTAGTACTATGTCAAATTTTCTGAGGAATTGCCAAACTGATTTCCAGAGTGGTTTTACCAGCTTGCAATCCCACCAACAATGGAGAAGTGTTCCTCTTTCCCCACATCCTCTCCAGCATCTGCTGTCCCCTGAGTTTTTCATCTTAGCCATTCTGACTGTTGTGACATGGAATCTCAGTGTTGTTTTGATTTGTATTTCCCTGATAACTAAGGATGCTGAACATTTCTTTAGGTGCTTTAGAGCCATTTGAGTTTCCTCCGTTGAAAATTCCCTGTTTAGCTCTGTACCCCATTTTTAAATAGGGTTATTCGACTCTCTGGAGACTAACTTCTTGAGTTCTTTGTATACATTGGATATTAGCCCTCTATTGGAAGTAGGATTGGTAAAGATCTTTTCCCAATTTGTTCGATGCCATTTTTTCCTATTGACTATGTCCTTTGCCTTACAGAAACTTTGCAGTTTTGTGAGGTCCCATTTGTCAATTCTTGTTCTTAGCGCATAAGCCATTGGTGGTCTATTCAGGAACTTTCCCCCTGAGCTCATG
Source organism: Apodemus agrarius (assembly GCA_964023405.1). NCBI lineage: Eukaryota > Metazoa > Chordata > Mammalia > Rodentia > Muridae > Apodemus > Apodemus agrarius. Next base: position 60,832,727 of record OZ030010.1, on the reverse strand, counting down.
TGTTCAAGATGAGTTTTTTTGTTTGTTTGTTTGTTTGTTTGTTTTATCTTAGCCATCCTGATTGGTGAAGCTGGAATCGCAGTATCATTTTGATTTGTATTTCCCTGATAATTAAGGATGTTGAGTGTTTCTTTTTTTAAAAATTTTTATTGATTATTTTATTTATTTATATTCCAATGTTATCCCCCTTCCCAGTTTTACCCCAGAAACCCCCTATCCCTTCCCCTCCCCCTGTTTCTTTGAGGGAGTTCCTCCACCCACCCATTCACTCCTGCCTACCCACCCTGGCATTCTCCTACACTGGGGCATTGTGCCTTCACAGGACCAAGGTCTTTTCCTCCCATTAATGCCTGACAAGGCCATTCTCTGCTACATATGCAGCTGGACCCATAGATGCCCCCAAGTGTACTCTTTGGTTGGTGGTTTACACCCTGGGAGCTCTGGAAGGTCTGGTTGGTTGATATTGTTCTTCCTATGTGGTTGCAAACCTCTTCAGCTCCTACAGTCCTTGCCCTAACTTCTTCATTGTGGTCCCTGCACTATTGAGCATTCCTTTAAATGTTTCTCTGCCATTTGTGTTTTCTCTGTTGAGAATTCTCAGTTTAGCTCTGCACCCTGTTTTTTAATTGGGTTATTTGACTTGTTGGAGTCTATCTTCTAGAATTCTTTATTTTATTTATTTATATTCCAATGTTATCCCCCTTCCCAGTTTTACCCCAGAAACCCCCTATCCCTTCCCCTCCCCTGTTTCTTTGAGGGTATATATAAAATTCTATAGAATTTTATTTATTAGTCCTCTGTAAGATGTACAGTTAATGAAGATCTTTTCACCATCTATATGCTGCCATTTTGTCCTATTAACAGTGTCCTTTGTGTTACAAAATCTTTTCCGTTTATGTGGTCCCTTTTTATCAATTGTTGATCTTAGAGCCTGATCCATCTGTGTTCTATCTAGGAAGTTGTCTCCTGTAGCAATGTGGTCAAGGCTATTTCCCACTTTGTCTTCTATTAGATTTAGTTCATCAGGTTTTATGGTGAGGTCCATACGTGAGGTTGTGGTGGGAGGAATCTCTAGGAAGTCCCAGAAACCTAGGATGGGGATGGCTACCTTCAGTAGAGGCAGGTGACCTTAGTCAAAATCACTGTGGGGACATGAAACCAGAAGAAACCACCTCCTGTAGCAAGGCAAGACCCACAGTAGAGGGATAAGGATACAAACCCACCTTTGGCCCCAAATTTGTCCTCTTTAAAAGAAATGCAGGACAAAAATAAAGCAGAGTCTGAAGGAATGGCCAACCAATAACCAGCCCAACTTGAGACCTATCCCATTAATCACTAACACTATTAATTTTACTCAATTTTGCTTACAGACAGGAGCTAAGCATAACTGTTCCCCAAGAAGCTCTACCCAGCAGCTAGCTGAAACAGATGCCCATAGCCAAAGAGTAGACGGAGGTCGGGGACCCTTATGGAAGAGTTGGGGGAAGGACTGAAGGTTCTGAAGGTAATAGGAAATCCACAGAAAGAACAACAGATTCAAGTAACGGACTCCTGGGAGGTCTTAGAGATCCAGCAAGGAACCAAAGAACATACACCTGCTGGACCAAGGCCCCAGGTGCATTATAAAGCAGCTGTGTAGTTTAGGCTCCTTGTGCCCCCCCCAACAACTGGAACAGAGGCTCTCCCCTAAACCATAGCCTGACTGTGTTTTCTTTTTCCCAACAGGGCTGCTTTACCTGGCCTAGTGTGAGAGAATGTGCCTAATGCTGCAGAGACTTGATGACCCTGGTGGGGGAATACCCTGAGGGGAGGCACCCTCTAAGAGGAGAAGATGGGGGATGGAGGGGGAGCCAGAATGGGGGCAGCATTTGGGATGTAAGTAAGTGAGTAAGTAAGTAAGTAAGTAAGTAAGTAAGAAAATAGATAAATAAATGAATAAATAAACAAATAAATAAGTTTAACAAAAGAAAGAAAACATGTGGAGTGTTAATAATTCTCTTTGTGATGTTTCTACAAAAGCATCTTTAGATAGGATTAATTGCAATTAGAAGACCTGTCCTTGGGATTGTGAGTGACACAATCCCAAGAGGTGGGTCATAGACAGAATAAAGAAAAAAATCTTCTGAGCACCAGCATTCATTTCTCATTGCATCATTATCCATCTACATGTGAGCAAATGGCCCCATCCTCCTGTTGTCATCACAGCTAGCCCCACCAAAATGTCTACATTTTAACAGGAAGTTACCCTTAACTTGTAGCCAGGATGAGTCCTTGGTCCTCTAAATTTATGTTTTGTCGAGTGTTTGGGAATAGCTTTGAGAAAAATATTAAAACAGTTAAAGTGCCTTTTCCATTTATAGAAGTATCCTATCTAGTAAGTGAGGAATGATAGAATTAAAAATTACTGTTTTTTTTTAAAGAGAAAGTATCATTATATAGTTCTCAGCCTTCCAAGTTCTCAGATTATAGGCATTTATCAGCATGCTTGATGAGGATATTACTATTTTGCAACCCTTAATGTACTAGCAAGTCTAGACAGTGGTCATAAATGGCTGCTATCATAGCAGGGAAAAGTCGTGATACTTTGTCCAATACACAGACACATTTATGAATATGAAGACTTTTTGTCAAAACCCTTTGAACCTAAATCTGATCAAGACACTAATTCCAGTGACCAATTTTTCAGAAGCTCTAAAGGACAAAGCAACTTGTTAAATATGCTATGAGGAAGCAAACAGTAAAATGCAAATTGCTAGCATCAAAACTAGTAAAATATTTAAGAATAAATTAAACCAGGAGGCTCAAGGAGTATACACTGAAAACAATAAACCACTGCCGGGAAAAACAAAACAAGACCTAAATAAGTGGAAAGACATCAAAAAGTTTATAGACTGAAGGACTTAATGCTTATAAAAGGACAATACCTCAAATCTAGCTACAGATATTTGGACATTCCTATCAAGATTCCCAGTATCATTTTTTTAAATTGATAAGTTGATTCCAAAATTTACATAAGCAACATTGGACCAAAAAAAATCAAAGCAGCATTTCATAAGACCAAAAGGTACCATAAAGTTATGATACTCATAATAATGAGATATTGATGCAAAGAGAAACAAAGCAGTCAAAATAAATCCTTACATTTAATATCAAGTTTATTTCTGGGAACATAAACTTAGTTCTGGGAACTAAGAAGACTGTATGGAGGAATAGATAATCTTTGCCACATATAGTACTGAGATAAATGGATATCAGAAAGAAAAGAATGAATGACAGACTATCTCACATAATGCATACAAATTAATGAAAGTTGATAAAATACTAAACATAACTAAAATTAAAATATATGTATGAAAAAATAAAGGTAAAATATTTAAAATTTTTAGGTAAGAATTTCTTGGCAATACTTTAAAGGCAAAAGCAGCAATCAATATAATGGCTAAATGAACATAGTCAAAATTAAAAGCTCTTGCAGATCAAAAGGTACCATATGGAAAAGAAAAATGGAAGAAACTAAAATAATACAATGGCTTGATTACGATATATATATATATGTATACGTATACATATACATATACATATACATATATATATCATAATGTATATATAGTTGCAATATATATATACATATATATACACATTGCAACTCAATAACAAAGAGATAAATAATATAATTTAGGAATGGCAGATTATCTGAATGAATAGTTCTACAAAGATACAGAAATAACCAAAATAATGACACAAAGAGATTACCAACATCATTAGATAATAAGAAAATGCAAATGAGCCCAGCATGGTGGCTCATGCCTCTAATCCTAGCACTTGGAAGTCTGAGACAGGACGATAGGATTTTAAGGTCATGTTAGACAACAGAGTGAGTTCCAGGCCCATCTATCTCTCTCTCTCTCTCTCTTTCTCTCTCTCTCTTTTTTTTTTTTTTTGGTTTTTTCGAGACAGGTTTCTCTGTGTAGCCCGGGCTGTCCTGGAACTCACTTTGTAGACCAGGCTGGCCTCGAACTCAGAAATCCACCTGCCTCTGCCTCCCAAGTGCTGGGATTAAAGGCGTGCGCCACCACTGCCCGGCCCCCCCATCTATCTCTTAAGAGGAAGAAAAATCAAAATGAAATTCAGTTTCATTTCAGAAATAAATTTTAGCTGAAATGCTGGTTTACATCCTCTCTGAGAGCAATAAAAAAAAAGACAGATAATAATACATTTTTTAAAGCAAGATGACAGATTAAAAGTCATCTCTGGATGAACTAGTAAAAGAAAAGTTCAGACAAAAACCCTAATATGCTCTGTTCTTATCAGAAAAAACTAAATGGTGGCCATTGGATGGGAAAAAAATCTCATGGATATTAGGAAGTGAAGAAGAAAATGAACAAGAAAAGAGGACAATGGAATGAATATGTGTGACATGAAAGGAGAAGAGGTTATTAGAGAGAGGAGAGGTTATTAGAGAAACAAGAGAAAGGCATAATGAGAGAGGAGTGAGGTGGGCAAATAAAAAATATGTATGAGAACACCACAATGAAGGTTATAATATTACACACTAACTCAAAAGTATAAAATATAATAAATGTTGCTAAATATGTAGGATAAATACACCCTCATACACTGCTGATTGACATGCAAACATCTGAAACATTGGATAAAGCTGGCATTTTCTCAAAATACTGAATCATTGAGTTACTGTGAGACTGCAGAATTCTACTCCTAGTTACATATTGAAGAAAAAATTAAACAGCAACAAATATTCACAGAGTATTTTTATATGAATGTCCATATTCTCATTAATCACAATAGTCAAAACACTAAAAAATTCAAGTTTTCACCAACTGATGAATAGTAACAATGTAATAACTATATTTATTATCACTTACACACATTTCCCTTTCCCCATCTCACTCCTTTCATGTTCCTATCACATTCTGTCAAATTAATAATATCTACATCTTTAAACACACACACACACACACACACACACACACACACACACACACACACTGAGACAGAGAGGCATAGAGGGCCAGAGAAAGGATGAAACAGAAAAACAGATATAAAGTATACATATGCGTGTGTGTACGTATGCTTATATAAAAAGTAACGTGTATTACAAATACATATATATATATATATATCCATTAGAAAGTCTGTATTTTTTCTATGTCTGTTTAGATTTGTTTATATGTATATGAGTTAGGGCTGACCTATAAGGGAGTTCCTTCCTTGAAAACTTGATTCCCTCAATCTCAGATGCCACTGGTAGCCTGCAACTCTTCATCTAGAGGTGGGATCTTATAAAATTTCCCTGTCCATGCTGTCCTGTCAGCTGGTAGTGTCATTATGTAGAAAATAGATGGTGATTGCTTTTTGTTCTGTCCAGTAGTCTGTGTATTTTGATTGGAGGAATTCAGGTCATTAGTATTATAAGTTATTATTGAAGAGTGTGCATTGATTTCTACCATCCTGTTGATTTTGAAGTGTTTGATTTTCCTCTCTTGATGAACTATTATTATGGTGTAGCTTATTCTTTTCTAAGGCCACATAGAAGGATTCATGTTTTATTCATTCTGAAGAAGATAGAGATAGAGATAGAGATATAGAGATAGAGATAGTTATATAGATATATATGTATACACACACGCATATATACATATATATTGCTTAGTGGTCTTCAATTCCTTTACATAATTTTTATTATGAAAAATTTTTTCAATTTAGCTTTAGTGGATTAGTAGTCTGGGTTGTCAGTTGATATCTTTCAGAACTTGCAAGTCTGACTGTGCTGACTCTGCTGTTCTTAGTGATATGCCCTTGTATATAACTTAGTGGTTCTGTCTTGGAAATACACATTCTTTCTGTATATTTAATATTTTAATTTTAATATGATGAGGAAAGATTGTTTCCTTGTCTCATCTATTTGGTATCCCTCATGTCTCCTATATCTGGATTGTTATCTCTTTTCCTAATTCTGGGAAATTATGTTATGCTTCTTTTAAAAATGTTTTCAATGCCTTAGAACTATATTCTTCACCTCCATCCTTCTATTTGTATAAGCATTTTCCCTTTGGGTTATTAGGTACATTAGGTACCTTCATATTAATTTATCTTTGTCCTTCTTGGATTGCTTCAGTCTGCCTCTCTTGTCTTCAAGCTCAGATATATGTTCCCCCTTTTATCCATTTGTTGTTGAGATTTCCACAGAGTTTTTAACTTGATTTAATATGTATTTCAGCTCCAGCATTTCAGTTTTTCCTTTAGAATGTATTTTTCTGTAATTCCATTTTTACGTCTTGCAACCCCTTCCTTATTTCATTCAGCTGTTTGTGTTCTGAAGTAGTAGCTTATGTTCTTCTTTGATTTCATTACACATACAATTATTGTGGGTTATCTAGAATTTCATCTAACTTAACTCTCAATAGATGCTGTTACTGTAGGATTAATAATTTTGGGGGGAGTTGTATTGGTTTTTCATTCTGCTTATTTTTTTGCACTAGAATTTATGTATTTGTTGTTCTTTCTTTGCTTGGATTATATTTTATCTGGCATATTCTTGCAATAGAAGTATTTTCAGTGTTCATGTGAGATTTGGAAGTGATTATGTTAAATGTGTTGTTCTGGAGCTTAAGGCACTGGTATAGAATTTATATTATCCCCGGAGTAATATATTATTTGCGAGATCAACCACTGCTACTTAATATTAGTACAACATAGAATCATTTTAGCCCACTATTAGGAGACAAAGGTGAGATGAATACCCCATCATGGCCTCTTCTGATTCTGCAGGTTGCCCATGGATGTGAGGAGCAGCACTTCCTGGAAGGTAACTCTGCTCTCTCCTGGGGAGCTTTATTAGGCTGGCATGCAGGCATCTTAGAGATGGCCCCCAGATGGACTCTGATTCTCACCCACCCACCTACTCCCGCCTCACTGCCCTGACTTTTAAAATGTCACTTTTATATTTAATTTCACATTTCAGTCACTTTTTCAATGGTTATTAGTAATTCTTAACCTGATTTTCTTATATGATTTCTGCGAGTTCTCTGTGACATAGTGATATCAATATTGTAAAAGTGGAAGTGTATTTACTAGTACAAATAACTGCAAGCCCATCAGAGGCTCAGGCTTACAAATGGGAGAGTCAAAGTTTAAAAGAGAAATGTTCATTCTAAGCTATAGAAAAAAATATATATTCCTGAATCTTGTTTTCAAGTTTAGCATTAATGGCCAGGAAGGATTTGCTATCAGAAATATAGAAGACCATTTAATATGAGAGACCTACCTGAACAAAGACTACTAAAAATTTTCCCATTCCCCAAAGAAAACCTTTGGCCTTATTCTGAAGATGAATGTTTTTCCATTGACGTTGCCTATATTCTGGTTTTTAAAGTTTATATCTTCTAATACCTCAGAGCACCTAAAATTGACCATTTATATCTGTATTGAACATTTATTTGTTTGCATCTTTGGCTCATATCAATATAGTTGACCTGTAGAATGGCAAAAAAAAAATTGACAAAAATACTTTGTCACCATGATTGACACATCCACATGTGTGACAAGCAGGAAGAATGCTTTGTGAGAGAGCCTATTGTGAGAAAATGGAGGAGTGGAGACAAAGTTGATGGTTAGACATTTGCAGTAGAGGAAGGGCTAGGATATAGAGTTCTGAAATGCAAGCATAAAAAAACAAGTATAATAAAAATGAGAGAATCTAAGCTTGATAAAATGTTGGTTTTAGCCACTTTCTTTGACAGTCTAAGATGGCATGGTATAGCTGAAAGAAATAAGCCAGGCAGTCTTTAGTGCCACAAGAACTCTAAATGTACTTGCTAGTTATTAACAGAAGCTGATAAATCCCTCTGGCTTCCTTAACAGACAAATATATTCATAGGTTATATTTGGATGTCAAATGAACTGCTCTACCATAATACTTCTAACCAGACAAGAATGGGAAACAATAGTCTTGGTTCACATAGTTGTATGAAATTTGACGATCAGGCTATGTAGAAGTCATGACTTCATATATGCCAGATATAACTGACATTCTCAAAGTAGTTGAATACTTTGAGACAATTCCATTGTGATATAGATGCCTTCACTCCTTTTGTATAGTGCTGCTGCATGTTTTGGAGTTCCTTGAGTCTCTTTGTAAAGCAATTGAAAAAAGAATCCAACCAGCCTTTTAAGAAGGATACAGTGATCAAGATAATAGGCTTTGGCAATTCACTTTCTTGAGTTTGAGTTGTATTATTTAAAAGTTATCTCAGTTTATGCTAGAAAAGTTTTTGATTACTTATCTATAGAAGGAGGGTAACACTACTTGATGTATAAGGATAAGAGGATTATATAACACAGGTAGTGTAGAGAGCTTTGCAACATACATAGTGGAAGGAATTAGCAGTAATACTTCCAGATATTTTATTGCTTTTGTTATTATTTTTTCAATTCTATTCTTTAATCAATCTCTGCTTCACAATATTAGATTGTTGGACAAGTTTTAGCTTGATGTCTATCAGGTTAAAGCTTCATTGAAGATTCTTAGTTATTTCAAATGGTGTCCTGAATTGTTATGAGCTGTGGCAAGACATTTGTTGATATTTCAAATATTGAAGTTCATAGTTAACTTTCTTTAAAAATATGATGGTAGGCCTAGACTATTCCTTTCAATGCTCTTGGTCTCATTTGTGCTCATACTTAAGTTTTTAAATAGGAGAGAATGGAGAGGAAGAAGTTTGGTGAGGGATGTGCCAGATACACATCCAGTCCTAGTGGTTCTGTGTCTGCCAAAGCTTCACACATAGCACCCAAGAATGAGCGATCTACAGAAGAAATTCTAATTCTTACAAATGAAGATTTTCACGGAGAGTGCTACCCCAGATTCAGCTCTAAAATGATTTTCTGTTTTTGCTTTGCGTTTTTCCCAAGGAAGAAGCCACCACACCCACTCTTTCTCTGCACTCACTGTTTACCTTGCTGCCTTCCTCTCCTGGGAAGTTCTAGCTGCTTATTCAAGGACACACTCAGATATTACCATATCTAGAAAGTTGGAAAGATGTCATTTCTCTGGAATTCTCTGATTTCCTTGTTAGATGAGCAAATAAATTTTCACAATCAACTGAACACCAGTTTAGCTGACTTCCCACTGCTTTTACTACTTATGAAGTTGGTATTACTATGCTGTTCTCTGCGGGTTTCTTCTTTACTCTTTGGGAGCCTGGTGTCAACATCACACTAGTAAGGCCATGGCACATGCAAATGGGGAAGCAGGAAACACAATCTATCATCCAGAGATACTTCAATATGAGCATATCAATACTTAAATTATTAAGTCCTGAGGTGTTTGTTAAATTGATATAATGTGAGAATGATGATACTGGAAATCAGGAGATGTAGGGTTTTTTGTTTTAGCAACCTTTGAGCAAATCATGTCCACAGTACTCAGTTTGCCTCTCTGCAAATTGGTTGATTGGTGACCCCGCCCCCTGCATCCTTAGGATGTTATGATGTTTATATTAGGTCAATTATCTGACTGTGCTCTGGGAACTAAAATTCTAGCAAATACTAAGAATCCTTGTTACTAATGAGATGAAAGCCACACTCTTTTATGAGGCACTTTTCTATGTCTACATGATTCTTTACTTTTATCACTTACAGTCATTTTTTTTGTTGTTTTTTTCAAGACAGGGTTTCTCTGTGTAGCTCTGGCTGTCCTGGAATTCACTCTGTACACCAGGCTGGTCTCGAACTCAGAAATCCGCCTGCCTCTGCCTCCCAAGTGCTGGGATTAAAGGTGTGCGCCACCACCGCTCAGCTTACAGTCATTTTCTTATTCAGGTTTGACCTATAATCTCAACTCAAGTACTTCTTGTTTCTCTTACAAGCTTGCCAACTCTCACCTTAGGAAGGATCCCTTTTTCTCTGCTCCCATACTCATCTTCTTCCAATTTGAGTTGTGGCCTTTATTTCTTTGGGAAGTCTTCTTTGACCTTACCTATAGACTGGGCAGGCCCTGTTCTTCCATGTTAGAGACAGAACACAGTGCTTTCCTTGCCATAGTTCCCATTAGGTGATACTACAATGATCTGTAACTTTGTCTTTCTCAATAGACCAAGATCTTCATGAGAGTAGAACCAAGACTTTCTTGTTCTTGAGAAAAAAAAAACCAAAATGGTTGTACAAAGTTTCTTAACAACTGAAAGTCAATGGCTTAGAGGAACATTGGATAATGTGCTTGTGAAGGTTTCTGCAATATTTGTAGTCAATAAGTGTCTCTTCCATAGTTAGTTGAACTTGGCACATCAAAAGGGATTTCATTCTTTGAGTATGCATGTGATTGCTAACTTATCAGTTATATGTGTTGTCACAGAGTCTATCTCTTCTGAATGGTCTGTTTTTCTGGTTTGAGATTTGAGGCAATGCCATGGGGAGATGTGAAGGAGTGTCACATAGTTAAATCAGCCTATTCTTCATGGAACCTTATTGGTTAGCAGATCAACTCACCCAAATTAATTTTTTTCAGTTAAGCCATTGAGGGAAGATGAGAAGTTATGGGCTAAAGTGTGGGAGGATGATTTGGATGCTTAAGCCATCTATATCTGCCTGTTATTTTAGAGAGCTATTCTATACGCACGTCTCTCTCATTTGCTCTTACAATCCCTATAAGAGCTCATCAAATGTCTCATCTTTTTTGTCTCTCTTCTTTACAGTAGTCATGAATAAAGCCATCCAGAGTGGGTAGAAGGCAAAATATGTTCAGTAGTTGGGCTAGAGACTCTTGGTCTGCATATGTAAGAGTCATATATTAAGAAGTTGAGCGTCTCACTTTTCAGGCTTTGAATAAACATGTAGGGGCATGGTAAATGTTCTTGGATGTCCCACCACCTTGAAATACTTCCCACATATGGAGTATAAATTGGGTTTTAAGGGTGGCCTGTTGTTACAGGGCATAGACCATAATACAATTAAATATTTATCTCTGATTTCCTATGTAATGTAAAAATTTGGAATATACCATGCCTAAGAATATGTGTAGCCCTAAAGTTAGAAATTCTAAACGAAATGTTAACTTTATTTATTTGGGGAAAGGATGTGGGAAAGTTTTGAGATAGGTGTTGTAGATTACAATTCCAGACTGGTCTAATCTAGGGCATGTCAACTTGCTGAAACCATGGAGTATAACTAGGACTTTTTTTACCTGCTACTTATCTATGCCATGTATGTGATCATTTCTATGATAAATACATGATTTTACTTTTGTGTCCTTTCCCACCCATAAAGAGGTCAATGGTGTTTGTTGTTATTTGACATTTCTTGCTACCATTTGTTCTCTGAATATTTGTTGAGTACAAACCATAGGTATACTATTTCTAAGCTTGTGTTCCAGGGATAATGAAAGTCCTTTTCCTTGTCATCTTCAGTCATCAATAGGAAAAACATTTTTCCTCTTTATGTTTGCAATTACTATAGGCTTTGTGCTAGAAAAGACTTTCTATCTCATGTAGGTCAAAATGCCTTCTAACAGACATTCACTTTACTGATGAATCAATTAAGATCTAGAAAAGGGTTGGGAATTCTTCATTGTGACATATTGAGTGAATAGGCCTGGATCATATCTATATATTAATTATATGACCATTAACGAGTAATGTAAAGAACTTCTGTCTGCAGGTTCTTTCAAGCCTATTAGGTGCCTTGTCTTGGAATTTGGTGTTGCTACTTTTGGAAAAACTTGTTGTAGCTGCTAACAAGCTTGCTAAGAACTGAGTGGTAAATAAAATCAAGTTGTGTAGAGCTGTTATATAGGTCATTTGTTGTTGGTACAAGGGAGGGCAGTCTAAGTAATGGTAGTCAGTGGCCTAGTCTGGAGACAGGCTCAGTCTCATGTAACCTACAAATATATGCACATTCCTCTTCTTCATTGTAGACGCACAGATACACATTCTAAGAATAATTGGTATTTCTCTCTTCTTGTTCTTACACTGATATCAGGAAACATTGGAGAAATCCATGTACTTTAAGGTGGAAAATGTTAGAAAATGGCTCAATGTGGGATCTCTATCAGGGGTTCTGGAATTTTAATAGGGAGCAGAGCCAGAACAAATAGCCCACCAGCTGTGTGACACATGTTTTCATCGAATCCCCAACCCAAAACAGAATGGAGGCCTTGTAACCACTGCTGTTACACATGAGGATACGAAGCATAGAGAACATTCTTTCTGCAGCTTAAGGCACCTATAGTTACTCATTGAGGGATCAATAACAGCTCAAAAATAAACAAATTCTGTTTGGGATCTCACATGTGTTAGCACTGGGATACAACAGGAAGTGATCTTACTTGAACTGATGAACTCCAAGAGAAGTCCAGCTCAGTTTATACCTGAGTGGTTGAAGACACTATGGCCCATAAAACAAGTGAGGCTGAGAATGTGCTCTCCCTTTGTCTGTGGCTTGGTTCAAACCAAATAGTAATGCATCATATTCTTTTAGGAAGCAGCAATGTGAGTGTGAGTAGCTGAGCTTTGTGTAGATTTCCCCTAGCTGACAAGCTTGGGGCTTCTCACAAAAGGTTGAGATGAGCTGTCGGTGTTCATCTGTGCTTTCTAACACAGATGCTCTGTTATTTTGGTGGTCTCGGGTCAACCTATGTTAAGGTTAAGACAGGGCAAATTTATAACCACTGGCTAAGAGTTTTAAAAATATATGAAAATCAAAGTAGCATAAAAGGCCACTGGGCATGATACCAATTCTTGACTCCAATAAAGACAGCCAATAAAAAGAGCTAATGAAAAGAACTCTGATGACATTCATCTGAAATTTTAGATTGTTTTATGTTTTAACAAATTAACAATGGTGATAAGAGGACATTAGCAGCTTTTCTCGGGGCTCTTTGTTAACAATAACTTGAGCCTGCAGTCACAACAGGGGCTGTGGCCAAGTTTTAGCTGGCAGACCAACAAGCCAATATTTTACACAATGGATGACATTTCTAAAACCAGACGCAGAGACAAACCAAGAGTCACACATGTATTCCAACAAACATGTTTCTGCCATTTTTAATTGTATTTAGAGCAACAAAAGATTCCAAGATTACAAAAAGAGAACAGAACACTAGCGCTTGGGGCTGGTCCTGCTGCCCAGTGGAGACCAAGTGCTGCTGTGAGAACTGGAGCCCCAGCGAAAGAAGTTTCAAGCAAAATAAATTGGTTTCTTTTGAAAAAAAATTTTGAATAATGCTTTCTCTCTTTGCTCTCTCCACATCCAGATTTAATTCTTATCTCTGGTTTCATTGTTTATTCTCTCCTACTGACAAATTAATCTTCAGGGTAGTGTAAGCATGTCATTTGCCACTTATTCCCTAATCAGTGTCCAGTCTATCTGTCTAGAGGAAAGCAGGGGTGTGTGTCAAAGAGTGATAAAGGACCGTTTTTTTTTCTTTTTTTAACCTTGGGGATTTTATTGGTGGCTACTTTCTGTGATGGAAGTGACTTATAGGACAACCTCATAAGCAATTCCCTGCAGGACAGTTAGCACTAGGTGCTAAGGTCATAAGATACTGCAATCCTGGCCAATCTGTTGTATAGACTACAATGACTCAAACTGTGAGGCAGCAACAGACAGGTGCCTGCAGAGAAACAGTAGCATTGCAGAATTGTTTTTCCTCTAGGTAATGTGTATGTGTGTCCTCCAGTGGTTGCTGGCCAATAGTATCTGTAGCTAAATAACTGTCTTACGGAGTAGCTAGCATGGAAACTGTTCCCCCGCTACTAATGCTGCCCATTTCACAGCTTCTCATTCGATTCTGTGAAAGGCCAAGTAACAAAAGGAACTAGGAAACAAAGAAGAACCTTGCTATATTCAACTAGGATTGGATACCAATTAATACACATTACCTGCTTCTTGGCCAGATTAAATTGGGTCATATTAAAGCTGGGTCAAAGGCTGTTTTTTTGTTTTTTGTTTTTGTCTTTTGTTTTGTTTTTCGTTTTTTTTTTTGTTTGTATTTTCTCTCTAAAAGACCACCTGCTAAATTCAATTATCTACGTTTTTTGAAGGGTAAGAGAACTCCCAGTGATTTGTTACCTTGACTGAAATTTCAGAAAAAAAATGTGACAAATGTGGATTTTTCTGGATGGGCTCCGGGCAACAGACCCCAGGGTCAAACTCTTAATTGAAGAAAAAAAATCCCTCTATTCATGAGTAGCAAAGGACCTGTACCTACAGAGATATGACTTCTAACACACTAACAAATTTTTAACAGAGAAAAATACATTATCAATTATCAAAATCTTTACAGAACATATCCAAAACCAGAATTAGAGCACACAGACACCCAGTAGCAAGAGCACCTCAATCGCAGGGGAAAGAATTGATGTGACAGAAGGAGCGTTTGCTCCAGGTTCCCAAGATCAGGCAACTGCCCTTCTCTAACAAGAATGGTGAAAACCAAGGAAATAGCCTTCCTTTCCCCAATGCCGCAGATCCCATGAAGAGGCTGCTGGCCAGTCCTTTGGGTGGGCACCTGGCCCCACATATGGATTTCTCCCTATTGCAACTCCCAGGCAATTTCAATGAAATTTCACCACCCTTTCCACATTCATCTGTCTTAAGCTAGTAAAGTGCAATACATCATGTACCCTACCCTTTCCTCTTCCACCCCTTTGCAAGGCCTCAACACCAGGCCCAAGAAGGGAAGAGATCTCAGTTATCTGATCAATCCAGGTGTCTTATCCATTCTGAGAGAGCATCCAAAAATAGTAACTGCAACCTCTCTTACAAGTACATGGCATCAGATATGACCTGGAACCAAATATAAAGGTGCAGAGAAAGGTAAAGCTATCAGAACACATTACATCTATATATATAATTCAGTTTTGAAACATGGATACAAATACTCATTTACAATATATTTCAACTTTCTGCCTTAAACTGCAGAGAACTTTTTGTGCTGTCCAAACTGGGCAGAAATGAGGGTTTCTGCCTGCCCTTCTTCTAGTGCAAAAATCTAATCCTTTAAATGTACCCCTTCACATCAAGGGCTTCACATCTTCAAATAAGCTAACATGGGCACTAGTAAACACAGTGGCCAAGACCAGCTCCATTTCCAACCATGCAAAGATGGAGCTTCAAGAATTTGCTCTATAACTACTTTTAAAAAAGGAAAGCTAGTTCTGCTTATAAAATCAGCTAGTGAAGGACACTATAATCCCATCCCCCCCCCAATTATTCTCAACACTTCTAAATATGTATATTGTGAGACAACCCCTCCCCACAAAGTCTTCTAAGTCAGTCATCAGAAAAGTTCTCCAGTCTGTCTTTGGATAGTTTACCAAAGAGGCACTAATGCTTGCTCCTTCCCTGCCCTTATAAATTTTGGTATCTTAGCAGATACAATATATAATCTTTGGTTACATAATGTAATGCTTTCATTTCCTTTTCTACTTTTAAAAAAAAGGCCTTCAAAGATTTTCAAAGAGATAAGTGATGAGAGAGGAAACCTATTTGCAAAGGTGGCCAGGAGAGAAACTTCTTAGTCCACGAAGTTTCACATGCTAAATGGCTTCTTTTGACTTTCTGTTTGGGATTTAACAGAGTAGGTTAGCATTCATGGTTCATAAGCATAAGAACCATGGACTTGGCCCAATGACCTCTTACACAGGCAATTAGTAGAGGAGACTTATAATTAGTCTCTTGTGTTTTCAGGACCATGCTAGGGTCATGCAGGGATAGCAAGTCAGTTGTTTTCAGAAAACCTTTTGAAGTATGGTGCTGGCATAAGTCTTAGGGAGGTATACGGGTGGCTTGGGCCTTTGTGCCCTGTTGAATTTAAGGGAAAGAAGGGGACAAGGCTATATCTGTACTGAATGAAACAGTTAGAATTCGCTTGAAGCTTAAAGTCATGTAATTTGTGGAGTATCGGGTTATGATATGGATGGTGGACATACTTTTTTCTTAAAGTGTGTTGAATATATCTTGTTATATATACCTATATGCATTTAGAAATAGAGTGTGGACAGAGAAGGATGTTAGCAGAAGCATATTTCTCAACCTGGACAATTGACCTCAGCAACTACCCAAAGGACAGAGTGAAGCTTTTTTTTCCTCTTTTTTTTCTTTTTTCTTTTTTTTTTTTTTAGTGCCAGTGAACATACATAAAAATATACATATTACTGATTTTCTGTTTTCCAAAGATATATGACAGAATCCTTCAAAAAAATCCCTTTCTCAGAGTAAGGTAATTTAAAAAAATAATGAACTTTCCAAGAACACTAATATTGCCTGTGGCATAGAAAATCTATGGAACAAAGAAGCCAACTCCTGCATCAGCTCAGAGTCCACACACAGTGAGCTGCTCTGCGGATGGGAGTTGAAAGCACTACACGACTCTTCTTTAATCACAGAGTTCATGACTTTGGCAGCTAGCTGCTGTCCAGCCCAGTTGGGCCTTCTCCATGGTACTCCTCTTTTTCTTGTCCTCCTACTCCATTCTCACCAAGCACTGTAAACCTCTTTGGAAATGATCACCTTGACTTGTCCAGTAAGTGATCCTCATCTTCCGTCTTAACCAAATGAATGGAGAAATGGCCAGTAGTTCACGGGTGAGCATAGTATACCAGCCACATTCACTCTGTTGAGCAGAGTGCTTGCTCTGCCAATCATATTGGCTGGAACATTGATGGCCAAAGAAAGCAAAACAAAGCAAAACAGATAAGAAACACAAAATCCAAAAAAGCAAAAACCAATCTCTTCTTTGCTTGTGTGGGAGAACACAGCCAAGCTATGGTTTCCATTGCTCACCCAAACCCAACTGCAGAAGCAGTAGGCATAAAGCCATGTGTATGCTGTTTTTCTTGAATATTGTCAAGTGGAAACTTGGAGTTTAGTTGGTGTTGCTTTAATTGCACTGCTGTTTCACTATTTTTGGCGTTTGCAAGTAAAAAGCATATACATTCATAAAGACAAAAGTCACGATTCAGAACTCCATAAGATGAAAAGCTTCCTAGAGAAATGGAACGAAGAGTCTCTAGTATTTACAAAGACAAATTTTAGAATGTTATAATAAAATCCATGTACCACAGAAGACAAAAATTGCTTCAGAATAGATGTAAAGGAACTGTTAAAATGTAACCTAATTTAACTAAAAAGAGTAATGATTTTTTTTCTTCTTAAGGTATAGCTAAGAGAGATCCTGTACATAAGCAAGATGGTGTCATCACAAAGCAAATCAGAAACTGTCCTATTTTTTTTTAAATAATGTAACCTGTCAGCTTCAGTTTTTACCCAGCAGGGTTGGATTAGCATTATCACTCATCTTATATTCTCCCTCCCTTGTTAACGAAGTTGTTTTGTAAGTTTGTTTTTGCTATTAATATCAACAAACAAATCAGGGAAGAAAAACTGTCACTCAGAAACCACCTTTTCAATTAACATAGTATACCAACCAAAATGGTCAGCTAGGCAGCTGCCCCCTGATTTCTTAAGCTCTGCAGGGAAGCTAAGAGCTGAGTGAGGAGGAATGATACAAAGGCAAGAGTAGGTGGGCACTCCTCCTGCACTGGAGGTTGAGGAACACAGTCCACAATAAAGAAGGCTGCCAACAGACTATAGGAAACCAGTGACTCAGGGCATGCCCTGAGTTTATGGGTGCAGTCTATTTGTGGCCAAACCGGCCAGATCTGTCAGATGGGAGTCATGGTTCTATAGAATGCCTTAGTGGTCCTGCATCCTCTGATTGAGGCAACAACTATGGCGGAGATTCTGAGTAACTTTGGCCAAAGTCAGCCTGGCAATTGCAATAGAGGAGGATGAGCAAACTGGTGTCCAACTAGCCAGATTGTGTTCATCTGGCTTTAGACTTTGTCTCTGTAGACTTCAGCAGTCTGTATTTTCTTCTGGCCTTCTCTCTTCTTTCCATCATTTCTGCCGGTGGGTATGCTGGATGGAAAGGAAAAAAAATCCTATGCTTTCTGGTTCTAGTGTCTTCATTTTCCCCAGCTGGGTTACTTAGTATTCTCCTCCACCATGGTCTGGGTAGCCCCTTTAGTTGTTCTGATGAGGAAATTGACATTTCTCCATTTGATAGGAATATATTGTCTCTGGAGGACAAGGGCAAGATGCCCAGTTTGTCTGGTCCCTTTGATGCTTTCTTTCCAATTTTTTTAAGGGCTCCAGAAATTGACTGTTGAAAGACATTGAATAAGATGTCTTTTACACTATTGACATCTAAACATAGGTGCTGTGGCTGCTCATCTGCTAGCCTTTGTGGTGGTGGTGGGAGGGAGATCTTAGCAGTGTCTATAAACACGTCCAAAGAAGTGTACAAACTTTACCACCTTGGCTTAAAAGCATTATGGTGAAGTTCAGGGCCACTGAACACTGAAGAATTGTGCAGAGAGAATGTGGCTGCATGGAGTCTGCAGGTCCTTTAAAAGTAGAGGAAAAGATGATTGTACTATGGGATCACTTCCTTTTCCTCTGACTCCAGCCACAAAGCTCCACTATGGCTCACCCATGGAAATATGAACATAAATCTGAATAGAGCCTTCCAAATAGTCAGATCTTTCCGCTTTCTTCCCACTGACATAACTTCAGTGGACGTGGCCAAGTTTTGGCTAAAGAGAACATTTAGTACAAAGCTCTGAGAAAAACTATTGAAAGTCAATTGAGGGTGGAAGCAGAGGTTAAGAGAGAAAAGGATTGGAAGGAGGAGGCATTCACATGCAGACAAGTTTTCAAACAAGAAGCACATTTCAGTACAATGAATTGCACTGCAACTGAGCACTCTAGGACTCAGGGACAAAGGCTGTGGGGAGGTAATGGTTATTCATCTGCCCTCCTTGTCCTCTTTTCTCTCTACCCTATCAGTAAAGCTTTGGGGTCATCCTGCTCTTTAATGGCAATAGCCATTAGCAACAATTGAAGTTTCCCACAGAGAGACAAGATGAACGAAAACAGTGACTCCTCATGGATTTGTAATTTTTTACTTTCTTCTAGTCACTGTCGGCTTCTTTGGCAATCCTATGTGTTTATTTGTATACCATGAAGAAACAAACCTAGCATGTTTTGTTTGTTGGTTTTGTTTTTTTGTTTTTTGTTTTTTTTTGTTTTTTTTGTTTGTTTTTTGTTTTTTGTTTTTTATTCTGTTTGTTTCTTCCCCAGATACTTATAGCTCTCTAAATTTGCCATGGCATAAGATGAGTAAACATTTGCTTGGTTGGCACACAGCACAGTGCTATAAACAAGCACAATTGACACTGGGCCACAAGAGGATCATCACAGATTCAAAGAAATACAACAGAACTCAAAACACAGGCAGGAGTCACAATACGCAGCAGATTCAAAGTGTGCCATGGGAGGGTGAAAGAGGGAGAGAAGAAGAAAAAGAAAGAAGGAAAAGCCCAGGAAATAGGACTGAGGAACATGTTCATGACAGATTATACATCAGTAGAGGATTTTCCCCCAAGGCACTGCAGAGAAGTAGTGCAGAGTTATATAATAGGCCGAAGACATCTGAAAAGGTAACAAGGTGGGTTTGGGTATTAGGGTTTCCAAATCTTCACTGTGTGTGGAAATAGATGGGCTTGACTTTCCCAGAAAGGATCTTGGGCACTTGCACAGAGATGATCTCTGCCATCATTTCAGGAAAGTCCACGCTCACCATGTGGGACTTGATTAGCAGGTCAAAAGTGAACTGATGCAGCTCTCTTGCAATCTGTAGGAAGAGTGAGAGAGAGAGTAAACTTGGCTTAATAAAACCATGGTTCTTACCCAGTTCGTTCGAATTTTCCCCTTTGCTTATCCTTGATCCTGCCCATCCTGCCCAGTGTGTGTGTGTGTGTGTGTGTGCATGCGTGTGTGCGCACATGTGTATCTATTCATTTGTGTGTTTTGAAAAATGATCCGACTTAAGAATTAGTGCTGCTCTTTTCTTCCCTCCATTATATACACACACTCTCTCTGTCTTTCTACCTCCCTCCTTCCCATTCTCCATCTTTCTCCCTTCTACACAACACACACACACACACACACACACACACACACACGCACACGCACACGCACACGCACACGCACACACACACACACATGCACACGCACTCATATGTGACTCTAGAAAAAGAGGAAGGAAAAATATCTAGGCCTGTTTTGTCTGTGCGGGGAACTCCTCTGCCTTGAGCTTCTTCCCTGCGACCCAGCTTCTATGTACTCAACTCCTCCACCCCTTTCACAACATCCAGCTGGGACACTGTGACCTGTGTTCCTTTTTTCTCCATTGCATTTTCTTTTTGGACTATACTCAAAGCCAGAGGCAAATGGAAGCACCTCCCAACAGGTGGTGCCAGACCCTAGAGGAGCTTATTATCACTGGGCTCTATCAATCTGCTGTCCCTGATAAAGCACCCTCTTGTAGTTTTCTTACAGGCTGCACAGAATCCAGGAGCTTGGTGAGCTGGTAGAAGCGCCTTGAGCAGGATGTGGGATTTTTTCTTTTGCATGCAATGATGCGATCGAGTTCCTTGATGTAGTTCATTCGAAGTTCATCAAAGAATTTTTGATTTTTCAGCCCATCCACTGGAACTGATGTGGGATGAAGAAAGAATGGGGAGGGGCAGCATGCCCACGAAGGAACATTAGAAAAAGCACCAAATTTTCTGACCACAAACTTGATCCCCCACTTCCACAAAGAAGGAACCATTTATTGGGCTTTCTCTCAGTGGAGGTCTGTGTGCCTGGGGCATTGAGAGTAAAGGATTTTCTGCTTTCTAACATGGAGGGAGTTAGGGAAAAGTGACTAAACTTTTTCTTATTACTAGTTTTTCTGTGTACCCATTTTTCAGGTCCCAAACAACTTTTTCCCCTTGATCTGACTGTGACTTAGACATTCAAAAAAACCTGCCTTATCAAATGCCAAATACCTCCATTCTCCCCATTACACTCTGCTTAGAGGAAATATTAAAGAAAGCTTCTTTGGCTGCCAAGCAAGCCCTGTCTTAGTTTCTTTACATCAGCCTCCTTTGGTTACTAGAAAAGGAAATGTACTCTGGGAGGTAATCCCTCCTACTGTACTCCTTTGCGAGGAATGCAAGGTGGCTCATGCCTATTTCTTAAGTAGAGGCTACCCCAGGAAATTTTAGAGGTCTGCTCTAACCTCCTTAAAAGGCCTCATCTCGGTGAAGGAATGAGAAAGGAGAAACTGGTAGAGGCTGAACTCTACCAGTGAAACTGATCTCTACAAATAAAATTGGTCTTTGTAAGGAGAAAGGATGCTGAGGGAACATGAAAGGTGGAGGGAGGGAGAGAGAAGGGGAATGTCCAGGAGCTGTGTTCTCCCTAACATTTTAGTGGGAAATGGAGGTCCCCTGGAGCTCTGTGCTTCCCCGGGCCTCCTCTGTAGCTCCAGGTACTTACTAATGCTGAAGAGTAGCAGTGCTTTCATGCACAGGAATTCCTGGGGGGTTATCTGGAGCCATCCAAACTCTTGAGACAGGTGCCTCATTCTCACGCACTGGCTGTACATCCGAGACTTGTGCATACGGTACCTAAGCAAGAGACACACAGGTGAAAAGGAGGCTTCCCATCATCCCACACAAAATGGTTTTGTTGTCCCTTCCACTCTAGATTCTGTAAGAAAAAAAAAATATCTGGCTATTTGTCCTGGTACGACTGTAGTGACAAAGAACTATGCTGTTCCGCCTGTGCCCCAAACTTCTGATAGCCTGATACAGAGTCATCTTCCCTAGTCAGGATACAGTTTAGCACATGGAATTTCCAAGTCTGTATTTCCTTTCTGTTTCCTGAGTCAGGGACAGGAAAGCATAAGCAAATGAACACAATGGGGCAGGCACATGGTCTCCCTGACTACAGCACTGAGATCAAAGCTAAGGCCAGAGCCAGAAGCAGCCACCTAGGCAGTCCATTTCAGGATTTCTGAGAGACATCTCAGGCAAGCTACTCTTCCATGTAAGAATAGCAGGATTTGCAAGTAGCCACAGGTGTTTATCTTGTCAACACCCCTGCCTGCCATTTCCTGTAACAGAAATTTAATCATTTCTTTAAAAATACCTAGCAATAAATATAAACTGCACATTGCCCTTTCACAATGAGTTCCAGTGCTTCTAAATGTGCTAGGGGTGTTTTGCAATGTCTATTGTTGATGTCCTCTGCAGAGGGGAGCCCACTCCCTCATAGACTGGCTGTTCCTTACCACAGTTTTGGAGTTGTTAACCTCTGTGAGCTGCTTTCTTATAGTGAGTTGTGAACAGATTATCACATTATCACCTATAAATTATATGGGGAAGTGGCCAAGGCTTGGACAGCTTCAGGATGGAGGCAACCTCTCTGTTCCATGTCTGGCTATGGCAAGCCTCTAAAAATAAGACAACTAATAGGCATTTAAGTTCAGATTCTGTGTGTGTGTGTGTGTGTGTGTGTGTGTGAGAGAGAGAGAGAGAGAGAGAGAGAGAGAGAGAGAGAGAGAGAGAGAGAAAGAGAGAGAGAGAGAGAGAGAGAGAGAGAGAGATGGAGACAGTCAGAGAGAAACAGAGACAGAGACAGAGAGAGATGGAGAGAGAGAGAGAGAGAGAGAGAGAGAGAGAGAGAGAGAGAGAAAGAGAGAGAGAGAGAGAGGAAAATTCATTTGTATCATGTGAAGAAAGGAAGAGGAATTTGACACCAGCTTAAGTGCCTAAGTGATGAGGACAAAGACCTCCCAGATGGACTATAAAGGCCATGTTTTGATATTCTAGTTCTCAAAGCTGGGGCACAGGCTGAGCAGGCTTGTCATTGCTTGGGCAGAAGCTCTGCAACCTATCTCGTAGAGACCTTGGCTGCCCTGGAGAAGGAGAGAAGGTAGCAGGTGGTGAATTATTCAATCCAGGCTGAAATCCAATTGGACAAGGGAAGTGTTTAGATGCTATCACAAGTCAATTGAGCAGAACAATGCTGGTCTAAGCTCTTTTCCCCTAGAGGACATTTGAGTAAGTTCTGCTGCCCCTGGAGCCTGGCTCTGCTTCTGTCGTCATTGTATTTGCACGCCTCTGTTGATGTCAATACTGCAGTATTTGAAATCATAGTCCTGGCATAAAGGATTCCTAAAATATTGCTGCAGGCCCCTGAGATAGAAATGATAGGGAATGGATGGGAGAGAAGAGGAATAAGCAATAAAAGGAATTCAAAGAGGAAATAAACAGGAAGCAGGGAGAGAGAATTGGGAGAGAATTAAAGTAAAGAAAGTGGTTGGGCAGTAGGGTAAATATAATGGATAGGATTGGGATTTCCAGAGAGAGAAGGACACATTGATAGAAGAGTAGATGAAAGGGGAAATAAAGATTGAAAAACACTGAACATAGTGCCTGGCACATGTTAATGATGTGTAAGGAAGGTGCCACTGCGTTATTCATTGTTATAACATTCTATGGTGAGAACTATAAAACTCAGCAACGTGCAGTAGTTTCCCCATGTTTATAGAGCTAGAATTTAAGCCAATTATCCTTGCAAAGAGGGAAAGAATGAAGAGAACTTTACTGGGCTTTGATATTCCATAGAGGAGCATATGGGTTTTCCAAGCTTCATCTCTGTCTCTCTGGGCCTCAGTTGACAGCAATTAATGATTCTCACCTGGAGAGTACACCCTTTCCAGTGGACAGTAGAAATCTAGTGGGGCATTTTTCTGTCAAGATGACTAAAATCGTATTTATCATGCACGTACAAGGAATACTAAGTGCAAAACTGCATAACATGTTGCACGATGAAAATATCATTCCAAAATGTCAACAGTTACGTATTTTGAGAAATACAGGCCTAGATATTTGTAGGGACTCTAGTGGTTGTAATGCAATGGGTTCCTGCTAATAGAAGGGGGGCTTGTTTCAGAACCCTTGTGGATTGATAGATCCAAACTTGTGCTGTCAGAAGCTGTATGGTACCCTCTCATGAGATGAATAAGACCTAATTACAAAGCTGAGGTGAGAGTGCCACAGACATATGTGAAGGGAGAGGGAAATAGAAATTTAGAAATTGATCGTGGTGGACTCCAAAGGTTTCAAGGTCCTGCAGAAGGTGGAGCTAGTGCCTGAGGAATCAATTCAATGCAGAATAGCAGGACCTCAGGGGGGAGGCAATGATCAGTTATGGGGCTTTACAAAGTCTGCCCCAGAAGATGGCATCATAGGTAACTCTTAGGAGGTCTGGAAACCAAAATGCTAGTGGCTATTCTTAGCTTCTGACTACCAGGGCTGGCCAGGTTGAAAGAGAGCAGTTGGGGACACTTACTCTGCCTTTCATGGCACTGCTAGGCTTTAAAGGAACCACAGGCTTGGGGATTTTATTTAAAGCCCTGAAGGGGGAGGAAGCATAATTCCTGTTCTCACTGAAAGGATTCCCTGTAATGAACCAAGCTCAAGGTTCTTGGGACAGTTATTCTGGTCAACTCAGTTCACAGTGCCACTGGAAAATCTGAGAACACTAACAGGAAAAGGGGAAAGGGAATGAGAATGGGATCCCTAGCCTGTCTCCTTACCTTGCTATTTTGTCCTCTCCAGTCCCTCTCTCACCCTTTCTTTTCATTTTTCCTTTCTCTTTCATTCTTACCCAGTTACTCTGAAGCGTAGGCTAATAATGGCTGGCTTTGAATGTCCTATAAATGCAAATTTAATTTTGAACTCCTGATTCTCTTGCCTCTGTCATTTGAATGCTGGGATTTTTTGTCACCATTGTTGGACTAAATGATTCTTTTTAGTCTTCATTTTAAAAAGCATTCTTTTCATCATAGGCCAAGAAGACCACATCTATTAATTCCCACTTAAAATGTTTGTTGCTCTATGAGAAAACTGAAAATTTCAGGAACCTGAAAGTAAGAGACATTAAGGGTTGTTGTACAAAGATCAAGACAGTGAAAATAGCTGAACTAAGATGTTAGGAGAGAATATGATTCCAAAATTCTAAACCCTTGGCCATATTCATGAAAGATAAATATAGCAGGTAGGAAGAAAGATACGAATTAAATCTCTTAAGAAAAAGAAAATGTCAGGGCCAATGTCAATTTAATTTTGATACATATAAACTCCCACATCCTAAAAGACATGATGGTCTATGAAAACAGATCAGATTATCATGAGAACTTAATGAGAGAGGTTTTAGGAAGTACAGAGCATAGTCTGGCATGAAAGCAATTGCTCAACAAATAATGACTGACAGAAGTCCCTAGTGATAACAAAGGGACCAAAGACTGATCACAAGAGTACTTACTCATTGAAAACCAGGTCAGGTGCAAAGTAGAGCATCCTGGAGTTGACGTTAGTGAAGGACCGCCAACCCATGGCAAATACCATCAGACCCATCCAGGAATACTGAATGACTGCCATCTGGTCATCCACATGCAAGTTGCGGAAGCCTGGTGTAGAAGGGCAGAAGCAAAGTCAGATTGCCATTGGTGGGCTTGATTATGTCTGGGCCCCTGCTTTGCTGAAAATTTGACCTTCACACAGCCAGTCAGGAGCCTTAAAGACCATCACTGATAGTTATTTAAAATGGGAAGGGTGATGAAGAACAAACATCTGGAAGATGGGGCCACATTCATTCTCTTTCACTGAGCTCTTTAATGAGATCGTGATGACACTGGAAAGGGTGCTGATGCTTGGAAGAGAGTCACAATCTAACACTACTTATAGCAAGTTGACTCTTTTCTGAGCCCCTTACTTCTATTACTAATTTCATCTTCAAAAGGAATAGAATAGGTGCAGTTATTGCCCCCACTCTGTGCATAAGTGAAAATGAGTTACAGAGAAGCCCAGGAATATGTTCAAGGTCATATAGCTGTATCTAGCAGACTGATTTCCCAAGCTCACATTCTTGATCATTACACCTTTGGCAAGATTCACTTTAATTGCCAGTTCTCCTACGTGGACAGTTCTTCTCACTTTACAAAGCTGTCTTCTAGTTGTAATCTGATGTCAGCCATGCCGCAACCCTGGGAGAGGGATAATCTTACATATCTGCAAATTATGGGAGGTGGTTAACACACGTCTCTTTCTCTACACCACCTCCCCTTCAGGCTTTTTTCCTCCACGAGTCTTGTACCCCATACTATCTGGAATTTCTTTAATTACCTTTCTTTAATTAAATAGGAAAATTGTTATTTAACTTCACCCCTCCAATTTTATATCCTTCTGCTTCCCATAAGCTGCTATTTTTATACAGAAACAGTTTCTGTATGATCTGCCCAACTAGGTTGATTTCTTGTCACCTGCCTTCTGATAATTTAGGTCCCAGACCTTCTTTAAAACTTAGAATTTGTTGAATGCCTAGTGCTTTTCCATACTTCTGCTCAGGCAGATGCCTTTGCTACAATGTTACACTCACTTACGTTTCAACTTGTTTTCCAAAACTACCTCCTCTATGAAGCATTTTCTATATTATTCAAGACCATGGACCCATCGTGAATCTTTACCTTTTCAAGGAACCTGGAGTAGAGAAGCTTTAGCAGACTAAAGACCTCTGTTCAAAATATTCTGGCTTATAAATGTACACATCATTCTTCTCTACAAGACTTCAAGCTTAGTATCCTATTCATCTTTGCCCCCTAATACATATCATAGCCCGATTATTTGACCAGGCACTTGAAAAACATTAGACATATAAGGATGGGGCCTCAATATTTTTTATTCAATTTTTATAGAATGGGAATTTGATTCCTTCCAAATGGCTTTCCTTAAGTTCAGGAAGAAGCCTCCAAGAAGTTGCATTGTAATAACACATAGGTAGAAAACCAAGTTTTCCTGGAATCTTCCAATTCTTAGCATAATTAAAAAATTAAAACATTACCCCACAGCTCATCCTTGCTACTTCCTCCTTTATTTTTCTCATACAAATTCAGAATTATCGTTAAGAATATTAGAGCAAGCATCTGTGAGTTAACCTCATTTGATACTCATGACTCTAGGTCATACAGAGGCCTTTTCTGTATAAAAAAATGCCTTTCCGCCGGGCAGTGGTGGCGCACGCCTTTAATCCCAGCACTTGGGAGGCAGAGGCAGGCGGATTTCTGAGTTCGAGGCCAGCCTGGTCTACAGAGTGAGTTCCAGGACAGCCAGGACTACACAGAGAAACCCTGTCTCGAAAAAAAAATGCCTTTCCAGCAAAAAAAAATGCCAATTATTTTATCAACATGGAACCTGAAGATTGAGAGTTATGTGACTTGCCCAAGGTCATGCAGTCATGGCTGAACTGAAACTAGAATCCAAGTGTTTTAGTTTTCACCCCCATTCCTTAATCATCTCCTGATGGTCATAGCTCAGAGATTATATGGGTCATCTGCTTTTTCTTATCTATGAGCTCAAGTATGAGGTCTTCACTATCAGAATGCTCTCCACCCACTCACCTACACACACCCTCACTCCTCCCTTTCATTTTCATTTAATTTCAGATCTCAAGTCTCCCAGTCATAAGTTCTTCTAGAGTTCCCCATAGCACCACTCTTGGCAGTAATCCTAGTTCCCAGGCCTATGCTTCTCTCTTTATTGCACTGACAAATGAGCAGTATGGCTGGATCCTCAAACTTCAGAGCATTTCTCACCTGGAAATCTATACCATAGAATTCCTGGGTCAGACTCCTCCTTATAGAAGACAAGAGAATTGGCTTAATGAGAAAATATTTAAGTTTTACATGGTGAAAGAGTCCTGGGAATTTGAACCCTGAGCTTGGTTGATAAGCTTTGATCTTCTGGTAAAATGTGTGGCTCCGAAGGTACATGGAGAGGAAAGTATTGAACTGTGCAGGTATCAAAAAAATTCTCTGTACAGATGCCTGCCTCCCCCACTCTCCAATACCACAGAACTAACAAAAAGGCAAAAGGGGGACATTTTGGTTAGGCTGCAATACTAATTAATAGTACTCAGAGCTGCTTAACACTCAGACATAATACTTGTGCACACACCAACAACATAAAACACTTGTTTTCCAATATAGGTGCATTCTGTTTGTAATGCCTGACAGTTCTTTTAGTGCATAGCCTTTGAAGTAGCCTGCTCAGACTGCGTGGATAAGAAGGGAAGACAGGGGGAAACAGTGTCAAACAATGTTAGAGTATTCTTGTGAAATACAGAAGAATTATCCTCAGGTTTTGAGATACAACCAACAAGGAGTAGATGATGTTTCTTTGGTTTCTCATTAGAATCCAATCAACATTATTACTAGCAATCAGTTAAACCACTGGAAATATATAGCTTCATGTCTGGGACAGTGTGTGAAAAACAAGGCCTCTAAATTTTTCTTGCTCCAGTGCAATGACCAGCCAACGTCTTCAAAGAAGACAGTTCAAACCTGAGGTCAATATATAAGCTCTATGGAAGGTTGGTGGCAATTCATATTGAGCTTGATGAAAGCTATAGCTTTAGCATCCAATCATCATAATTATAAGCTATCATTTAGAGAGAAGCTACTGTGTTTTTCTTCCTGTACTAGGTATTCTTTATACATAAACTCTGTGCTGATGACAGTTCACAAACTGGTCTACCATCTCTAAAAGGAGATGAGGAAAGAGCTGCACAAAGAATATATATCAATTCATAGCTAAGGTTCCAATACAGATACATCTGATTACAAATAAAAGTGTCTCCTATTTAATCAGAATTATTATTGTACCAGGAACCTTATGAGAAAATTTCCAGATATTATTGCCACCACAGAAAATGTGCAACAGAATTCATCTGACTAGGTTCTTGTATAGGACAGAGACTCAAATGTTGAATGTGCAAATTACTTGAACTAGTAGGTGATTATGGACAATGTGAATAGCCATTCTTATGAATGCAGTAATCAGCTTCCTTTAGGAGCTATTCTTCTAAATGATTCAGTGTCAGAGGTCATTTATTCTGGAAAGGCAAATACTAAACTGATTTTGGTTTGCAGATTTGTTAGTGTGAGGAACAGGTTTCCCATGCTGAGGGTTGAGGCATTGACAGCCAGTGTTTCCAGGTAAAAGAGATTCTGCCATGGTCATCTGCACTAGGTTATTTCTAGGACCACTTAATTAGAAATCAAATGATCTGAGTGTAAGCTCTAGTTCCACTGTTAAGTAACTAATGCAATAAGTTAGCTAACTTCTTTGAGCTATGGAGTGTGAAATAGAAATGATGATCATTTTTAAGACTCATGTATATGGAGAGGTTGTGAATCCTATAAAATGAGACATGTTAAATATTTGGAAATTGAGACTTTCCATTAAAAATGGCATCAAGACATCCAGCTGGTTACATGATAATAATGCCTTTTTTCTTGTTTGCATTCTTGCTCCCCGTGTGAACTCTCAGTTTTGGCACAGTATATATCCAGCCATAGTCCTTGGGCTTCCTGCCCAGTAATCTTATTGGCTACCTACACGCAGTTTTCCGACATGAGAAAGTAGTAGAAAAGGACTAGAAGCTGGAACTGGGGCCTTGTGAGTTAGAAATACAAAATGAGTTCTTGACAATCAAAATGCAATGTTTTCTAAAGTAGAATGGCCATTACATGATTTAGGTGGCCTTCTAGGAGGTTTTGCACCTCACTGTAAAGCCAAGAATGACAGAAATAGAGGGCCATTACACACAGTTGCTAGAGTTCGTAAGTTGGGAGCAATTTGGAATTAGGAGAGCCTGCGCTCAAGTTGTGTTTATTTTATTTCATATGTATTAACTGTCTGTGTCAATGCATGTATTTTTGTCTTTGACTTAAGATCATCATGCCTCTTGTCAGAATTTAATTATATGTAAAATAGAAGAGGCTTCTACCTCATAGGGATTTTTTATGATAGTCCAATCAGAAAACTGTGTTTTTCACCCACTACAAATTTCTGTCTGAATAGCAGTTTTCATTAAAGCATTGGTTAATCTTTGACATAACAGAAGGATCATATAATCTCAGGACTGGGAGAATCTTTAAAGAGCATACGCTCCACTGCCTTTCAAAATGAGTTCCCAAGAACCACAAGATTGTATGACAGTGACTAGTAACTTATGGTTTAATTGGGGGTAGTGCTGAGGGAGATGAGATGGTGAAGTACTGGCGATTCGGCAAAGACTCTATCTTTAAATCAATGGAGTCACTTGTATCTGTGTACATTTTTAAAAGAAATAAACAATTTGTTTGCTAAAGGAATGTTTGTGAATCCATAGATGAAAGATGGATGTCTAAATTAAAAGACTTGTTTAAATTACAGATGACCTAGCCAGGCAGTTAGTTCCTATTTACTACTGGAGGAATCCCAAGAGAAGTAAGATAATCACTTGGTAATTCTTACTATGCTGTAACCTTTCTTCCCACTATGATTTCTAAAGTACTGTAAAGAACATCAAGGGTTCCTTGAAGTGGAGTTTTAAAATCATCAACTTGATCCAAAATACTTTTGATACATACAAATAAAGAAACAGTTCCAGAAGGGTAAAGGGTCAAAAATGAGTTTTGAGCAGAGCTAATATTAGAACCTAAGTATTCTGACTTCCAATTTTCTTTCTACCATATGATATAAAAATTCCTGTGGGATAGCTCAGGCTTAATACTATCTTTGCTGTGAACTTCCATGTTTATACATAGAATATCTTGAAGTTTATGTAGCTGTAACTATAAGATATGTGATTTGGGCTTAAGTGACAAACTATGATTACTGTATCAGTGGAGTCATGACTAACATGCTTTTTCTTGTGCTTTCAGAGTCTCATTTCCATCACTGTTTACACTGAAAAATTTTTATATGAAAATCACTTCTTTGCAGTGTGGTATCGAGGACTGCATGAAGTAATGAGTACCTGGCCCAAGGAACCATTCAATAATTACAATATCCTGTATCCCACATGCTCATTCTCCTTTTCCTTACCAGGCAAGGCCTTGGCCCACTTGACCACATGGACAAGCTGCCTCTCGCCAAGCTCGTTGAGGCTAGATAACAAGGCAGCAAAGGAATCAGGCTGGTTGTTGTCATGTCCGGCACACACCACTCCTGGTTCAATGGCTTCCAGGACATTAAGAAAGATAGGCTGACATTCATAGCCTTCAATGTGTGATACAGTCATCTTCTGGGATGGGTCTTCAGTGGGGCTGCCAGCATTGGAGTTTTCTCCTTCCTCCTGTAGTTTTAAGTTTCCAAGTTTCTTCAGCTTACGAGCTATTGAGAAGTAAAAGAAACTTGAATTTATTATTGGTGGCCAAAAATACAAATAACATTACCCCGTTAAGAAAATGACTGAGCTAAAATAATGATGATGATAATAATAATGATGATGATGATGATGGTAACAATAATAATAATAGCAACAACAACAACAACAACAATAATAATAATAATAATAATAATAATTTCTTCTTTCTTTCTGGTCATAGAATCCAAACTTCTTAAGGACAAATGTTTATTAACACTGGTTGAATGAGAGAACGATTATCCCCCAATCCCTGCTAAACCCCAAACTTTCATATGTTGCTTTCACCTTTGATCCTTGTTCCAGATCCACTCTAGTAGATTTTTGAATTGGCTCTGCCTGAATGCAGGCTTCAGTATTTATACCTGGGGCATTCATCTAATTGACAGAAACACTCATGACTGATTTCTTTATTCATCTATTAACCACACTTCCATTGGCAAATATTTGTTGTTAGGTAACATAAAGAACATAGGCCACCCTCCAGGGTTTTTTTGTTTTTGGTTTTTTTTTTTTGTTTTTGTTTTTGTTTTTTTGAGACAGGGTTTCTCTGTATAGCCCTGGCTATCCTGGAACTCACTCTGTAGACCAGGCTGGCCTAGAACTCAGAAATCCGCCTGCCTCTGCCTCCCAGCACCCTCCAGTTTTTTAGAAGAGAAGTAAATACTGATAATTCTGGAAAGTGCTAGAATAGTAAAAACTACAAAAGAGGCATCATGAAGAGGGGAAAAAAATCTTTCTGTATGGTGAGGTTAGGAAATATTTCACCTCAAAGGTACCATTTGACCTAGAGCTTAAATACTGATAAGAATTTCACCAGGTAGAAAAGGCATAAAGAAATAGGAGGAACCAGAAATCAGTGTGCCTATACTTTACATTGCATATATGAAAAGAATAGCTAGCTACAGTGCTATAAACAAAGTGTGGCCTGGTTTTTAATGTATCATATGTCCTATAATAATAAGTTCAGGTTTTGTCTTATAGGCAAAAGGCAAATAATGAACATTGTAAACAAGACAGCAATATAATTGTGTCTACAAAGAAGATGTCCTAAGTTATAGACAAATGCTGAATGTTGTAAACAACAAATACATCTGCATTAGAGAAAGTGACTAAAAAAAAGCCTGTTGAATGAAGATCTAGACTTACTACATGGGTGCTAAAGGGGTACCAAAATATACCAGCTTGGAAATTAGGTCCCTTTTCTCTATACACACATTCTTTTCAGCACTGGGCATCGAATATAATCCAAGCTTAGTAAATACTCATCATTGAGCCAATATTTTAAATCTTCATTTTTATTTTGCTTTGAATTCACTCTGTAACCTGGGCAAGACCTGGATTTATAATTCTTGTATCTCAGCTTCCCAAGTAGCTGGAAATACAGACCATTGCTACCAGGCTTCTCTCTCTCTCTCTCTCTCTCTCTCTCTCTCACACACACACACACACACACACACACACACACACATACATACACACACACTTATTTTTAAAGTCCTCTGGCATTCCAAAGGTTACTTTGTTCTGTTTTCCCAAGCACTTATATTGATAAGTTTAAATAATTGAAAAGGTCGTAACTCTGAGATCTATCACAAGCTGATGCACTCAGAGTAGACCATAAACTGTATTTTCTCTAATCTTTTAAAATAATAATTAAATATGTAAAGAAAGACATAAAATAAAGAAAAGCTCATCCCTCAAAGCAAGTATATAAATGTGATTTAAAAAACCCTACTATATATCTGCTTCTGGCTCCATAGAAAAAAATGACATATCTACAACAGACTTTAAGCCCTAATTATAAAAGTAAGATCTTTACGGTAAACTCTATTATACTCTTACTAAGTAAATCAATGTCATAGTAAATTGCATGTTTGTATCAACACCTAGGACAGAGAGAAGTGTTGAGAAGAAAAGAAGGAAAATAATAAGGAAGTCTTGGGACCCAACCTTGACTGCAAGATTACCTTTTCCAAGAATCATTTCAATAGGACTTGGGCACAGCCATTAATAAAGAGATATGTACATCCATTGCCAACTTTTACCTCCCATTAGAGGCATAAGGCTTGGGGTTTGGTATGAACCCAGCCTATCTCCTTTTAAAGTGAAAGGCTGGCACTCACAATGTTTTGCCATTTGGTGAATCCATTTTTTACATTGGGTCTTGCACATAGCACTACAAACTGATAACGCCTCCAGAATGCCCCTGATAAAGTTCCCAGACAGACCCCATCCCTATTACTTGTATTTTCTAGTCTTAAATTTAGGAAAATAATCCCAATAATCTGAACTTTAGCTAGAAAATCCACATTCTCTGTTCTTTGTTATATGGCTTCTCCGAGGAGTCTGAATCCTTAAAGTATTATCTCCTTTGACTATAATCTTTATTCCTGACATGAATAGTAGCTAACATCACGTCTGGAAATAGAGAATCAAAAAGCTATGAAAATACTCAGTTCCTTGCCCAAACAGAACCTTATCTGGGGTACTATAGTGGTATATAGGTTCACAACTTGGCAAACAGGAAGATTTTGGGACAAAAACCTGGAGGTTATGAAATTTTAAGAAAAAAGATTGCAGAAAGGGCGAAAATATTTTGATTCTGGGGACTACAACACGGCAAAAGCAAAGATGAAGAACAAGCAGCTTCCTGCTGTAGCCCTGGATAAGACAGAGGTCACTGCAGACCACATTCCCGCTCCACAGGACCTCCCTCAGCAGAAACCATTCCTGGTTGCTAGCAAGGTGGCTGGCTGATTAAAAGAGCTGAACTGGAAAGAAAAGAGAAATTATCTTATCCAAGGTTTACAGATTCAAATATATTCAAAAGTTACCCAGGAAATGCAGTGTATAGGTATATGTATAGA
Organism: Apodemus agrarius; assembly: GCA_964023405.1. Lineage (NCBI taxonomy): Eukaryota > Metazoa > Chordata > Mammalia > Rodentia > Muridae > Apodemus > Apodemus agrarius. Next base: position 60,798,690 of record OZ030010.1, on the reverse strand, counting down.
ATAATGGTTGTCATTCTTCCTGCCAAACGGAAACGGAATGTCTTAGTTCTTTCCCAACTCTTGAAGACATACACGTAGCACATAAATTCTCTCATGATACACATATATTCTAAGTTGAATCCAACCCTTAGAAATTACTTTGGGAATTCTTGTATTAGTTCAAAGTTTCAAGTCAAAGATGTGGAAGTTGAATCTAGTGAGGGTGAAACAATCTAGTGGCAGAGCTGGGCTTAGAACCAGAGCTCTTATTAATTTTAAATCCCTTATGACTACTTACTTTTGCTCTTTTTCAGTATGTACCTCTCTGAGCACCTTCCTAGGCTTATAGTATTTTATAAAGACACTATCTCTACGTGACTCTTGAAAATAATTAAGATAAAGGGAATAAAATTTCAATGTTTAAGTATTATTGGACCTATTTCCAGTGTTTAAAACCACATGTAGCCTGTGACTGATAACAGAAAAGCAGAAATATAGGACATTTCCATTATCTCAGAGAGTCTGTTGAACAGTGCTATGAATGGGGCCTGCTTTCTGGGGCAGCTGTTTTATTTGCCATATTGTACTAAAGCTAAATGAATCCAAAATGGATGATATAAACATGAATCCACTGGATTGTACTCAAAAGGTACAGGAACAAAGAGTGGTTGGTGTTGTTACAATCAATAAGATTTAGTCTGTTGCCACTACTCTGTACAATGACGAAAATCTCAGGTAGGTGATAACTTATGGATCTAAACAGAATCATTTGAAGCAAGATCAATTATGCGTAGACACTGTGGAGAAAGTCCATCAAGACAAAATTATTCCCATTTTTTTTAAAAGTTGTGCCAATCAGAACTTGCTTGTCATTTTCATATCTTCTACAGTTATAAGGCATCTGCTTGAGGAAGAGAGTCTGCATTCCCACTTGTCCTCAGGATCCCAGTAATATGCTGTCTGTGTGACCATAGTGGCTCAAGCCGCACCAGGTGTTCTGAGCTATCGGCCTGAAGAGCGTGACTGCACTAAACATAATTGAAATTGGATTCCATTCATTCTGTGGGGATCCTCTGTTCTCTCTCTGCAGCAGAGGCCAGCATGTTGCTAGACGACTTGGAATCCTAGACAATGAAGCTTGCTAGTCTCAGCTGTTACTCAGTGCCCAAGGCCTTGTTTTCTTTCCATGAAGGCCACCCCCATGCTCCTCCCTTCCCCTGCACCTGAGCCCCAGAGTCAAAAACAATTCTCTATATGAGGTATACACCAACTAACCACCATGTCAAGGCAGAGGCTTACTTAGACTGAATGGCAAAACAGAGGGGGGAGAGCAAAAGTGGGTAGTTGTAATAGAATATGAACTGCTCTACATCTCATGACTGCCTTTATACTTAGCTTAAAGTAGTGGAAAGAAAGGGCCCTCACAAGGTACGACCTTGTTGCCATCTGATGTTCAGGCTCCTGAAAAGCTTGTATGCTGGTATCAGCTCAGGCACAGTGTGTTTCTATAGAGACTACCTCTACAGCACAAAGTGAACTTTTAAAAATCAGGCTTCCCGGTGTGCTTCTAAGGAGGTCTACTTGTGCTTTGTAACTTCTCTAGCCTCAATGATTTTTCGGGATGTTTCCAGATTAATTTCTTGTTTTCTAGCACTATATACCTTGTCACTCTCAGGCAGGGGAGAAGTATAGGTGATGCTTTTATAGTCCTTGAAACTTTGCCTTGCCTGAGGTTGAGGCTGCCTCTCTTCCCTTTATTTCACCATGGAATTTTGAGTATCGAAAAATTACCTTTTCTGGGAGACTAAGTTTTTAGGATGTCCTCTATGATTCTGAGTTCCACAAGTGTATCTTCTTTCAGTTATGCAGTCTAGTAATAATCTAGTTGTTGTTATGAAAGTACTGAGAAAATAATGTTAAAGTTCCAACTCAGTTGAACGGTATGGGTTTGGCTGAATGAAGTAAGCTCTTAAAATACTGAGCTCTTTCCATTAAGACCATGATCATTTGAGGGAATCAGCAAAAAGACAGTTCTCCAACTTTGAAAGTCAGATCCACCCCCAAAGAAATGTAACTCTCTATCCCAAAGGAGCTATCAACTACCAGTAGCTCCTTGGGTAGCCTTAGAGTCTAGGTACCCCTTCCTCTTCCATGCTGTACACTTGAATTGGCTGGAACTTGCGTAGGTCTTGTATACTTAACATGAGCTTGTGTGAGTTGATGTATGCAGTATGTATTTTATGTCCACCATACATCATTTGCACAGCTCTCCTCATCTTCCAGCTCTTTCACTCTCCCTGCTTCTTCTTCCAGGATGTTTCCTGAGCCATGGTAGGGTGGAGGGCAGTGAGGGGGAGTAAATAAATGCTATTCTGAACTGACAGAATTCTTCACAACTTAGAGACCTAGAGAGTTTTGGGGCTTTGGCCTAAGTCATATCAGTCATCGTTCCATCTACTAGTATTAGAGTTAGTATACCTTACTACATGACTATAGGTCAGACAAGTCCTAGATTATGAGTCAAGACAGTGTTCCCAATTCATAGTGATTTTTTTCCTCATTCAAGAAGAAAGTTGACTATTTAAAAACACTTAGGTTTTACATTGTTGGAAGAGGGAAAGTGGGGGTATTGGGGTGCAAATGTGAATATAGCATATACATATAATTCTCAGGAATAAGAATTGGATTGGAATAAGAATAAGAATTGGGTTGGAAATACAGGCTCTGAAGTTAGAGTGTCTCATTAGTAGCCATAAGGCTATTCTTGTGAAACTCAGAGCAAGATTAAGCCTCTCTGTGCCTCAGTTAACTCATGTGTAAGATGGAGATAATAGTATCTAAGTCATAAGATCAATTGAAGGAAAAGAGAAACCATGGTGGCATCTCAGGTTACAAAACAAATTCCACAACACTGAAAAGACTCACATATGGTGAAACATCCTCTGAGTTCCAACAGGAAGAAGAAAAAATGACACTGGAATTTTAAAATGTTAATATAATATAAAAGGCTTATTAGTGGATAGTGGTAATATCAGAGTTTTGGCATGTATGTCCAGGAACAAATCCTTTGTTTTCTATTATACTTTTCTAATCTACTTGGTGAAAATCCAATCTGATTCCTCCATAGGATTAATTTTAGGAGGAAATGAAGTAAGCCTCATGAGACTTTTCTGGATCCTGTGAAAGAACTGTTGACAGGTGATGACTTTTCTCCAGAGTAGACCTCTGGCAAGAAACACTCTGAGGAGTTCCTTGTAGTGGCAAATTATGAGCAGTATCATTTTTCACTTTGGGTGAAAGTTTGAAGGGCAGATTGACAACTTTCAGAATCATTGCACATAGCAAGATCAAAGTCATGTAGTTGTGATTTTACAAAGCATGGGGGGGGATATGTGTATACGGATTAACACAGAATACATTAGGTGTGCCAATAGATGATGGCTTTCACTCTTCCTGAGCAGCACAATACTTCGTGTTCTGGAAAAAAAGTAACTTTTTTTTTCTGAAATTTACAATTTCCAGTGTGACTAAAATCTAATAGGAAAGAGAATGAGAGTTCAAAGGATCACTAGTCTAGTACACCAGTGGAGCTCTGAGAAGCCTACAGATGGCTTTAAAAGGCTCTGTGGAAAGGCAAAGTGAACTTCAATATGTGGCCCCACCTCCTTTCAAATCAGAGCAGCAGTAATATAGCCAACTCTTAGATCTAGGTGGATAAAATGCAAATTTTATTTTAAAAAAAGATTTCAGTTTCAGAAAAAGTGTTTGAGAACCTAGATGTTGTCTCTGCTTTCCCTCACCTTATTTATAGATGGGGATACCAAAGGGCAAAGGGAAATCTTACTGAAGCACATAGTTAGCAGGCAGAACAGAAGGGAGACTCTGTGTCTTCTCTCAAGGTTAGGCATGCTTGCCTTTCTGTCAGCCCCCACCAGCATGTTATTAATAAGAAGGGTGAGAAGCAGGAGTTGGATTGGGAAAACTTCGGACAGGGATAACAGGTAGAGAACAAAGCCAGTCCTTGGCAAGCATGAAGTGAGAGCTTAGCAGGAGAATGTGACCAAATGGGATTAATAAATGTATGACGAATATCCTCTCAGGCAAGAAGGCTCCTTGATCCCCACCCCCGCCTGCTGCTAACTCTCATTCTCCTCCTACTTTCAATTCTTGGTCAGGGGAATAGCCAGGGGAAAGAATATCAAATTTTATCTTTCAAGGTTTATGTTGGACTATTTAGTCTAATGGTTTTTAGTTTGTGGAGGAGTAAACATAATTAATAATAGAATGATATGCAATGCTGCACATCCTTGCCAAAGCACGGGAACTATTTCCAAGTCTCTCTTCTCTGACTTGCTGAGCCAGAGAAAAGGGGTCCACTGTCCAGATACCATCCTGAGTGAGGACCACAGGGTCATTACTACAAACCTGCTCCTGAGAAATTGTAGAGCCTGGAAATGGTTTTGCATACCAGGTTTTTCCACTGGAAAAACTAACTACATGAATTTAGAGCATACATGCTTTTACAATTACATTTAAACTGACATTAAAAACAAATGCGAAACAGTCCATGCTGAACAGGTCAGCATGACCTGGAAAGCAAATGAGAGGTTTTTTTTTTTTTCTTAAAAAATAGAAGAAAGAAAAAAAGAAAAGTGAAAAAAAGGGGGGAAAAAGCCCCAATCTTAACAACATTAATTTTGTCAGTCTGTTGTAAATAAAAAAACAAAACAAAACAAAACAAAACAAAACAAAACAAAAAACAAAACAAAAAGACATTGGTGTATTAATGCCTTTATTTCAGGAAATTTTCACTATCAGAAATATTCAATATTCAAGCAAATAGAAAGCAGTTAAACAAACCACATTCAAATTTCAATTCAAGGTAGAGAGGTTCTCATTGGTCAGATTTAAATTTTGTCCACAGGAGCAGGAAACATCCCTCTGAAAGTCCTTCCTGGCTTGTGTATCCCCCAGAATATGGCTAAGTAAAGGGAAAGAAAAAGATTGTATGCTTATTATTCAAGGATGCCAGTGTGTGTGTGTGTGTGTGTGTGTGTGTGTGTGTGTGTGTGTGAGCACACATGCGTGCATGCATGTGTGTCCGGCCAGCCGTGTGCATGTTTGTGTAGGTAGTGACTCGGAAAGGTACTGAAAAAAAGCCAGGTCCAAATCAAGGAGAGAGAGCATGCATTTTGACTTTCATGTTTTGTCTGTTAAGGCCTTGTGTATTGTGCTTCCAACAGGAGGAGACGACTTTCAATGTGGAGGTTGTGGAAGACAGAAAAAACCACTGTAAATGCTAAATATCCAACACATCGATACACTATTTGAAGTGTCCGAGGAAGTCTCACAGCTGATCTGATTAGATAGAGGTAAGAGGTTTCATTGAGGGAGCAGTGGGGAGTGGAGGAAGCACTTAGGTGCTAAGAGGGAAAGGCAGACCCACTTCCTCCACTAGCCCAGCCTTGGAGGGAAATAAAGGAAGCACATATTGCTTCTCAGATTTGCCTTCTTCTGCTTTATGGTAAGTTCAAGTTATGTGAGCTACCAAAAACAGAGTCACCTTGCCTTTGGAAAGAAGAGGACTGTCTGACTCTGGTTTTTAACTCCAGCATTTCAAGAGATGGACTGGCTGGTGTTTCTTCTAGGAGAAGCAAAAATTTGGTCCTTCTTCCTTGTCTGTGGATCAGCAACTTCCTTCAGCTCTTTTATACAGCCTGTGGTTGAAAGCTGGGTCTTTGGCAGAAATCCAGAACAGTCTGTTTTACTGTCTGGTCATGTTGAGATACATGTAATTGCCAAACGAGAATTTTCCTAATACGAAAGAGTGGTTGTGATGAATGTAGTGCCTTAAGGTTGGACTTGAAGCCCCTGTACTCAAAAATTAGATGCCTGAGTCAGTTCTGAGATAGGAAGCATCGTGCACAAGTGGAGAGGGGAATGGTTGCCATTTTGGAAAAAAAAGTTTCCATGCTTTCCAAGTTTTCTTATCTTGTAAAAAAGAAGTGAGATGAAGAAATGGACTATTGCTATTTGGGGGTTTATTTTTCTTTTCTGTATTAGTGACACATGTACTAAAGAACTTCCGCATAAGTATGTGCTTATGTACCTCTTCGTATACTCTAGACAAGAAATAATTTTCCAGAGTAAAGAATATGAGGGGGCAAAAAACAGGAAGATAAAATCTAATGCTTTCATTACAGCCACTCAAAAACTAACATTCTTTCGTGATGGTATTCTGAATTTGTTTGCATCAGCCAAAATGTCCCATAAAAATCTCAGTATCCTTACTCAGCCTGGAAATGAAATCATTTACAAATGAATATCTCTGTGCCTTATAGTTCAGTAGTCAAAGCTTCCATGTTTTATTGCCTGCCAAGGAGACAGAATCCTCAATTTTTTTGGTTTCAGAATTGCCAATATGACACTTCACTGTGTTGTCTTGGGCTAGTTGCGATCTATATTTCTTAGTTTGAAATGCAAGTACAAATTTTCTGAAAGTGATTAGTAATTACATAATTTGAATGTCTGACTGTTATGAACTTGAAATGTCCTTTACCAATTTACTTCCACTTCAGCCTCATAAGCCTTTATCCAATAGGATGGTAAAGAAGGAATTGGCATACCTGGGTTTATATTTAGCACCAATTAGTTAGACTAAGTAACATGGAATCTGGTGACAAAAGAGGTCATTCAGTAATTATATTTCTGAATATAATTTGCTATTTAGACATAAACTGTCATGGAAATATCAATAACTTCATCTGGGTGTTTTATTTCTTCCTCAGTGAGCACATATTTCTTTCCCTACTTCTTCTAAGCAGCATGGTCTCAAAAGATGTTCAAATGTCTCAAAAAGGCTGCCTTATTCAGGTAAATTGTCTGAGTTCAGTACAATAAGGAATGTATCTCACAATTTATAACCAGAAATAGAATGATTTCTAATGATCAGTAAAGGGACTGGAGAGATGGCTCAGTGGTTAAGAGCACTGACTGCTCTTCCAGAGCTCCTGAGTTCAATTCCCAGCAACCATGTGGTGGCTCACAACTGCCTGTAATTCAGTCCCAGGGAGAACTGATGCCCTCACACCAATGCACATAAATTAAAATCAAATAAGCAGTTAAATTATAAAACAATAAAACTTTTTCTTGGAACACTACATTTGTGAAGTACATGACTCTCTATATGTTGTATGTTGTATATTCTCTTTTCTGTTCAATATATTAGAAAATATGACGTTATCTTTTCTCTTTCAAGATCAAATGTGAGCTTTTGGATCTCTCATAGCAAAAGTAAACACCAGTAAAAGCTTTCTAAGGCCAGCACATTATAGGAATTCGAATATTTTAAGGAGATTCTTTACAAACGAAATTCAAGTATTAGATATGGAATAGCATCAATTTTGATGATTAAAAAATATTACTTAGCTCTAAGCATAGTTCCCTAAAAGTAAGTACTTAGAAACAGAGCATATCTATATACTTTCACAAATAACTGTTTTGGAGGGAAGAGAGAAAGTATATGGTACCCCCCCCCAATGCGTCACAAGTTCTCTTGAAAATACAGCTGAAAGAAGCTAACTTTCTTCCTTTTGAAATGTGTGTGTGTGTGTGTGTGTGTGTGTGTGTGTGTGTGTGTGTGTATACAACTAAAAGATGGTAATTTTGGCCACAGACTTCAAGAATTGACTAAAGAAACAAAGGGACCAAAGAGCAAGAATTAAAAGCCATTTTCAACATCAGAGAAAGAAAAGTCTGTACTGGTGCCTGGGAAAACAAAGATCAATCTTCACCTAAAAAGGAGTAGAAATTATAATAATTACTGTGTACCTGCATCTTTACTTCTGTATGAATTTTATAAGAAATAGTATTCCTGTCATATAGCTGGTGAAAATGAAGTTCAGAGAGATCTACAGATTTTCACAAGTTCACCAAATGAATAAACTGGCAAAATTAGAATTTTAGACACAGGTCTAGAAACCAGGCCCATGTCTAAGTCTATCATGTTATTTCTACTATAGTTACCACAGGAATTTGGTTTACAGAAAAGGATATTGTTGTAGCTCACTGGTAGATTTTGTCTAATATGTTGAGTTTTTAGGTTCCATTCTCAACACCATAACAATTACCTCAGAGTTCTAAGTGCCAGCCATACATTATACATGTTCATGCTCAGACACATAGTGAAAATTTGCTCTTCTGCACATCCTTTGGTGATGCAGTCCTCTTAAAGTACTCAGGTATCTGAGTACTTTAAATATAGAAGCAGTAATTCTTAGAACAAAGACTCAATGATTGCATCTCAGTGTAGTGGCTTGAATAAAATGGCTCCCATATGACCACAGGGTTAGGGCACTATTAGGATTTGTGCCCTTTATGGAGTAAGTATGGCATTGCTGAAGGAAGTGTGTCTCTGGGGGTGGGTTTAAAGTTCCAGATGCTCAAGTTGGGTGTCCCTGCAGATTCAGATATAGAATTCTTAGTTACTTCTCCAGCACCATGCCTGCCTGCCTGCCACCATGCTTCCTGCCATGATGATAATGGAAATAAACCTCTGAACTGCAAGCCAGACCCAATTAAATGTTTTCCTTTATAAGAGTTGCTATAGTGTCTCTTCACAGCTATAGAGACCCTAAGATACCCAGGCTAAGGTCAATTTAGACTCTAAGTCTGGAGAGTCAGGGAAAAAAATGAAAAGAGAACAAAAACCAGCATTATTGTTGTTGTTGTTGTTGTTGTTGTTGTTGTTATAATTCCTTTGTGTATGCTTGGTATATGTCCCACCACTGAGTTGTATTGTTTTAGAAATAGAATATTGCTATGTTGCCCAGGCTGGTCTAGAATGCACGATTCTCCTGTTTCAGTCCCTTGCTAGGGATTGAATGCTAGGATTACAGGAATGCACCATTGTATTTGTTTCTCACATTGTTAAGTGTGCTTTGTAACACTTTGTCAAATGTCAAACATTAAATACTGAAAAGTAAAGACTTTTATCTTACCATCATTTTGGTATTCCTACTATGTATGGGGATGCTTGTCTGACTGTTAGTGGCCACTCTCAATAATGCTGGAATATATTTCAATTTCTTTTTTCATTAAGATTTATTCATTATATGTAACTACAGTGTAGCTGTCTTCAGACATACCAAAAGAGGGCATCAGATCTCATTATTGATGGTTGTGAGCCGCCATGTGGTTGCTGGGATTTGAACTCAGGGCCTTCGGAAGAGGAGTCAGTGCTCTTAACCACTGATCCATCTCTCTAGCCCTTATATTTCTATTTCTTAAAATAATGTTTCTAGCATGCTTTCCAGGACAGTATTATGTAACTATAGCTACTAGTTGTTATGAGTAATATCTGTGCTTTTGTCTTCTATCCTTTGTGAGAGACAAGCATAGTATAGATATTTTCTGGCATACTTTATTGGAGTTGGAAACTATGGGTATGGTAATATGGACTACTCTTGTTTGTTAATGCATACTTTACTGATATATCCAGTAAATAATGACACACAGATCTGGGAAGTGGATGAAATTAACTTTTTTGCTCACAGAATAAAGTTTATATTTATACCTGGTTTTATTTTAAAGCAGTGTTTTCCAGAAAGCAATGTTTTGGTAGGATATTAAATGGCGCTATGTGAAAAGGGAGACCTGAAATTTAATTTAGTTCGGGAATCCTCAGTTATAAAGTATCTAAATTTATTTCATTACAGTATTCACCAAGACCTATCACATACAGTGCAAATCTTCCTAAGGATTGTAATATGCAGGTTTCTTTTCCTCATTTGAACTTAGAAATCAGTTTCTCTAAAGCAGAATTAAAATCGTTTTCTATGACATCACACTGGGAAACTGTGGTCAAGATCAAGGCAACTGGTATTTGGTATATATGTAGGTTCTTTATATAAGCCAATTGGTTGGGTCTAGGCCACTTTCTTTTCTGCATGTTCAGTACTTGCAGATTTCAATCTCAAGTGGAGGTAGGTAGACCCCAAGAACCGAGCAAATTTGAAGTTAAAACTTCTGTTTCATTCTGCATGGTGTGCCACTCTTTCTTTTGTAAAATGTAAAGCCTTCCTAATATAACATTTAAGCTGCCAAAAATTCTATTCAAACACATAATCAATTAGCAACATGACATGTGGTCATGTCTGTCTGGCAACCATAAATCTTCAGTTTCCTGAAATTGGGTTCGCTTTCAGCGTGGGCACAGCTTCCTTCCCTATTTCCCTATCTCTGGCCATGTTAAATCACTTGCTGGTCTGTAAAGCCTCCTCATAGTTTTTATGTCTCTGTATCTTTTTTTTCAAGCTGTGCTCATGGCCTTGAATGGCCCTTCTCTTGTGTCACACTAAACTCCTTAATAATTTTCTACATATACCTTAAGAGTAATGTATAATCATAATCAGTCTCCTTTATTTAACATATTTTTAAAGTATTTATTTACTGTGTATATGTGTGTACATATGTGTATATGCTTATGTGTATTCATGTGCATGTATGTTTGAACATGTTACACTGCAGGTGTAGGGGTCAGAGGACAATCTGTTGATGGTTATCTCTGTGTACCATGTAGGTTCCAGAGATCAAGTATGGGTTGTAGGGCTTGGTGGCAATTGCCTTCACCCACTGAACAATCTCCTTTGTACTTATATGATTTTTAAAATATACATTAAAACCCTGTTATCAGGATCAACCTCCCATATGTCCAACATAAACTTTGGTATATATTTAGCACTCAAGAGATACTGAAAACATGTATTTGTAGACGAGTGAATGCGTAGAGAGATGAATTTACTTCAATGAATAAAAATATGGACAAAGAACTGTGACATAAATTGTATTGTAGCATTACAATTGTTTTCTTGCATCGAAGATATCTGATATGGAAGGAGCAATGCTATACTTCTCTTGGAGTCTTGGAGGGGGCAAATGATGAGGTAACTATATAAACACTATCTTCAACAATGGGAATTACTGTTTATGGTGGCATTGGACTATTGCTAGGAATTCCTGAGCTATCTTCCCAAAGAGAGAACTCATAGACATTGTGAAAACTTGTACACGCATTAAGGCAAAGTTTGTAATTTTATGAGGTCCCATTTGTCAACTCTTGATCTTAGTGCATAAGCTATTGGTGTTCTGTTCAGGAACTTTGCCCCTGTGCCCATGTCCTCCAGGGTCTTCCCAAGTTTCTATTCTAATAGTTTCAGTATGTCTGGTTTTATGTGGAGGTCCTTGATCTACTTGGAGTTGATCTTACTTAAACTAAGAGACACTTATCCTTATAGTCAAAGTTCAATGTCTTAGTAGTAAAGATCCTTCTTAATTAATCTTTTGTTTATTGAGAAAGTCGTATGTTGTAGTCCTAGATCACCTGGAACTTACTATGTAGCCGAGCTAGCATTAAAGTTGTCATATACTTATCTTAGCCTCACAAATACTGGGATAATAGGCTCAAATAAACTTTGAAATAAATGTACACTTCATTAAATCGCACATTCCCTGGGTCCCCATGGTCCTTCCCTTCCTGTGGGTGGTAGCTAGTACCTAAAATTCATGTACAGTCTACAGCATGACTCGGCCCAGGGCAAGGAATAATTGAGTCCATGCTATCTACTATGAACTGAGAACTCAAGAGTCCCAGAACACAAAAACAAATATTATTTGCCTAGGGAAATAAGAAAAAATGGGAAGTGATCAGAGGAAAGCTTCAGGAAAGAAGATGGCAGGAAGACTGGTTCTTTCTTTGCAATTATGTTTTGGAAACTGGAAGTGTTTCCTGGAAAGTACAAAGCACAGTAAGAGATGGCTATGCATTTATCTGAATTATACACCACCAATTTGCTGAAGGGAAGGTACTTATTCAGACAGTTAAGTGTTTTCTTAAACGAACAAATGGGCAAGGCATTTAAATTCTTTAAGCATTTCTTGATATATGGTTTACAAATGCAGCTAGACATTAATCAAGAACAAAGCCATATCTTTTTCCATAGATGGGTATTTATGAGTCTGAAGAGTCATCCTGAAAACTCATTACCCATTGGATTATTTTATAAATATCAATAGTATTTATAAATAATATTTATAAATAGACTAAGAAGAGGAGCAAGGGGTAGAAAGGTAGGTATGGAAACATGAAGAAACAGCTCTCTATTAAGTGTCTCTTAGTTTAAGTAAGATCAACTCCAAGTGGATCAAGGACCTCCACATAAAACCAGACACACTAAAACTAATAGAAAAGAAACTGGGGAAGACCTTGGAGGACATGGGCACAGGGGGAAAGTTCCTGAACAGAACACCAATAGCTTACGCACTAAGATCAAGAATTGACAAATGGGACTTCATAAAATTACAAAATTTCTGCAAGGCAAAGGACACTGTCAGAAGGACAAAACGGCAACCAACAAAGTGGGAGAAGATCTTCACCAACCCCACATCCGACAGAAAGCTAATATCCAATATATACAAAGAACTCAAGAAGTTAGACCGCAAAGAACCAAATAACCCTATCAAAAAAATGGGATACAGAGCTAAACAAATTTTCACCAGAAGAAATTCGGATGGCTGAGAAACACCTTAAGAGATGTTCAACATCATTAGTCATCAGGGAAATGCAAATCAAAACAACCCTGAGATTCTACCTCACACCAGTCAGAATGGCTAAGATTAAAAACACAAGAGACAACAAGTGCTGGCGAGGATGTGGAGAAAGAGGAACACTCCTCCACTGTTGGTGGGATTGCAAAATAGTAAAACCGCTTTGGAAATCAGTTTGGTGGTTCCTCAGAAAATTGGGCATGTCACTTCCAGAGGACCCTGGCATACCACTCCTGGGCATATACCCAGAGGATTCCCCTGCATACAATAAAGACACATGCTCCACAATGTTCATATCAGCCTTATTTATAATAGCCAGAAATTGGAAGGAGCCCAAATATCCCTCAAAGGAGGAATGGATACAGAAAATGTGGTATATTTATACAATGGAATACTACTCAGCAATTAAAAATAATGAATTCATGCAATTTGTAGGTAAATGGTTAGACCTGGAAAATATCATCCTGAGTGAGTTAACCCAATCACAAAAGAATACACATGAAATGCAATCACTGATAAGTGGATATTAATGAGCCCAGAAGCCCTAAATACTCAAGGCACAATTAGCAAGTCAAATGATTCCCAAGAAGAAGAAAGGAGAGGACCCTGGGCCTGTAAAGATTGGATCCAGTTTTGTAGACCCAGAACAGAGAAATCGTGGGGGGGGGGAATGATTGGGGAGTAGTTGGGAGGGAGAGGAATTATGGGACATATGGTGGGGGGGAACTGGGAAAGGGGAAATCCTTTGGAATGTAAACATAGAATATAGAAAATAAAAAAAGAACTCCTGTCACCAGCATATAGAACACCATAAAGAAAGCCATGCTAGAGATCATAAAGTGTTGAGACCAAACAGCTATCATGTTGGAGAAAAGATATCATGTTGGAGAATGACAGATTCTCCAAGAATTAAAAACATATATCTGCTTTGCCCTCCACAACTTCCAAAATCCATTCATCAATTACAGTTTTGGCCTATACCTGTTATAGGTGTGGATGGGGGCAGCTAAAAGTTTTATGCAAATAACTCTCGTATTAGTACTTCGATGAGTAGGTAACTAGCAACTGAAGAAAAAGTTGATGAACTGCAACCTTTTCTTTGTGGATATTGGCATCAAATCACAAAAATGTAAAAACAAAAAGTCTTTGGTTTCATGATGGAAAAATAGAGGGAGAAGAGACTTCTCCACAGAAGGTACTCTGTAGAGAATACCACATTCTTAACTGTTACTTCATGATATATTATACAATTGTAGAGTGAGTGGTACAGAAAAGGAACTAAAATTATGTGACTTCTTGAAGGTGATCAGAAAGTCTATGCTAAGCTCAAATCTTATGAAAATAGGAAGATACTGCCAATATATTCACAATGGCAACTAGGTACCATTGTTTTCTTTTATCTTTGTGTTTTAAATAAAAATGTGATATATATATATATATATATATATATATATATATATATATATATTCCAAGTTAACAAACTTTGGAAGAGGTTATGTCAGGAAGTAGGGGATGTAGGTTTAACTCCATCCATGTGCAAAACCTAAGAGAATACACACTTTCATTTTCACTGACTTGGTACTTCAATATTAATGTATAGCTTTTAGAGTTACTTATATCAGATTTTAATCATTATGCTGGTAGCACTTTTCAGAGTGAAGTAGCTAGAAGTGATTTTGAGTGATCCACTGTCTGTTACATACCACACACATATCATATAGCAAGCCAAGCTACTTAAGGAGAAAGTCATTGCTAAGTGTTGAGAACAGCCTGTGTCTATCTAATATGTTGGCAAGCTCATTGTAATAATAAGTTTTCACATTCATGTAGCATCTTCTCAAACATGTTCTTATTTACCTTTTCATGTGATTTTAACTGTAACTGGTGTCTATTATCTACAGATAATGAAAATGACACTCACAGGGGGCATGGAATAAAAAAATTAGTTCTAGGCTATAACCTTGTCAAACTTCAAAAGTAAAGTCATTTATACAATATCAATAATTCTTTTGTGACTTGCCTGGACATACATGTTTGTGGAATAATACTTGCCTACCATGAACAGGGCTCTAGATTCAATCCTCTATATGGCAAAAGAAAACAAAAATATCCTTGTATTTTGTGGGCATCTTTCTTTTGTTTTTCTTGAAGTTTCTTAGCCTAAACATCTACTGCCTAACATGCTGTCTTTTATGTATCTGACATTCAGCAATATATGGGAAGGAAACTGAGGTCAAAACCATCCATAGCAATTTAGCAATGTGTTCACCAAGCCCTCTCCAATGTGGCCACTCCTTCCCCATTAAACCAATCAGAAATATTTTTGTACCACTCTCAGTAGGTGATCACATCAAGTCAGATTCAAATATTTGACCAAAATCCAATCTTGGTTTTGCTTGTTTGGTCTACTCTAAGGGGGGAAAAGACACAAGAACTCTCAGTAACTTCAGAAATATATGTCTGAGTGCTACACTGTATAGTCATATGCAGATTTTCCTCCAATCATGCACACTGTAATCATGTCAGAAAACACCTTTATCCTTTTCTTTTTGTAATGGAGGATATGGGCTCTGACATGAAACTAATGTCTTAAGGAGAAATATTTTATAATTAAACTTTACTTGTATCAAAATGGGCTTATAAAGATTTGCAAATGATGGAAAGACAGGGAATTCTCAACTTAGATGCTACTGTCTACTATGCACAATTCACAGGAGGTTAAATAATTGAGAAATGAGTGTATGAGAGAACGTGACTAAAGATTTCCAACATTTATGTGGCAAAACTTTCTTCTCTCTTTTACCTCGCCTGGATTTCTTTCTGCCCTCCCCAATTATCTTGTGTCTTTTCCCCCCTTAGAGTAGACCAAACAAGCAAAACCAAGATTGGATTTTGGTCAAATATTTGAATCTGACTTGATGTAGTTGCCTGGAAAATAAATCACAGGAATTTTGCCTATGATGCCTGAGATTACTACACATTACTTGAGATGTATTGAAACTCACAGATGTAGCCTGAAACAATTTCTTTGCTGTAGTATGGTCTTAGTAAAAGTATTTCTGGTCTATGTTGAGGGGAGAATGTAGTTAGCTACAATGATATATAGGCAGAGTAGGCATTAAGTGCCTTATAGAAAGACAGAGAAAACAATTGCTCTAAATTAGCCATGAGGTGGGAGAAAAGTGGGCTAGATTCCAGTCACTTGGGTTTTCCTGATTGATAATGAGTAATCAAATATAAGGTTGTAGTTTTTAGGCACTCAGAAATAGATTTGTTTTTCTTTGAGTTCCATTTCTAAATCAATGTAGACTAATGAGCTTCTTTTTTCTCATGAAAGATGCATCTGTTTGGAAGCAGCAGGCAGCAGAGTGGATTCTGGCACGGGGCAGATGGAGATATGAAGAATCATAAGCAGGGAAGTATGTGTCAAGCAAGTAGTATGAAGCCATTTTGGAAGGGTGACAGAACTCATGGTAGACACAAGCTCATAGGACACAGAGCCTTATGATAGAGGGTCGCTCTTGAAAGGGCTATATCTTTTAAGAAGCTACTGTGCCACTGGGAAAATGCTTTTGGAAGTGATCAATGGATTTGTAAAGAAAAGGAAATGATTAAAAAGCCTGCTAATTTCTGGGAGACACAGGATAGGAAATTGGCTCTGTTTGGTACCTTAGTTACAGGATCCAAAGAGAAGCAGCTTTACACTCCAGTTGGCTGTTGCTACAGGACATGCAGATGTTAGCTGAGGGATAGTCCCAGGTGTTTTGAGCCTGCCTGTGCCATGGTCATCCTGCACCTGTGACAGTTTTAATTACTCACTTCTCTCATTCCGACTACTGAAGGGCAACATTATCAATATATCACTTAAGGAGCTGAATCCAAAAAGCATACCCTCATTCATTGTCTGTTATTTTCTGATCCTTCCTTCATGCTTCCTGGTTCTATGTCAAAGCTCAAGTTATGAATGTCATAGGCAAAAATAAAGAAGGGAGCATGAGAAGGTCAATCTGAAACTATTGCATAGCTGGTACTCTTAGAAGTATTACGGAAGAGAATACAGGTCTAATGCAATAATTATAAAGGATGAAGGTGAGCAGAAGCAGGACAAGAAGAGAAAAATGAGAAAAATACCATACCTCCCAGAGTCATCCCTGCTTCATAACATTTCCGGAGACGGCAAGATGGACAATTTTTCCTCCGAAATTTATCAATGGTGCAATCATTTCTGCTGGCACATAGATACTTCTGTTTCCCTGGGAGAAGAAATGCAAGAATACCAGATCTGCTGTTAATGTGTCTCCAGAGCTTCTTTTCCTTGAGTATTTTTAGGCAAGAAGATTAACATATACTACAAATTGAGAGATAGTGGCCCCAAACAAGTTGATTATACAGATTCCATTTTTATAGCTGTTTTTAATAGACATTAGCAATTTTGTCTTGTTAATACTTCCATTATTAGAGTTATTTGCTGCTTTTGAAATCCATACGCTTAAGCCAGGAGTGCCCTTGAGAAAATGACCAGTTGTGGAAATTATCACTCTGTAAGCTTGACACAGAAGCTTAATCAATGCATCCTTCGACTGACAACTGTAATCATGCATAGCTTCATAAACTAATTAGATGCTTAGAAAACCAGGGCATTAAATTTTTTAATTTTTTTATGTGATATCTTTGTACATTGCCAATGATGGCACTCCCAAGCCTGTAGGTTGTAAAGGTCAGAAATAAAGCCCACTCTTTGTGGAATGAATCAGGGGGAAGCAAAAGGAAGTTCTCTGAATTCAGTAGGGGAAAAGATACCCACAACCATGTACAACTTGAGTTATTTCAGATATGCAGAGAACCCCCTCTCCACTTTCAGAATAAGAATTACTGAAAAGAAGATGTGGTCCATTCAAAAAAATGTGTTTTGATAGTACTTTGCTTGTGTTATATTGTTCCCAATAGAAGCCCACACATAGCAGGCCTTTGATAAACACATATAGACTCACTTAATAAGCATGCAACCCATAGAGATGCACGAGAAAAGGGAGTCAACATAGAAATAGTCCAGAATACATTCACAGTTAATTTGCACATCTTGGATTAGGGATAAAACAAGATGGAAGAAAATAGTCATTTAAAGGTCTTTTACTTCTTTATTATTTATTGTTTCACAATATGGCTGATATTTTTAGGGTTCTATATTGTAATAATGATACATCTATCATATTTAATTTGTTTACAAGCTTAGTAATAACCTTGAGTGAAGTATATATAAAAGAATTGTTGGTTTCTTCTTTTTTGATAACAAAAATAAGGGTCATTATGATGAAAATGGTTCTGCCTTCCAGCATTATGCTAAACAGTTGTAGGGACAATTTATATCCTTGTATTTTTAGATCACAAGTATGATATTAACTATAGACTTATATATGACCTTTACCTTTGTGCAGTTTATTAAGAATATTTATCATGAGATAAATTTTGCCAACAGCTTTTTCAATTTTTTTCTGAAACAATCCTATGAATTTTTAGTTTCATTCTGTTGACATGGTGAGTTTTATTTATTCATTTGCATGTGCAGAACTGTCATTGAATCACAGTAATAAATCCTTTTTCATCATAATGGATAATTTTTAATGCAATGCTAAATTGAGCTTTTCAGTATTTGTTACAGGTGTTCTTGAGGCCTATTGACCCGCCTGGCATTACATCCTTGGTTTGCTCTAAGACTATGACTCCAAAAAATGAGAAAGAATTTAAAATGCTGTTTGAATGCCTATATAAGAGTAACAATATTAATCTCAATTTTATATCAATAAGAAATTCATACCAATGAAATCATTAAATTTGTATCAAATAAATTCTGTGCCAATGTAAGACATAGCTATGCAATGTTTTGCTTAAGAATAAATTTGCTAACTTGTCCCTAAAAAAAAAATAAATAAAAAATAAAATGCTGTTTGATTACATCAAGCCCACTCCTCTATACAAGGCTTGGATGACCTCTATAATATACTTGCAAAATGTTTCCAGCACACTTTCTTGAATTAAGACTCAGTTTGTAATATATTTTGACTCTGTAAAGAGATAACTTATTCCAGGAAAGTTACTGTCTCTTGTAGTACTGATTGATTCATCAGTGACAGTGACACAAAATCTGTCCAGTTGAGGACATTAAAAGCTTTCTTAAAAAATTAAATAGGATTCTTAGTTTTTAATGTATGAAATTGGGCATAATATGTGGAGATGGAGCAAGCCACAACAAGAAGGTGGTAAAGCCATCGTAATGTTTGAAAATTGCACACAATGGAAATGGAAATACTCTAAATGATTATAGTGTGAAGAAATAGCATTCTGAGGGTGTCAGATAACTTTTTCTGTTACTCGTTTATAGTCAGCTTCTGTATTTCCAGTTGACAGAGAATTTTTAAGTGGGATGTGGGCCTGTTCCAATTTGGTTTCGGAAGGTCACATAATTTCATGTTGTAGTCTAGGTAGCTGAACAATTAGCACAGATAATACAAATACCTATTTAGCTCCTGCTCCTCGGAGACTAAACATTAAACTCTACTCTTTGAAAGTGTTTATTTTCAAGAGCAAAATTATATCAACAATCCATTATCAAGTTCTTACAAAATGTCGTTGTAAAATGATTCGCAAAATATAAAGTCTTTTTCATGTTAAAATATATAAGGATACACTGTAGAACTTAAAAGAGAACATACATTTCAGTGCTTTATAATACTTAGAAGGGTTATATAATTGGCAAGAGATACTCTGCATGTATGTTGGCTTTGAAATTAACGGATCTATGTTCTGCATTTTCTTCCTGGTCCTATTTCTTTTTAATAATAAATATTGAATATGATTCTATGTCTCAGCAGGATCTGAGACAATAAGATGGACTGTTTTTCCAGAACTACCCTATTTCTGTTCTTTTCTGTCAGACCTACACTTTTTCCACCTGTTCACTTCCATGTCTAAGTAGCTCTTTTTCACTTAAACACACACACAGCATTTTCAGAAAACAAATAAGGTAGGTGACTTAACCACTATTAGTGTCATTGTGTTATATAAATGTAGAAAGTGTTGACTTATCCATCATCATTAATCGACAGTGAAGGCTGCTGAATATAGTTTATTATACTTTGTATAGAGAGATTTAATATGGAATTTACAAGGCAAAATAAAATGAATTATCAATGTATGTAAGAGAGGGTATGAATCAAATGGAAAGATTTATGATTGTCTTCAAGGTAAAGATAGAACAATTTAAAGATCTGATCTCATAGTAAAGTATATAAATTTAAATCAATATAAACAAAATCTTTTAAAAATAATCTCAAAATGTATCTCAAAGAATAAAATGTGCAATAATGCTAAGATATACTTTTGAAAAGAGTAATAATAAGATTCTCTAGCAGGCATACATTTTTAAAGACATGACAGTTATAATATCTTGATAGCCTCATCAGAGGTTAGTTTATAAGAGAAACAAATAAAGCCCAAAACATATATGCTCTATACAATACATCATCCCAACTTAGTGAATGAAATATAAATTATTTGCTATATAATTCCAAAATGAGGTCAATCATTTTACATGCTAATATAAACTCTGGAACCCATATATGAGGAAAAATATGATATCTGTCTTTCTGACACAGAAAAAGTCACTTAATATAATTAATACTAGGTACATCCATATTCCTGCAAATGACAAAACTTAACTCCTTATGTTCAAAAATATTACATTGTATATATGACATCATTTTTATCCTCTCTTCTGTTGTTGAATACCAAGGTCAATTTCATAATTTAACTACTGTGAATGGGGCTACAGTAAACATGGGTGTGCATATTTGTGACATACTGTTTGGATATTTTTGGAGACCTATGCAGGAGTAGTATAGCCTGGTAATGTGGTTGATGTTTTTAATTTTCTAAAGAAACTTCATACTGGGCTAATTTATATTTCAGCCTACATTGTATGAGGTTTCTTTTTTGTCTACATCCTGATAGCATGTTTTTATTTTCTTAAAGACTGTTATCCTCATTGGGTTGAACTAAAATCTCAATATTGCTTTAACTTGCATTTCTCTAGTGACTACTAAAGGAGAAAACTTTTTTCCTCTATTAAAGACATCTTTGGGTAGAACACGGGATTTTTTAATTTTTTTTTTTTTGCTTTTTTAAAACTTACTTTTATTTATTTATTTATTTATTTATTTACAGTCCAGTCATTACCCTCTTCCTGGCCCAACCTCCCACAGTTCCTCATCCCATTCTTCCTCCCACCTGTCTCCAAGATGATGTCTCCACCCATCCCTCACTATGCCTCCCCACTCCTTGGGTCCTCAAGTCTCTCCAGGGTCAGGCTCTTCTTCTTTCATTGCAACTTGGGATCCATGTCAAGGGGAGGCTCCAAGGCCTGACACTATTACTGATGCTACAGTGTGCTTACAGACAGGAGACTAGCATGGCTGCCCTCTGAGAGGCCCAAGAAGCAGCTGACTCAGATAGACACAGATACTTACACCCAATGTACTGAAGCCAGAGACCTTTGTGATTGAATTAGGGAAAGGCTCAAAGAAGCTGAGGAGGAGGGCGCCCCTATAGGAAGACCAGAGTCTCAACTAACCTGGACCCCTGAGATCTCTCAGACACTGAGTCACCAACGAGCAAGCAAGCATACATAAGCTGATCTGAGGCCCTGGGCACATACACAGCAAAGAAGAAAACTTTAAAATATCAACTGATCATTTGTATTTCATCTTTTAAGAACTGTGGCTATTTCACTAGTCCATCAATCAATTGAACTATTGAATTTCTTCTACTTCATTTTTTAGTTTTCTGTATATTTGACAAAAAATGAAAAACAGTAGAATAAAAACATAGAAATCATAATGAGTAGGAAAATATAAGAGGAAATGAAATTAACTATTAATTATATGAAAATTGGTCAAATACCCTAAAATAATAGAAAGACAAATTAAATGTCATTTATATACTTGATTAAATGTCAAATTAAATACTAATTATTGGTGAATGGATTTGTTAGTTTTTTTAAATAAGTAAGAATATACATAATTTTACTAAAATCTAACTTCTAGGAATAATGAGATGCACAAATATGTTCAATGTAGCATTATTTAAACAGGAGAACTGAGATATTTGTGTCTACTATTAGGAGGTTAATTAAATCATTCCATAGTTATAAAAAGGAACATCATGCGGTTATTAATGATGGCCTCAATTGTTCCTACATAACTTGGAAGTGTGCTTTTAGATACACTGTGTTGTTAAATGGACAAAAATGATGGTAATGAATAGTATATTTGGCTAGTTCCCATTTTAATATTTAAATCCCTAGAGCTCATCCACTCATGATTTTATTTTCCCTAAAATGTTGAGAAATAACAGTATATATCATTTATGGGGCATGATATGGTATTTTGATATATGTAGGTAGCACAGAACAATTAAATCAAGATAGTGAATATCTATATCATTACCTTTTTGCAGTAAGCATATTACAAATCTATACTCTTAGGACTTTCAAGTATAAAAATGTTGAAGTATGAATTTCGGTCACCATGATATGCATTGGGTCACTGAAGTTTGTACTTGTTGTCCAAATAACATTTTGTATTCCTTAGTTAAATCACTGCTTCTTCTATGAGTCTCACCTCTTCTCAGCATGGTTTGTAACAGATACAATGGGACCATAACCTAGAAACTTTAATGCCATTACTCAGTTTCACATTTTGAAAATTCTCCAATTCCTGTTCAGTCCCAGTTAGGTGTTTCTACCAGTTTACTGCTCTTGAGTTTTTAGAATAGTGTAGACAGGTTGAGCTGTAGCAAAAGACAGGACTAATATGAAGAGGGAAGAATATGTTTAGATTATTTTATTCCCTCCTACTTGGGTCTGACCTCTTTGTAATTTTCTCTCTAAAGTTTTGTCAAAGAGCACCTCTGGGATTTATTTATATTATTAGGATCATTACCTGAGAAGAATCAATGATGCTTTAAAAACATGTTTCCATCTTTACATGCTTTACCCAGTTGATATGTTTCTGCACATCAGTGTACTGATCACATGAGTTCTCTTTTAAAGTAAAAAATACATACATATACTTTGACTTGGCACATTTTTATATATGTATGACATATACACAGATAAACACTACAATATTGTTATAACAGCACAAAATTCACAATAGCATGTATACCCATCAAATCAAGAAAAGGTAAATTATTATGTAATGGTGTGCCCATTGAAACTGATTTTATATGTAACAATATGGAATAGTCTCCAAGATCTGCTTTAATTTTGTTAATATACAAAATGTGAATAGAGTAAATAAAATTGTTGCTTTTGCTTATGTTTATGTATAGAACTTCTGAAGGACTATACCCAAATTGATAAGTAATAGTTTAAGACAGATGACTAAATTTCTATGGAACTGGGGGTGTATGTGGTTGTTTTTACTATTTAATCTTCTACAATTACCCAGCTTTGTTATGTCTATGTTACCTTTTTACTTAAGGTTCTTTCTGCTCTCTGAGCTTCAGTTGATACAACCACACACATCTTAAAAAGATTGCATTCTGTAGCACTTCATTGAGAAAAAAAAGTGACTCCTAGCATATCCTGGTTCCCATTCATCTATAGTCCCACAGCAGGTGTGTCTCCTGTTCACCACACTGAGGAACTAGGAAAACTTCTTTTTTAAAAGGGTCAGAAATTTTAATTTTGATTCCAAACATTAACTAGTCAGTCAAAACAAGCTTATTGATGACAACAAGTGTCTGTAGGTGAAAAAGAGAAATTATTGCTTTCTGCATCTTACTTGCTTGTTGTCTAGTAGTAAATGATGGAAGTGCACATGAAGCTGCAATATTACAAATATGTAAGAATGCATGAGAACTTTGGAATTAGGCAAGGATATTTAAGACATGGCTTATGTCTTGTAGCTTATTGTGAGGCCTTGGTAAAGACAGTACTTTCTGAGCTTCAATTTCATCACATGAAACACCAAGCTGGGAATGATGAATTTAGTAGTCACCTGATAAATTAAAATTCAGCCCAGATACTAAAGCACTGTCAGGCACACATGGTAATAAGTGCTATTAGTTGTCCTTGATTTTTGTTACCTGAACAACAACAACAACAAAAAATCCAGGATGTGCTTGAAGCACTCACAGTTTTAGGAAGCAGAAGGCTAGGCTTGGAAATCCCAGAAATTCCACCTACCAGTATCAAATATTGTAACTGAGGCTAACAGCAGATTTTTTTTTCTGATTCAGTGTCTTCCTTTAAAAAATGAGCTGTATAAATGCACTTCTGAAGAGCTGTGACATTTAAAAAAAAAGTATGTGTGAAGTATCTAGAAAATGTTAGTTAACTGATAAATCATAAGCAAAGTGAAAATTCTCCTAGAATAATAAGGAACCCCAGAAAGGCTGAATAATTACAGAGAGCTGAGCTCTTTTATTGGACATCACTCAGGTGTGTATTTAATGTTGTTTATTTGCCAAATGCTTCCCAATAAATGAAATTATTCAGACTTTTCCCTTTATTATCCAAACATATAAAATCACCTGAGATGGAATTTGAAAACTGAAATTTAATACACTGCTTAGACTCACATCCTTTTTGTACCTTGATTCTGGAGTGCTTTTCTGATTTGATTTCTGAAAAAAAATTCTAATGCTACTAACCAAGATGATTATAGTGTACCGTCTCACTTATAAAACACTTATATGCTTCTTGAGAAGATTGAAATGAGATTGAGATGAAGGACAGAGAGCAGAGTGGAGTGGGGGAGGAGAAAAAAGTGGCAAGCAGGAGAAAAGGGAGAATAAGAATAATAAGAAAGAAAAGATAGGGAAGAGGAGAAGTTAGTGATGAGAAAGAAAAGAAAAGAGGAAGAGAAGGAAAGAGAAGAAGATTCAGAAAGAGAAGCCTAAGTTTAGCCCTATTAAGGTAATGCTAATCTGTATGACAGCATCAAGTGGCATTTCCACTGAGAATACATGCACTAAGGACTGGGAGAGGGGGATGGGAGCTTGCATCTCATATTTATTTTGCAGTATTTTTCTTTTTTCTTTTTTCTCCATGTTTTCTTTCATGCTTTTCTCAAGGATTATTCTGGATAATGTCCCCCTAAGAAGCTATACTATGATGAAGAATCAGTGGAAGGTACAGAAAGGGGGTTCAATATAATATACTCAGTAAGAAGTGGAGCATGGTAGCTTGGCAGGTTTGTGTTCAAGTCTTTCTTCAGTCTTAGCTGCAACTTGGTAGAAACTACTTGATTTCTTTAGATGTGCATTTGGTTTTCTATGAAATGGAGAGAACACATAGATGTGTTGCAAGATTTAAATGCAATACTGCTTGCAAAGCAATGAGTATTCAGTAAGTATTTCATGAGATAAGCAAATATGGAGATGTAGATGAACAACTTTTTATAGGAGTGAATAAAAGGTTTTTAAAACTGAGCAAAATGGTAGCAATTGTTACACAATGCATCAGAAGATAAACTGACAGGATAATAATCTGCAAAACAAACTTCTAACAACTAACAAATGTTAAACTCCTGAGATCAAGAATTTCGTAGAAGTTTCATTTCACAGAAAGAGTATTCTTAATAAAAACAGACTTTTTTCTAAGTAAACAAAGCACTGGAGGGCGTTTCAGCCAGAGAGCATGATGTGTTTGAAAAGGAATGGAAGTTGGAAAGAGCCAAGATTGACACATGAAACAGGTTATGAAATTTATGATATGTTAGTCATACAAACCTCCAAAATATTCAATTAGCTTTGATCAAGCACACTGATAGTTTTTCCTTGGTATCATTTTTTCTCTTAAAAATTAAAATTATTTGGGATGTATAGTTTCATTATAAAGCAAAGCCTGGTATCAAATTCATGATTCCTCTTCTCTGGTCCCCTAAATCCTGAGATCAAAGGTAGAAAAAAATTCTTCTTAAAACTACTATAAGAGACATCAACGGGTTTGATTTTATTTTAGCTTCCAAATCTGTTTTGGTTTACACTGGATGATTACTATCTGTTGGAACTATTGGAGGAATGGACCAACAGATGTGACCATAATACTGTCATTTGAAAATGTGTGAGATAGTGTTGGGATTTTGGGTGTATCTCTAGTATTTTCTGTCCTTGCATGAGAGATTGCTGGATAAGAATACTGCATCCATAGAGAGATGTCCATCATGATTATCTACGTAGTACGAAATAATGTATTATACTTCCATATATTTGAGTTCATTAAAGGAGTTCCATGCAAAGAATTAGTTGTTCTTTGTATCACACTAGGCTAGCTATTATCTATAAAAATCTACATTAGATTTCCAATTAAAGAAAAAAAAAAGATAAGCATCAATGTTTCCAACACATGAGAATGATTGATCAAATACAAGTACTTATTAGTTTGACTTGATATATGTATATAATCATATTTCAATCCATAAAGATATGTGACTATACTTTTGTCTTAACAAGACTGAATCAAGATTATTATTGATAAACCTTCCACAAATGTGGTTATCAACTGAATTGTGAAAAAACAGGTACATACAAATGAGAAATCTTCCAAGAATAGCATATTAAAACTGCTCTATAATATAGAGTGAGTAAGCCACTCTCTTGCATTGTGATTTTAAAATCAAGAGAACTCAAAAGTATATCAGGTTACTAGAGTAACTTGATGGGGGAAATCCTCTAAAACCAAATTTTCTAGCAAATCTTCTAGCAAATACTATGGCCATCTTGGTAACAACAGCTGACAAAAAATGTTTATTTCATCTCAAAATTGTCACTGTCCCAAAAGTATCTAGGTATCTAAGGGATTTTGTATTCTGGAGAAAATTTATTACAATGGGGTACTAGATATTTTCTTGGAAAACAAAAAGGTCATCTTTGGCTCTAAATCATCAATAGTTTTTAATAATCCAGAGAAAAGAGGCTTTTGACATTCCAGTTAAAAAGGCTAACTCAAAAATATCAGGAATGGAAAATTACTTTCAACTAAAGACATCACCAGTGTTTCTCTGACTTGGCCTCTGCTATATTAAGTTTGCCCTTCTCTGTCCTGTAAGCATCTATAAATGTGTGAATTTAATCCAAATATATGGCCACTTTAATTACTTAATCAAGACATTACTGTAAAGATACAAATTACTTAAACTGACTAAAAGCAATTTTAAAACATCAAAATTGACATTTAACAAGTAAAGATACTGAATTACTAGTCAAACAGCATCCCAGGACCATTTGCATTTGCTTTTATTAGAGAATTCTATGAAATATTTAAAGATCTCATATTAATTTTTTACAAACAGCTTATGAAAAGAATATTAACAACTTCCTGATTCATTTCATAATAATAATGCTACTCAATTAACAATCCAAGACAAAGATAGTACCAGGAGTAAACTATAGACTAATTCTTATGATTACAGGGTAATACCTGAACAAAATATTAGCCAGCTAAATCTGGTATCATACAGAAAGACTATCCTAAAGCTGGGTAAGGCCTATCAGAACTTGGCAAGTATCACATCTTGTAGAAGTACCCTTGGATGAATGTGGCAACTTGATTTAACTTTAGGTTAGGCCCACAGGCAAGTGGGAATTTTCACATTTGCAAGAAGTTCCAGTGGTTGCTGGGGATCCAGAGTAGAGACTTGATCTGATTTTGAATAAGTCTGAATGTTAAGTGAAGGGGTCCATAACTCACTAGGAATTGTGTAGGCCTAGGTTGGAGACCCTATATAGTAAGGCAATATCTGATCATCAGAGGAAGAGTTGAGTTAGAGCCTCCTTCCTAAGTACCAATCAGACCCACAAAGAAAAGATCACTTCAATCATATTAAGACATAGTCAAGTAGTGAACAGAACAGTAAACAATGGTAGCCAGAATTGAAAAATTAAAATAAAACAAAACATACAACAGAATAAAAGATCCAATCAAAAACTAATTCTAGATGCATAAATTCCAGCACAAAACAAACATCTCTATCAATTACCATCTCTATCTCTCTGTTTGTTTATCTATCTATCTATCTATTTATCTATCTATCTATCTACAATGAGACAGTCAAGGGTGGTGGTTCATGTCTTTAACTCTAGCACCCAGGAGGCAGAAGTAGGCAGAATTCTGAGTTCAAGTCTAACCTGTTCTATGAAGCAAGTTCCAGGACAGCCAGTGTTATGGACAGAAATCCCATCTCAAAAAACTGAAAGGAAAAATCAAGACAGCATGTCTCCTTTATAAGTCAATAATCCTACAATAATTACTAAGAAAAATGACTTGGAAGAATTATCAGACAAAGAATTCAAAAGAATGATTATATCTCTTCAAACAACTCAGAAAGATAGGAGTATACTCCAATATAACAAAAACAAGTATATGAGGAGAGAATCAAAATCAGCACTGAAATTAATGAAATAAAAATAAAAGTAATGGGAAGAATCAAGAAAATGAAGACTTTTCTCATTGAAAGATTGATAATTTTTTAGACAAATTACCCAAAAGAAAGAAAACCCAAACAGATAAAATGAGAGATAAAACGGAGAGATAAAAATGAGGAAATTCAGTGAATCATAAGACACTAAAATGGGAGATCTAAAGACATGGATTAGTTTCTAGATATATTATACCAAAGTTAAATCAAGATGAGGAAAATAGTCTAAACAGACCCACAACAGTAAACAAGATAGAAGAAGTAGTTGTTAAAAACTTTCCCAACTATAATAAACTCTGGGCTGATGGACTCATCACAGAATTCTAACTAAAACCATAGCTTCCAAACTTATGCCATAAAATAGAAAATAAATAAACCTTTATATGACATCTGTATTTCCTGATCCTGAAATAAAACAAAAAGTTAACAGAAAAAGATAATTATATGATGTTCTACTTAGTATTATTTTGCCAATTTGATACTGGCTAGAATTATCTAGGAAGAGGGACCTCAACTGAGATAATGCCTCCATTGGATGGAATGTAGGCAAGTCAATAGTGAATTTTATTGATTAATGGTTGATGGGGGAGGAATCCTCTGGAGGTGGTGCTACTCCTATTCAGGTAGTCCTTGGTGCTATAAGAAAGCAAGCTTGGTGCTATAAGAAAGTGTAAAACTCCACCAGAGAACTTCTACAGCTGATAAACAACTTCAGCAACGTGGCTGGTTATAAAATTAACTCAAGCAAATCAGTAGCCTTCTTGTACTCAAAGGACAAGCAGGCTGAGAAAGAAGTTAGGGAAATAACACCCTTCACAATAGCCACAAACAACATAAAGTACCTTGGCGTAACTCTAACCAAACAAGTGAAAGATCTGTATGACAGGAACTTCAAGTCCCTGAAGAAAGAAATCGAAGAAGACCTCAGGAGATGGAAAAATATTTCTTGCTCCTGGATTGGCAGGATCAATATAGTAAAAATGGCCATCTTGCCAAAAGCAATCTACAGATTCAATGCAATCCCCATCAAAATCCCAAATCAATTCTTCATAGATCTAGAAAGAGCAATTCTCAAATTCATCTGGAGCAACAAAAAACCCAGGATAGCTAAAACTATTCTCAACAATAAAAGGACTTCTGGGGGAATCAATATCCCTGACCTCAAGCAGTACTACAGAGCAATTGTGTTAAAAACTGCATGGTATTGGTACAGCAACAGGCAGGTAGATCAATGGAATAGGATTGAAGACCCAGAAATTAACCCACAGACTTATGGTCACTTGATCTTTGATAAAGGAGCCACAACCATCCGGTGGAAAAAAGATAGCCTTTTCAACAAATGGTGCTGGTTCAACTGGAGGTCAACATGCAGAAGAATGCGAATTGACCCACTCTTATCTCCTTGTACTAAGATCAACTCCAAGTGGATCAAGGACCTCCACATAAAACCAGACACACTGAAACTATTAGAAAAGAAACTTGGGAAGACCCTGGAGGACTTGGGCACAGGGGAAAAGTTCCTGAACAGAACACCAATAGCTTATGCTCTAAGATCAAGAATCGACAAATGGGACCTCATAAAATTACAAAGTTTCTGCAAAGCAAAGGACACTGTCAGAAGGACAAAACGGCAACCAACAAAGTGGGAAAAGATCTTCACCAACCCCACATCCGACAGAGGGCTAATATCCAATATATACAAAGAACTCAAGAAGTTAGACCGCAAAGAACCAAATAACCCTATCAAAAAATGGGGCACAGAGCTAAACAAAGAATTCTCACCAGAAGAAATTCGGATGGCCGAGAAACACCTTAAAAGATGTTCAACATCATTAGTCATCAGGGAAATGCAAATCAAAACAACCCTGAGATTCCACCTCACACCAGTCAGAATGGCTAAGATTAAAAACTCAAGAGACAACAAGTGCTGGCGAGGATGTGGAGAAAGAGGAACACTCCTCCACTGTTGGTGGGATTGCAAAATGGTAAAACCGCTCTGGAAATCAGTTTGGCGGTTCCTCAGAAAATTGGGCATGTTACTTCCAGAGGACCCTGGCATACCACTCCTGGGCATATACCCAGAGGATTCCCCTGCATGCAATAAGGACACATGCTCCACTATGTTTATAGCAGCCTTGTTTATAATAGCCAGAAATTGGAAGCAGCCCAAATATCCCTCAAAGGAGGAATGGATACAGAAAATGTGGTATATTTATACAATGGAATACTACACAGCAATTAAAAATAATGAATTCATGCAATTTGTAGGTAAATGGTTAGACCTGGAAAATATCATCCTGAGTGAATTAACCCAATCACAAAAGAATGCACCTGAAATGCAATCACTGATAAGTGGATATTAATGAGCCCAGAAGCCCTAAATACTCAAGACACAAATAGCAAGTCAAATGATTCCCAAGAAGAAGAAAGGAGAGGACCCTGGGCCTGTAAAGATTGCTTCCAGTTTAGTAAAGAAACCGAGGGGGGAGGGGGAATTATTGGGGAACAGATGGGGGGGAGAGGAACTATGGGAACTATGGTGGGTGGGAACTGGGAAAGGGGAAAGCCTTTGGAATGTAAACATAGAATATAGAAAATAAAATTAAAAAAAAAAAAAAAAAAAAAAAAAAAAAAAAAAGAAAGTGTAAATCATGAGAAGCAAGCCAGTAATCATGATTCCACTATGGTCTTGGTTCCTTTGTTAATTTTTATTCATGAAAGACTGTAAGCTATAAGGTAAAATAAACTCTTTCTTCTCCAAATTTCTTTTGGCCATGGTTTATTGCTCTTGGAACAAGAAGTATGTAACTTTTTATTTTTAATTTTATATTTTAATTTTTATTTTATCATAGCCCACAGTTAGGAGACTTAAATGTTTTAGAGAAATTTTGGATTTTTAGAGAGACTGATTCTTTGCATCTCTCTAAAAAATTTAGAGTTTGGTTAGTTTAATGAGATTGAACTTTTAAAGACTATGAGACTTTTAAAGTTCTACTTTAGTTTTATAATATGATACTGATATTTATAAAAGAGGGCAGTGATAGCAAAGAGAGGAAATGGTATGGTTTGAAAGTAATGTGTTATCGTGTCAAGTTGACAGGGTATCAATTATCCTTATTATTTTTTTCTTTTTTGTCAACTTGACACAAACTAGAGTTATCTGAGAAGAAGAATCTCAGTTGAGAAAATGCCTCCATCAGACTGCTTGTAGTCAAGACTTCGGTGCACTTTCTTGACTGATGGTTTATATGGAAGTTCTCAGTTCACTGTTTTAGGGGATACCCTTGGACTGCATGTCCTGAGAAAGAAAGAAGGCTGAGCAGGCCATAAGGACTAAACAGCTTTCCTTTATGGCCTTTGTTTCTGTTTCTGCTTCCAAGTTCTTATCTTGAGTTCCTTTGCTGACTTCCCTTCATGACACACTGTAAAGTGTAAGGTGAAATAAACTTTCCCTGCTCGAAATTTCTTTTGGTCATGGTGGTTAATCACTAGATGAGAAAACCTAACTAGAACATGGATCAATCTCCCTATGAGCATAGACAAAACCTGTCAATGTATAACTTCTCAATAAAATTCTAGATTATATAAAAAATATCATTTATAATTAAGTCAAATTCATCCCAGAGATATAGGGATGGCTCATATATGTAAAACAATGATTGTAACCAACCACATAAATAGACCAAATGATATAAGACTTAAAATGTCTGACAAAATCTAATATCTCTTCATGATAAAATAAAAGGTCTGTAAAATCTAGGGACACAGAGACATGCCAACATAATAAAGGTAATAGACAACAAACTCACAGCTGACACCATGCTAAGTAGAAACCTACGGGAAGGATTTTCACTAGAATAGAATAATGTCTACCTTTTATACTCCTAATCAACACAGTGTTGGAAAACTTAGCTAGAACAATAAGACAAAAGAAGAAGAAAAAGGGGATACAACAGGAAAGGAAAAAGTCCAAATGTCTGTATATGGAGATGATATGATTCTTCTCACAAAGGAGCTAAAGGACTCCCTGAGAAATCTCCCAAAGCTGAAAAATAAATTAATTAAAATATCAAAACTCCAAATTCACTTTTAAAAATTAGTAGTCTCTCTATATACCAATGATTAACACACCAAGAAAGAAATCAGGGAAACTGTCTTATACAAAATAGCCTTGAAAAACCCTGGAATTTTATGAAAGTTGTGAAAGATATTTACAATGAAAATCTTAAGTCACTAAAGAAGGAAATTGAAGAAGACAGAAAAAGAATGAAAAATTCATGGACAGGTGGAATTAGCATTGTCAAAATATCCATCCTACATAAAGCAATTTATCACTTTGAAATACTGAGGCAAGTCTTTACAGAAATTGTGAAAAGAATCTTAAAATGTACTATAGAAGCACAAATTAGTTAATGGTGATATTGGCAGGCTAGCAGGATGTTTTTAAGCAAGAGAATTAATTAGGATTCCTACCATCATGATATGCAAACAATAAGAAAATGAATCTCAGTACCAAATTTAATGGTTATAGTGTATGATTCTTTTTTTAAAGATTTATTTATTTTATGTATATGAATACATCATTGATCTCTTCAGACACAATGGAAAAGGGCATCAGATCCTATTATGGATGGTTGTGAGCCACCATGTGGTTGCTGGGATTTGAACTCAGGACCTCTGGAAGAGCAGTTAGTGCTCTTAACCTCTGAGCCATCTCTCCAGCCCTAGTGTGTGATTCTTAAAGAAAACCCAGAGAGACATTCACGTGAACTTTTATTAGGCAACAAGACAAGAAAAAGCAAGAGGACAAACGGGATACATTTGGGTTTATAAAAATTAAAGAACTCTTTGATGGATCAACAAAAAGTAAAATAACTTATAGAATATAAATAATTTTGCAAATCTAATATTGGATAGAAGATTTTGTCAATAAGTAAAAAAATACATACAACACAACAACAAAAACCCTAGCTTTAAAAAAATATGAATAGTGAATATGAGTAGTTATTTATCCATAGAAACATGTAAATGGTTAAAAGGAATATGAAAAATGCAGTTTCAGTCATTTGCAAAATTTTAATGAAAGCCACAGTGAAATACTATCACTTTATATACACTAAAATGGGATCAGAGATAATGATAACAGTAGAAATGAATACTAATTTGTGTTGTGTTGGAAAGTATATGTAGAAATTAGAACTTGATACACTACTGGTAAAAAACATGATAGAGTGAGTCACTGAAGGCTTGTTAGTTCTTCCATATGACCCTCAAACTTATTCTTAGGTATAAACACAAGTAAATGAAAACAAAAAACTTACACATGAATATTCACTGAAATTTATTCATAAGAGAGGACAATGTAAATATTCCAAATATATATATACACAAATAAATATGTAAGTCAAAGTGGTATATCTATACATGGAATATTAGTTAGCCAGAGAAATGTATGAAGAACTGATACAAGGAATGCTGTGGATAGAACTTGAAAACAAGCTCACTACACTGAGTCTAAATAGAGATACCACATATTATATTGTTTCATTTATATGAAGTTTCTGGAGTTGACAAATTTACAGAGACAGAAAGTAAAGTAGTGCTTGCCAGCAGCTGAGAGGAGGGGCAATGGGGAGCAAGCACTAATGAGTACAGGATTTCTTTTTGAGGTAATGAAAACCATCTGGAATTAGATAGTGGTGATGTTTGTATAACTTCTTGAATACACTAAAAGCCACAAAATTGTACACTTTAAAAGAGTGAATAATGTGGCATGTAGAATACATCTCAAAGAAAAAAATCCTAGAGTGCTTTTTTGGTGCCAGTAATTCTGAGTCTCTGGAAGAGAAGTCTGAATAAGAAATCAAAAGGACTTTGTAAATTATAGCATAATTGGCCTAATGTAAAAGCCAACAAAAGTCTTTGAGGATATGCTGAGCATTCATACATTTTTAAGATATGTTGCCATACATCATCTCACAGCATAGCCACGAAGTAGAAAGAACAAATCTCATTAATGATTTGCGGAGACAAAAGAAAAGTCCAAAGAGCTTCAGAGACTTGTCTAGAGTTACGTGGTACTGTTCCTTTGTCTAATGGTGGCTTTACTTTGCCATGTTCCTTAAAGGAGGCTCTTCGCAAAATAAAAATGAACTCTAACTCTTCATGATTTCTCATCTCATTCATTTCATTCTATTACCTATTCTGTCACCTCTGGTGACATTGAGATTCTATTATCTGCAGTGCTACTAGGTGGGAACTCAAAATAGCCTTTTGAAAGTGCAATCCCAGTATTTCAAAACGGATCCCGAGAGAGGCTAAATCCACGATTCAATCCTTCTTCCCATGGCCTCTGTCCACCTTTCAATTATTATCTTGTGATATTGCCATGTGACAGTACCCAGCAGTATATGAAGTCTTATAGGCCACTGTAAATGGAAAAGAATGTCTCTTCTCTTATTCAGGTGTGTAGGAAACAATGTAAGAGATAATTCTTTTTGTCACTTGCTGTCTAGCATATTGAAATACTGTTAATATATCCTATTTGATTAATGATTGAATGATCTTTGGTTGGTTCTTGTCCATGTTTTTAATATGCTTCTAAGTAAAACACCTAGATTTTGACAGATTCATGAAGTCTGAAGATTTTACTAAAGAAAAGCAGCATCTTTCTGGAGTGAAAACAATAAGCTTCACAATTTTGCAAAAATCTATGTCTGTCTCACCATCCTGATTGATAATGATTAGAACATTCCTCTAAATTCTTAGTCCTACAGTTTAATAAGTCCACCATGTGGAATTCTGGTTTCAAGTATCCACAACTGTGAATAAAACATGTCAAGGGAGGCTAGTGGACAAAGGTTAGCTTGGTGCCACCACATTTTCAGCAAAACATAACTACCACTGTCCCCACCAGTTTAGGCATCAGGAGAAAAGAGAGAAAGGACTTTAAAAATAATTTATTAATCATCATTTCCTAATTAGTTTTAGTTCACAAACTCAAAAAAGACATATTAGAAAGGCAGAGCAGACATATACCTTAGGGACTGCAGCTCAGTTTTTAAGGGTGGTAGAACTGGAAAAAAATCCATATATTAATATGTATAAGTTAGCACAAATAAATTGATCCCAATATGATCACCCCTAATGACCCAATTGTGCACAATAATTTGAGAGTCCAACATTGCAGAATGCCAAATGAAAGTTGTGTTTGCTTGAGATTAAAAACTCAGACTATGAAACAAAGGTTTGGCTATGGGGAATGGTTTGTTCTTGCAATAAATTCTGTAATTTATCTGTACAGGCTTTTAGTAACTTTGCAACTAAGAATCAAAGCTGAGCTATGATGGAATGGGACCCTCTATGGCACCTCAGCCATTTCTGACAATGACTTATTTGCTGAAAGAGTATACACACACACACACACACACACACACACACACACACGTATTCCGGTTCTGTACTATACAAATGTAGATGGACTTATTCCAGTTGGAGTTATCTTTGCAATATATTATTTTTGAAGGGCAATATCCAAATTTAAGAGTCTTAGGGAGGGTACTTCAAAGACCTAGTCATTCTGGTGAAGATAGAAAGAAATATGCCTTATGTGCTAATATGATGTGCAGAGAAAATAGTGGAATGATTTACAAGTAAAGCTGTTTCTCTGAAAGCAACTTTTTGCTGAAGATTCCAGGGAGGGCAGAGGCAAGTGTGCATTTATTTTAAAATAGGCATAATTTTCCTGTACAATGGCAAGGTGACCTCCTAGAAACATTCATATTATACTGCAATTTATACAGTATTTTCACAAGTATTGTCACTTTTGGGTCTTTTTGGCTATTGTTAACTCCATTTTACATATGATAATATGAAGGCTATGAGACCTTAATTGAATAGGTGTATTTCCTGACTTCCAGTGTCCTTTTCTTCAACCACATCCTTAGTGCTTAAAAATCTCTAAAGCTACTCAGGGGAAGGCTTAAGGATCCATTCTCTCTATATGTTCCCTAGTGTGAGTCAGCAAACCCTATCATTTACTTTATAGATACTGAGGGTTAATGTGTGGCTATATAATCAGTCACTCTCTTCTGCAAGAAAACATTAAGTCATTCACTTGTGTTACTAGCAACAAGGATGATAAATATTCACACTACTACAAACAGTACTGCTATTAACAAATGACCTCCATTTACTGGGTACGTGTATATATTATGGGCATTTCTCAACGGTTGCATAAGAATATAGTGAATTTGTTAAAAACCAAGCATGGAAGATTTACCAAGTGTAGATTAGGCCAAGCTGAGATGTTTAAAAATGACTCATTTTATAAGAAGGCAAACAATGCCCAAATTAAACTCCTCCCTTTTTAGCTGAGTTTCTAAGGAACAGAATCACAATTTTATTTTCTATAGTGTATTTCTATATCATTTGTTCTTGTTCACCATACAGTAATGGAAAATTTGAAAAAATGAGATAATTTATTTTGTATTCTGATAACCAAAGGATTGGGATCAACATACTCAAGATAGAGTTAGAGGAATGTCAGAGAATACAACCTTTTCAGAAAAATAGCCACCATCTTCATCTGATTAGTTGTGCTGGCTTGCAAGAGTTCATCAGAATGGCATCTGTTGACAGTTGGTGTTCTCTCAGTAGAAGAGTGTATACAGCAGTGGTTCTCAACCTTCCTAATGGTATGACTTGCTAGTACAGTTCCTCATGTTGTAATGATTCCTGACCAGAAAATGATTTTCCTTGCTACCTCTTAACTGAAATTTTGCTATGTTAATAAATTGTAATGTAAATATCTGATAGGAAAGGATAGTCTTAGGTGATACCTTTGAAAGGGTCCTTTAACCCCATAGAGGTCATGACTCTATGTCATGAGGACTTTTGGTATAGAGAGTGTCATTTGGCCTTCATCTGAGATTCTCGCCACTCCAAAAAGCTGCTTGAATACTACAACGATGCCAAAACTGCATGGCCCCTCAAGTGTTGGGAAGTGCTAGACTGATATAGGCTGAAGAAGGTAAAATTAAGTGGTGATGGTGGGCTCCATCTATTGAAAGGATGAAAAATACAGCCTAACTCTCAAATGACCCCAAGAAGTCAGAAATTTAGAAATGCATCTCACTCCTAAGAAGCCCTAAATACCTCAAATTCCAGACCACCCCCCCCATTGTTAGAAACTAGGTGAAAGGTCACTTTCCTTGAGCCTGCTCTTTGTTAGGAACTAGGCAAAAGGGCCTTGAGTACATGATCCTGGCCCCTTAAGGTAACTGGGAATGAGCTAACTAGTTGTTTATCTGGCTTCTGTAAACTGCTTACACCACCACCACCACCCAGGAGCCCACGCATCTATGGACCTCCAAGAAAATAGGAAACTGATTGGTCCTTGGAGCACGGGCTTGGATAATTTAAACCGATTGGCCTAAAAATTATGGAGTGGTACAAATCGATTGCCTTGCACTGCACGGGCTCTCAATGCTAAGGAATGATTGGTTTGTGATGCGCAGGCTTTGTTGTAAACCCATAAAAGCTGTCCTGATTCTGCACTCAGGATTCCATAGTCCTCTACCCCTGTGTGGTATATGACTGTGAACCCAAGAGCCTCTCGAATAAAAATCCTCTTGCTGTTGCATCAAGACCATTTCTTGAGAGTGATTTGGGTGTAGCCTTCTGAGGCATGGGGTGCTAGGGCGCCCTCTTTTTTTGGGGTCTTACACTATTATATTACTATGGGAAGTCTTAATTTAAGTAGTGTGAAGACTTTCCAATGCAGAAGCTTTAGAGTTTTTTAGTGTTCCTATAAGTAGCTCCTCTACCCATGCTGTCTAGGTAAGCCCAAAAAGACTCATTGGTTACTTAAGTTAAACTTTGGTAGAATTATACTTTGGACTGTTAGAACTGTATAAAGAGGAAGTAGAAACTGTTACATTCCTCCCAAAGAAGGAATTCTCACCACATAGGAGAAAAGTAGGTTGGGGTCCTTGGAAACAAAGTAAATTAAGACAAGAGGAATCACAATGAGGACAAGGAAACCTAGAAAATACTCTGGGAGCTTATAGTTCCCACATTGTGTTAACATAGTCAGATATATTTTTTCCCATGTGGAATTTTTAGTCTCTACAGAGAAGCAGACTGGAAGGTTAGGAAACAATAGTCCCAAACATACTAATGATGTCAACCACTTGATAAACATAGACTTCTGCCTGTCTCAAATTCTCAACACATGCTTGCTATTTTAAGAGCCTGCCCGTATGTGGCAGGGCCTATATTCCACAAAGGTAGTCATGATACAGTCTGGTGACTTGCCTGAACTAATTTGTATATGCTGAGTCTGCCATGCTGCTCTCAATTCTCTTGTTTCTATATTTTTTAACATGTAAACTTCCCATTACATTCTGATGTTCTAAGGCGGATGACTTGGGACAGAATGACCCTCAGAGCATGACCTCTATGAGGCTACCTAAAAAAATAAACTCCTACCTCTTGTTTACTGAGAATGTATTTATCTGTTTTGTTTAAAATAAATCACATTGTCTCTGCTGTGCCCACAAATAGGTACAACCTTCTCAAGGTAAAAACATATCCATCTCTCTTCATAATTGTTTCCTCTACTTCTCTCTTCTTGTACTCTTTTATCTTATCAAGTGTTCAGGGCTTTCATTTTACTCCTGGTTCCAGAGGTTTCTTCTTCTTCTTCTTCTTCTTCTTCTTCTTCTTCTTCTTCTTCTTCTTCTTCTTCTTCTTCTTCTTCTTCTTCTTCTTCCTTCTTCTTCTTCTTCTTCTTCTTCTTCTTCTTCTTCTTCTTCTTCTTCTTCTTCTTTATTCTATATTCTTTGTTTACATTCCAAAGGCTTTCCCCTTTCCAAGTTCCTCCCTCCCCAAATGTCCCATAAGTCCTCTCCCCCCCACCTATTCTCCAATCACCCCCCACCCCCCCCACACACACCATTTCTCTGTTCTGGTACTCTCCTACAAAACTGGATCCAATCTTTTCAGGCCCAGGGTCTTCTCCATCCTTTTTCTTGGGAATCTTTTGACTTGCTAATTATGCCTTGAGTATTCAGAGCTTCTGGGCTGATTAATATCCATTTATCAGTGATTGCATTTCATGTGTATTCTTTTGTGATTGGGTTAATTCGCTTAGGATGATATCTAATTTGACTTTTTACTCATACCTCCATATCCCTCAGAAACATCTATTCAGACCCCGTCTTAAGCTCTATTCATCCCTTGCAAGTTGGAGACTGTCCTCCAGGGTCTGAAAATCCAGTTTTGGATACTATTTATTGATGAGTGCATCCCAAGAGGCAAAGCTTTCCTAAACAAGTCTACATATGTTAGGAGTTTAAGAAACAGGCAAATCATAGGTATCAAATAATTTTAAGAATTTTCTAATTCCTTTAGTCTTGTACTCTTCTTTAATTTCCATATAATAATATATGATTAAATGTTTTAACTTCTTATCCTTGTCTTTTAAACATTTTATTTGTTTGATTAAACATGATCTTGAATTTCCTCTGATAGAAATGGATCAAAATTAAGTGATAAAACAAGAAAAATTGGACATATATTAATATAACCCTAATTCATGCAGAAAAAAAATCAAATCTCTGAGAATAAGGTCCTGAGTAAAGCAAAACAAAGCAATGATTGTAGAAATTATGCTTGTGTGAAAGTCAGACTTAGAGAAAATAAAGACATTTTTGTTAGTTGTGTTAAAGTGGTAGAAAGTATAAATTTGGAGTCATATGGTGCAATTTCACATACTTAAGACTGAAAAGTGAATCCCACCAGGCCCACTGCATTCTGGAGGGTGTGATGCATTTGAAAGAAAATCATGGTTTCAGAAAAATAAACCTTTCACTATAAAGCTTGTGGAGGGGGAAGGATCAGCAAGTATATTACTAAAAGACTGAAGCAGGAAGTGGTAAAAACCACAAGAGAAACACACCCATGCTATACTGTGTGAGTATTAAAGAGGATATGGTACCTTTCAATGGAAAAGAAAGCTTTGAGTCAGGCTTGGAAGAATGATAGTACTTAATGAAATAGAGACATGGGGAAAATACTTGAAGCAGAAAAGATAGCTTGAATACAAGTAAGGAATAGGGGTGATATGGATATGCATTGGGGTAAAGGAAGAGTTTATCTATCTTTCATAGTTATCCCCTGAAGTATCCTGGTAATACCTAGGTAGGAAAAACATGGCAAACATCAATTTAGAGAGAGAATATAAAAGAACCATCAGATAAACAAAGATAAAATGACAAAATGCTATCTTTTTGTGGTTTGATGTAAACTAGCTGCTGGAAAACTTTATAGAGCTCTTTCTTTGGGAACTCTGATGCAAATTAGTTGTTATGTTTATTTTTCCAAGTAATATTATTACAGTAGTGTTCAATATGTGTTTTCACACCTACAGTTTATCCAAAGCTTAGAGATATATGTGGAAGAGACTCTGTCTCAGTCATTACTGAGTTCTCCTTGTCCATAAGAATGCCTGGAGTATACTTGCTTCACAATGTGCTGCCTGTTACTCTCAAGCTGTAGTCCTTTCTCCAGCATCCGGCCATGTAACAGGTGGATGATGCTTGCTAGACTTAACTGAATTAGGTGCCTTTCTGTTCCCTCAGTCCTCTGTGACTCCATTTTTTTCATTTGTAAAATAGAGCAGTAACAGTACTAGCCACTAGATTTGCTGTAAGGACTAAGTGACTGTTAATACAGTGCCTAATCCCCCCCCAAAAAGATGCAATAGTTTTAAGTTTTGTAATTATTATCAATTATGGCTTTCCATTAAAGTTTTGCGATCTGTTGCTAAGTCTCATTCAAGGTTATCTCTTATCCTAGGGAAAAGGGCCCATGTGCTGGATGGTTTTATGCCAACTTGATACAAGCTGAAAGTCATCTGAGAGGAGGGAGACTCGATTGAGAAAATACCTCCATAAGATTAGTCTGTAGGCAAGTGTGTAGAACATTTTCTTTTTTTATTGGATATATTCTTTATTTACATTTCATATGTTACCCCCTTTTCCAGTTTCCCCCTCTCCCGGATAGCCCCATCCAATCCTCCCTCCCCCTACTTCTATGAGGGTGAGTGATTCATGGGAGAGGACCTAGCCCATTGTACATAGAGCTATCCCTGGACTGGTGGTCCTGGGTTCTATAAGAAAGCAGGCTGAGCAGGCCACAAGGAGCAAGCCAGTAAGCAGCACCCCTCCACGGTCTCTGCATCAGCTCATGCCTGTAGGTTTTTCCTGCCTTATTTGAGTTCCTGCCCTGGCTTGTTTCAATGCTAGACAATGATATGGAAATATAAACTGGATAAATCCTTTCTGCCCCAATTGCTTTGGTTATGCTGTTTCATCACAGCAATGGTAACTCTAAAATACTCAATAATATTGTCTTTGTTGTGGTTAGATGCTTTGTGAAATGTTAAATCTGCAGCAAAGTTTTGAAAGTATACCCTATGGTCTGGAGACTTCCTGAGAAGGGAGCTGACTTACACTCATCTCTCTGCCCATGCAGGACATACAATACATGCTTAATGAAAAAAAAAACAGTGAAATCTGCTGGAAGGTTGGGTATATAAAATGCATTTTAACATCATCATAAGTTATAAGACATTGGTATCAATTGGTATTAATTGGATTAATATCTCAAATTAAATTTTTGAGCCCTATATCCAAGGAATTCACAAGTATTTGGATATTGTAACATCTCTGTACAGATCCCTAAGTCAGCAGTAAAATCATTCCACAAAAATCATTTCTAAAACATTTGTTTTCTACATTGTCTTTGTCTCTATAGAATGGTAAGTTATGTATACATTTTATGCTTAGTTCTTGTCAAACAACAAAAGCAAGAAATAATGCCTTTAAAAATGATATGATCTGTAGAGGAGTATCTGGGATGTCAAGGAATTTACACACTAATGATATGGGAGAAGAGGCCATGAAGTATAGTGTGACTTAGCAGGTTTAAGTCATGAGAGCACATGAAGGGCCAACTCTAGTTGTATTCTGAAGTTCAGAATACATAAGTAGAACCATAAGTAGTGAGCATCAGCTCACTCTTGGGTTCTCAAGGGCACAGGGAGTGAACCAGATCAGAAAATAAGATCAGAAAGTAATATTTG
This sequence comes from Apodemus agrarius, assembly GCA_964023405.1. Taxonomy (NCBI): domain Eukaryota; kingdom Metazoa; phylum Chordata; class Mammalia; order Rodentia; family Muridae; genus Apodemus; species Apodemus agrarius. The sequence continues at coordinate 60,756,479 of OZ030010.1, read as the reverse complement.
TACTTATATGATATGAACCTATTGCTTTTGTTTGTTTTTATTCCATTTTTATTTTTAACTTTTTACACTTATTGTAAAAGTAACTTTGCTTACATAATGTATCTTAATTGCAGCATTTTGTTTTGGCTTTTAAAATTAGCATGCACAGGCTAGGTACTATTATGACATTTTTGAACAAGGTAAATTATAGTAGAATCTCTTTTCCCTCATCTCTGATCAACCCCTTGCTATTTTTAACCCATACTTGTAGCCTCCTCTGTAGTGTCTTTTGCTCTTTCTTTTCTTATGTGTCCCTTTGTCCATCTCCCCAAAAAACGAAGGAGAGATATAAAGCTAATCAATGGTAATAGTATGAATTTGATATATTACTAGATACCCATTTTAGGCACAGTAGAGTCATTGGCTATGTTCCTTTTTAAAAGAACTGCCCTGATCTTGTTTTAAAGAACAAAGCAATATTGCTATAGCAACAACAACAACAACAACAACAGCAACAACAAATAAATCTAAGAAAACTAAAACATGAGGAATGTAAGAGATGGCACCCCAGATAAAAGATAATCTGGTTTACTTAAAAAAAAAAAAACTCATCAGGCTTCAGGACGAAGAAGCCTTAAAATTATTTGCACAGGTGCTGGCTCAGATTTCTATTGAATCTGGCCTCAGTATACTTCCAGACATGCCTCTGACTAGACAAGGGAAACCAATGGCTAAAGAATATGTAGGATAATTTATGACCTTTGTTAGTTTTTCTCCTGGCCTGTAGCTTGAAAATTTTGGGGTAGGCCAGACATATCCTGTATGGGATACACACACACACACACACACACACACACACACACACACACACAGAGGGAGAGAGCGAGAGCCAGAGCGAGAGCGAGAGCGAGAGAGAGAGAGAGAGAGAGAGAGAGAGAGAGAGAGAGAGAGGTGGGGCACAGACACCTTAAAGGCAAAAGCCTGGGATTTGGAGACTGACCCCTATTATTCACCTTTCAAATGTTAGTGGCTTTTCTGGTCACTAATTAAGCAATACTGAAGATAAGTAGTTGTCTGGGAAATTTATACATCCTCCATTTCCTTTACCCGTAGGATTAGCAATTACCACATTCTACCTTTGTTTCCTGTCTAGCCCAGGAAGACCTTAAATGTATGCAACTCAATGATTAATATTTTTTTCCACAAGAAGGAACCAAAACTTACTGGGGAATAGAAACTGTATTATACATTATTTGATACTTTAAATAGTCTCATGGGATATTATTGACTTCAGAGAGGCACAGAGAAATTAAGTGAGCTCTTCAAGGTCATATCTATTCCATTTAAAGCTGAAATTTGACCTCCATTTGCCTAGTTCCCACAGATGGTTCAGGCAAAGTGTATCAGTAGACATAGAAACACATGAGATACCTATAAAAATTAAAAATATAATTCATCAAATCATTGTTTTAAAATCAAGTGTTTTATATATGAATATATATCTATTCATATATATCTGCTAAAATACTTTAAAATATTCAGTATAACCATTTATGCATCAGATGGGGGTTTTGATGTGCAAAGAGACAAGTTACCCCGAAGACCACACATAAGCTAGTGGCAGAGCCAGAGCCCCATCTGGTTCTCTTACATTGCATTTTGTTTCTCTACCTAGATAGAAGTCTGTTTGCACAAAGCCAGGAGACTAAACTGGGGCAGCTATGGGGAAGAAGCCAGGCACAAAAGGTCAACGCAAAACTTCTCAAGAACCTTGCTGCAGCTGGTGAGATTCCACAGGATGACCTCTAGCCTCAATATTCCCCCAAACAAGCCTTGCCCTCACATAACACATTAGTTTAGCTCAGACTTTCCCCTCCTTTTGAAGTTATTTTCCTACCTCATTGTACCTGGAAAATCCTTGTGCATCATTTTAAGATCTGAGATTATTACTTCTCTTGTGACATCTTCTGAAACTTTACAAGCAAAATAACTTTTTTTCATATACTGTCTTCTCAAATAATTTTGGACTTAATTCTAGGACAGGACTGACCTCACCATTGTAATAACTATGTGACACATTATGTTCACAGTGATTAACTATATGATTCTGGACAAATTAACTCTTCTGTGTTTTAGCTCCCTGAGCTGAAACTGAGAGCAACAACAGAGCTCCAGGGTTGTTGTCTGGAAAGCATCTAATATATTGGTTGCCCAAAAAGTAGTTTGTGTTCTTTTCTTGTATCTCTTATCCTAGTGCCTTCTATATCTAACTACCGTAGAAACAACACGTAAATACATACATGAACATGGGGAAAAATCAGTCATCAAAGGGCAATGTTGGAAGTTACTGTTATTTGCATACTCCCTTATGGATTTATAAAGTCCTTATCAAAAACATAACCAGGATTCTGAAATCTTTCATGGGTTCTACATCCACTGACAATCATATGAAAGCATTGAAAAATCTCCCTAAAAAGTTCACACATCCACCAGGCAGCGGTGGCACACCTTTAATCCCAGCACTTGGGAGGCAGAGGCAGACGAATTTCTGAGTTCGAGGCCAGCCTGGTCTACAGAGTAAGTTCCAGGTCAGCCAGGGCTACACAGAGATACCCTGTCTCGATAAAACCAAAAAAAAAAAAAAAAAAAAAAAAGTTCACATATCTACACAGATCTAGTACAAATTGGCACTCACTTCAAGAGATATCTTACAAACCTCTCTTACCACAGACCATCATCATCACTCATTCTCTGGTTATGTAGGAAGACCTACAGTTACAGAAAGTGCTTTACAAAGATGGCGGATTTAGCTAGCACATATTGGAAGTTTTTCTTTAAGAAAAAGAAAAAAACATGAATTTGGATGGGTAGAGAGATGAAGAAGGAATGGGGAGGAGTTGAGGAAGGGAAAGAAAATAAGCAACACTTACTTTATGAAATTCTCAAAGAATAAATAAAAAATATATAAAAATGTGGTTGAAGCAGAGGGTGTTAAGAGGGACCAAATGTCTTCTAGGAGCTAGAACTTGTGCTGATTGCTTACAAGCCTGCCTCACATTGTTCCTAGGCATCCCAAGGTAAAAATCTTCATGTTTCTGCTGAGCAGTTGTGAGACAAGAGAACATCTCAGTCAAAAAACATTGATGCCATTAATAAGATGTTAAATGAACCAAAAAATAGTCACTTCCTCTTTGTGGATCTGAGTGTTATCATACACATATAGACTAACAGTTTGACTAGATTGCTTATATTTCTAAGTTCTCTTTCTTCAAATCTACTAGGAAAGCACTTAAAATTGCCATGATGCTAAGCACTACAAACCTCTTAAGAATTCTCTCTTAAAAACAAACAAACAAACTTGAGCCTGTTTGTGATCTGTCGCAATGTGCTTGTCTAATTTAAGAAACTGTTTGGTGTCCAGTTTCCAGCCTCCTCACTCAGATAACACAGTAAAACAAAGTCCATTCACACAATGAGATGTCCAAGAGAGGAAAGAAGAATAAAAATCTGAAAGATGGAGAAAGAAAAATCAATACTTTACCCTGTTTTTTTCGTTCTTTTCTTTATTCTTTTTAGCTTCCTAAAAGAGAATGTTGTGTGTTTCCTGACACAAATTAGGAGGAAAAATGGATTTCTTTTGTACTTAGACCAATCGAAAAGTTAGCAGTGTGTTCCTCTGTGACAGCATCAAGGAAAGGGCCAAGGACCCATGTGTCTATTATACACATACATCCTGTCTCTGAGCTCTTCTCTTAGCCATGTGATGAAGATTAAAAGTTCACATGAGCACAGATGGTAAACTGTGCTTCCTGTTTTGTGGTTGCATGATAAGAGTGACTTAAAATCTACCCATCTTGGTTTCAGAAGAAGCAGAACTCTGACTTCTGAAGTATGAGATGGTAGAAAGATGATGGTCCACATGTTCCTTCTAATGAAGAGACTCGCTGATGATATACCAGCTGTTTCAGGTTTGGGGCACTTTCTTAGGAAGGCAGTCTCCACTATGTATGATACCTGTACTACTTGGTGGCTCTTTGTTTTCTCTCCACAATACTCTTGTCTTTCCTCATTTCTTTCAGTTTTACAGGACTGTCTTGGTCCTTCTCACTGCTGCTTTGCTTGTTTCTTTAGACATGGCATTATTTTCTTCATTGGTTCAGTATATTTAAATAACTGTGGGGAAGGTTTGGTGTGTAAAAGTGAATGCTGACTTAGGTTCAGGCAGACCAAAATTCAAATTCCAGCTTCTCAAATGAGGAAAACATACTTTGTGGCTTGTGTATTTGAGCTTTTTATTTATATGCAGTAAGTATTTGGTAAACACTGACTGTATGCCTGAGTAGATTTAGAACTAGGTCTACTCTTATGAGGAGATCTATATAGACAGATACTAGTCTCACCAGGTGGTGGTATGAATTTACTAGAGCGCATTAATAATCACAGCACAGATAGAAATGAAATAAGTGAGAACCCTATTCTTTGTCTCCTTCAGAAAGATTTGTTTGCTCTTCCCAGTTTTGTAGTTAGTATTTTGCTATATAGGCTAGGTCAATCTGAAACTTACAATGTAACCTACACTTGGCTGCTTCAACTTGTGGCAACCTTCCTACCTCTGCCATCTGGAAAACTGGGATTACAGGCATGAGCCACCATCATACCTGGATTATTAATTCCTTAATAATTCCTTTAGTTCTTTTTTCATAGACTTTTCAGCTATCAAAGCTCATGGCTCTCTCTGGTAGGCTCAGAACAGTTACATTTCTAAGAATGGACAGAGAGGGAACATGAACACCAAATAACAGGTTTCAAAATGTTCACACATATTCATTATCGTGAAGTCATGATGACTTCTTGCAGAGGTCGGTTATCTATGTTTCTTGTTATGGAACTAGAGCTCAAAGACGACAGACATAACTACTATGTCTGAAGAGACACTTACCTTGCAGTGGAAACAAACTATGAAAAAGAACCACATATTTGACAATCACCAGGAGGAGATTCTCCTGAGGGATTGAAAATGCTGTCTATAGTACACTTATAAGCACATAAGTGCTTATGACAGAGGACTGAGAAATCAGTTAGATATGAGAGAAAGAGGTAATAGATACAAGAAATCTTGCAAGCAGCAAATTTAGTATAAACACTACAAATAATTGATTAATGGTATAAGTGCTATGGGTAATTTCTCACTAATAACTGTTTAAAATGAACAATCTATAACTAAGCATCCATAGGCTACTACTGTAAAGCATCAGTGGCAAATTCTTTGCATGGGCCACAAATTTGGCACCGACAGAGACTTAGTGGGTACCAATTAAAATAAGTACCACAGCAAAATTATTTATTCGATAAGCCTGTAGTTAATCTTACTAATAGGAAAATCAAAATTAAGCCAGACTAGTTGTAAAGTCAGGGCATCCTGGAGTAATATAAGACAGATCCATCACTCAGATGGTCACTCAGGCTTTACTTTTGTCAGAAAGATTTTTAAATATAATATTTGGTACCAGATATTTCTCAAAGTCCTTTCTGTGTATCATTTGGGGTATATACTGCAAAACACTATGTGTATGTGTATGTGTATGTGTATGTGTATGTGTATGTGTATGTGTATGTGTATGTGTATATGATGTATATGCACATGTACACTATTGCATGTGTATGTGTATGCACATATGCATATGTATATGATGTATATATTATCTACATCTATGTATTTATCTATGTATCTATGTATTTATCTATCGATGTGTTATAATTATCTAAAAGGTTATAAAGTTTAGACAAATGTGTAAATTTTTTTAAAAGTTTTCCTCTGAGGATCTTTTAAGATTGAGTGATATAACAGCTCATTAAAAAATCCCCATCTAGAATTTCTAAGCTTATTTTTCTCCTGTTTAATAATAAAGCACAAGAAGCCACTATACTAGGTATTCTATAAAACTTAAACAACTGGGAATAATTTGTAATTGTGATGTGCTCTAGATTGCTACATAGGTATCAGGAGGCTAGGGATGAGTAAAATTTATTATACACATTCGCAAGTACAAGAGAGACCACCTGAACCAAAAGTCAACAAACTGCCTCCCACAGGCCAAACCTGTCTTTGTGAGGGTAAGAGTTGAGGATTTCTTTTTTTATGGGTTTACAACACCAAAAGAAAAATAATACTTAATGGCATGTGAAAATTAAGTGAAGTTCAAATTTTAGTGCCCATAAAATTTTATTGGAACCCAGCTACACCCATTAGTTTTTAGATGGTCTACAAAGGCAAGGCTGAATAGCTGAGATGGAGGCCAGGTTACCTGCATGGCTTAAAATATTTATTACCTGTCCTTTTATAGAAAAAGTTTATCTGCCTCCCATCTAGAATCTAGTCTGACAGTAACATTTAAGAAAAAGAGAGATAAAAAGATGATCAGAGCTTTATAGGATGATTTCTGGGACTCATGAAGTCAGAATCAGTCACCCTTTGGGCCCCAAATACCTGATCAAGTCTTTGTTGAATCTACCAGCTGATGTTTCTAGTTGAATTAATTTGCTCCTGGGAAACATGACTCAAAGAGTCAGGGAGTGAAGTGGACACTATCATACACCAAAAACTTGCTATAAAACTCGAAATGAGGTAACATTCAATTCCACATGAGTTGAGGTGGGAAAGAGGATTTAAAGGACAGAACGAGTTCAATAAAGGTTCACTTATATTTCTTCCCTCACAAAAACCTGGGATGGGAGAGAAAATCAAAGCCATACTTATATAAAAATTGCCAAGGAAACTAAATTGGGACCTATTGTAAACAGCAGTGAGGATGGTGTAATTCTTTGAGTTCAGAATGTAAACTATAGTTTCAATTTTATGATGTGTACCAAACAGTGCACCATGTGTACAAAACAAATGGATGTGCAGTCTCAAATGTTTTACTAGAAAATGTCTGAAAAATAGTAAATTCTCAAGTCTATAATGTGCATAATGAATTAATTAACCCTCTTTGAAACATGATAATAGAGATGGGGATTCATAGCCTGATTTTCCACATGAGCAAATGGAAAAGAAAGGAAGTTAGTCATTCATGGTCACAAAGACAATCTCAGTCCTCGATGTTAACCCAGCCTTTCCACATGCATTCTCAGCTCTTTCTGGCCCTGTTCAAAGACTGAGTTTTTATTGATCCAGGTCTAGCATTTACCATGTGCTACAAAGTCAAACTCCAAGCACATACAGGTATAAAATGCATCTGTGTTTGCTGAAACAATAGTGATGTTTATAAATTATAGAATTGTCACAAAATTCTAGGCTAGAAAGATATTTATTTATTGAAAACCTGATTTTATTTTTACTTACATATATGTATGTATGTATGTATGTATGTATGCACGTATGTATATATTTGTGTGTGGGGGGGTCGTGGGGCAGAAAGTAGTTATAGATGAATGAAGGTATCCAGGGAGTCAAGAAGGTTCTGGAACCTTCCAGAAATCCTGGAGTTACAGGCAGTAGTGGGTCACTATACATGCGTGCTAGGAACTGAACTCATGTCTTTGGCAAAGAAATCTGTTCTCATATAACTTGAATCATCTCTCCAGCCCCTGGAAGGACATTTATAAAATATATTTATTCTACAAACAGAAAGCTAAAGCCTAAAGAGGGAAATTTCTTATTACCCAGCTAAGCCTTTTGAACCAATGTAAAGGCGCCACCTTTCTTTGATTTCCTGGTTTCATAAGATAGTAGTCAACTTTCCTTCACTGTCACTTTCCCAGTTACCTTACCCATCTACAAATACATTTTCTCATCTACCTATTTCAAACTCATTGGACATTCCCGAACACATCCTTTCCCACATTCATACCCACATGACCTCCACTATTTCACTCTTTTCCAAATTAGTGATTTAGCCTCCAGGACCTATTCTTCTTTCTAGAATATACATAGCCTTCCCCGCTCAGCCCAAATCTCACTTACCCTTTAGTATTAACAGCTACAAGAAACTGTGGGGGCTATCCCTTCTTTTCCTTTCCAACAAGAAAACCTGGCCAGATTACAATCAACTCTGTGCAGAGCCCGCTACCAGTGACAGCTTGAAAACGTCACGCTTTATAAACTACCAAAGCTAGAAATGAATTTTAGCCTGACATGTCAGGCTTTTAACTCTTGTACCTGTGCCCAGACCAGAGATCTTTGACAAATGTGTATAATGTGACAGTCAATGTGCTAAATATTCAGTCATATTTAATTGACAATGAATGAGGAAGAGAAATGCTTGTTACTATATTCTCTCTAAGATAGGTAAAATTTCAAATTGCAACGCTTTCAAATAGACAGTATAGATACATATTAAAGTATTAAAAAACAATATATATTCTTTGTGGGTAATAATATATTCTCTTGCTTTCAAGTAGAGTTAATGATGCTAGTAAACCCAAACCATCTATCTTTTACAGGGAAGACAAGAAACACCAGCTATGGTATATTATTATTATTATTATTATTATTATTATTATTATTATTATTATCTGTTTTAAATATGGCCTTACTAGGTATTCTTGGCTGGCTTAGAACTCACCATGTAGATCAAACTAGCCTCAAAATGGCAAATATACTAACTCAGCTCTGCTTCCTGAGTATTGTGATAGTACTAACTTTTTGTCTTATTTTGTTTGCCCCTATATCTTTTTCTATCTCTCAAAAGACTGAGAATTGAAACCTAGGGCCTACATTCCAAAGTAACCAAACAGCTGAGATTGTTTATTTTCTATGGCTCTGTAAGACATCCAGAGGTGCCATAGATTATCTAACGAAATCCTCAATGTAGCATGGGAACCCTCCTTTCATGTTGCTGGTCAGAAAAGTTGATTAAATAATATAGGCTATTGTCATTGACCTTGGCTGCCTCCCAGATGTTGAAGGCAAGTCCTTATTAGGACTTGGAGGAATTGAGTTGGTAGTGGTCTGGAAGCCTCTTCTTTGAGGACTCTCATAGTATTCAAAGGAGCTATGCAAGCCTCCAAGTGAGAAAATCAAGCAGCAGTCCTACTCAGCTGTAAAGACTCTGAATGAAAATAATGACCAGTACAGAAAATTTTTCTCAAAGGTACAATTGTAACATTTTTGTTTTTCTCTGAGACAAGGTTCCTGATATGTTATTCAGTTTTATGTGGTTAGCTGTAAATACATATACAAATAAGCAACACTAATTGAACTCAACAAGTTGTATTTATATACACATCTATATATGTGTATGTGTATTGTATGTGAATGTTTATATATGCATATGCCAATAATCATTTAAGAGGAAGAAGTCATCAATTTGAAAGAAATCAGCAGGAATAAAAGAGGAGTTAGAGCACGGAGATAGATTATCCAACCTCAAGTTGCCATTATTTTTTCCTTCTTTTTCTTTTTGGTACTTTTGAGACAGAGTCTCTACATAGCTGCTCTGGCTGTTCCAGACGTTACTATGTAAATAATGCTGATCTCAAACTCTGTGTCATAAGTATTAGGATTAAAGGCATGTGCCACCATGCTTTGCAGCCCCCACGAGGTCATTCTTAACTATATATCCTTATGACCAACACTAAATGGACTCACATACATGTATATATGTATATGTGTATATGTATATGCATATAATATATAAATACAAAATGAGATAAAATTAAATAAAATAATGTAGCCAGTTTGCTCCATGCCTGAATTTTTACATGGAGCATATTCTTTAGTCAGGATGTTCTCTCATACATAAACTTCTGCTGTGCAAACCACAGTCTTTAAGCAACTGCACTGTCTTTAATTTGTGTTATGGAAAAACTGTGAAATAAACTTGTATGATAATGTTTAAAACAAAATAAATGCCCTTTGGTGATCTTAATTTTCTTAAAGTATTACTGAGTTTCAGGAACTTAAATGATTCTATGGTCTGAAGCAGGTGTAGACCTTGCTGGATTTCTGCGTTCTGAATACTGAATGATCCCCTGGAGCCCACATTCCTTGTCTGTCATGTTTTCAAATATTCTAGAATCTACATGATAGTAGAGACCTTTCCATGCAGCCCTGGTAGCGGCCCTTCTGCCTTCTTTCTTCTTTTAGTTCTAAATTCTCCACAAAAGTGCCATGTAGGATAGGATAGTATGGCTGAAAAGTCTTCCCTTTTACAGCATGGGTGATCATTTCTCTTGTTTTCTAAAAGCAACCACTTAGACACCTAGATTTCTAAGATCCTATGGTGGCACACTGGTCATGATCTAATCTGCTCATTTGAACTCATTTCCCTTCTGGTATGGCTACCACTGTAATGCGGAGCCTGCTGCTTTGGACTAGCTTTAGAATGCTACTCTGCTTCTCTTCCTGCTGTGAGAACAGGATCACCTGTGACAGGGTGTTAGGAAGCAAGGGCGGTTCATTGGAGAATCTGGAGTGATCTGAAGTCCCTGGAACATGTTTTCACTTCTGTTCCTGATAGTTCTTTAATAAATACTGCTAAGAACGGAAGGCACTGCTTTAAGACTTTTTCTAAAGTTCTAGGCTTATGCCTTTAGGCCTTGGATCTCATGCTAGTCTACTATGGACAGCAGCAATGGGCCATTTGAGAGTAAAGGTGAAACACATAGCTCATTTTCAGTAATACCAAGTGCTAGTTGTCTCCCCATACCTTGGGGAACTGGAAGAAAAGTGTAGCTTTGTGTTTTGAATGTATTTCTCCCACCTACTAAAATGCTGACATTAAAATCATTGTTAGATTGGCTGTCAGTGAGGACAAGTATTCCCTTGTACTTCTGTCATGCTGAGTATATAATGGATTTCTTTTCAGGTGCTTCTTTTGCATGAAAAAGGGCTGTCTGTTTTGGTTCTGACTTAAACTCTTCCTGACCAGGTAGAAAGAAGGAAAACCTCACTGGCAGGAAGCTTCCCTTTGTGGGAAGCCAGAGACCAGGGGAGGGTTGGAAAGTAGTATTTAAAACTGAGTCTGCTGCCACAATAGACCTCGGAGGGACAGCTTTCCATTGTCTCTTTGAGAAAGAAGTACCAGACTGAGGGAAATTAGTAGAGTGTATGAATAAAGGTTTAACCCCCCACCCCCACTCTGTGATTAAGAAGGGAGGGAATCACTGGACTACATTAAAGGTCTGGAGTGAGAGTTTTTGCTAGATGATGTAGGTTAGAAACATCATAATTAGTGCAGATAACAAGTAAAGGCTTCATCCCACTTAGCTGGATACAAAATTCAAGTTACTTTGGGATTCTGAACCAAATGTCATGCCCTAAAGGCAATCCTCTAACGCTTCTCTCTGTTTCTTCCCTACCTTGGAGTTCTTATTGCAAAGAGAGGTCCCAAAGAGGCAGCAAGCAGGAGGGAGCAGGTGCAGACACTGATGGTCTGCTGAACACTGAGAACACTTCCTTTTCTGGGGGTAAAGCCAGGAAGCTTTTGCTAAGGAACAGTCTCATATTCTCTACAGAAAACAGCCTGTAGACTCAGTTGGGGTTTCTCCACTTCTAACCTCTCTAATAAGGACAAGGTTTTTTTCCTCACTAGGAAGCAGAGTTGAAAACAAGCAGGAAGGAAATTTAATTTTTCAAATCATTAATTTTGCTTTCATTCCTAGGAGCCACCAAGCACCAAGTACCAGCTGGGACCATCTATACCACCTTCATTGCTCATACATCCAGGGCAGCCAACACAGCTCAGCAAATACAACCATGTGCTTCTTTGTACTATGAGAGGGTCCTTGCTAATGACTCAGTCTCTTGGATTATCAGAGGGCCCTGGAAGGTCACTGTCGTTCTCTGGGAGGCAAAAGGAGAAGGGGAAAATATCAGGAAGTAGGTAAGATATTTTACCTTCAGCAGCTCTTTTGAAGAAGACCTTGCAGCTGCCACAAGTGAGCGCTCCATAGTGACAGCCAGAAGCTTCATCTCCACAGATCAGGCAGGTCTTCTGGGGTGGAAAGTAATAGTCGATGGGTAAAACGTGGTCCCTGGTACTGTCCAAACTGAAAAGACATACGCACACACACACACAAAACAAAGCAGCAGATGTCAGTAGGTGGCAGAAATCCATCAGAACTCTATGGTCTTCTGAGAAACTGTACATATAAGTGACTATTCTATGGACTGCTCAAGTGAATCAGTGTGAAGCTGAACTCTTTTGAGACCTCTGAGCATGCTGTTTGTAAGGTTTCCCATGGTACTGGCAGGTCACTTTGAAACCTGCCAAAGAATTCAACAAGTTCTGAGGGAGCTGCCATTCTCATGGGCTCTGCATTTGTAAGAGAAGGAAGATGACTGGAAACCTGAGGTTAAGGTATCAACTTAATGTGATTCATTAATGACAACACATACAGTCATTAAATGGTATGAGCCTAACTCTGTATCTTACTTCTTCCAAAGAGAGGCCTGTGATAAACCTGTATCAAATACCAGAAGAATTTCATATATTTTAGCTCTTGGATCCTGGAGTCTTACCTGCAAAACAGCAATATTGTCACCTGTAGTACTGAGTTTTTGCTGTGACAACATGAATCAGATGTGTGTTACTTTTGATATTTATTAATATACAAGTAAGGGATAAATTAGTATTATCATACCAGTTTTCATTGTTCTTTTATATCAATTCCTTTGCTTCCTTCTTGAGCCTCTCAGTGTCACATGGGCTTGTCCCTTTCCCTGTTCTATAACAAAAATGTAACAGATTCCTTGTACCATACACTTTTCTTGAGAAATGATACACAGCACTGTTGATTAGTTTGAGGGATGCTGTCAAAACCTTTACAAGACTTCTAGGTTCTCTGGATGAGGATCATGCTTTAGAAGTTACCTCGTCTATGTGCTTAGATCCAAGATCTGTGCCTACACTTTTCAGGTAGATATGAAAGTAAAGAGATAGAAAAGCAAGTCTAAACTCCTCACTGCATGTTAGTTCTCCATCTCTTTTAGTAATGACTTCATTTGTCCAAATAGAATATGCTTCTTGCTAACCAAATATCAAATTTTGTCTTTGTTTCATGTCCTATGTCCAAAATTAAATAATATACAAGTGACCTCTTATGTTTATCTGCCTCAAAGATGACAATTGTCCACACTCATAGCCATAGGACTACAACTTCTATGATTTATCTGTGTTTTTCTCTACCAAAGAAGGAAGAAAAATGAGGCAGAACTGGAGTTTACTTCTTGTGCTTAGTGGTTTTATCACCCCCTAACAACCAAACAAAACATAATTATTTTCTCATTAATATTGAATGGAGGAAACAAGGAAGAATAATAAAGGACAGGGTTAAATGATTTCATACCAAGCCACATTTATCTCTTTCTAAATTCAATATAGTTTTTCTTTCCTGACTATCTTCTCACTATTCACCTCTACTTTTTACTAATGGCTCTTTGTTTTCATGCTTAGTATAGTCCCTAGAAACCAGAAAAGTATTCAGTTCTTTTCCCTTCCACCCAAATGAACATCTCTGGCAAGGCACAAGCAAAGAAAACTTAAACTATATTTGATACGTCTTCAGGACAGGAACACTAACCTTTCTTCAAGACCTGAGTGAAAAAAGAAAGAAAGAAAGAAAGAAAGAAAGAAAGAAAGAAAGGAAGGAAGGAAGGAAGGAAGGAAGGAAGGAAGGAAGAAAGAAAGAAAAAGAAAGGAAGGAAGGAAGGAAGGAAGGAAGAAAGAAGGAAGGAAAGAAGGAAAGAAAGAAAAAAGAAAAGAATTTCAAATACTAGTTCTATAAATATGAAAAGTCAGTAAAATGGTGGTCCCTATTCTCTTTCAAAAATCTTTTCATGTCATAACTAAAAATTAAACTAAACCAAGGCTAGCAGAGCCACACGTTTTAAAAGAAAGGATTCCATTTCAAATATACAAGTCAGCCAAGGGCAAAGAACATCACTCACTGTTTTGGTTAAAATCATTCACTTGGATAAATATTGTGCCTCCATTTTTAGTCCAGAAAGAAGCAGAAGAAAATTAATGTATGTTCTTTCCCTTTTGTAGCCCACTATCTACTAGAAACTCAAGAGGCAAGAAAAGTAAAATAGCACAGGAAATAATATGATTTCTGATTGCTACGTAGATGAAAGCAGACAAACAGCAGGGTTATTTATAAAAGATACAAGTGTCCATACAGGTAAGTGAAAACACTAATAATATTTTTAGGTACAAGTTACATGTCAAGTTAACAAAGTGGAAAAATACAGAAAATAGATAAGTAAATTATTCTTTAAAAGAAGACTTTAAGAAAAGTGTTGCTCTTTAGTGAGTCACTTAAGCCAGGTAAATTTGCAAGCTGTGTGATACAAATTCTATCTACAGTTAATATAACACTGCACACTTCAATTTTGTTAGGAGGGTAGGTATTGCATTATCAATACAAAGTTAAAGAAATATACATTTTTACAGTTGTTCTAGTTTAAATAATCTAATCAAATGTATACCTAAGAGAATGTTAAAAAATTACCATCGTGTTGAGTAGACATGTACTTAAAAAATGATGCCATAAAATTAATACAAAAAAGTAGGGGAGAACAAAACTAATGAATATGATTCTTAGAATCTAGTCTTCACTTTGATTAAAAGCCCAAGTATCTGCAGGTTTCACTAGACATGTTTCTCCTCTCCGTTTTTTCCTTCTCCTTTCTCCTCTACTCAGTTCTCAAAATGTTTCGGACAGCAGCAGCACTCCCGACTCTCTCTTTGTGTGAATAAGGGCATGTTGTAGTTCTGACTCATAGGCTAAACTTTGGGAGATGAAAACAAAAATTCTGGCTGCAGTTTCTTTTCCCAGATTCATATTCCAGTGAAACTTTTGCACATGTGACCAGGAAGCACATGCATGAATGCTCCTAGTAGCTTTGTTTATAGAAGCAGAAATGCCAAATTTCTACTGATAAGAGAAAAGAGAAATGAATTTTGGCATATTTATCAATGGCAAGGACACTGACTGAAACCTCATAGGTAAATCGTACATACTCGTGTCTAACATGCCTAGCTTGTTAGAGGATGCATTTAATATTGGTGTATAAATTGCCAAAGAAAGCAACAATATTGTTAAGGAGTATATGTGAAAAGTTATTAAAATTTAAGAGAATAATACGTCCTAAATTTAGGACAATGTTAAGCTCTGAGGTATTGCTGGAAGGGATGATCTGAAGAGGAAAGAAATATCATGACACACTGACCACATGTCAGGTAGCATTTTAGGGCAATGAACAGAGCTGACCAAAGTTTCATGCCCTCACAGACCTTGAATTCTAGCAGTCTTAGTGTAATGGTGTTAATACCACTGTGGGTTCTATAATGAGAGCACATGAGTATTCGTTTATTTTATCTTTAGACATATATTCGTTATTATTATGACTATAATAATAAAGAATTAAATAAGAACCTGAAAAGCTTTAATATCTTCCTAAACAACACTCTGTATGCAAGCACAAAAGTTTGCTTTGGGAACAAGTGCATCATGTTTCCTCCCCAATTCCCCTAGTTTACATTGCTTACTTAAAGATGCACAGCTAATTAAATAGAAGTAGACTGCCAAAAGCTGTTAGCCTGAGAATGCCAAGTCAACCTTGAAGAAAGTTGGACACATGGCCTTTGGGACTTAGTCGTTCTCTCTCTCTCTCTCCCTCCCTCCTTCCCTCCCTCCCTCCCTCTCTTTTTGCTTTTCTCCATTCATGCTCCCAAATAATCTTGTTACTAATGTATTGAGGTGCTTTGAACGTTGGCCTCGTTTTAGCAAGCCCCTCAATGATTGTGGAACCAAAAGTCTCATAGCAATTTTCCTTGTTAGGTCCAGTAATGTTTCCTTATTAGCTCCAGGTGGGGTGGGGAAGAAGAAGAAGAAGAAGAAGAAGAAGAAGAAGAAGAAGAAGAAGAAGAAGAAGAAGAAAAGAGAGAGAGAGAGAGAGAGAGAGAGAGAGAGAGAGAGAGAGAGAGAGAGAGAGAAACAGCTCATGGCTTTATAGACAGTCAGACCTGTGTTAGATTCCTTCAACAATCAAAGTTTGGTCAAACATTGTTAAAAATCGATTAACCATAAATGTAGAAATTTATTTTCTGATTATTTTTTTAAAATTTTTTTAAATTTTTATTTTCTATATTCTATATTTACATTCCAAAGGCTTTCCCCTTTCCCAGTCCCCCCCCACCATACGTCCCATAATTCCTCTCCCCCCCAACTATTCCCCAATCATTCCCCCCCCCTTCACGATTTCTCTGTTCTGGGTCTACAAAACTGGATCCAATCTTTACAGGCCCAGGGTCCTCTCCTTTCTTCTTCTTGGGAATCATTTGACTTGCTAATTGTGTCTTGAGTATTTAGGGCTTCTGGGCTCATTAATATCCACTTATCAGTGATTGCATTTCATGTGTATTCTTTTAGTGTTCTTATATATGTGACCATCTCATGTCAATATGACTGACACTTCCTTTGAAATTTTCTACCTTTTAATTAATTGTTGCATATACATAAAGTTTCAAACTCAAAAAATATTAAGAGGCTAACACATTGGATGGAGAGAGAAGAGAGAAGAGAAGAGGAGGAGAGAGAGAGAGAGAGAGAGAGAGAGAGAGAGAGAGGTCTTGTCAACAACTAATCTCAATTTTCTCCATCTACTTTTCCTTAAATTCTTTTTTTTCTTAAACATTCATTTTAAGTTTTGAAGTAATGGTTTCTAGTCAGAATTTTGGATTTTCTTTATTTTTTAATCTGAAGATTGTTTTGTCCATTTTATATTTCAATAAGAACTTCAGGGCCAGTTTTCAACTTCTGCTAAGCTAGCAGCTAGGATTTTAAAATTATCATTAATACACATTGTGCAAGGGAATAGTTTCACTGTGATATTTACATACCTACATGTTATAGTTTGATCATGTTAACAATCCTTTTAAAATTCTTGTTCTCCTCATTCCTAAGCTACCATTTTGCTAGAGTGTTTCTTCATTAACAATTCTTGACAACTCAACAATACTAAATCTTTTGATACATAAACATGGGGTGATTTTCTCATTTATTTATTTTTTCTATATTATATTACTTTCTATGGTATTTTGTGATTTTTCAGTGGGCCAGTCTTGTACTTCTTTTGATAAATTCATTCATATTTCCTGCTATTTTGGTTATAGTAAATGATTTTTTTTTAATTTTCAGATTATTCTTTTCCAGAATATACAAATGTAGTTGGGCTTTACACAAGTCTTTAATTCTGCAACCTGACTTAAATCATTTGGTTATTTTTAATAGCTCATGGTGGGTTTCTTTTCTCCTTCTTCTTCTCCTTCTTCTCCTTCTTCTCTTTCTCCTCCTCCTCCTCCTTCTCCTCCTTCTCCTTCTCCTCCTCCTCCTCCTCCTCCTCCTCCTCCTCCTCCTCCTCCTCCTCCTCCTCCTCCTTTGATTTGTTTTTTTCGAGGCAAAGTTTCTCTGTATAGCCCTGGCTGTCCTGGAACTCACTCTGTAGACCAGGTTGGCCTCGAACTCAGAAATTCGCCTGCATCTGCCTCCCAGAGTGCTAGGATTACAGGCGTGCGCCACCACTGCCCAGCTTCATGGTGGGTTTCTTAAAACTAGCCTTGCTAGGATCATACTGTCTATGATTGAAGATAATTTACTTCTTTCTTTTTAATCTTGGTGCTTGTTACTTGTTTTTCTTGCCTAATTACTGTGGTTAGAATCTCTGAAAGAATGGTCAATACAAGTGGTCAGGACAGTCATCTTTGCATTGTTGCTGATTTATCTCATAAGATTTCCATCTCTGATATTAAGTATGATTAACTTAGCAGCTCTCATAAGATATCCATCAGGTTAAGAAAGTTATTTTATATGACCAGTTTTGGACTGTTTGATCAAAAATTGGTATTGCACTTTAGCTAAATGTTTTTTTTTTCTGTATCTGTTGACATAATTCTGGTGTTGTTATCTTTTTAAAAAAGATTTATTTACTTTTTATGTATATGAGTACATTGTCACTCTCTTCAGACACACCAGAAGAGGGCATCAGATCCCATTACAGATAGATGTGAGCCACCATGTGATTGCTGAGAATTAAACTCAGGACCTATTGAAAAGCAGTCAGTGCTCTTAACTGTTGAGCAATCTCTCTAGCACTGGAATTGTTATCTTTTATTATTTTTGTTTTGTTGTCAGTACTAGAGGTTAAACCTTGGGTCCTGCACATGCTAATAAGGATTCCTCCACTGAGTTACATCCCTAGGGTCCTATATTTTTTCTTTTTCTTTTTTTTTACTGTTTTTTTTAAATTTTTATTTTCTATATTCTATGTTTACATTCCAAAGGCTTTCCCCTTTCCCAGTTACCCCCCACCATATGTCCCATAATTCCTCTCCCCCCCCTGCTATTCCCCACTCATTCCCCCCCCCCACGATTTTTCTGTTCTGGGTCTACAATACTGGATCCAATCTTTACAGGCCCAGGGTCCTCTCCTTTCTTCTTCTTGGGAGTCATTTGACTTGCTAATTGTGCCTTGAGTATTTAGGGCTTCTGGGCTCATTAATATCCACTTATCAGTGATTGCATTTCATGTGTATTCTTTTGTGTTTGGGTTAGCTCACTTAGGATGATAGTTTCCAGATCTAACCATTTACCTACAAATTGCATAAGTTCATTATTTTTAATTGCTGAGTAGTACTCCATTGTATAAATATACCACATTTTCTGTATCCATTCCTCTTTTGAGGGATATCTGGGCTCCTTCCAATTTCTGGCTATTATAAACAAGGCTGCTATAAACATAGTGGAGCATGTGTCTTTATTGTATGCAGAGGAATCCTCTGGGTATATGCCCAGGAGTGGTATGCCAGGGTCCTCTGGAAGTGGCATGCCCAATTTTCTGAGGAACCGCCACATTGATTTCCAGAGCGGTTTTACCATTTTGCAATTATGGTACATCATATCAATAGATTTCTTTTGTGAAGTGGAACTCAATAGGAGTTGGTGATAAGTTCCTTTTGGTCATTGTTTGAAATATTTTTAAGCTATCAGGTGATTCAATTTGCTAGTATTTTGTTCTTGATGTTTTAAAATCTAAATTAAGGGATTGGAGAGATATGTTAGCTATTCAGAGCACTGAGTGTGTGTGTGGGAGGGGCTCTTTCAGAGGACCAAGGTTTGGGTCCCAGCACCTGCATGGCGGCTGATAAACCTAAGTAACTCTAGTCTCAGGTGATCTGATGTCTACTTTTGGTTTCCTTGGGCACAAGATGTGCATAGGACATATATGCATACCTGCAGACAAATTTCCCATTCATATAAAATAAATAAATAAGTTTAAAATATCAATTAAAATCTGATACTTATCCCAGGGCCTCAGACAAACTAGACACATGCTCTACCACTGAGCTACATCCCCAGACCAAGGAGTAGAGCAAGCCTGGAACTCATGATTTCCCTGCCTTTCTTCTTCAGTATATCTTTCTGGCATGCACTATTAGAATATCAATCATGTTTTAGCGAACATGTTTTCTAAAGTAACCTATACTTTCATTGTTCACCTAATAATTTGAAACTTTTTTAGGTATAGCTTTTAAGTGTTGGTGCAACACATTTTCAGTTTTATGTGTCTTAGAGTATCTCATCCCACCTCTGTGTACTTCTTTGATTTCCTCATTAAGAGTTTGTTGCTCATTGCCATTCATTTGGGAATTTCCCACTTTTCCCTTTATCACTGATGTCTAATCATTTTCATCATAACAAAATAAGTGAGGGAACTTTTTAAATACATTTCTTTATATTATTTTTGTTTCATTTCTAGAGTTCTGGAGGGGTTGAGTCTCATAGTTTTTGCTTCTAGTTTTTTTGTATGTTTTTATGAAAAGGTGGATATATATTCTTATTCTATCATCCTTCATGCCTCATCTTCCAAATTATACTGTATTGCACATGGTATAAAACTCATTCATAGACATCCACTATATCATGAAAGGAAAGAGCTAATACCATTCTTTATTCATACATTATTTATTAAATTTTTATTCAGTAACTCATGTTATATGGACAACTCTGCTAAAGGCACTGGGCTTAGTCTCAAGGAGTTTTCATAATCTCAATCAGGGTTACAAAAGTGCCAACTGTTGCAAGAGAAATGCTGTACAATGAGCCAGGTTGGGAATGAGGGGCGGGCGTGCTTACTATGTTCTAAACCGTATTACCTATGACAGCGGACATTTTGTTGCAGAGATCGGATGGCAGTCTCTATGTTCCTAAACTGCAATTTAGCCTTTTGCTTGAACAGTATATACTGCTTTAAACAGTATACAAAGGTGAATAAAGACGTCCCCTGCTACTATGCATCAGATATAGTCCTTGTGCTTAAACCATTTTTCTAAGCCTTATAGCACTGAAAAACACACTGAGATAGCTGAAATGGTGACAGCAAGACTTTATATTAATGTCTTGCCGATTTGACAGTTCTATCCATTTCTCCTGTTATTACTCTTAGAAATGGAGCTGAACAGATGAATGCTTATTATAGTCATATCCTTGCATTTCCCAAACCACATCTGCTATCTTCATTGAGCCAATTTTTTTCCACAACAGTTTTCAAACCATCATAGCCAATCAGCCATGGAAGAACTAACCAGATTGTTTCCTGCAGTGTCATCAAGTCTTAGGGCAAGATCTGTTTCCATATTCTGTTTCCGGAATGCATTGCCAATGAAACAGGAAACACAGAACAGTCAATCAATCAATCAATCAATCAATCAATCAATCAATCATTTTTTAAAGCACCTCATTTCAGCTTACATGTTAAATCTTCCTGGACTAGAATGCTTCTCACATATTTGATTTTAATTTTGGGTTATAAGAACACTATTTACTGAGGGCTTGTTATATACTATGCACCGTCAAAAGTGCTTAATTCTCACAATTGTTACTATAGAGTACATAGGATATGTCTATTCTTAAAAATGAGGGTTCCAGAGGTACCAGAGCATTTGGTAATGTCTTCAAAATCACACAACCAGTACAGGGCAGAGCAATTTCATAGTCTTTGTGGCGGCTAGCTTTAATATCAACTTTACATAGGCTAAAATTATTTGAGAAGAGGAAACCACCACTGGTGATGCTTCTGTGATATTGAACTGGAGACAAGCCTGTGGGGCATTGTCTTAAATTATTGATTGATTCAAGAAGGGTCAGCTGATTGTGGGTGGTGCTACCCCTCGCCAGGTGGTCCTGGGGTGCATAAGAAAGCAGGCTGAGGGTACCCTAGAGAACAAGCCAGCAACCCATACTTTATCATGGTTTGTGCTTCAGTTCCTATTGCCAAGTTTCTGCTATACTTGACTTCCTACCCTGACTTCCCTCTGTGATTGACTGTTTCCTGAAAGACTATCCTAAATAATTTTTTTCATCTCCAAGTTGCTTTTAGTTGTGTTGTTTCATTACAGCAGCAACCCCCCTAAGACTTTCCTCTGAATTCCACATTTTTTTTCATTTTGCTATATAGCATTGTGTCCTGTAAACTATCACAGTTGAATGGTAATTAAAAATCTTATAGTCCAATGTTTCTTACTCGCGACCACACATTAAACTCATATAGGAGCTTCCTTAAATTAATCAATACCTTTATTCTGATTTTAGAATATAACTTTGGTGAGGTTTGGTGCCCATTTTTCCCAGTTACCCAAATGCTTTAATGTCCAGAAATATCTGGTATTTGCCTTATTTACCTCTTTGCACACATTCACTGTAAAACTTGGTGCCCCAAGAGGGACAGAGAATTGATGAGAATAAACAGATCTGACATTCTAATTCAGCAGTTATAATTCCTAGGCTAGGGTTGTGTTGCAGAGTAAGACATATAGTCTTATTTAGCTTCTATGTGAAAGAGATCCATGGAACCTGCAAAAAAAATCTATACAATAACCCACATAATACAGCCACTCAGTTAGATACCAAAAAATCATTACAAAATGTTAAAAGTTAAGCAATACAAGTGCTACCAAGACAGATGTCAGTCACTATGGGACTACAAGTTTGCTGGAACTTCTTTAACATTTGTTGAGTTATATAGTATGTATCAGATACAAAATATAAGGTTCCAAAGGTACACCTGCCCTTGACTCCTCTCTAAAGTCTAGCCTGTAACATTTGCTTTGAATGGCAGTAAGTGCTCTTAGAACTGATATTCACAGATGAGGCAAATGAAGCTCAAAGGAAACACGTATTCTAGTACATTGGAGTAGCACCAAAAGAGAGAAAAAGCAAAGACTCTAAGGAACAAGAGTTCTGAGCCCCAAAGCCACTGTTGCTCATCACTAGTCATTTAATCAGTTTCTTTAACTATAAAATGAGGAGCATAATATTCCAAGCTCAAAAGGTTATTGTGACAAGTACGTCAGACAATACATAGAAAAGGGCCTGGCATACCTCCCCTAAAGTTGTTTTACTTGTTTTCACCACCTCACTCCAACTTCCCCTTGAAATTAGTTTAGAGAGTCTCATACTGTATAGCAAGTTGTACAGTTAATTATACTGCCTGCTATGCTGGATACTACTAGTTAGGGCTGAAAATCAACAGCCAGTTGAAAACATTCTACCTTTACAGCCCCTTTGTGACATTGTCTGAGGCTGGGAAAACACATAATTTGGCATAAGAAATGTGATTTTATTTTCAGCCAAGTGTCTCTGTGCCACTGAAACTCAAAAGAAGACAGATAGCACCATGTGAACAAATCCAATTTGGTAACAGTGAAACACTGATTAGATTTGAATCTTGATTTGAAACCAGGAAGCCAAGGTTAGACACTTCAAGCTTGGCTCCAAGAATGTACAGGAGCTAGAAAATAGGTCTATTGTGTCACTGACCCACAACAGAACAGAACTTACTTTGATCTCTTATACTCCAACACAACTGGAAACTGGGGAAATCATTCTGTTCCCCCAAGTAATAGACTTATGTTTATTGTGGAAAGAGGGCTTATTGACAATGATTAAAAATCCCTGACCCCATTTCACTCCAGGATATATTATAATAAATAGTAGAATAGTAACACCTGGCATTTACTAGGCATCTGTCTGACCCAGCTGTAAGTAGAGTTTAATCTCATTTGATCTTTAGAAAGAACAATTCAGGGAGGTATGTATCATCATTCTCATTTTATCGAAGCAAATGTTGGGGGTACAGTGCTTTAATGGTTCTGCTTAAAATGCAGAAGCAGTAAATGGTTGTCCTACACTTTGAACTCAAGTCCTTTCTGACTCTGGAGGTAACCATTAGGCTACAGTCTCTTACAGGGTGTATCAGATTCTGCGGTGACTCAACACAGAAACTTTGAGTCATTTTGGCCTTCATGTACTACACTTCCTCGAGGCATCCCACCTGCCACCACCATTCCTATCAGCCGATCAGTGACTAATATCTGTTAATTTTATAGCCTAAATGGTCACCACATGCACGTAGTTTTGTCTTCAAAATAACTGTAACTGCCTTATTCAAGTCCTTCTGCTTCTTGTCTGATCTTTGCACAGGACCCCAGTGGCATTCTAGCAAAACAAAACAAAACAAAATATCTGTTTCTGTAACTCTTCTCTCTGACAGCTCTCAACAACTCACGACTCACTTGAGTGCTTCTAACTCATTGACACATTAGAATCAGAAGAGGAGCTTATTAGTAATATCATTACTGAGCCCAGCGTCTTCTTAGTCTAGAGTCAAATCTGAGTGTTTGTAATTCTATGAAATGCCTAAGTGAAAACCACATGGCTGATAAGCTATAAATTCAAAGTACTCTCTTGGCATTCAAGGCTTATTTCTCCTTCTTAAATTCACCCCTTCTGCAACCCCTTTTATATGGTCTGCTAGTGGTGCGAAGCTGCTGCAGTTCCTAATCTAATTTTTGCCATTTCAAGCCCTCTGCTTTTACTTACACCTACCCTCCTTGGAACTCAAACTCTCTACCTTTCCTCTGACTGTCTCATTCATAACATGACGTCATTATGTAGGCCTCAGCAGAAGAGGCCAGCAATGACTCTAGGAAGCCCTCTCCAGTTCTCTATCCCCAGAAAGAGAATGCCCAGGTTCTCATTTGTGCAGTAGAACTCATCCAAAGAATAAGTATCTCCTGATCACATAACCTGCCCAACTGTCTGCTTTCTACCAAGCATTTGGCCAAATGCTGCTTTTTTTCTTTCTCCTAATAAGACTCTCAAGGAACAGAAAAGTGCTTATTTAGAAATAGCCATGTTATCCCTCAATGAGCATCTAAATGTGAATACTAAGTCAGACAGTGAACAACTTTGAGCCCTAAATTGAGATGCTGCCAAACTATATCAGACAAATGAAAACTTCTCATTTCCACAAAACAACAAAGAGCCCATAATATCCATTCAGTCTTAGTCTTGGACATAAAGTTCCCACATATAGCTAAACCATATTTCTCAAATTCTATTTTTTTCTTTAGCTAGTAGAAGTTGAGAATAATTTCTTTCTGTGATCTTAAAGTAACCATCTCTCTTTGTAAATTACAAAGAAACACAGAGGTGAACTGAATGTAATCTAGGATAAAAACCTGAGAAAGGACATGTGTCATGCTTGGCATTTTTTGGAAGTAGGTACTAGTGAGGTAGCATGGACCTGGTGAACTGTCATTGTTAAATAAACAAAAACAAGTCATTCAACTTGATGAACAAGCACTTTCCATTCTGCAAAGCTATCATGCGGCCTCTGGCATGCTACCTTTGTATTTCATCAGTCCCACTGATAAGGAGACAAACTGCAGCTCCACAGAACCTGCTTTCTGTTTAGGGGCAGTGTCTCCCCACCTCTGTTTCTGCCGTGAAATCTGCTATACAAATTGAAACTTATAAGACATTAGGCATTCTTTTACCAACTTGTGTGACAAGTCACCTTATTTTCTGACCCTCGGTTTTCTCATTTTATAAAAGCCATACTTGGAAGGCAGTGCAAGTTAATATAGTTATGGGGTCTGTACAACCAACCACCTGATATGGCAAAGAGATGAGTCAAAAGAAAGATCATAGGGAAGTTAAATGCCGTCTCCACAATAGAGCAAAAAGAAACAGAGTTACAATTTGAATTCCTTCCAATGTATCAGGCTGCATTCTTGTACTTAGAAAACAAGGCATTTCATTAGAAACTTTAATTTGAGTGAATTGGAAACAACAACTTATAGCATTTCATAAATTTAAAATATTTGAACATTTAGACTGATCCATTCTTTTAATGAAATTTTATTTGGAGCTAACATAAGCCAGATACCACTGAGCTGAGGGTACAGTGGCAAACAAATCAGATAAGATTCCCGATTATTATAAGGTTTCCATGTGTATATGTGGTATATAAGACAAGCATGGGATGTTGAAACAAATAATTTCAGATATGCTAAGTCCAACATTCCTCTGACAAATATTTTCATTCCATTTCCAGATGAGGAAAAAAAGGCAGAAAAATTAAGCGACTTAGCCAACCAATAAACAACAGAGTTGGGCTTGGGCCTAAGAAACTAGAACTTCTGACTAAGCAGGACATGTTCATTCTGCTTTATGGCGTTGCTTCTGGTTTTATTTTCTAGTAGTTTCTGGATAACTTACTCTTTAAGTCCTTAGTTCAATTGACACTGTCTTTGAAGAAAGGTGAGGCTCAGGCAAAACGGTTGGTGAGCTTATGAGCAGGAGACACACACACATAACTTTTAATATGGGACCAGAGTGTTTGGCTGTATAATTCCTTAAGAATGGCAAGAATTTGTTTTAGTCACAATTCTATCCTTGGTCCTTAGCATATACATTGCCCTCTAGTTAGTGTTTTGTCAAAACTTTTTTTTTGAATCTGTGAATGAATGAATGAATGAAAAAGTAAATACAACTTTCAGAAGAGAAGCGCCTCAGCTGCTTTCCCCCCCGAGAACAAGGTGATGTGGCAAGAAATAGGTGGGTCCCAGCAGGGAGAAAAAGGAAAGTGGGAAGAAGTGAGTCTGGGCCAGATGAAAGTGAACTGTTCTTCTCTGAGACATGGTTAAGAGATAGCTTTTATTGGTATTCCCTGCACTCAGGTATAGAAAGTTATTCTTTGTACAGTGCACTTATGCAATGAATAAACAACCAGTTTGCAACATGGTAGTTCTTACCTTCTGAACAATTTGGAAGCTGTAAAAACAACACTCTGTGGGATTTGGACTAGGTTTGCCTGGAGTCCTACTGAAGTCCAAGTAATGCTTAAAATAAATATTGTACTTTTACTTGTATTTACTAGCTGTTTCTGGTATTCAAATATTCTCTGGACACTTAAGATTGGATTGGAGAATGGGAATGAGTCTAATTGGGGGGGGAGAGAAGTCAATATTCACTAGCTTTCAATCCACTACCACCTGCAGTATCCATAGAAACATTTACGACCATAGCTCCTCACTGTGTCTTCATATCAGTTGTTGTCTAGATTAAGGAAGCTACTCTATGCCATGTATTTAGCACAGTGCTTGGGATGCAATATACATACACTGCATAGCCCAGTATGTTTTAAGCCACAACTGTTGCTCGAGGTAATGGCAGACAATAGAGTTATTGAAAAGTAATTTGGAAAAGAATGACAAATGAGATTAATATATAGTAATAGAAAAACATGGGAGAAGGAAAATATTATTTTTGTGTTTTAAACAACATAATTAAGATATAATTTATGTCGCAAAATGTCTATCCATTTAAAGTACAGAAATTGATTGATCTTGGTGTATTTACAGAGTTGAACAACTATCAGCACTATTCAATTCTGTGATAATTCTATGTCCTTAAAAGTAAACCTTACAACCATAGTAGTCTCTCCTTATTTTCTCATTTCTGTAGCCTATATAATTGAATCCACCTTTTGGCCTCTACAGATTGGTTAAGTTTGAACATTTTATGTAAATAGAACCATACAAAACATGATGTTCACAACTGACTCTCTTAACATTGAACTTTCATGGTTCAGCCATTTATAGCAGTAATTCATAATCTTTATATAGATATACTCCACTATGCCTATCTGTTCATTTTATAAACCTTTGCTTTGTTTCTACTCATGGATAATATTAATAATGCTGCTATGCACATCACATTTAGGTTTTCATGTGACCATAAATTATGATTCCTGCATATGTATCTAAGAATGTAGTAGCTAATATGTATAATGCTTGATTGTGAATTGTGATAGGGTATTTGTATGACTAGCTTTAAGTGCCCACTGGATTTTGTCAAGTCAGGGGTACCTGTGTACATCTTCACCAGCAAGCAGTGTACAGCAACTTTGATTTTCCAACATTTTTGGCAATTCTTGTCACTTTCTCTTTTACTGTGGCTACTGTTGTTATTGCCATTCCAGTCAGTATGACATGGTAGGTCACAATAGTCATTACTTTAATTTCCATAGAGATGAGTTACATTTAACAACTTCTATTTGTTTGTATGCTTTGGAGAAATATCTAAATCGAGTTTATTTGTCCTGTCATTATGAGACTGTAAGTGTTCTTTAAATATCATTCCTAAAACCTTATTAAATTCATGGTTTGAAATCATGTTGTCCTACTCTGTAGGTTGGATTTTTCTTTTTTGATTCTTATGGCTTATTATATGATTTAGTGTAGAGACCATTTCATGTTTCATGTGGTCCCACACACCTTTGCACCATCATTGTCTCGACTGACTGAAATCTGTTTCTGGGAGATCTGTTGTCCTTATAGCACCCCTTTCGCTTTTATCAGCATAGGATTTCTTTTGGGAACAACACAACCCCCCTTTTTGGGTGTTGTGGAGAGTCAATTGTTTAAATTATCTGATAGTCAGAATCTCTTTAGAATATCCTCATTTCTACCATGCAAGTTAATACTAATATTAATGTTAGGGTGAAGTTTATTTCCATATTGCTTCCCTAGAGTATTTTGATCCCTTGTTAACATTTTTATTATCTCATCATTTTGAAACATGTATATTTTCTTGTGACCAATTTTAATTGTTTTAGTAACTTCCTGAAAGTATAATTTTCCCAGTCATTGCTCTTGGAATACTCATTGTTTCTGGAATTTCCCTCAGATCTACATTGTTAAAAACACTAGTGAGTTGCTGAAACTACTTCTTTGTAGCTCCAGTGTCTCTTCTTAAATAAGAACTGTTGTCAAAGCTAGGTGTGGTGGTCTTCATCTTTAACAAATCTCAACAAGTTCAAGGCTAGCCAGGACTACATAGAGAGATCCTGGCTCCAAAAGCTGATCTGTCTATATGAATTAGCAATAAAATAATACATGCTTATGTCATTTAAGTAAGTTAATTGAAAAATGTATGATTAAATATTTATATATTTTATGTCAATCTTCAGTAATATTAATAACATTTTGTCACTGCTTTCTGTGAATTTACTTACTGTGATACCATTTCTTTACTCCAACTTTTGTTAAATCTCTGTCTTCCTTTGTATTTTATTGTCAAAAGTGTAATATTTCTATAAACTTGCATATAGAATTTTACTGTATGAAAAATATAAACTAAAAATTTTATCCTTACCTAGTCTTTAGCCAGTTACTTTCATTTTTATTGCAAAGCATGTTAACTAATAACAAATTCTGTCTTTATTTCACTTGTAATTTATAAAATAGAATACTATTTATCTCTAAAGAAAAATAGAATCACAACTTTTATAGGAAAATGGATGAAAATACAATATATAATATTGAACAAGGTCATAGTATCCCAGAAAAAATTCTCTCTGTTATTGTAGTTATTGCATATTTGCATATGTAAACAATTATACTTGTGGGTGCAGTATAACAGAATAAAATCCAGGTAATAAATAAATGAGACATGAAAGAGGATATAAAGGTAATTTTTTTTTTTTTTTTAGTTTTAACTCTTCCATCGATATCATTTTGTAGTGGATAAGTGCATAAAACTGTAGTTGGTAGTGAAAGTGTAAAACCTAACACAGGCTCCATAGCTTCAGAATGGCTATTTTCATGGTTTAGAAATTTTATGAGAAGTATAAATTTGGTTCTTGCTAATATTGCTATGTAACATTTTTATTTGCAAGTTATTTTCAATAGAGTTTTAATTATGAAAGGTAAATCAATATGTGAAAGTCAGAATCAAATGCTAATTTTATTGAATTCAGCCAAATTATGATGACAGCTTAATTTTATTTTCCTTTCCCTATTCTTTTTCTCTGGCTGATGTTAAAGTTCTCTTTATATTTGGCTTCCCCACTTTGACTCTGATTTGTCTGAGTGTAGGTCTCCTCCTTGAAGTATTTTCTGATGAGTTTTGCTGTGAATCTTAATGTTTGTAGCAAGTTTCTCAATATTTTTTGTTAGCAGTCTTTGAATATTCTTTGTGTAGGCTGGCGTGTCAGTAAGGTGCCACATAGGTTTTCAAGACTCTCCAGTTTTCTTTATCATTAATTATTCTACATTATAAAATATATTAATATTTGTTTATTATATATCAAATATTCTTTTTAGTTTCTCTGCCAACTGAAATTTACTTTTGAACACTTTTCATAAATTTTTAGTTTCAACTATTACACATCTCAACTCAACTTTCTCTTCTCTTCTCTAGAATCTGTCCTTTTTTTGCCATCATGCAATCATTGAAATTGTACTCTTAGGATTTATTTTAGACTGTTTCTATATTTTTTAGTGTATTTAAAAGAGATTATTTTAAGTCTTTACCAGTAATTTCAGCATCTGCATTTCTTTTTGGACATCCTTTTCCCGTCTCTGGACATCTTTTATTTATAGTTAATTATTCTTGTGTATGGTCATAGTCTCCCCTTGAAGATACTTTACATCTTCTAACAAATCTGGACAGAAACTTGTCCTTTTCTGAGACTTGTTCTTTCCTGTTTGATCATTTGTTTGCTTAGTGAACAGATTGAACTATTACCAAGAATTCTGTTTCCACAACATTGTGGAACCTCTGATGAGTCTTCTCATGTTGTCCAGTATTTTTATCTTTTAGAGTTCTTTACAATTGGTCAGCTTTAAATTGAATTTTTTCATCAGAGGAGCTCTTAAGCTCACTTAGACTTTTATGTTTTACTATAGGATGTAATTAAATAGTGTTAAATACCATTCCCATAGTATGGAGATTTAAAAATTATGTCCCACATCATTTATCAAAGGATAAATAGTTCCAATGTTTTCTTCCTACTTCATTTACATAGGGAAAAGTGTTTCATTATACTGGAGACAAATATGATATTATTGTTAAGCCTGTCATTGTTACAGTTGTTCCTGGGTCAAGATATATTGTTCAAGCAATATTTGGTCAGCTTGTGCTTTTTCAGGTTTTTACTATCTCTATTTCACTAAAGATCCATGTGTATCTTGACTGATGCTTCAAAGTTGAGTCCGCCTTACATATTTTAAAGATTATTCTTGAATGAGCACAATTTAGCATATATGTTTAGTTTTCTACACATACAATGAATGTGATCCAATAATGACTCTTAGTTGTGTTTCTCTGATAACCCCATTGCTCTACTGTTTTATTTGTGCCAAGTATCTAATCATAGAGCTATCAATTTATTCTTAGTTTATGATGACCAGTATGAAGCAAAATATGGTCTTCTATAAAGCCCATAACAATAAACTTCATGCTCCATTCAAAATGAAGTGAAAGGTTGTGGTGCTCTCTGTTGTAATAGCCTTCCTCTCATCCTACAAGCAACATCTCTGTGTCAGTGCAGTGTGGTGTCATGGCCAGTGACTTCCTCTCAGACTGATTCTCTTCCTTGCTCAACAAGTAGCATGTGGTGTATCCTAGTCTGTTTGGCTTGCTTTTCCCAGTGTGAAGGTTTCTTCACCTTTTATATGAGCTGGGGCAAACACAGTCAGGAACCCAATATTCTGGGCTAATAATACAAGAGATGAAGGTCTCATGAGTAGAAATGAGATGAATGAAGTTATCTCCAGACTTTTAGAAATTTGTCCTATACCAGAAAAATGTATGTGCAAAAGCAAGTGTAAATAAAGCTGCATGATTCAGGTTGCACTAGGACAAACTCGGCTAGTGACCTGAGATTGACCCTAATTACATTGAGGATCCCAAAGAGGACATTAGAATGATAATGACCTGGGAAGTTCTGCATTCAAAGTAGATTATGATGGCTAAATTTCTGAACAATTTAAAAGGATTAAGATTTCATCCAATACTTTGCCCAAACACAGAAACACAGAAAGCAGCCCACCTGATTCCTTTCTGTTCACATATTCATCAGATTGAAAACTATACTTAAGTTCTGTTTAAAAAAAATAAAGCCACATTTTTACTATTTGAAATTACAGTAGCTAAGAAGGCCATGTTCCTTTAGATATTTGTGCAACTAAATACCTAGAACATGTATATTTAATCTATGCAGAAATAATACACATCCTTGTGTTTTTAAATGAGTGAAAATTACTGTGAAATATAAGATGCTTTATTTTCAAATTGCATCTTTTGCTCTGAATTGCTTAATGTGTATTTTTAAAAAAATGTTTCCTTTTGTTAAACAGAAGGAGCAAAACAGCTAAGGAGTTGCAATTAACTCTTGTGCAGTAACTTCCTCTGTACCCTTTAGATACTTTCCTTCCTTAATGCTGACTTCATTTTCTTTTTAAAAAATTGAATATTTATGAGGAAATGAATGTTGAATTATGTCCTCTATAATATCCCTTTTATCTCTCATGCCAGTTATTGAGTCTTTTTTGTGAAAATACATCTCAAACATGATTTAAATCAAACTTATCTATAAAGTCTCTGAAATATGACCTTCAAACACTGAAACAATGAAGACAAGGATAATGGATTTCACTGTACCTTATAATTTAAGTAGGATGGATACAAAAACCTTTGAATGAACTTAAATGTGTTTGTAATCCATATGACAAGAAATCAAGTTCCTATATATAAAACTATCTCCATAAATATGTAAGAAACAGATGAAAAGCCAAATAAACAGCAGTGACAACTG
This sequence comes from Apodemus agrarius, assembly GCA_964023405.1. Lineage (NCBI taxonomy): Eukaryota > Metazoa > Chordata > Mammalia > Rodentia > Muridae > Apodemus > Apodemus agrarius. Next base: position 60,724,549 of record OZ030010.1, on the reverse strand, counting down.
GGATTGGGGTAAGAACATACTGCTCACATATAAAACAATAAAAATGGCCAATAAACATCTGAAACAATGCTCATTTCCATTCATAGTTGAAGAGGCAACATAAAGTGATAATTAACTATTATTTTTACATATCATATTTACAAGGATTAAAAAGCTTAATAATCTCTACTATTTGTAATTTTGTTCTAGGAATAGGAAATACTAACCAGTACTAAAACATGTAGATATTCACTTATCTGACTATCGTCTAAGAAATTTATCTGGTATGCAAAAAAGCATTTAAGTAAAAATAAACAAATAACTGACAAAAAACATTGTTATAAAAATAATGTATTCTGTGGAGAGACTTCAATGATCTTGATATATAAATCAAAATCAAATAGGCAAATGAAAATATAAACAGGCAAAAGCATAAACATAAAAATCAAGCTAAGAACCCATATTATCAATAATAATAAAACAAAGTACGCACAGAATAAATTAGACACAAACAACATTTAGTGAAAATGATGCAGAGCAAAAGCTACTTAAATAATTTATAATTGCCAGTGTTAGTAAAATTTCAGTGAAACTAATATAATCACATATGATATTGAAAACCATTTTCAAGTTTATGAAAATTTAAAAGAACTAGGGCATGTTCCAAAGAGACTGTTCATATTTTGCAACTTAAAAAAATCACTTCTGAAACTGATCCTTAAAATCAATTTAACCAAAACAAATAGCCATGAGCAGAGCATACACTGTCACTGTATCCAGACTATCTCAAAATTAGAAGAACAGCTGTCTAACAGGAAAAAGAAAAAAGCGTGTCAGGACAGCATAGTATACTAACTCTACGGCTAAAGTCCCCAGTGTAACTTAAATATTGATGGAAATGTTCTACATCTGCACTATTAAATCAGGCACACTAGACACGTGGCTCTTCAGCATTGGTCTTATGGATGTAATGATTGAGGAACAGAAAAATTAATTTTTCTTAATTTTATTTAGTCTAAACTTAAATTTAATTAGTCACTTGTTTTCAATCGGACACTAGTATTCAAAATAGCATTAAAAATCGGAAGCTACAACATAATGTGTAAAAGGAAAAATTTAAATATGAATGAATTATAATATGCTAAAATAACATTTCACATAAAGAACACATGAAAATATAAGTTCAGAAGAATAAATAATAATAAAAAATCTGATGTGATTACTAGTGATACAATTTTTCTTGGAAATTTTCATTATTTTTTCAACTTTAATTTTTAAGTATATTACATGATAACTTGAAATTTCAACTCAGTATAAATTTCTCAAATATATACTAAGTTCATTAATATTGCTTTATTCGTTCAGTCAGTTTAGCATTTCTTTTTGAGAGTTATAACTTTCACTTCTTTGCTGGGAGCAAAGAGATAAAGAACCAGGTTCCTCCCATTCTTCCTATTCTTAATAATATCAAGTTAAAAATATATCATGGTGTGCTAGAGAGATGGCTCAGTGGTTAAGAACACTTACTGCTCTTCCAGAGATCCTGAGTTCAATTCCCAGCAACCACATGGTGGCTCACAACTATCTGTAACCATATAACAGTGTACTCACATACATTAAATAAGCTATTCTATCTTCTATCTATCTATCTATCTATCTATCTATCTATCTATCTATCTATCTCATGATCTGTAAAAGCCCAAAGACCTAGTATGTTAAACTGATTCTACTAAAATACAATAACTATGTAGAATTTGGAACATGCCTCTATTAACAAAAGGTTTAATAGATATTCAATCTTTTTTACTTGGTAATTTTGATGGTAGGAGTGGGATCTGCTCTGATTCTGTTTTACTTTCTATTTTGTATATACAAAAAGTGATCAACCTCACTGGAAATAGCTCATTGTGGTTGTTAAGGGATTTCTACTGACCACAAGCAATATGAAACCTTTTTTATAGATCAAGTCTAATTTAATGATGATTAGTGACCCCTGAAAAAAATATGTGGCCCTACTGGCCATCAAACTCAAAGACTGATATGTTAAGCTAATTTGAAAGAAATCAAGTGTCCTATTGGCTCTGGAATCCTGAGGCCAAATTCAGTAGGGGCATGGGCAACAGAACTAGATGTGAGTACAAGGGTGGTTGCTGCTCATGTATGAATTGGTATCCTGCCAATCCTAGAGTCAAACTCTGAAAGGGGAGAAACTAATGCCCAGAATCTCTTGGTTCCATTTGATTCAGTTGTATGTGGAACTCCAGCCAGCAGAAATTAAGTGGCATTTCATCTGGACAGCTCTGAATGAGCATATGAGTCACAATGGAACCAGAGCATCTGGATAGAGAATGAATTGTTCTCTTTTATTATTTTTACTAATTCCTAACATTTGAATCACACTTTAAAGTTTGAAAAATGCTTTCACCCCATTATCCTATTTGATGTTCACAACAACCCTGTGAGGCAGGCACAATACTCAGTCCATTAACAACAGCTGCCTCAGAGACCAATGTTTGTATAACACATTGTCTTTCAAGAGTACTATCTCAGTTATTCCACATAACTCAAGGAAATGGCTAGAAAGTTTCAATTCCTCAATTATAACTGAGGGAATCTCAGATAGGAAAATGTAAAGATGATCACTGTGGTTTTACCAGTCATATAGTAGTTAAGGTCCTATTCCAAGCTTACAGTTACTTCAAAACAGCAGACCATCTGTTTTTATTTCTGTATGTTGATGATATGCAAAAGAGCCAGTGGAAATCTTAGATTCTTTTATTAACCTCCTGGTTTTAGGCATTTGCAACATCTAGAACCATCTCAAACACTTAGCATTCATCATTTTCTGCCCAAATTGTTCTTAGTTTAGGCACTGCCTATCCCAAGGCCCTCACTAATTCTTGGATTACTATTCTGTGTTTCTCCCCACCAAGTTGTCACTATCAATTGACAACTCCATGAGGTAATACCTCTGCTTAAAATCCTTTGAATAAATAGAATTTAAAATTGTTCAGAAATAGTAATGTTTCAATGAGATAGAATAATATTAGAAAATATTACATACATGACAAATCTATATTTTAGTCAATAAATAGCATTTTTTTTTAAAAAATCTTCTTGAGTTTCTTTACAGAAGTAAGTGGAAGGTCTCCAGAATACTAAATTCTAGTCAGGTAGAATAAATTTTGAGACACACTCTGCAGCATAGGAACTACAGTTAATAGCACTGTGTATTGTATGTTTCAAAATAACTGATATTCACTTGTAAAGGTTTGCATTACTAAAAATTGTAAGAATATGAAACAATACATAGTTAATGAACTTGACATAGTAATTTCAGTATGTATGCACAATATAAAAATACTGTATGGTATCCCATAATATAAAATGTTCAATTAATCAAAAATTGATAAAAGAACTTCAAAATGACAACAAAGACTCTGTAACCTCAGAGAATGTTGCTAATGACTTGCATCTTGATTAAACAACATTTTCCCTTTTCCTTGAACTCAATGAGCTACAGTCTGTCAGGTTCCTCTCCTTCCTCAACTCACTCTAAAATCTATTTCTGACTACTTTCCCCTTCAACATTAGTCACATATTCACCATCTTACAGTTGCATATATCATATAATTTCTTTAGTTCCATCATTGTTAACAGACTAACAAAAGGCCTCCTACAGATCATACTCAACATATATTTTGTTATACTGATTCACTTTGATGAAGCAGTGTCAATGAGCTGTTATGCTAGCATAACACAATATGACATGTCCACTTTGGGACAAATACAAATCAGTAAATCTCAAATTGATGAAGAGTCAAGCCTAATCCCTCACCCATTTTGGAAATGACAGATGTGCATTATATGGCTTGCCCAAGTTACCCCTTTGGCTTTGTGTCAGCCATGGATATAAGAAAGGGAAAACTGCTTTTCTCAGACAAATTAACAGGCCAGATGACCATTTCATAGCCTGCAGAGTGCCTGTAAAACAAAATGGCAAACCGCTCTACAAATGCTTTCTCATAAAAAATGCTTCAGGGTGGAATGGATACACACATGCAAGTAAAGCTGGCCCTCCAGAAAGTCTGTCCACAATGAAAATGGAGTCAACTAAGTGAAAACAGTGAGTCATCCCATAATCATGTACACATCTCTAGAAACTAGGAGACAATTCCAACTGTGTTTTCTCTAATACCGGCCACTGGAAGAAACCTTTGGGAATACTTGAGGCTGTGACCTTGGTGTTTTCCAATACATCAAGATTCCTACTAAACTTGTTCCTAACAAAGGAAATATAATCAGTTTCAGACCACAAAAATCCCCCTTTTACATTGGTAACTAAGGAAATAAAGTGATGGATTATTTTAAAAGTGCTACAACAACAAGACAGAAACACAGTCTTGCCGATTATAACATTATCTAGTTGTTACCTAGTTGTCAAGATCTTTCCTCAAATGGTAGACAGAGGAAGGCTGCATAAAATGCACTGTACTATAAACAAAAATATTAAGGAAGACTTAGTAGGAAAGGAAGACTTAGTAGGAGGGCAGGGCAGAGGAAGGAATAAGGGGAGAATAATTAACATTAAAGACCTTTTGAAAAAGTCAGTGAAAATTCTACTACTATAAAAATTTTTTAAATACACCTATGCACACATACAAAATCATTAAAATATGTAGTTATCCTATACTCAGACATTAATTCTCCCATTTTATACTACCAGTTAACAAATAGAAATCACAGTAGCAGAAATGGGTTATCTTTTTTGGAGTCTTTGCCAGTGGGTTGTTATAGACCCCTAAACATTACAAGTTATCTGTAATGCTCATGACTATTTTCCAGAACTTAACAGTTTGACCCCATTGAGGAACAGACCACACCCAAGAGCCATATATCATGAAGAACTCAAGCTTGTACTGACCTGAATGTTTCATCTCTACTAACTAGCTTTTATAGTGCTAGAAGGTGTTATGCATGATTCCAGAGGAGAAAAGTAATCATTTGTCTTATTCAGCTTTGATTGCTGTATGTTACAATAATAACTTGCATGGCAAGACATGCCCATTGGTGAAATACTGACACGAATATCATGGAAATTATAAAACACTTTATGATTGAATTTATGACCTGTTCCATAATACCTGGCACTATTTTCCTGGCTATGAATCTGTGGCTACACAAGGAATGGGTCACAGGGAAGAAACTAATGCTATTTTGGTAAGTGGACATAGTATTAAATCAATTCATATGGACTTATCATTATGCAGATAGATAAGTATATCTTTCAACTCCCATTAGAGAATCTTCTACTTGTAATGGTGATGATTAAAACAGAAAGCCACAACTGGTCAAGGTATAGAAAATAAGAGAATGTATAATGCTCAGCTCAAAAAGTATATTATCCTTCCTCCAAATTCTCTGGGGTCTTTAAGGGGAAAGGGTAGAAAGACTGACTGTAAGACCTAAAGAACAGAGATGATGTATTGGAGAAAAGACAAAGCAGTTGTAAATATTAACTCACAGCAATTATAACAACATGTATAAGCTCTGCACTGACAAAAGGCAGACAAAAATCCCAGCATGGGAAAGGGAGGAAAGGACAATATCACATCCCTAATTGAGAAGCTATTGGCAATTGAGAACTTCTGGGAGATGGGGATTCAGTTTTCTTTAAGGATATGATCAAGCATTAGTGGGCAGAGATGGGGATTCAGTTTTCTTTAAGGATATGATCAAGCATTAGTGGGTGGCCACATATCCAAGAGTATATAAGTAGCACAAACTAGACTTGATGGTTGAAAAAGGACATAAAATTGAGTGAGTCAGGTAGATAGGTAGATCTCTGGGAGGAGCATGAATTTGGTCCAAATACATTGTACAAAATGCTTCATGAACTAACCAAAAGCTATATAAATCTATTTTAAACTTTAAAAGAGTGAAAACCTAAACAAGAAGTAGCCTGATTACCTAAATTTCTTCAGCTGGTAGTTGAATATATACATAATAAAATGCTTTTTTCTTTTTTGGTTTTCAAAAATTTATTGTATATATCCACTCTATATGATACTTTGTTACAAGTAATACTTTCATATAAGTATATTTTGCATATTAACTGTTGATGAATTAGAATATTTTAGGATGAAAACTTATAAATACTATTTTTAAAATTATAAAATACCTATTACTGTTATCTTAAGACACCGAATAATACAGAATATGAAATGTGAGAACCCTGTTTCCTCCCAACTCAATTTTATTTTCTTTGCATAAAGGCACCTTTAACAACCTAAAGTATATTTTATCATTTTTATAAATCCACAAACATATTGTTATATGTACTTTCAAATATAGCAATTTGTGTTTATAAATGCTCAACAATAACAATGAAAAACTTGTAGTTTCACTTCTCTATAGAATACCATATAGCTATATACTCAGATATGCTCATTCTTGAGTTAAAAACTGCATATGGACTCCGCATGAACATTCTTCGATTTATTCATCAAGTTCCCCAGGCAAAAACATGTAAAAATTTGAACTTAAAAGTAAATAAAGCCTTCCTTCTGATATCCCATTTAGCTTCAAAGTTATTTTTTAATCCATCAATCAATACCATAAAATCTCTAAAAGGAAAATATACATCCAGGTTTTTGTGGTAGAAATTGGCTTTAAAATTGAATTCATTTGTCAAATAGAAACATTTTTGAACTCCTATTACTTGTACTGTAAATGAAATACTGATTCAACCATCAATTAACTTTGAGGTTAGGCACTAGTCTAGGCATAGGGTAGAAAAATGTGTAGGTTCAGCAACAAAGTTCCTACTTTCCTCACTTCAAGAATACACATAATACTAAGTGGAAAACAGATAAAGATTTAACAATACAATGTTGTTGGTTTAATAAATGCCCAAGGGCCTAAATGTAGTCCTTCAAAATAGCCCCTGAAATCATCTCATTGTACTAGCTAAAAGAAAAAGATCAGTTTATCTTTATAATCCAGTATAGACAAATATTTATGTTCAGTCTAAATGCACACACACATTGACTCCAGAACATACAGTTGAGTTGGTAGTTATCACAACAAGTAGATTAAAAAGCCAGTAATGGAACACATACTGACCTCTCCAAATAAAAATAAAAATTTTAATATAATGAATATCTGTTTCTGGTTTATTTGGGATCTTCTGGATAGTCACCTCTACCTTTATTTCCATTCCCTCTCTGAAATACTCCCTCAAACTAGAGGCTGTATAATAAACAGTGTGGTTTCAAATTAAGCACTTTGATGTCTGGAATTCTACTCCATCTATCATGGGGCCTCTGAAGAATTGCTTGGTAAGTAAATAGTCATCATGCTTGTTTTGAAATCACACAGAAGCATTTTGCACATCAATATCTGCCCCTGGCAGGAAAAAGAGGGAGAAGGAAAGGATAAAAGAAATGAGAGGAGGAAAGGAGAGGCAATGGCAGCATAAGAATGTGCCTAAGAGGACGAATGGAACCAAATAATTTTATATTAATAAAATAATATTTGAACTAATTTCTAAGGATGAGCAGTAGTACCCTTGTAGTGTTTAAACTTAAACCAGTGCAATCACTAACTACACTTTAAATATCTGTCCTTATTCTCAGGGATATATATAGTCCTCACTCCTCATGAAGGAAACTTCTTTTTGCAACAGAGACTGTTACAGAAAACAACAAACAATCAAAATGCAGAGGTGTGAGAAGCTCAGTCTTAATAGATACATATATAAAACATTCATGCAAGTAGGCCTCAGGGAACAGTGTAGAAAAGGGGCCAGAGAGATTCAAGGAACTAGAGAATCATGGACACTGCTGTGAAATTGTCTCTTATAATGTCAAAAGCTATACCCATAAATTCTTGCCAACTTGACTGTCTAATTGTGAGCTGAACAAGGATATCAACAATAGACGTAATAATATGGATGAGGGAAGACTCAGGAGCTTCAACACATACAAATTATAACCTCACAAATACTTTTTAAAAATATCAAAGAAATAGATAACTGTTTTGAATTTGAGGCGGCAGCATTAATATTGAGATTTTCATTTTTTAATTTTCTATATTCTTTGTTTACATTTCAAATGATTTTCCCTTTCTCAGTTCTCCCTCCCTCTAAGTCTTATAAGCCCTCTTCCCTCTGCCAGTTGCCCAATCAATCCCTCCCTCTTCTCTGTCCTGGTAATCCCCTACAATGCTGCATCAAGCCTTTCCAGGACTAGGGCCCTCTCCTTCCTTCTTCTTGGGAATGATTTGATATGTGAGTTGTGTCTTGGGTATTCAGATCTTCTGGGCAAATATCCACTTATCAGTTGCTGCATTCCATGTGTGTTCTTTTGTGATTGGGTTACCTCACTTAGGATGATATTTTCCAGTTTCAACCATTTGCCTAAGAATTTCATGAATTAATTTATTTTAATTGCACTATTAAAATGAATAAAACATTGTTTGAAATCAGTTAGAAGTATCAAAATAAAAATAATCCAAAACAAAACCAAAAATTATTTTTCTCTGAGTCCATTGTGTATATATACCACATTTTCTGTATCCATTCGTCCATTGAGGGATATCTGTGTTCTTTCCAGCTTCTGACTATTATAAATAGGACTGCTATGAACATAGTGGAGCATGTGTCCTTATTGCATGCCAGGAAATCCTCTGGGTATATGCCCAGGAGTGGTATGGCAGGGTCCTCCAGAAGTGTCATGCCCAGTTTTCTGAGGAACCGCCAGACTGATTTCCAGAGTGGTTGTACCAGCTTATAACCCCACCAGCAGTGGAGGAATGTTCCTCTTTCTCCACATCCTTGGCAACAGTTGCTGTCTTCTGAGTTTTTAATCTTAGCCATTCTGACTGGTGTGAGGTGAAATCTCAGGGTTGTTTTGATTTGCATTTCCCTAATGACTAATGATGTTGAACATTTCTTAAGGTGCTTCTCATCCATTTGATGTTCTTCAGGTGAAAAGTATTTGTTTAGCTCTGTACTCCATTTTTTGATAGGGTTATTTGGCTCTCTGGAGTCTAACTTTTTCAATCTCTTATGTATAATGTTAATATACTGAACAGATGAGACCAGGCTGGCCTCGAACTCACAGTGATCTGCCTGCCTCTGCCTCCCAAGTGCTGGGATTAAAGGCATGCGCCACCACACACGGCTGAACCAGAACTCTTGATGTAAAGAAACATTATATACAAATATGTAAACACATTTGTTAAAAAATGAATAGATACCATAGTTTTCTCTTATATGTTTAAACTAGCACTAAAATAGAAAATGAGAAAGTAGAAGAGAGATTATGGGAGGTGACAACAGAGGGGAATATGGTATAGAATATGATCCGAGTATATAATATAATGCCATGGAGAAACCAATTATTTTGTGATATTAGTGTGCACTATTAAAATTAATAAAACGTTGTTTGAAATAAGTTAGAAGTATCAAAATAAAAATAATCCAAAACAAAACCAAAAATTATTTTTCTCTTTTGTATGTGTATGTGTATTCAACTGTATATGAATATAGATGTATGTGGATATATGTGTAGAGACTAGGGGTTGACAGTTTTCTTTAATTACTGTCCAAATCAATTTTTGAGATAGCACTCTCACTGAACCTGGAGCACACTTGTTTGGCTAGGCTAGCTTGCTAAGCACTCCAGGAATCCACAGATCTCCATCTTCATAGTAGAAAACTTTTTTAGTTAGAATAAAAACTAATTACTATCAAATCCTGCAAAACCAAAAGGAAATATTTTTGACATTGGATATTTAGCACATTTTGTATTGTATCCAATTCATTAAGTCTCAGTTTTTAAATTCATGTTCATATGGAACAATGCTAGGCCATAAAACTACTTAACATCATTCAGCGTTAACAAAATTCAATGCAGTTATCATGATTGTTACCCTTTCCCCATTCTTTTTTCTTTTTCTTTCTTTCTTTTTTCTTTTTTCTTTCTTTTTTTTTTTTTTTTTTTTTTTTTTTTTTTTTTGGTTTTTCGAGACAGGGTTTCTCTGTGTGGTCCCGGCTGTCCTGGAACTCACTCTGTACACCAGGCTGGCCTCGAACTCAGAAATCTGCCTGCCTCTGCCTCCCAAGTGCTGGGATTACAGGCGTGTGCCACCACACCCAGAGCCTTTCCCCATTTCAAAGACTAATAGAGGTTCAAATGGAGAATTAAATGCCAAAGTTCTGAAACACTAGTTAAGCTGCTAGTAGAGTCACTCAGGACCTCAAAATGTTATCCAAATGGATTTATGAAACAGGTTGCTTTTTCACCAAAATTATACTATATTTAGTTAAATATATTAAATAATTTTTATCCAAAAGCAATCCAAACCCATTTAGAGAGTGGCAGTTGTATAATTCTAATTTCACTTTTATAGCTGGCCATCCAGAAATAATCTAGTTTAACTGCAGAGGGCATCTACAGTTTCTAGGCTATGACATGCAAAGGTCTCTCTATAAAAAGGATAAGGCATCTAGTTGTGGGGAAAGTAGTTACTAGAGTCATTCCACAGTCCTGTAGAAGAGAACAGTTCTCTCTTCACTTTCATGCAGCTCTATTAAATCCTGCATTTCTACTTGTCAAGGAACCCAAAAGTTTGGCTAGAAAGGAATAAATAATAACAGAGTCCAGGGTGTGGTGAAAAAATTTAGGAAGTTAATTTTGGATAACCTGAGGATTTAAGGGTCCCAAGGTTATATATGTTCTTTATGTATATGTATGTGTATGTGTATGTGTATGTGTATGTGTATGTGTATGTGTATGTGTATGTATATGTGTATATGTGTATATGTGTATATATGTATATGTATATACACAGGCATATAAACACACATACATGTTCACATACAATTTTGAACTGAACACCTCAAGCAGTGGAAAGTGTGTGGACAGAGGTGTGGGTAGGCTGGGTCATGGGACATTAGGGAATGTTTCAAACTTAAGCTGATAAACTATAGCTCAATTTTTCTGTAAGTGGGAAACAGCCACAATTATTCACTTCAGTGTTGTGTATAGCTGTTTTAGAAAATAGTAGAGCAGCTTTGACAGAGGAAATACATCTTATAAAGCCTGAAATGTTTACTAGACTTGCCACTCCAAAAAATTGCTGACTCCTGTTCAAGACAATTAACAGAGGCTCTTCCTACATTTCAACAAAACTACTTTCTGAATAAGTTGCCACACTAAATAAACCTCTTCGTTCTTTAGCAATCAGAGCAAGCTACTTAACTGTTTATATCCCTGTAGAATGGGTGCGATCTCATCTGTATAATTTTAGTGTTTGGCATATAGTACCTGGAGAGATAAGCAAAGTTAGAACTGCTTCTCATAAAGGGATTTTCACTTTCCAGTACAATCAGGGATTGCTTTGTGTCCTGACCTACCTGAGAAACCATTCCTTATGATTCTTAAAGTGAATGTACTGTGGCTATGACCCAAAGAGTTTCTCTAGAGAAATGGCTTATAATTTCAATCGCTTACTTATCTCCATGTGTTTAAAACCAGTGAGGTAAGATCATGTAGCATGATAATCTAATTATCTATCTGAGTAGCTTCTTAGGATTAGGAGAACTCTCTACACATACTCTGAACACAAGGAAGAAGGTAGAGTCTTCAAAGTATACCATATACTTAAGGAGTGGTCTTGGTTTAATAGCCAAGAAAGACCAAAGCATATTTTGAAATTATTCTACAATATGGATTTTTGAGTGTTTTTTTCTATTATTGTTAAACAACAAAAGTTAATCATTACAAAAAGTAAAATGCAATGCCTCAAAGACAAACAAATAAAGTAGGATCTCAATAAAGTCTTTTATACTGGGAGGAGAGAGGTAATTATGGCATTTTACACATTCATGCAATTTTCATGCTTAGAAGTTTTTTAAGACCACACAATTTATCAAGAAAGGAGACCATATAGGCATGTTAACTGATTTGCCTGACAGTGACCGAGCTGAAGAGTGGTTCTGCATTTCCTAGACTACTATGTCTGAGTTGCTGATATCCACTGTAAGGGAATGAAGGGTTAGTTCAGTCCTTGCTGTCGGGCCCATCTTGTTCTAGTTTCTTTCTCGTTGCTGTGACAAAAGCATCTTGGGGGAGGAATGGGTTTACTTCATACTATATGTTATTGTCCATCATTGTGGGGAGTCAGGGCAGGAACTTAAGCAGAAACCATTGAGAAATTTTGGTTTTGGCTTGCTCTCTGGTTCTGCTCATTGGCTAATGCCTAGCTAACTCCCCCCTCCATAGCTCAGTACTGTTTCATATGTTGCCACCAAGAGTAAGCTTCAATTAATAATCAAGACAATCTTTCAGAGACATGTCCACAGACAAGCCTGATCTAGGGAATTCCTTAATTGAGATTTCTCCTCTCAAAGATTTCTAGATGAACTAGCAATTAAGGCTAAGACACTTGAGAACTCTGGGTTGTTTAGTAGTAGAATGTTTGGTCTTTATTCACTGGAAGCCTATAACATCAAGCCTTGAAAAACACAATTCCAGACAAATGCCTGGAGTAGGAGAAAAATAACTACTAAACTAACTATTGTAATGCTTACCTACTTTGTTTTAGTCCCCTTCTTTAAAATATTTTGATTCCAAAAGAGGATTTTTTTTCATTTTGTAAAAAGTTCATACACATGTACATGTATCCTATTCACATCTACCCCTCACACTTCCCTTTCATGTATCCAAATAATATCTGCCCCTCACACTTCCCTTTCAGTTTCTTCTAGGTACCTTTTCATGTCTCACCTTCCTTCCAGCTATAGGGGCAACACTAACTGGACTGGTTTTAAAATATTAAAAAGGAGACTTTTTTCCTCTTTTATTGAAAATAGATATATCCTAACCAGTTTCCCATGACTCATAGTACCCAGAGAAAAACAAGGAAAAGAGCAAAGTTCCTCCAGATTCCCAAGAATAGTACAGTGTGAACTAAGATTTATTTTTCATCTTACTTTGTTGGCAGTTTTACAAATGCAATTTTTTAAAACCTTTAATTGCTGATATCACCCAATAATAATCCTTCTGATAGGGTATGTATTAAGTATTGGAGTTAAAACTTTTAAATAATTTGTTTTAGGATGTTTTAGTGGCAAAGTCATGTGCTTTCAAACATCACTTTAATACATACTATAGTCTAGATCAAAGTCACCATTACTGACACTTTATAATAGTAATACTTATGTAGAGTCCATTGCATGCTATACATGAGAAAATATGTAACAAATGATAAAGCATGAGATTTTAATTTCTTAATTTATAATAGGTAGGAAGAGGAGGCTAAACACTGATTTGGTCTCATGTAAAAATACTTTTCATTTATTATACTAGTATGAAATTTTATGTGATTATTTTTCTTATTTTATTTTATTTATTTTGGCAGTTTTTAAAAAAGTATTTTTCAAATTAAAATATCATCACACTTCCTCATTTCCTTTTCTCCCTCCAGCTCTTCCAATTGCTTTTTTTCAAATTAATGGCCTCTATTTCTTTAACTGTTATCATTTATGAAGATAACCACCAATTAAATCTTTTACCTTGGATTTTAATATTAAGGTACAGGTGCTTACCTAGTAAAAACATTAAGAAAATATCCTGTCTAGAAGATATGTCAATCGATACAATACTGGGATGAATATTGCATGATTACTCATGATTATATGTTGATTGGTTAAAGGCCTGCTTGATGAGATGAAATCCATGCCCAATGATGTTAATGAGGCTAAGAATATTGGCTAGAGAGATGATGTGCTGTGCCTAAGGGGGGAAAAAAAACTATTGCCCTGCTAAATGCACATAGCAATAAAACAGCTCTCAGTGGCATATTACAATATGGATAGACCTGTGCACCACCCAGCCCTCATCAGAGAAGCTTCTTCTTGCAGTAGATGGGCAGTAACACAGAGAAGTACAACTGGAAAACATTCAGAGAGTGACAAACTGTGGAGTATTCCGTCCTAAATAGGATGTCTATATCACCTCTTCTTTCGAGGCCCAGAAATCTATTAGCAAGACGGAATAGAGGAATTGTAAGGGTCAGGGATATTGAATGATGTCAAGGAAACACTGTTTTCTAGACACAACAGGGCAAGTGTACATATAAACTCAGAACAGTTGTGATGAACTACACAAGCCAGACAAATTCTTAACATGATGGATGGGAAGTGAACATGAAGTCCCACCCCTAGATGAGGAGCTATTGCCATTTGATTGTTGTTAAAGGGAAAGTCAGTTTTCTCCAGTCAAGTGTGATTTCTGGTGTCCTAGTTAGTTTCTTTCTTAGCCTGATACAAGTGAGAGGGAGGAGGCAATCTCAGTTCAGAAAATGCCTCTCTAACATTGCCTTGTAAGAAAGACTGTGGGGGAATTTTCATAATTAATAATTAGTATGAGAGGTGCAAGTCCAGTCCATTGTTGGCAGTGCAGCACTTGATATGACAGTCCTGGAGTGTATAAGAAAAGAAACTGAACAAGCCAAGAGGAGCAAGTGAGGAAGTGACATTTCCCTATGATCTCTGCTTTCATTCCTGCCTACAGGTTAATAATGTTCTCAGTTCTGACTCTAACCTGTCTCAATGACATAAGCTGTAATAAACCCTTTCTTCCCCAAGCTACGTTTATTTTTCATTTTTATCACAGAAATAGAACCCTGACCTAGCATATTAAACTCTAGGGCAGGCTTCACACCCAGGAGTAGTAGCCAGCTAACACAAACTATAGTCCATAGGTTTGAGTGAGGAGAGAGAGAGAGAGAGAGAGAGAGAGAGAGAGAGAGAGAGAGAAAATGAATCTGATGTTAGGTAGATAGGGAGAGATAAGGAGTAGAGAGGTAGGGGTGGATAGAATAGACAAGGATAAATATGATCAAACTCCACTATACTAAATTCTTAAAGAATTAATACAAATATTATTTTATTTGAAAAGCAATGTTTTAATCTGTTCTCAGATAAAAATATTACAAAGACTTGATTTCTTGGAGAAAGGTTATGTTGCATCACATAAAAACAGTGCAAACACATTTATACCTTTTCCATTCTGAAAATGATTTATCCTCTGAAAGTATGAGAAAGATCTCTCTCTCTCTCTCTCTCTTTCTCTCTCTCTCTCTCTCTCTCTCTCTCTCTCTCTCTTTCTCTCTCTCTCTCTCTCTCTCTCTCTCTCTCTCTCTCTGATTAAAGGTCTGGGATTGTTTGCTAAATTATTCTAAAAAAATTAATTTATTGCTTTAAATTTTGCATGTGCTTTCTAAAAATGAAAGCCATCCATATATCCATGAATGGCAAAGGTATTGTCAACATTGTAAAAACATTATTTCCATTTTTGAAGAGAAATCACAACTAAGTAGAAAACTGAGGGTTTTTTCAATATTTTGTGAAATATTTTATAGTTCTATTATTTGATAAAATAGTGTGGATCTTTTATTAAGAAAAAACATTTTTTTTAATGATGTGATTTGGGTGGGTGGGTAGGTAGGATCTGTAAGGAGTTGGGGGATAAGAAGCTATAATTAGAATATTTGTACACAGAATTTAGTTCCAGTTTGAAAAAATAAAAACAGGCTAAGATGTTCAGGAATTCAAGTTGAGGGGAAAGTCCAGAGAAGGAAAGATCATCTGTGCTCCAATGGAAAGGTAAAAATTGTAAAAAGGAATCACATAGGAGGCTAGATTATGATCATTGATCTTTACTAAGATCAAGTAAGAAGTAAACACTGTAGCTCTGAGTTCCTACAACTGTGGTATGGGAATGGACTGAAGTACATACAGTTGAAGCAGCAGAAGAGTTTGCAGTCTTGGTCATCAGTTATAGACTCTTTTTCATTGGCATTATTTTATTTTTATTTTTATTTTTTAAAAAATAAAGCACGAGTCTAGCTTCTTCTTTGGACTTTTTGTCTTTCTATGATGGATCCATTCTGTTCTGCTATCCAAAGAAGAGACTACACAAGTCAGTCACTAGCAATGATTCAATCACTCATTAAGAGTTTATAGAGGTAGCTAATTTCACCATTCTCTTTAGAATTCTCTCAAAGATGTATTGTGATAAAAAATAATACCATAACAATCTTTATAAGTTCTTGATACTGGAGCGGAAAGTAATTGTAAGTAATTGATACTGGTATAATTTAATCTTTAGTCTTGCTGTAACACCTAGTACAGTAAATAAAAATATTTCCTCTAAGTCTATTGTTAAAACAAGTACAGAATTCAACAAGGAAGATGATGTGAAATACAATAGCTTCCTTTTCTAAGGTCTCAAGTGTGACAGTTGTTTGAAGGGGATCCCAAATTCTTCTAGAACCTGTAGAACTGAGATTTCAGTGTATAGTAGACATACTCCTGGGTTGTCAGTGATATATCAATATATCAAATCATACCTAAGAGCAATGAAAAGACTTCCTTTTTTAAAAAGGATTTCATTCAAACTTCTTTCAATATATGAAAACATGGCAGTTCTTAATATAAATCTGCATTGTCCTTTCATTTACTTAAAAGGTGAACTCTCTCTGGAGCTTATGTCCTTATCTATTGGTTATCCTAGTCTCTGCCACTCCACCTAAAGCACTGCACATAGGTCTTCAAATTTCCGCATTCACAATAAAGTGACCTCTTTCAGTGACTATTTCAACCACATATTTTTTTATTAAGAAGCTCATGGCCATCACTCATAAGAATAAGGTGTCCATCAGGACAAGAATGTAAGCAAGATATTGCTCTTGAATTTAACATTTTACTTTCATAACTGCATATAGAATATTTTTTATTGGATATATTCTTTATTTACATTTCGTTTCCCTTTTCCTGGTTCCCCACCCCCCAAAGGCCCCACATGCCCTGTTCCCCCATAGATAGAGAATATTTTAATTTCAAATGTAGTTACTATCTTGGCTATACTTCTGTGTACATCCCCTACCTTTGTAAAAAGAGTCATCTCATATATGAATAAACCATTCAAGCTAATAGTTTTTTTCTATGCAGTGTCTATAAAAGAATCTTTTATTCTTAGTCATTTGCATCAGAATATCTTTCACTGAAGAAGGGAAGAAATTATTTCACACATGGTGTGAGCAGTAAGCACAAAGAAGGATTCAATATTAACTCAGAGGGAAACTGAGGAATAATATTGTTATATCACAGCTTTTCAAACCTAGGATATTCAACATACGGCTCTTCCCTAGGAATTCTCTTTCTATGCCATTGGAGAAATTGTGTTTAGTTCTAAAACCTGTTTTAGCTTGCTTACTCTCACTTAAGAGAACTGTGTGATTGGGAGCCCGTCTTCTTGGTGATTCTTATTCAACTGCACTACAGTGGGAGAAAGGGTACAGTACTCACAAAGAGAAAAACATACTTAGCCAAGACTAAATTTTAATAAAGCTTCTATTTCCTTTGGAAGTGGGATAAGGAAACCAAGCTGTATGTAACATTTTTTAAAAGGGTCATAAATTTGAGAGGAAGTGTGAGAAGAGACACAGAAAAATTTGGAGGGAAAAGAGCTATGGTTGAAAGGATGTGAACCCAGTAGTTTTATATGAAATTCTAAGAATAAAAAAAAAAACTTAAAAATGAATGTAAACAAATTCATCACAAATATATTCAGAAGCTCAAACTTTTGTTTGTAAATAGTTTAGCATATGCTATCCTGTTCATTTTCTCTATATGTTTTCTTTTACCTATATATTTTCCTCTTGGCTGCAAAAAGGATTTGTGTTCAGACAACATTCATATTCTCTTCCATCCAGTCAACGGGAACATTTTACCACATATTCATTCTGTACTTACTAAGATCTATAATAAAGTGACAAGATCCCCCCCACCCCCAGGCTAGATCTCTGGCCACTAGATTCTGTGTTTGGTAGCATTTGTCTTTCTTACCTATGGCTATGCTATTTTCTTTCACATGATAATTAGTCTACAACTCATGCACATGCACTGAGTTGCTTTCAAGGTTGGTCTTTTACCTGAAAGAAATCCCAACATAAAGTGCAAAAGCAGAAGGAAAATCCCCAGATGAGTGTGAAGTTACAGAAACAGAAAATCAAAGGTCATGGTGACCATTTCAAGCTTATTGTTTCCCTAAGTAAAAATAGGATTCAAAACCTGGCCAATTTCCTGTCATTTGCATTTTACTATTTATTTGAACAATAGGCAGACACCAGCACTGAATGGAGGAGCACGGTCTCACATTTCACTTTAAGAGACATTATCAAAATTGATGAGTTCCAGATTTCTTCTTTGTCTTACAAGATGGTTTTCTTAAGTGGGATAGTCTGGAAGGGAGGAAAGCATAGTTTACAAACTCTTAAACTGAAGAGACCTTACACAATCATTCTGTCCATCTCTCTGTCCAGAGTCACATTGAACTATCCATGCTATACAAAAAGCAGAAAATACAAGCATTTGAAAGCATATTGGAAGGAAAAAGATAATAGATTTAAGTTCAGATTTTACCAGTTGCAAGATGCTCTGACATCACTTACCTGACTTAATTCTCTCTCTAATGAGATAAGTACTTTTATCAGACTCTGCGAGGCAGTAATTATTGTCATTATTTCCAGTTTACAGATGAAGAAAACTGAAGTTTAAAGTGGTAAAGCCACATGCCTTCACTTCAAATCTTAAGGTAAGAAAGCTTGAGAAATTGCTATTACCATAAGTGCCTACACTTTCCTAGTGATATGTGTATAAACAAACTGAAGGCTTTAACACTAAGATCTTCTTCAGCTTCATTGTAAAAGCAAAAGACTTTTTACATACCCAACTTAGTTCACAAGTTCTCATAGTTTAGGAAGATAAATACATTAAATAATTAACTAATTTGGTGTGTATAGTTGTGTGCCCCAGTGTATGTAATTGTACTATACACATTACAATGCTGGCAGAGGCCAGAAGAGGGTGACAGATCCACTGCAGTTGGAGCTTAGGGCAGTTGTGAGCCTCCTGGAAAATGAACTTAGTTCCTCTGCAAAAGCACCAAGTGTTCTTAACTGCTGAGTCATCTGTCTAGTCCCATTTTTACAAATTTATGACCTAAACCAAATTCCCAGCTCTTTAACTAGTCAAGGTTGAAATGATAGAGTTCTCTCAGATCATTAAACACCTAGAAAGATGAAAGAAATAAAACAGGAAGGAAATATACTTTTCACCCTGTAGCTAATAGAAAACAAAAAGTCAATTTCAGAATAAAGAAAAAAGTTCCTTTGAGTGTTATAAAGCTTCCTTACTAAAATATCAAATATTCGTTAAGAACCACTAAGCACGCTTGAAGGTACAGTTTCCCCATCCCCCTCAATCTCAGCACCACCCCTCAGCTATGTAAATAAGTTAGGAAATTAAGAAGAAACTGGCTGGCTATATGCCGCTCACCTAGTCATCCAAAATCACATCTGTCATGTCTAATTTTAGGACTCGTTCTTGAGAATACTCCTTTAATTTTCTTTTTTTTTTCTGTGTGTGTGTGTGTGTGTGTGTGTGTGGAAACAGGCAGATATTTCTGGGAGGCAGATGAAGAATGCTCAATCTATTCAGGTCTACTTAGGTTGAGTGTGCCCTCAAAATGTTTACTGAAAGTTTCAATAAAAAATTTCTCAGAAAGGACATTTGTGGGACACAGTAGTCAATACCACAAGAAAATACTGCACTGGCAGAACAAATGTCAGTGCTAGTCCAGCCTTAAATTTCTACCAGTTAGAACACATGGAAAGGAGTGGTTGGGTCCATTTGAACATATATAGTCTTCACAAGGCCCTTAGGCTAAAATTTGCTCTGAAAGCTATGGGAATAAAGGCAAAGTAGTTAGATTGGGTCAGCTACTTACAAGCAAGGTAGAAGATAAGCTACTAGCAGTGGAGTTCTTAATTGGATCTTAATTTATAGTCAGCAAACATTTTGTTGGACTTGGTATATGGCCTGACAAAAGAAAGTGAGCAACACAGAGATGGCCCTTGCCGTCATGAATCTAAGCAAAACCAGAAAGACAAGTTTGAACATGAAGTTACAAGCACACTGAGTGTTATTAGTGGGAAAGAAGCCCAGTTGCTATTGTATTTTCATTTCCAAATTTCTCTTTAATATAAAATTAATGGTGTGATGACTAGAGATGATAAATGTAGAAAACATAAGTATCATCCTACAATTACACACACCATGCCTTTGCTGACCTGTACCTGACAACACATTGGAGACAGGGAAGAGGAAAGAAGCAATCTGGAGAAAGAACCTGAAGTACAAAAGGAGGTGGAGAATAAAAGCCAATCCTGAGGTCACTCCAGTTTACTCAATGTCCAGGGACATCACCCTGTCATCAGCTTGGCACCACCACATTTTGCTTTCTGGTAGTGGAAAATTTTCCTGAGCTGGTTATTTAGGTGAAATTTGAAGAGCCAAGGACGCTTTCAGAAAGGGTATGTGGGGAAAATGCCAACTGACATTCCCTCCCTCTTTTGCTCTTCCAATAAAAACAGGCTTGATTATCTCAGGCTGAGCATGACTAATTGTGAAGTGCTGGGTTGCGGTTGCTATACTGGCCTCTGTGGCCTCAGCACTAGTCACATTGCCTTGCAAGGTGCTTTGGGATTCCTTGAGACCAGAAGACTCTTCCAATCACTTTGATTCTAATATAGAGAAAGTCCAACATATTTAAAGCATATTCTTTTAATCAAATAGTGTGTGGGGCGGCAAAAACTTCGGGAATCTCTTTTAGGGCAAATCTAAGCTTAGTCTTTTCAAACTTGAAATGAATTTGGGTACAAGAATTGGTGACACATACACGGACACCAAGAGCTCCAGTGTACCTTCAGATGAAACATGTGCAAAATGCAACTGAGACCGCTGGCCAGGAGATTGAGTATCAACCTCTGATGTACCACAGAACATCCTGTACCTGTCCACTTTGGAAGCCCCCAGAACTGGGAGGGTGGGGCAGAACACACAGAGCCTTGAAAGAATGAAAACTAATCAGTCCTTACAGGAGCTGTGCATCTCAGCAGAGCAAGACTTAAACTGATTTTTAACAGTGGCTTGGGGCACAGCCTGGGGTGGGGCATAAGAGAGAAAGGATATTTTCTAAGTGTTTTGGCCTAGGGTTGGATCTCATTTTCATCCTTTTAACAATTCTACACAGTGGCATTTCAAAATTCTACCTCAAAGGGGGAGGGGGATCAAAGTTCAGAGTAGCTAAATAATTTTCCTGGAATCATATCTTAACAATGTGACCATATCTTACCAATTTCAAAGACAATTCTTTCCCTTCCAGTATATCAACTGAATGTTCTGCAGGCATTCCAGCAGAATTCTCTAATAGGCACAATGTGATGTGATTTAACTAGTGTGTTTAATCAGAAAGTATTCCAGACGCTCAAATATTTTCAGCAAAACTGTTCATCTCTATTAGGGTGCTAATGAGTAAAATCTATGTAAGTGCTATCTTCTATTACCAAATGAGTATTGTAAAGCAGCCAGACCAGCTTTAGAATCAAGCACTTAAACTTTATGGCTGTTTTTTTGTTTTGTTTTGTTTTGTTTTAACTTGTCCTAGCTTGCCTTCCCCTGGAGAGCATATGAGTACCTGAAGAAATGAAAGAAACATTACAAAATAAGCATCATAAATCATGACTGTCTTCCAAGGAGATTGTTCACATTTAGACCAATATCACATATGGAAGCTGCCCTTCACTGCCTAATTGTTGACTCAGTGTTTCTTAGTAGGCAGATTGGGACCTAGGAGGACCAAGATTCAATTCCTTTTGCTCCTACTTCCCAGCTATATTATCTGCAACAACAAATTTTGCACAGTTGAGTTAGTTCATTCATTTTAAAAATAAAAAGTCCTGGTCTGCATATCAAATAAGACAACGGGAAGGAAAGATCATACACTATAAAGCCCAAGATAAAAGAAATAATTTGAATTGTCTGGCAAGCCAAGGGAATCAACAAATATCATGAAATTGATCACAGTGAATCCTTTTAGACATGGCAAAAGGTAGAGGAGTATAATCTTTATTTATTTACTTATATATGCCTGTATATGTGCCAACTTGTCTATCTATATGTGTACCACGTGCATACAGATGCCTGTGGAGCCAGAAAAGGATATTGGATTCCCTGGTTCTGTAGTTACAGCCAGTTGTGAGCTATCTAATGTGGTTTGGGGGACTGAACCTGGGTCCTCTGCAACAACAGCAATTGCACTGAGCCATCTCTTTACACACATACATCCTTGTCTCGAGAAGTATCAACTTGAATCTGTTTTAAAAGAAAATATAGCTAACATCAATCTGTACCAAATAGGTCTAGCATAAGGCTTTAGCTTGTCTGGGGCAACTCTTCTCTGAACTCAATTAAAAAAAAACACCTGTGTAGCTCTATAATACCTCGAGAAGTTACCAAAGGAAAGAAGAATCTGGAGATGTGCAGAAGGCAAATGCTGGTGCAGAATTACAGATTAAAAAATTGTATATGTGATAATTTACTTTGGGTACAAGATAGCTTATTGGCTGAACTGAAGGTTTATGTGATTGTTTTCTATTCTTAACTTTCCCCTGATCTTCCAAAAGATTGAAGCAGATACTGGTAATTGAATTATAAAGTTCCCTACTAATAGCAGAATCAGGCCCTGATCATAAGCAAAATCAGAGTGAGTTGTTTCAGACATAATTCAAAGAGTTGGATTAACTACTACCCAAATGGTAACGTCAGACTTCTTACTGTAGAGATAATCCTTAAGTAGATAATGTGTCAATTATGTCAGTCATTTGAGTAACATTAGTTACATTATGGTGTAGCATAAATGGTCAAGTAATTGACAGAGGTAACATAGTTCATAACAGTTGTAAAGAAAAGCAAATGATAAAAATATCACAACACAACACATTTCATTGTTCTATTCCCCATGAATTCAATACACATAGTTTACTGTTGTGGATAATTGAGCTTATATTAATCAATAAAAAATCCTGAGGCTCATGATACATTTATTTTGCTATCAAATCTTTCTTTTGTGTAGTATATATATATATATATATATATATATATATATATATGTTATGATACCTTTACGTGGATGAGTATGTTCCTTCTTGTTTCTAAGTATAGGTTTATGCCAGTCACTGAGTACTTCTGGAAATTAGATGGTGTTGATATGCATCTTCTACCTTGAGAACAGTCTGTTTGTTTTGGGCCACTGCGTGTATACAGCTAAGCTGTCTCATAGATTTCTGTACATTCTCCTGTATTTGCCCACCATTTCACTTTAGAAGCACTGAGATTACAGGCACAAGATACCATTCAACTTTATAGGTATGTGTGTGGGGGGGTATGTGTATACACATACACATACACATATACACATACATGCATACATATATATACACATACACACACACACACACACACACATATATATATATATACATATAAATATGTATATATATATATATATGGATTTGAACTTAGGTCCTCATATTTGCTGAACAAACATTTTACCTATTAAATAATTTCCCCATTATTACACATTTTATGTAAGAGATAGTTCACTTTATTTGAGTAAAGCTAGACTAAATATAGTTTGCAGAGTACTGGAATATAATGTTGTTCAGTCTGACTCCCAAAAGTATAGAGCAAAAGCAAAGGACCTATCCTCACCAACCCACAAAAGAGTTTGAAGTGCCAGGATTACAAATATAAAAGTCTGGAGTAGTTGGAAGATAATGTGATAAAATTAGAAGTATGCTTTTTAGTGTGGTGTGATACATTTACCTAAATGTCTCTTTTGAGAACTTCATAATGGAGAACATGTTATCAGTGGTTTTCCTAGATTATGAAGGTGCACCACTAGGCAACAGTCAAACAATGACTAATTTACTTACATTTCAGTATTTCCTCAGTACAGGACTCCATAAACTATCACACTTAAAACCAATGCTTACACAAGTTCTTATAATTGACAAAGCTATCATCAAATGCAAACACATCTGCCTTCAAGTTATGTGCTCTTTCAATAAGTCAATACATTTAAGATTTCTTTCAGTATCAAAATTAAAATTTCTTTGGCCTCATCATCTAGACATATGTACTCAAGATTTCCTCAGGGCCTATCCCATTCACTTTCTTTCATGAAAACTGTGTCTGGTATTGTCTCTGGATCTTCTCTTAAACTATTTGCTTCAAAATTCAACTTGGTACTTTAATCTCCCATATCCATTAACAGTTTTCCATGGGTCATTTAACATAGAACATAGTAGAGTAGAGGCATTTTTGAATAGAGAGAGTGCCTCAGTGAAGAGTGGACATGCACACTATTTATTCTTCTCTATTATCCCCAATGAGTAGCTGTATGCATTAGAGAGCTAATTAACACCCAGAAAAGCAAAGGCTGCAATTCTCTCTCATCTGTGGTTTCTAGTTCCAAATTCACAGATTTGAGTAAACAACAGAGAGTGACCACAGAAACCAGGAAAGTGTAAACAGACCACAGTTGGAGGTGAGGGGATTTTTCAGAGGAAAAAGCAGGGTACTGGGGATAGGAAATGAGAAAAAAATGGAAAAATGAAGGAGGCTTCAACTGGACAGGAGGAAAGCTATTGAAGAAAGAGAAGGAGAAACAAGGGACAAATATCACCAAGGTTCTTTGATAGTCTTGAATAATCATATTATTTCATATTATGTAGAGTACATGTACACATTATTTATATATACACATAAATACATACACATACATACATATATTCATGTAAGCACACACACACACACACACACACACACACACACACACAGAGGTTATGCAACATGGACTGACAGTGCTCCCCACAAGAATCACTGACTGACAAAATTCCAAGTACCAGGCATGAGAAGCCAAATAGAGTATTCCAACTGACTTCCTCAATAATAAAGGCTATTCATGTCTCCCTTTGGTTGTTTCTCAGGGGTTTAATGTGGGTGGGCTTCTATTACTGAAGATATTTCATACTTAAGACACAGAATGATTCGAGCTATTCCTGTAGTCTAGCTTCCATGGTACCAGAAAATACAATTTGCAAGCTGCCAAGAGTAGAAGCAGTTAAACAGTAATGTACAGCGGAAACACCTATGAACAGCAATTATTGATAGCATGGCAAGATATCAATAAAGGTGCAGAAAGGAGCACTCACATGTTGTTGGCAACTAACAGCTATCTAGTTGGACTATAGGTCTACTCAACAGAATGGAAACCATGCCTAGTACTAGAAATCTAGTAGGTTTCCAAGGGCTAGTGAGGTCATGGACCTTGGAAAAGAATCTATTACTGCCACATTGCTAGGACAGCATAACTTTTTTCTACATTCTGGATCTTATACCCACAAATCTTTGTAACTATCATAAAAGAAGCCTCTTTTTAATACCAAATTATGACAATCACAGAAAACCTGAATAGGACAAAATAGAGAAGTCAAAATATCATGGAGAGTCTTGCCTCAATGGATACATCTACATTATTGTTCAAGGAAAATCACAGAAGGGAGGACCGAAAGATTTTTACACGTAAGAATACCAGGAAGTCTGCTGTAGAGTAGTTTGTCCTAGAAATGACTGCATAAATAAGACCAGGACAATACAATATCAATGGACATATTAAGAGGAAAATGTGAAGGTCTTACCATAATGAACAGAGCAATCCTAAACTTAATCATTTTTGAGTTCCAGACTCCCAAATGCATGCACCACCAAGCCAAGTTATTATGGTGTATTTCAAATGTACAGATTATGTGCCTTTATGCAACAGCAAATTATTAATATTTTCAGAGAATAAGAACTTTTTAAAAACCATGGGTAATGGTATGGATTATAATACCAGTGTTTAGAAGGCAAGAGGATTGCCAGTTTTTGGTCTATGATTCCTTGGAATGTTTTAAAATAAATTGATTTGAGAAACAGCACCCTCAGCATTGTATAAGATGCACAAAAGTAGATTCAAAGGCTTAAAATGATACACCCTTGAGAACTATCTAGGCAAAAGCAATAACTGAAACAGATTAGGTCAAAGTCCATTGTGTATACATAGGGTTGCATGCACAAAATTTCTTCTGCCAAAACTGACAAGTATTAAGAACCCTCTATCTATGATGAACTCTTACCTGATCTTTCCTGATAGCCAACACTGTCCTATGCCAGGGCTCTGGAGATGCCAGGTCTCCCAACCAATGTGATGATGAGATAATGGTTCAACAAAAGAGTGCTATGTGGTGCTACTTTGGTCATCAGCCAAAAGGAGCAGAAACAAAGATGAAGAAATTCAGTCTTTGGATTGGTAGTATGTTGAACTTTTTTTTTGAAAAAACAAAAACAGGGATTACTACTTTACTACAGTCAGGAAAAGTCAAAGTCAGATTAAAAAGTCACGATATGCATACATTTAATACCATAGCTTTGCAAAAAAAATGGATGTGATTCTCCTTGGTTCTGGAAAGGCTCAGTGCAGCAATGTAGGGGAATACCAGAACAGGGAAGTAGGAAGGGGTGGATGGGGGAACAGGGGGAGTGAAGAGGGCTTATGGGACTTTCAGGGAGGTGGGGATCCAGGAAAGGGGAAATCGTTTGAAATGTAAATAAAGAATATATTGAATAAAAAATAAAATAAAGTGTTTAAAAGACAGCAAATTTTAATTGGATCTATTTCAGCACTGATATAAATCTCAAAACTCAAAAGCATTTTCATGAAAGGTAGATTTAAAAAAAATCAAGCAAGATATTCCTACTGGAGGAGGACTTTAGAAAGCAAACGGGTGTTCTCTCTTTATTTGCTATTTTTTGAATTTCAAAGGGATAAAATATAGGAATTTTATTAGTACCATAATGAGGATACAGCATGGTTATTCTTAGCAGTCAACAAAGCAATGTCATTATCAATGAATTATGGGAAGAAAGATCTGTATTTTCACCACAGGTAACATTTGCTCATTATACAACAATAACAATTATGTTTTGCTAAATAATAATAATAAGTTCCTCTTTCAAGCATAAAGTTTTATCTTACATGCTTTCTGTCTTCATCTATGGTAAAGAACATGCTACTGTACCTGTGAAAATGGAGTCACGGTCAATTTCTTAATTTTAATGCTATCACAAGGAAAAATGAGATTCACAAAAGAAATTAACTCACCAAATATAGATTACCTTAGCACTAGATTAACCATCGTATAAGGTTTTTAAAAATTGTTTTAAATTGTAATATGATTTCTGCCCTCCCTTTATTTCTTCTGACTCCTGACTTATAACCATCCTTGATCCCTTTCAATTTATGGCCCGTTTTTTCTTTTATTGATATTATATGCATATATACATATTCATTCCTAAATATAACATGTTCAGTATTTTATGTTATTTGTATGTATGTTTTCAGGGATGACCACTTGATATTGGATAACCAATTGGTGTGCTCTTCCTGGGGAAAATTATTTCTCATGCTTCAGCATTTCTTAGTTGCCTGCAGTTCATAGTGTAGGTTTGTGGTCTCATGGGTTTTTTTCCCAGTTCACCTTGAAAATAACCAATAGCTCTCTTCCTGTACTTAAGACTCATTCAAAAGTAAAGAAACTGTGCTTATTATCAGAAACTTAGCTAATTACTCAGTATTAGTGAAATCATGAATATTGGAAGAGTACCTACAACTACTAATTTACAAAACCAGCATAATGGCTAATAACAATCTAAACATTTTTTCTTATACCCAACAATAAGTGTAGTCTCTGTTTTTTTCTTTTTTTTCCCTTTTCTATATTTGTTTACATTCCAAAGGCTTTCTCCTTTCCCAGTTCCCCCCTCACCATATGTCCCATAAGTCCTCTTCCCTCCATCCATTCCCCAATCACCCCCCACCATTTCTCTGTTCTGGTACTCTCCTATAATACTGTATCAAGTCTTTTCAGGACCAGAGTCCTCTCCTTCCTTCTTCTTGGGAATCTTTTGATTTGCTAATTGTGCCTTGAGTATTCAGAGCTTCTGGGCTCATTAATATCCACTTATCAGTGATTGCATTTCATGTGTATTCTTTTGTGATTGGGTTAGCTCACTTAGGATGATATTTTCCAGTTCCAACCATTTGCCTACAAATTTCATGAATTCATTGTTTTAATTGCTGAGTAGTATTCCATTGTATAAATATACCACATTTTCTGTATGCATTCCTCCATTGAGGGACATCTAGGTTCTTTCCAGCTTCTGGCTATTATAAATAAGGCTGCTATGAACATAGTAGAGCATGTGTCCTTATTGAATGCAGGGGAATCCTCTGGGTATATGCCCAGGAGTGGTATGACAGGGTCCTCTGGAAGTGTCATGCCCAATTTTCTGAGGAACTGCCAGACTGATTTCCAGAGTGGTTGTACCATCTTTCAATCCTACAGACAGTGGAGGAGTGTTCCTCTTTCTCCACATCCTCACCAATACCTACTGTCTCTTGAGTTTTTAATCTTAGCCATCCTGACTCATGTGAGGTAAAATCTCAGGGTTGTTTTGATTTGCATTTCCCTGATGACTAATGATGTTGAACATCTCTTAAGGTGCTTCTCAGCCATCTGAAGTTCTTCTGGTGAAAATTCTTTGTTTAGCTCTGTACCCCATTTTTTAATAGGGTTATTTGGTTCTTTGGGGTCTAACTTCTTGAGTTCTTTGTATATATTGGATATTAGCCCTCTGTCGGATGTGAAGTTGGTGAAGATCTTTTCCCAATTTGTTGGTTGCTGTTTTGTCCTTCTGACAGTATCCTTTGCCTTACAGAAACTTTGTAATTTTATGAGGTCCCATTGGTCAATTCTTGACCTTAGAGCATAAGCTATTGGTGTTCTGTTCAGGAACTTTCTCCCTGTTCCCATGTCCTCCAGGGTCTTCCCCAGTTTCTTTTCTATTAGTTTCAGTGTGTCTGGTTTTATGTGGAGGTCTTTGATCCACTTGGAGTTGATCTTAGTGCAAGGAGATAAGAGTGTGTCAATTTGCATTCTTCTGCATGTTGACCTCCAGTTGATCCAGCACCATTTGTTGAAGAGGCTATCTTTTTTTTCCACTGGATGGTTGTAGCTCCTTTATCAAAGATCAAGTGACCATAACTCTGTGGGTTCATTTCCAGGTCTTCAATTCTGTTCCATTGATCTACTTGCCTGTTACTATACCAATACCATGCAATTTTTAACATAGTTGCTCTGTAGTACTGCTTGAGGTCAGGGATATTGATTCTCCCACAAGTTCTTTTATTGTTGAGAATAGTTTTAGCTATCCCGGGTTTTTTGTTATTCCAGATGAATTTGAGAATTGCTCTTTCTAGATCTATGAAGAATTGATTTGGGATTTTGATGGGGATTTCATTGAATGTGTAGATTACTTTTGGCAAGATGGCCATTTTAGTCTCTGGTTTTAAGGCTTATTCTCCTAGAGGGAATTCATACCTGGTATTGTAACCAAGTAAAAACAAAAAACAACAACTATAAAACAAAAGCTTCATGGTTGAAGAAACTTTATGGCTAAAAGAGAAACTTACTACTGTTATTTAGCAAAACATCAACAGTATCATATTTCCTTCTGAATTCCTAGTTCAAACCCATAGATAAGTTTTATTTTTATACTTGGTCAAAGTAAATTCTCTTTGCAATGGATGAAGGAAGATGCAGGGACAAACAGCCTGTTCAATTTATGAGCATAAATAGGATTTTTATAGTATACTCTCCAAGGATAAGGAAACATTGTAGAAGAGAGGGTGGAAAGAATGTAAGAGCTGGAACATAGGGAGAGGATTTGTGAATAGGAGTCTGTGCATGGCATAGCTGATGTAATCATGTTCTCAGTGCAGCAGCAGCCGCCTGCACAAGTTTGGGCCTGTAGATAATCATAGATTGCACACAAACCTATATAATCCTCCTCACACAAATATGGCTACTGGTGGATTCTGAGGGAGAAGCAGTAATTATCTTTAGTTGTGTGCCCATTGATGATCCCACCAGGCTCCACTGGACAGTTCAAAACTCATGGTCATAGTGATACCTCTGTTTATACTCAGTGGCTACAAAACCCAACAGAATGGATGTGGAAATATGAATTTTAGGGGAAAGTGGGGACTATTAAGGATGGAGGGAGAGTAGAAGAGGGTGGCAGTAAACAGAATGCACTATATATGTATGGGAGTGTCAAGAAAAATGTAGTAAAAGATTTTTAGTAGTAAATATGTTGAGGCTATTAGTCTAATAGAACTCCAGGCACTGGACTTTTCATTTACTGGATTATTTGGTAACTATATCTGTCACATTTTCCATTCCTTGAGTTTTATAAGACTTTGTATCAGAGTCTGTCTATTATTTCTGATGTAATCTGTTTTGCCTTGTTTTTCTCTCACTTTTATTCCTATCCCAAGCTAAACTTAGCTGTGTGCAGTCTATATAATCAATTATCTCTGAAACATTTTTTTCTCATTTATAAAATGTGCATGATTGACTACCGTGAAGATTTATTTTGAGTATTGATGCAAAATGCCCACCATGGTAGCTGCTTTGTATGAGGGTCCAAACAATTAACTGATATATTGGTTATATGTTTTTAAGTGAATAGCAGTAGCAGCAATCCAGTTCTTACAAAGATGATAGCAGCTCTGTGAACCATATCTAGAAAACCAGAAGAGGATAGCATCTAAATTTTATCTGGGGAGAAAATATAAACTTTTATAACACTATGAATATTTAGTGATGAGTTTTTCTTAATTGAAGTTTCTTGTTATGAAACTCTTGAAATCTTAAACTCTATAAGAAAGAGTACCAAAAGACTTAAGTGAAATTTGGTTGATTTTCTATAAAAAAAATTGCTAGAGAAAATAAAGGTTCTATACTGAGCTTACAATTGCAAGAATAGATAGGAATAACAAAGGGAGAGAGGTACTGGAGGGGAGGAGATAGATTGATTTGCTTGATTATTATTAATTGTATAAATTCCTTTTCTCATTGCAATTAAAGGAAGGGTTTGTTTTGGTTCACAGAATGAGAATGTGCTTCATCATGACAAGAAAGGTATGTAGGCCAGGCCACGAGTCTATTAGTAATATTGGTTACTAATTCAAAAAGCACCATGAGACAAATGCTACTGTCCCTTCCCACTCAAAAGGTAGTATCAGCTTCCCTTCTCCACTTTGGTCAGGTATAGGATCTTAGCTCATGAATACCAACCATATTTAAATTTCTTCCATGTTAAGCATATCTGGAAGGGTCTTTCTCTCTCTCTCTCTCTCTCTCTCTCTCTCTCTCTCTCTCTCTCTCTCTCTGTGTGTGTGTGTGTGTGTGTGTGTGTGTGTGTGTGTGTGTGTGGTGGTCATTCTAACTTCTATACTTCATGGTCAATGGATCTAAATATTAGAAGGCACATTTAAAAATCTGTAAGTGATTCTGTTGTATAGGTAGAGCCATAAAACAAAGCTTAAACCGGATAGAATCAACTTAGGACCTAGATGACACTAAATAAATAATTTTTCTCCATCAGTTTTCTGATGGAAAAGTATAGAAGATAAGCCACAGTATTGCTTATGTTGCTTATATGAACAATCATAAATCAAGTGTCTAGCAAAGTAGTTAGCATATAATGATCATTAAGCATCAGAGTGATAGTAACCTTCATTGTCAACTTGACAGAAGGCTTTGCCATTGTTGTAGAACTCCCTTAATGATTCTTGTGTGCAACGAGACTACATATCTCTGGCTTAACCTCTTAGTGTTTAAAATATGAATATTCTTTTATGATAAATCCACTGAATGTGTGTTTACTAAGTCTCTTCGTTTTACATAACACTCTCATAGTTCTGGGAATATATACACCAGTTAACAAGTTTCTTCCCTCATAGAGTTGACAATCCAGTAGGGGAGAGTGAATTATGAACAAAGAACAGATAAATTATAACTCTTAATGATGAGTATGAATACATACTTTACAGGAATAAACAGGATGTTGTTTTAGGGAGTAATGATACAATTAACTTCAAATAAAATGATCAAGGAAAACCTATATGGAGAAAGGGTTTGTAGGCTGAAATCTAAACATGCAAAAGAGATAGGAAAAAGCTTTAATTTCAATAGACCACATATTAAACATTCAGGTTATAGATAGTAATTAAAGAAAAATTCTTAATGTTTTGACCATATGATTCCATATTATGGGATTTAATTATTACAATATCAGTACTTACCAGTATAAGCATACTTAAATATTTTGAAAATAGACTTGGTAAGTTTTTAACTATAGTTGAAACAGTATAAAAGGATAAAATACTTGTAACAAAAGATAAAATACTTGTAGACATGATTATGTACAACACAATAATTACTGTATTTATGCATGTATGCACATATATATGCACACATATATATAAATACAGTAATAATTCTGTATTATATAGATACATATTAAAAATCTATATAGAAATAGATATAGATAGATATAGATATGTATCTATAACAAGACGAATGGCAATAAGACTTATTTTCGTTATTATAAAGGAAGAAACATGACACTTTTTCTTGGAGATCCTT
This sequence comes from Apodemus agrarius, assembly GCA_964023405.1. Classification (NCBI taxonomy): domain Eukaryota; kingdom Metazoa; phylum Chordata; class Mammalia; order Rodentia; family Muridae; genus Apodemus; species Apodemus agrarius. Next base: position 60,691,999 of record OZ030010.1, on the reverse strand, counting down.
CTACCTCGAAGATTTTTAAGGATTATTGACAGGTATCCAGCAAAACAGAGGTATGCAGTCACATTCCAACTCTGAGAAAAAGGAATAAATTAACAAGCTATGGCACTTCATATGGAGGAGTAACAGCCTAGATTTTTTACTTTTATTTTATTTTGTAGACTGTAGTATATTTATATTTCTCTTTCTTTTTCTTTCTCCAAATGCTATTATTTACCCTTCTCTGTTCCTCATCAAACTCACAGCCTCATTTTTCACTAATTGTTATTGCGTTTACATATGGATATATTTACACATATATATTCCTAAATATGACCTGTTCAGTCTGTATAATGTTACTTGTGCCTATGGCTTCAGGGCTGACCATTTGTCACTGGATGCCAATTGGTATGTGCTTTTCTGGGGGAAGACCACCTCTCTTATTCCCAGCTTTCCTTAGTTGTAGGGATGAGGTAGCATAGGGTGTTCTCTGTCTACTTTGTCATGTGTATTGGTGTCATCTTGGTTCACTCAAATTTGGACAGTCATGTTTTGAAAGCAAGTTTTATGTGTATAACTTCTGATTAAGTATTAATCTCACAGAAAACTATGAGACTCCTGAACATTTATTGACTTGCAATCCTTCCTCCCAGAGGAAGAGTTTCACGCTACCCTAAGAAATCATGCAAGAACAGCCGCCATCTTCCCTCAGGTCACTGCCAACTGCCTGCCGGCAGCTGGGTTCAGGTTCGTGGACAGAGACTTAGCCTAGCAATGAATACCTGGTCAGACCTTGCTGACCCCCAGAGCCAAAGGAGATCGGCAGGAGCTCTGTGCACCTGCAGCTCAGAGGCTGTCTCTGATTGCTGGGGACCTGCTCGCATGCTTACAGCAGGCGACCATCTTCCCTCGGGTCACTGTGGACTGCCTGCTGGCAGCTGGGTTCAGGTGCGTGGACAGAGACCTAGCCTAGCAACGAATACCCGGTCAGCCTCTTGCTGGCCCCCAGAGCCAAAGGAGGTTGGTGGGAGGTCTGTGCACCAACAGCTCGGCAGTGCACACAGAGCCAGATCAGCTTGGCAGGCGACCTCTGCGCCAACCCGCGTGGGCACCAACCTGCTAGGGGGTCTGTGCCTGGAGTATAGCCAGAGGCTGACATCTTGCCTCAGGACACCACAGACAGCTAACATGACAGAGCCCTGTGGACTGAGAGCACTACCATCTAGGTTCTAGCAGCCCAACCAGAGAACCTCCAGTCCTGTAGGGAATCCAGTGGTTAGACAGAGCCCTGAGACCCACCACCATTTTGGAGCTGGTGGCCTGAACAGGTGACCATAGAGAACCAACAGAGGAGCCCAGGTCACCATAAAGATCTAATAGACTAGCCCAGATCGGTGGAGGAAAAAAAAATCTGATTCTTAAGAGCTGGGAACTAGGCAGGCCAGGAGGAGTCTGCAGGAGGCCAATTGCAGCGAGCCTCATGAAGACTTAAATCAGGCCCTGCAGAAGTGAGGAGGTAACTGGGTGCCCAGTAACTGAAACCTCCTGGTCTCCATCTTGGGAGCTAGGACACCCTCTATGACAGCAGCGCCAAACGCCAGGCTCACAGGAGCTTCAAACACCAACCACTAACAACAAGACCAACTAACTCCAGAGATAAACAGATGGCAAAAGGCAAACGTAGGAACATTACTAACAAAAATCAAGGCAATATGACAGTATCTGAACCCAATTCGCCAACCACAGCAAGTCCTGGATACCCCAACACACCAGAAAAACAAGAGCTGGATTTAAAAGCACTGGTCATGATGCTGCTAGAGGAACACAAAAAAAGACATAAACACATCTCTTAAAGAAATGCAGGGGAACATCAATAGGGTAGAAGCTCTTACAATGCAAACACAAAAATCACTTAAAGAACTCCAGGAGAATACAGAACAACAGACAGAAGGCAATAAAGGGGAAATGAGAAAATTACTTAAAGAAATGCAGGAGAACTTGAACCAACAGGCAGAAGTCATGAAAGAAGAAACACAAAAATATCTTAAAGAATTGCAAGAAAACACAAACAAACAAATGAAGGAACTGAGCAAAACCATCCAAGATCTGATCACAGAGGTAGAAACAACTAAGAAATCACAAAAGGAGGCAACTTTGGAGATAGAAAACCTTGGGAAGAAATCAGGGGTCGTAGATGCAAATATCAACAACAGAATACAAGAGATAGAGGTAAGAATCTCAGATGCTGAAAATACCATAGTAACCATTGACTCCACAGTCAAAGAAAACACAAAATGCAAAAGGCTTGTAACCCAAAACATCCCGGGAAATCCAGAAAACAATGAGAAGACCAAACCTAAGGATTATAGGGATAGATGAGAGTGAAGATCTACAACGTAAAGGGCCAGAAAATATCTTCAACAAAATTATGAAAGAAAACTTCCCCAACCTAAACAGACAGATGCCCATGAACATACAAGAAGCCTACAGAACTCCAAACAGACTGGACCAGAACAGAAATATCTCCCGTCACATAATAATCAAAACCCCAAATGTACTAAACAAAGAAAGAATATTAAAGGCAGTAAGAGAAAAAGACCAAGTAACATATAAAGGAAGACCTATCAGAATCACACCAGGCTTCTCTCCAGAAACCATGAAAGCTAGAAGATCCTGGGCAGATCTCATGCAGACCCTAAAGGAACACAAATGTCAGCCAAGACTACTATACCCAGCAAAACTCTCAATCAACATAGATGGAGAAATCAAAATATTACATGGAAAGACCAAATTTACACAATATCTTTCCACTAACCCAGCTCTACAAAGGATAATAGGAGGAAAACTCCAATACAAGGAGGGAAACTGCACTCAAGAAAAAGCAAGATAGTAACCTTCTTCCATCAAACACAAAAGAAGATAACCACTCAAATACAAAAACAACATCAAAAATGACAGGAAGAAATAATCACTATTCCTTAATATCTCTTGACATCAATGAACTCAATTCCCCTATAAAAAGACATAGACTAACAGACTGGATACGGAAACAGGACCCTACATTTTGCTGCATACAGGAAACACACCTCAGAGTCAAAGACAAACACTACCTTAGAGTAAAAGGCTGGAAGAAATTTTTGCAAGCAAATGGTCGCAGGAAGCAAGCTGGATTTTATTAGATTAGCCATTCTAATATCAGATAAAATAGACTTTCAACCCAAAGTCATCAAAAGAGACACAGAAGGTCACTTCTTGCTAGTCAAAGGAAGAATCCACCAAGAAGAACTCACAATTCTAAATATCTACGCTCCAAATGCAAGGGCAACCTCATTCATAAAAGAAACTTTACTAAAGCTCAAAGCACACATTGCACCTAACACAATAATTGTGGGGGACCTCAACACTCCACTATCCTCAATGGATCATCAGGAAAACAGAAACTAAACAGGGACACAGGGAAACTCATTGAAACTTTGAACCAAATGGATTTAACAGATATATATATATATATATATATATATATATATATATATATAACATTTCATCCTAAAGCAAAAGACTATACCTTTTTCTCAGCGCCTCATGTTACCTTTTCCAAAATCGACCATATAATTGGTCACAAGACAGACCTCAACAAATATAAAAAGATCGAACTAATCCCATGCCTCCTATTGGATCACCATGGACTAAGAGTGTTCTTCAATAGCAACAAAAACAACAGAAAATCCTCATACATGTGGAGGCTGAACAATATTCTACTCAATGATACCTTAGTCAAGGAAGAAATAAAGAAAGAAATCAAAGACTTTCTAGAATTTAATGAAAATGAAGGTACAACATACCCAAATCTATGGGACACAATGAAAGCAGTGCTAAGAGGAAAACTCATAGCCCTGAGTGTCTCCAAAAAGAAACAGGAGAGAGCATACACTAGCAACTTAGTGGCACACCTGAAAGCTCTAGAACAAAAAGAAGCAATTTCACCCAGGAGGAGTAGAAGACAGGAAATCATCAAACTCAGGGCTGAAATCAATCAAGCTGAAACAAAGAGAACCATACAAAGAATCAACAAAACCAGGAGCTGGTTCTTTGAGAAGATCAACAAGATAGATAAACCTCTAGCCAGACTTACCAAAGGGCACAGGGACAGTATTCAAATGAACAAAATTAGAAATAAAAAGGGAGATATAACAACAGAAATTGAGGAAATTAAAAAAAAACCATCAGATCCTACTATAAAAGCCTATACTCAACACAACGGGAGAATCTGGAGGAAATGGACAATTTTCTAGACAGATACCAAATACCAAAATTAAATAAGGATCAAATAGATCATCTAAACAGACCCATAAGCCACAAAGAAATAGAAGGGTCATAGAAAGTCTTCCAACCAAAAAAAGCACAGGACCAGATGGTTTTAGTGCATAATTCTATCAGACCTTCAAAGAAGTCCTAATACCAATACTCTTCAATCTATTTCACAAAGTAGAAACAGAAGGAACACTATCCAACTCATTCTATGAAGCCACAATTACCCTGATACCAAAATCACACAAAGACCCAACTAAGAAAGATAACTTCAGACCAATCTCCCTTATGAATATCGATGGGAAAATACTAAATAAAATACTTGCCAACTGAATCCAAGAACACATCAAAACGATCATTCACCATGATCAAGTTGGCTTCATCCCAGGGATGCAGGGATGGTTCAATATATGGAAATCCATCAACGTAATCCACTATGTAATCAAACTCAAAGAAAAAAACCACATGGTCATCTCATTGGATGCTGAAAAAGCATTTGACAAAATTCAGCATCCTTTCATTCTAAAAGTCTTGGAAAGAACAGGAATTCAAGGCCCATATCTAAACATAGTAAAAGCAATTTACAGCAGACCAATGGCCAACATCAAAGTAAACTGAGAGAAACTTGAAGCAATCCCACTAAAATCAGGGACTAGACAAGGCTGTCCCCTCTCACCATATCTCTTCAATATAGTACTTGAGGTACTAGCTAGAGCAATTCGACAAAGTAAGGAAGTCAAAGGAATACAAATTGCAAAGAAAGAAGTCAAACTATCACTATTTGCAGATGATATGATAGTATACTTAAGTGATCCAAAAAAATCCACCAGAGAACTCCTACAGCTGATAAACAACTTCAGCAAAGTGGCTGGTTATAAAATCAACTCAAGCAAATCAGTAGCCTTCCTATAAGCAAAGCATAAGCAGGCCGAGAAAGAAATTAGGGAAATGACACCCTTCACAATAGCCACAAACAATATAAAGTATCTTGGTGTGACTCTAACCAAACAAGTGAAAGATTTATATGAAAAAACTTCAGGTCTCTGAAGAAGGAAATTGAAGACCTCAGAAAATGGAAAAATCTTCCATGCTCGTGGATTGGCAGGATTAATATAGTTAAAATGGCAATCTTGCCAAAAGCAATATACAGATTCCACGCAATCCCCATCAAAATTCCAACTCAGTTCTTCATAGAGTTAGAAAGAGAAATTCTCAAATACATCTAGAATAACAAAAAAACCAGGATAGCTAAAACAATCATCAACAGTAAAAGAACTTCTGGGGGAATCAATATCCTGGACCTCAAGCAATACTACAGAGCAGTAGTGTTAAAAACTGCATGGTATTCGTACAGTGACAGGGAACTGGATCAATGGAATAGGATTGAAGATCCAGAATTGAACCCACACATATATGGCCAATTGATCTTCGACAAAGGAGCTGAAAACATCCAGTGGAAAAAAGATAGCCTTTTCAACAAATGGTGCTGGCTCAACTGGAGGTCAACATGCAGAAGAATGAGAATTGATCCACTCTTATCTCCTTGCACTAAGCTCAACTCCAAGTGGATCAAGGACCTCTACATAAAACCAGACAAACTAAAACTAATAGAAAAGAAACTGGGGAAGACCCTTGAGGACATTGGCTCAGTGGGAAAATTCCTGAACAGAACACCAATAGCTTATGCTCTAAGATCCAGTATAGACAAATGGGACCTCATAAAATTACAAAGTTTCTGTAAGGCAAAAGACACTGTCAAAAGGATAAATTGGCAACCTGCAAATTGGGAAAAGATCTTCACCTACCCCACATCCAACAGAGGCCTAATATCCAATGTATACAAAGAACTCAAGAAGGTAGACCCCAGAAAACCAAATAACCCTATCCAAAAATGGGGTACAGAGCTAAACAAAGACTTTTCACCTGAAGAAATTCGGATGGCTGAGAAACACCTTAAAAAATGGTCAACATCATTAGTCATTAGAGAAATGCAAATCAAAAAAACCCTGAGATTTCACCTCACACCAGTCAGAATGGCTAAGATTAAAAACTCAGAAGACATCAGGAGTTGGCGAGGATGTGGAGAAAGATGAACACTCCAGGTGGGACTACAAGCTGGTACAACCACTCTGGAAATCAGTCTGGCAGTTCCTTAGAAAACTGGACATGAGTTTTTAATCTTAGCCATTCTGACTGCTGTGAGTTGGAATCTCAGGGTTGTTTTGATTTGCATTTCCCTGATGACTAATGATGTTGAACATCTCTTAAGGTGTTTCTCGGCCATCTGAATTTCTTCTGGTGAAAATTCTTTGTTTAGCTCTGTACCCCATTTTTTGATAGGGGTTTTGGTTCTTTGGGGTCTAACTTCTTGAGTTCTTTGTATATATTGGATATTAGCCCTCTGTCGGATGTGGGGTTGGTGAAGATCTTTTCCCACTTTGTTGGTTGTTGTTTTGTCCTTCTGACAGCGTCCTTTGCCTTGCAGAAACTTTGTAATTTTATGAGGTCCCATTTGTCAATTCTTGATCTTAGTGTGCAAGCTACTGGTGTTCTGTTCAGGAGATTCCACCTCATACCAGTCAGAATGGCTAAGATTAAAAACTCAAGAGACAACAAGTGCTAGCGAGGATGTGGAGAAAGAGGAACACTCCTCCACTGTTGGTGGGATTGCAAAATGGTAAAGCTACTCTGGAAATCAGTTTGGCGGTTCCTCAGAAAATTGGGCTTGTCACTTCCAGAGGACCCTGGCATACCACTCCTGGGCATATACCCAGAGGATTCCCCTGCATACAATAAAGACACATGCTCCACTATGTTTATAGCAGCCTTGTTTATAATAGCCAGAAATTGGAAGGAGCCCAAATATCCCTCAAAGGAGGAATGGATACAGAAAATGTGGTATATTTATACAATGGAATACTACTCAGCAATTAAAAATAATGAATTCATGCAATTTGTAGGTACATGGTTAGACCTGGAAAATATCATCCTGAGTGAGTTAACCCAATCACAAAAGAATACACATGAAATGCAATCACTGATAAGTGGATATTAATGAGCCCAGAAGCCCTACATAGTCAAGGCACAATTAGCAAGTCAAATGATTCCCAAGAAGAAAGGAGAGGACCCTGGGCCTGTAAAGATTTTATCCAGTTTTGTAGAGAAACCGTGGGGGGAGGGGGAATGATTGGGGAATAGTTGGGGGGGAGGAATTATGGGACGTATGGTGGGGGGAACTGGGAAAGGGGAAAGCTTTTGGAATGTAAACATAGAATATAGAAAATAAAAATTAAAAAACAGAAAAAAAAAGAAAACTGGACATGATACTTCCGGAGGACCCAGCCATACCACTCCTGGGAATATACCCAGAAGATTCTCCAGCATACAGTAAGGTTACATGCTCCGCTCCACTATGTTCATATCAGCCTTATTTATAATACCTGGAAAGAACCAAGATGTCCCTCAACAGAGGAATGGATACAAAAAATGTGGTATATATACACAATGGAATACTATTCAGCCATTAGAAACAATGAATTCATGAAATTCTTAGAGAAATGGATGGAGCTGGAGAATGTCATACTAAGTGAGGTAACCCAGTCTCAAAAGAATACCTATGGTATGCAGTCACTGATAAGTGGCTATTAGCCTAGAATCTTGGGACACCAAAGACACAATTCACATACCAAATGATGTTTGACAAGAAGAAAGGAGTAGACACTGGTGCTGGAAAGGATCAAAGCATCAGTGTAGGGGAATACCAGAATAGTGAAGTGGGAAGGGGTGGATGAGGGAGCAGGGGAAGGGAAAAGGGCATGTGGGACCTTTGGGGGGTGGGGAACCAAAAAAGGAAATGAAATGTAAATATAGAATATATCCAAGAATAAAAAAATTTAAAAAAAAAGAAAAAAGGCCGGGCGGTGGTGACGCACGCCTTTAATCCCAGCACTTGGGAGGCAGAGGCAGGTGGATCTCTGAGTTCGAGGACAGCCTGGTCTACAAAGTGAGTTCCAGGACAGCCAGAGCTACACAGAGAAAACCTGTCTCAAAAAACCAAAAAAAAAAAATCATGCAAGCTTCCAAAGCAGGGAAGCATACAATATTCCTATGTTGGTATGATGCCTATGAATCACATCAATGACCAGCATGGTAAGGTAACACTGACAGTGCAGTAGTGGCATACACACACACACACACACACACACACACACACACACATATTGCTGATAATCAATAGCTTTCTCAATAGGATTTCAGACCCACTCAACAAGAGAGAAAGCTTAGCAAGTTACTCCATGCTAGTGAAGTCATGGTTATTGGGCAAGAATATACAATTGCTACTTTACCAAACCAACATATTCCTTAACAGCAATCTGAACATTTATCCTTGTACATTACAGGAAAAAAAACCCTTATGCAGTTCTTTCAATCAAATTAGAAAAGAAAGAGTGTGAGAAAGGTCATAAGGTACAATGATAGAGTGAGCAGATAAAATAGGCTTTACCAATTATATAGAGACCCAAAGCTCACAAATTTTTCTCAAGGTGTCTACCACAGTTCACTACCACAAATTTATGGTTGTGTTAGAAATATGTAAAAGTATATTCAATTTTTACCAAAAGAGGATTCCAAGGACTATTTGCGTGACATTTATAAAAATAAACAAGGCAATAATCTGCCACATTTTCATAGATACTTACATCCCTTACCTTATACAAAGTGCATAATTTGTTCTTATAGCATTCCTCTTGATTAGTGCTTTTGTAGAATGTAAATAGCTTTTGAAATAGTTTCAATAAAATATCATCTACCATGGAAAGTGGTATTTGCCCATCCAGTGTCTCTAGTTCCCCAATATCATGATCCTTCTGAAATAAAAACTGCTCATTGGGCCCACAAGGAATATTATGGCCCTTGATGACAATGAATTAAATAAACTGAAAAACATGGGGCAATGAAAAACATTGCCAAAAATAAACCAATAAGAGGACTTCAAAATCCTTATATACAGACTTGCATGCCTGTAATCTCTACTACTTAGGAGACTGAAGCAAGGGGATCATGAGTTTGAGGCCAGATTCTGTCTCAAAATGTAAGTGAAAAATGAAGAAAAACATTTGAAATAAGTTCAAGATAAGAAAAAAATGCTAAAATAAAAACATGGTACTCTACATTTTGGTGGGTTGTGGCTTTCTGTAACAGAATCCATCTGTTGCAAAATAAAAGCTTCTTTGATTAGGGGTGAGAACTACATTTATAAATTGTTACAACAATAAGTAATTGCTTGTTTTATTTTTATGTTTGAGACAGGGTCTCATCATATAGTCCTTGACTGGTCTGAAGCTCACCATATAGACCAGGCTGGCCTCAGACTCATAGATATCTACCTGTGTCTGCTTCCAGCTTTCTCAAAGGCGAGTGTCACCAGAACAACAGCAGGCTTGCTGAAGTGGATATATGCACAGGAGATGTGGGGCCTCAACCTTACACAAAAACTAGACAATTAATGAATGCTGAGAGCAGGACAATTAGTCCTCCTCATGGTAATAAGACATCAATTGGATATCCAATTCCTAATGATTTGCCTTGAAAACATACATGCAAGTAACACTGCACAGACTAAACATGGTATATTTATGTTTTTAGGAAAATCTGTACATAACAACCATTAATGAAAAAAGAGGTCTTGCATTTGAAAGAGAGCAATGGGAGGTATCTAATAGGGTGTGGAGAGAGGGAAGAGAAGGAGGAAATTATTATCTCAAAAACTGGAGTGATTAAAAATGAGCAAGCAAAGGAAAAAAGAGCAAGTATTTAGGATAGTTAGAAGTAAGATTTGTTTAGGAAAATGGCAGAGGTAGATTCTCCTCTAAGATCTGTGACTTCCATCCATAAATGATAGGCTAGGTTTAACATACCAAGCGATCATACTCTTCTCTTGAGTAGGCCTTATAAGTCCATTTATACAGCTACTGGTTACTCACAAGATAAAATAGCTACCAGTGTACCCCATGAGCTATCTTGCTGAGCCAGTCATTGTTATGGCTTATAGGCTTTGCAGTTGCATAGAATTATCCTTTGCTATTCTCCTTTGGCAGCTTGAGTTATGACTGGTGCTATGAAAGCTAGTCCTCAGGTATGAAGCTTCCAGATCACTTCACACTGTATTTCTCTAAGTCTTTTGTATGAAGTATTTGGTGTGCTCATCACCAGGGTCTTACCTTCAAATACTGGGAAAGAGCAAGAGCAATGGCAATGTTTTCATTGTTTTCAGTCTCTTAAATCCCCTTAACAATCATAAGGGATTTTTCACATGTATGGAGCTGAAGCTTTTATAGATTGTCTATGGCTCTCGCAGAGAAAACCATTATCAATCTTTATGTCATATCTTCATTTGTTAACATATTAAATAATCTTTCTCTATGAGTTTCTCAAACATTCTGTTATTTATCCCCATGTCCCTTTTCTCCCTCTGTATTACCCTTTTTCCTCCCTACCCAAATTCCTCCCTCCCATTTTCCCATTTTCCTATGCATTGTACCTGTGTCATATTATCATCCTCTCTAGAGTTCGAATTTATCTTTATCCTAACATTTTCCCTTTTTTTTCTGACTTCAATTTACTATAGGTTATGTGATCAAACCTAAAGATTCATAGTTTCCAAATGAGAGAGAATATAAATGTGGTGTTTTCCATTCTGGGTTTGGATTACCTTTCTCAGTATAATATTTTTCAGTTCCTTTAATTTACCACAATTTTCATGTTTCTTACACATAAATAGAATTACAATGTGTATGTGTACCACATTCTCATTATCCATTAACTAGTTGAATGGTATTTGGAAAAAATGAAGAAACTACATGCCTCTGGGATGGCTAACACCAAAGGATACATCTATAATTTACCTTCTATGCTTAAGTTTCAGGGACCATCATGGAAAAGTGGGCAGAAATGCTTTAAAATTCAGAAGACCAAGATACCTGCTATGAGATAATACCTTCTAGACATAATAGGGAAGCTGCACACGTGAAATATAAAAAATATGCTTGCCTAAACAATATCTATGTAAAGACATCAGTTGACATACTAGCGTGGATAGAGAAAATTATAGAAGAGGTTTCCAATTTGAAAGGTAGTGGGCTCTTCTTTTGTTGTCTTATTGCTCTAGTTAGAACTTTGAGGAGATCAAGGGGACACAAGTTGGAAAAAAAGAAGTCAAAGTATCACTATTTGCTGATGATATGATAGCATACATAAGTGACCCCAAAAATTCTACCAGAGAACTTTTACAACTGATAACTTCAGCAAAATGGCAGGATATAAAATTGACACAAATGAATCAGTAGCCTCCCTTTTGTAGCCACAAATGATAAATGGACTGAGAAAGAAAATATGGAAACAACATCCTTCACAATAGTCACAAATAATATAAAATATCTTGTGAAACAAGTGAAAGATCTGTATGAAAAGAACTCCAGGTCTCTCAAGAAAGAAATTGAAGACCTCAGAAAAATGAAGTGATCTCCCATGCTCATATACTGATAGGATTAATATAGTAAAAATGGTCAACCTACCAAAAGCAATCTAAAGATTCAATGCAATTCCTATCAAAATTCTAACAAAAATTTCCCAGATATGGAAAAAGCAATTCTCAATTTTATATGGAAAAACAAACAAAAAAATACAGGATAGCAGAAATAATTCTTAACAATAAATGAACTTTTGGGGGAATCACCATTCCTGAACTCAAGCTGTAATACAAAGAAATACTGATAAAAACTGCATGGTATTGGTATAGAGACAGACAAGTTGATCAATGGAATAGAACTGAAGACCCAGAAATAAAACCACAAATGCATCGACACTTGATCTTTGACAAAGAAGACAAAAAAATATTATAAAGTAAGCATCTAAAATAAACAGTGCTGGTCTAACTGGCAGTCAGTATGTAGAAAAATGAAAATAGATCCATATTTGTTACCTTGCACAAAGCTCAAGTCCAAGTGGATCAAGGACCTCAACATAAAACCAGATACACTGAATCTAAGAGAAGAGAAAGTGGGAAAGAGCCTTGAATTCATTGAAAGAAGAAACCAATCAGGGGAGGCAGAGGGAGGGAGGGATCTGGGTGGAATAGGGAAGGGAGAGAGGAAAAGGGCAACATGATCAAGTATTGTGGGGGCAGACAGGAGAGAATCCCTGAAGGCCAGCAGAATGAAGGTAAATATGCAACCTTGGGGGTGGGATGTGGAGGGACCCTATAGAAAATATGAGAGAACTTGAAGGTGGGAGACTCTCAGAACTCAAAGGGAGGGATCTTAGACACAGTAGGGAGAGGGGACTTGTAGAATCCACCTCCAGTAGAAAGACAGGACATCAAGTGGTGGGATGGGATTGGCAACCCACTGTCAAAACCTCTAACCCAGAATTGTCGCTGTCTAAAAGGACTGCTGGGACAAAAATGGAGACCAGACTGAGGGAAAGGTGGTCCAGTGACCAGCCCAACTTAGGATCTATCTCAAGGGGAGGCTCCAAGGCCTGACACTATTGATGCTATGGTATGCTTTTAGACAGGAGTCTAGCATGGCTGTCCTCGCAGAGGCCCAAGAAGCAGCTGACTAAGACAGAAGCAGATATTCACACCCAACCAATGGACAGAAATCAGGGAGGCTGTGGTTGAATTAGGGTAAGACTGGAAGAAGCTGAGAAGGGTGACCCCACAGCAGTCTCAACTAACCCCTGAGATCTCTCAGAGACTGAGTCACCAGCCAGGCCGTATATACTAGCTGGTCTGAGGACCTTGACACACATACAGCAGATGTGTATTTGTGTTCTGGTCTGGCTTCAGCAGGAGAAGATGGGCTGAACTCGCAATAAACTTGCCCCAGGAAGTGGGGAGGCCTGGACGTGGACAATTCTAGTGGGGGCATTCTCTAGGAGCTGGGGGTGGGAGGAGGAAGAATGGAATGAGAGACTGTGACAAGGCAAAGAGGGAGGCAGTCAATGGACTGTAAAAAAAATTATAAGTAATAAAAATAAAAATTAAAAAAAATGAAAGTGAGTGGGAGGCATAGGAGAGGCTGGAGAGGAAGTGGAAACTACTTAAATAATGTAAATATAGCACTCATCTATGAAATTGTCAAAAAAGAAATAATAAATTAAAAATACATATTTATCCTGAAAAGAATAATGGTAACAAAGAAAAGCTATGCTCACACGTAATAATAAATTATAAATGGTTTAAGAATTATTGACATAATACAGCAGAAAAGAGTTACATTGTCAGATAAAGTCTATTTCAGATTAAAATAGTCACTAAATGAGGAATATGAGTTTAGACAAGTCAGTATCTTTGTGCTTAAGCTGTTGGATGTGAAAAATAGAATAGATGTTCAATATATACCTGTTTCATAAGACCTTATAAATAGATAGCAAAGAAAAGAGTAATAAAGGATTTTCTAAAGACAAAAAATTGCAAATAGCAGGGCGGTGGTGGCGCATGCCTTTAATCCCAGCACTCAGGAGGCAGAGGCAGGCAGATTTCTGAGTTTGAAGCCAGCCTGGTTTACAGAGTGAGTTCCAGGACAGCCGGAACTACACAGAGAAACCCTGTCTCAAAAAAACAAAACAACAAACAAACAAACAAAAAACCAAAAAATTGCAAATAAATATAACTGATTGCTATAATTGTAAGAGATTTCAACTGAACCTTTAAACACTGCAATAATCAAGATTAAATGAGTATCAGTAATTAGGAAGGATGAGGTATACATACAGAAGAAAATAAATGCTTGGTTCCTTTCATTTTACTAGACTACTCTTGTCTGTATACTCTAGTACCACTGTAGGATGTTAATGTGCAATAAATATAGTTTTGTAAGCCCACTTGCTCTTATCCTCAAATGCAAAATGGTAATTACATTATTGATCATTTATTATGCAGCAGACACTTTTATGTTCATGACTTGATTTTGTAATTACAGGAATTGGAAAAAAGGGATTTTATATATGTTAATAATAAAGAAATGGTGATCCACTGAAGCATAATACCTTGCACACAGTCACAGCTAACAATATAGAAAAAAACTGATTCTAGGGAAAACTAAAATCATTTTAGGGAACTGATAGGGAAAACTGGATTTTAACATGTAGAATAACATAATTAAATCCTTATCTTTCCTTCTGCACAAAACTCAAGTGGAAATTGGTTAAGGTCTTAAACATAAGACCAGAAACTCAAATTACTAGAAGAAAGTGTAAGAAGCACATTTCAACTTAAAAGCACACATAATGATTTTCTTAATAACACTCTAGTAGCTTAAAAAGTGATACCAACAATCAACAGATGGGATCCCATGAAACTGGGAAGTTTCTGTACAGGAAAGAAAACAAGTAAAGGATCAGTCCACAGAATGGGGAAAAGTCTTTGCCAGCTACTTATCTGAAACTTATCTGGCAGAGAATTAGTATCTAGACTACACCACATTTTCACCTTTAGATGTAGAAAAGGTCTTTAAGAAACCCAAATACCCTTTCACGACATAGTGGACAAATTTCAACATAATAATAGCAATATAAACAAGCCTATAGCCAGTATAATATTAAATGGAAAATGACTCAAAAGGATTTCCTCTATTGTCAGGCACCAGATAAATATATCCATTATTTCCTCTTGTAGTGCTTGAAATTTCTGTTAAAGTAATAAGACAAGTGAGGAGAAAAATAAGAAGGAAAGAAGGCAAAGTATCCTTATTTATACATGATATAATTCTCTATATAAGTGAACCTGGACTCTACATTAGAAAATTCGTACAGCTAATAAAACATTGTGCAAAGTGTAATGATATAAAATTAATATAAAATAAGTAGCCTTCCTGTTTTATTTTATACAAATAAAAGACACACCAAAATAAATAAATAAATAAAATGCTATTCACAATAGCCTCAAAAGTATCTTGGAATAAGTAAATGAAGCAAAGTTAGTGAAAGCCTTCTACAATGAAAACTTTAATGCACTGAAAAAATTTAAAATGATAACAAAAGTTGAAAAGAACTCTTATGCTCATGGATTGATAGGATTAATATTATGTAAATGGATACTGTATTAATGGCAGTCTACAGGTTCAACAAAATTCCCAGCAAATTATTCACAAAAATTGAAAAATAGCTTAAAAATTTCCAAGTAGCCCAACAATACTAAACAACAAATATACTGTTAGAGGTATCAGTATTCTTGATTTTAAGTTGTAATACAGAGCCCTAGTAATGTAAACAATATGGTACTGACATAAAACAAACACATTGATCAACAGAATAGAATCGAGGACCCAAATATAAGCATAGATTTCACACCTATCTAATATTTGAAAAGACAGAATCTTTAGGAAATGATTATCATCAAACTTCATAACTTCATGTAGAATAATTTACCCTGCACAAAAGAATCCTAAATAGATCAAGATCCATCCGCTACATGAAACTTGATACCATGAATCTGTTAGAGGATAAAGTAGGTAATGAAATTCTACTTAAAGGCACAGGAAAGGATTTTCTGAATAGGAACCCAGTGGAACAGGCATTAGCACCTACCTATAAGTGTTAAATGGAACATTTTGAAACTTAAAAGATTCTGTGCAGTGAAGGACACCATCATTTGAGTGAAGAGGCATCCGACAGAATAGGAGAAAATCTACCAACTATTCATCTGAGGGTTAATATCTAGAATATAAAAACCTCAAAATATGAACACCAAACAAGCAAACAAGCAAACCAAAAACTTGACAAAACATAGGCATAGACCTAGACAAAAATTCTCAAAAGAATAAACACAAATGAATGAGAAATTACAAGAATGCTTAATATTGCTAGCCATTGTAGAAATATAAATTGAAAGTATTCTGAGATTTTTATCTTATACCAGTCAGAATAGCTAAGACCAACAAAACAAATGCTGGAATGGGTATCAGAAAATAAGAAATTTTGTTCACTGTGGAAGTTCAAACTTGTGTGGCCACTAGTCAAGCTTGGGGCTCTTCAAAAAGCTAGAACTATATCTGCCATGTGTTTCATCTGAACCACACTTGGGTATAGCATTAAGGTATTTGATCAGCAATGTTTATTGCTCCTCTAATGACAATAAGTCCTCTAACTGAAGAAATCTATATGTTCATCCAATGAACTGACAATGAAAATGTGGTGCAAGAAAATGGGAATTTGAAATTCATAGGTAAATGGACAGAGCAGGAAGTCATTCTAAATGTGGCAAAAAGAGAAAAACTGCATGTTCCCATTTATATACAGAAGCTAGATTTAAATGTGTTTATGTTGGAGTATGCATACCTGTCAGAAAAAGAGTAATGGACATTGGGGTGGAGATTTCAAGGAAAAGAGATAGGACACAAGTGGCATGAAGAGGAAAAGGGGGAATAATATTATAGGTAGGGTCAAATGGGGGAAGAATAGGAGTAGGGTAAAGGAAAGAATATGAGGAAATACAACTAGCATTAAAGAATTCTGGAAATGCCACATGAAAACCTATTACTGTAGAGGTTTTATTTTTCTAGAAATGTACTTGTATATAAATAAAAGAAGTTTAAATTGAGACACCTGCTCTCTTAGAGTCCATATAATATCAAATTAAAATAAAACAGTGCTACATATAGGTTATCTCTTTTCATATGTTTGTTCAGGAGCATCCCATATACCACCAGTATCTTACAAACTATTCTTGATTACCCTCCAGAACGTGATGGCAAGACCCTATTGCTAAAGATAATACATATTTGTGTCATAGGACATGGGGAAACCAAACTGGTGCTAACTTGGAGGCTTCATCTCTATTGGGTAGATTTCATAGTTTTAAAGGGTTCTATGCATATAAAAAGAAAAAAGAAATTAACAATTACCCAAGTGTGAACCCTCATAGCTGCAAAAAAATCACAAAGTTGACAAGATATAAACATTGGTATAATAGTGGCACAAATACTATGGGACTCACCAACTACTTTCAAATTGGATATAAAGCACTCCACAGGACTGAACCCATGCCTGCCAATGTTAACTTTGCCAAAACATCATGTTTGGAAAGGACATAGCACCTAAGGGAAAGCCTAATAATAATCTTACTTTGTTGCCACAGTACTAAACTCCCTCAATTTCTTATCTTTATGCACATAGATTAGGGCACCTCTCAACTCTCATCAGATATATAGACTTACTACTGCTCAGTATGTATAAAGAAAGAGACTGGCATTCTCAGGTGTAAATAACATCAATATTATATCCTCTCCCCCTGAAGGCTCAGTGGTCATCACAAAAGAGAAATTCGAAAGATTATAATAGCTAGTGGAAGTCTGATGTACAACAGTATGTGACATATGGTAACATTGTGCACATATGAACCAGCATTAGTTGTGACTACATGACCAAGACCAAAATCAAGGCAAGTAAATTCCCAGCAGGGGTAGTGCAAGGATTCATGAATTTCCTCCTCTCAGGAGCTATTGGCAGTTGATGGATGCTAGGGATGGAAATTATGTTTTCACCAAGGATGAAGTCCCTGGGTTGTTACCCATGTTTCTGTATATGGTACTACAACCATGCATATATAGGCAACACTATGTGGACTTTGTGAGTTAACAAAAAATAAGAGCAAATGAACTTGAGAGGGAAATATGGTGTAGGGAATAGAAAGGAAATGGAGATGAGGAAATCAGGGCTATAATTTATTAAAACACACACCTGCATAACATTGTTAATAAAATTATCTTTTGAAAAATGATCTGAGGTTAGGAAAGGAATCTGCTAGGGGGAATATGGGGAAGTTGGGATAGGGAATGGGGGGTAGATGTAATCATGTTCTATTGTATATATAAATAAAATCCTCAAAAATAAATGAAATAAAATAACTAATATGAAAGAGATGTTTATGAACAGAAGAATGAACACCATTATATCATTTCTGTCAATAAATGTAGATACTTGATCAAAGTAAAGTAAAAATCAAATATGTCTTATTTTCTTCTGACATTCTGACATGTCTAAACTTTAGGTTACTTTATTTTAAAATCACAGATACAATTTGCCTATAGCAAATCTAGAAAAGGTAGAGTTACTATTCAGGCCCACTGTTTCTCTCACAAATACAGACTATGTATGTAGTACATACACAATGCATAAACTTTGTCAGTACTCCCAAGTATCTAAACGTTTAAAAATGACAGATTTTGTTCTGAGGAAATGGTTTAGTGAGGAAAAAGTGCTTGTTGCCAAGCCTGAAGACCTGACTTTGATTTACAGGACTCACATGGTGGAAAGAGAATATTGAATCTTTCAAGTTGTCTTCTGACCTCCATAGGTGCACCTTGGTATAAACAGGCCCACATACATATATCATGAATGCAAGCACACATTATGCACACATATAAATAAATAAACAAGTAGATGTATTATAAATACTTTAAAAATCCAATGTCTTTCTCCTGAAGTCTCCCATCCTGCAGACTACAATGAGTATTTCCAATTTAAATAACAATATTCACTTTGCTATCATAAGTGCATATGTCCTGTTTTCCTTATCCATGCTTTGTTTGTATAAGACAAAATTCTAAAAAAAGCTCTCCAACTCAAATAAGATAAAATAAAATATTAGAACTGAAAATATCAACTTTTGTGTGAGAATTCTCCTTATCCAAGAATGCTATGGGGGTAGTGAATCACATGGTAAATTTCTGATACAGTTATGATTAATTTCTAAGTCTGGCCTTCATACTCAGCAGGGAAGCCAAGGTCACCAGATGCTGTACACATTCATATCCAGCAAAGCAGCAAATATATCTACAATTGAGCTTTATTAGAGCAACAGAAATGCTTGCTTAAAATATGTGTAATTTTAAGGTATTATTCCTAAAAGACATACATCTAAAGCAAAGCTAAAAGCTTCTAATTCAAACATTAAAAGGCAATGCAACAGGAATTGAGGGAAAGATCAAGAAAATATACAAATATAAGCTAGTTTAGCCACTTTAGGAATTAGTGTGGTTTCTTAAAAACCTAGTACCTGGATACTTGAACATGTGTTCATTGCTGATTGATTCATAAGAGCTACGAAATAGAAACAGCCTAGATGACTGTCAACTGACAAGTAGACAGACAATGAGATACATTTATACAATTGAAATTTGTTCAGCTGCAAAGAAAAGAATTATTAAATATGCAGATAAATGAATGAGATTAGAAAAACTATACTGGATTGAGCTTACTCAGGCCTAGAAGGACAAAACCTGAATATCCTTTCTCATGTGGGGATTTTTCACTTCAACTAATTAGTTGTGCTATTTAAGTCAGCGAACCCGTGAAAGCCATGAAATTAGGAAGAGGCCATTGTAAGAGGGAGGGAGAAAGAAGAGTAGATCATAGGTAAAAAATAAAGTGGAAAGAAAGACTATTGGGGCACTGGTGATCAGAAAGTGAATGGGTAGATTGGAGAGATGAGTGCGAAATCGAAGGAAGTTAAAACAAAACTGAACTGTGAAAAATACTATATTGTAGCCCAATTAAAAATATACTAAAGAAAGACATTTTGCATGGCTACATAATTCTGTTACTAGAGGAACATTTTTCTTAATGAAAAGTTTAATTGCCAGATGGAGAATACATTAATAATACTTGATAGTCAAGGAGACTCCTGAGACCTCAGAAATAAGCCAGGCTCTTGTTGGTCCACTCTGTTGTCTTCCACAACTAGAGACTAAGACCCTATTGATGAAGACACTGCACACCTTCATTTCAGGATATATAGCAAATATGAAAGAACTGAACTGGAAATTTCCTATTTGCTGATTAGCTTTCAAAATTATAGAGCTGACTACTCAGGGAGAAAGTAAAAGTATAATCTTACTATCCGTAAACTGTATGGAAATCAGAACCAGATAAGATGTGTCCTCTAGTGCAAAAGAGGCAAGATTCTTAAAGATATAAGCCAACCATACTCAGATTGGTTTTGTCTCCTATCCCAAAGGAGGAAACCCGTGCCTGGTACTCTAAGCGTGGCCAGTCTCCTGGGGAGTTATCAGGACCAATGGGAGAATCTTACCACTGTTGTTTAACAAAACTGAGATAGCATCCAAATTCCATCTATGTTTATACCCATAAATAAAAGATATCCCCAGCCTTAATAAGAGAAGCCTCTCTTTTTATAGAATGTAAGTGAATGCAGAGACTCATGGCTGCCCCAAGATGTTGAAAATAAGTGATAGCTGATGGCTTAGTCCCAAACAAGATAGGTAGGTCATTCCCTCTAATGTTCAGAGGTCATTGTAGTAGAGTGGGTGGGAATTATGTAAGATCTAGAGTAAAGTTGCAAAATGTCATCCAATAGGCATGATGAGATCATGTATTCACAGTAGCCATGATTAGTTCTACTGTGTCTGCATAAAGCTTCTCCTATCAACAATAATTCATGGCTGGGAGAGAGACTCATGGGCTCTTGCAGTGTGAACTAATGGCTGTTGATTGATTCTGGGAGAAGAGGAACCACTGTCTTCCAGGTCATTGTTAAACCAAATATTAGTTCAACTCAGTGAGTCACAAACCAACCCAGAAATTGATGAGAACAAGATTTGTAGGGAAAAAAGGTAAGTAGACAGGCAGTGGAGACAAATAGGTGAGAGTGGGTACAAGAATACTCATCATTCATTATATGCATATATGAAATTGTCAAATTTAAAATTAATTAATAAAACCATTTTAAATTAAAAAATAAAATATAGAAAAACTTGAAACATGAAAAGAATAATTATTAGAGAAATTTAAATCAAAAGCAAAATGATTTTCCATTTCTCAAAAACTAAGAGTGCTATTCTTAAAATAAAGCTAGAAAGACAATAACAAGCATTGAGAATATAGAGAAATTCAAATTTCTATATACCATGTTCATTTTTGATGACTTTGGGAAAATCATGAGGTTTCTCACATTTACACAAAATTACAAGGATAAATAAAACGAAATGTTCAAGGATACCAAAGAACACAGAACTAATCATTTTATTTGCATGAAATGACAAAAATAAGCTGAAGCATGGAGACAGCACATAGATTCATGGTTACCTAAGGGTGGAGAATATGAAGAAGCTGGGTGTTAGAAGTTTCTGATAACAAGGGGCAACGTTTCTTCTTTAAGGCAATAGAAATGTTCTAAAATTGATTTTGATAGCAGTCAAACTACTATATGAACATATAGAAGAAAATTTCAATTGGGAATTCAAGTTGGTAAAATTCGTTTTGTAAATGTTATGTCAATATTACTGTAAGATAACTAGCATACACTGACTATAATATGAAAATTCAAGGAAAAAATGAGGCTATGTGCCCTTGATGTATAAAGAGAGAGCAGAGTCATAGAAGGAAGATCTTGTCATTTCCACCAGCACTGATTTTCCTTCAGCACATTTGGTTGAATCATATCTGCTTTTCTTAGCCCATAAGCCTCAATGAAAAATCTCAGAAAAATAAAATAACTGCTCTTAATGGCCATTTCACTGAAAATCTAAGCTCTGTGGCAAATGGCTGAATATCTAAATTTGGAAAGATAAATCAGGAGGAAGATATTTGCCAGCCTATGTCTCTTCATTCCTGTGGTTTTCTTTTTATTATAAAATGTTATTAATTGAGAAGAATGTCAAAGAGACAGTAGTGCTTCTCAAGACACAAACTGTTGATTCTTGAACACAGTTCTGCTGCCTTGTCTCTGTACACTTTCAACATGGAAGCTCTTCTATAGATAGAAGAGAAAACAGGTATATTTGACATATAGCAATTAAAGCAAATATATGATTCTAAAATGAAACCATACAGGAAATAGTTGTTTTAGAGAAACTGTAACTACTAATTTTCATATGGTAAGAAAAGTTAGAGATGACATTGAAGGCCTAAAGTAAAATCCAGTCAAACTACTCAGTCCAAAATATCTATATTCTAGATCTTTTGGGAACTCCATGGTATATAGTCATGCTGCAGGCATGGAAGTATACCTATTTCTCTTCCCAAAGAATACCTTTGTAAGGTGTATATTATGTCTCTAGGCTCTACAGACTGCAGAGCAGCTCAAATAAATTTTCTATGTAATATGCATAAATCTCTACATGTTGCCTAGTATTTCCTTATTTCTTTGACCCTTCTTTCTGTAATTCTGTTTCTGGCAATTTATTTCTCTTCCTTTAGTTGTGTTCTCCATCTAAAACCTCAAATAATAAGTTTTAGTATAAATGAGGTTATTCTTACCAAAATAAGCTATAAAAACAATTTTCTGTGCAGACGAATGCAAACCAAACAAACAGGTAGGTTGACTAGTAATATAGAATACCTCAGAGTTACTACAAATGTAAGTAATGTCAGAAATCACAATAATGCTGAGATGCAGCCAAGTTAACAATTGGGACTGAACAGAAAGCTCTCAAAAGAAATACAAATAACTAAAATGAACTATAAAATGTGTCCCACATCTTTAGCCATCAGGGAAATGCAGATAAAAACTACTTTCAGATTCCTCGCCAGCTGTAATTGGCATTATCAGGAGTACAAGTGAAACAAATGCTGCTGTGGGTGTGGGGCAAGTGAAACTCTTCTGCACTGCTGGTGGCAGTGTAAACTAGAGTGGCTGCTTTGGAAATCAGTGTGGGCGGTTCTCAAGAAACTATAAATGGATCTGTGGTATAAAACCAACTATGCCACTCCTAAGCATATACCTAAAGGAACTTATCTATTGCTATTAAGCTTCTGTACACCCATATTTAGTAAGGCTGTATTCATAGTAACTAGGAAATGGAATCAACCTATATGTCTATCAATTAATGAATTGATAATAAAAGTGGAAGGCACCACATAATTAGGACACACAACATGCCAGTTAGAACTGACCTAGAAGACTTCTTCCCAAGGACTAGCATTTATAGAATGAGAAGGAGACATAAAAGCTGACAAGGGTAAAAGTGATATATAAACCTATGCAGTTGTGATGCCTAAAATCCATAACAGTGACCAGAATTGGAAGATATTCTGAAAAGTACAACTGTGGCACTTATATCCTGGCTAATCACTCAATGAGAGGCAATTTAACTGACATGGTAAATCTAAATCTTCACCGCTGGTTGGCTGGTGAGGCTAAGGGTCTTAGAAGAGAATTCATTTCTGCAACTTTCCTAAAGCAGTATAATTCCAAACAACATTCAAAGTATTTATCATTATACTCACAAATATTTGAGGCTCTCACCCCTCATCAGAAGAGCTTCTTTTTAGACTACATGAAAAACATTACGGGGATCTACAACTGGAAAAAGCAAAGAACAACTGTCCCTGTGGTATCCAATTCCACTTGATACATCTAAAACACAACCTCTGCACTAAAGGCTTAGGGTATGTTGTGGAAGAGGGGACAGAAATATTGTAAGACCTGGATAACTGAAAAGTGACATTGTGCTCTACATACTACAGTGGAGTTACACCTCTGAAATCTCAACAATATGGATGCCCAAACAAGACCTGAAAAATGACCATAGCATAAGCCAACATACATGGGTGAAGTGATACTCACAAGGCTCTACATGTAAGTGAGAAGCTAAGACAATTTAATGACCATGGAGAGAGGCAGAATCTGCCTTCTCTAGGGAAGAAAGTCCTAACTTCTTTTCTCATCCTAAATTGTCAACCCTAAATACATATGAACAACACTCAATGGACTCAGCTGGATGCATCGATATATTTACATATATATTTGTTCATTTGTAATAACAATAATAGTTAAAGAATAGGAGATTGTGAATTACAGAAGGAATGCAGATGGGGACAGGGGAGGAACTGGAAGGAAGAGAAGGAGTGGGGAAATGATGTAAACAGAGTACTCATATATGAAATTCTCACAAAATAAATACATATTTTAAACTGTGTTATATATACATAGTGGAATATTATTAAGATGCTTTAAAAGATGAAATTACACTTTTTTAGGCTAATGTATATATCAGGAAAATAATTTGCCAAGTGAGGTCATGCAGGTCCCAAAAGAAAGATGTTACATGTTCTTTCTCATATTTGGGTTTTAGCTTCAAAACTGTTCTTTTACATGTTTACCCTGACATACATGTGGAATCTAGAAATATAGAAAAGGGTCATTGTGTGGAGAATTAATGAAGGGAGTGCAGGTAATATAATAGAGAAAGATGCAAATAAAGAAGGGAGGGCCAGTTCAGTGAGACACAAAGGTTCAAGCAGGGAGAGGAGTGATAGACATGAAGAAATTAGATGATGTAAGAAGGGTTAACCAAAATGAAATGTTTATGAAGAAGTCACATGGGAATTTATGATCTTGTAACACAAGTGATAAAATTCACAATGAAGTCAACATTGAAGTGGATCTTGTGGCCATTGAAGCAGTATACAAATTCACTAACATTTTCTGGGCCCTATTTTTTTTTTATACCATTTGAGAAAGATGATTAAAGTGTAGGGAAGATAGGAGATGAAGACAGCTAAGTTCCTTGCCAGGAGATTAGGACATTATTATTCTAAGTGGCAGTTTAGTTCACTTTAGATGTGGAAGTCCTATGAAACACCACCCATAGAGGATAGTCTGAAAAGTATTAATGACTAAGTGTCTTTTCTTTCTGGTCTTCTCAAAATTTATGTCTCTGACTTTTATTGGGAATTATATTTGGCTCTCATTCGCCTTTTTGTCCCATTCTCCCAAATAACAAAGGCATTTATATATTTTTCCTAAGATTTATATTCCTGAAAATACATTTTTGTCAAAATGGAATCTTCTCAAATGTCCTAATGTTCTATTAAGCTAGTTTGAAAATATACATGCGCTACATTCTCAGATTTGGCTTATACCCAGTCTTTAATTTGTTAAAACCATTTATGTCAAACAGCCATGCAGTCTAAGGAAATGATCACCATCATATTTTAGTCTATTGACTCTTAGATTTATAGTAAAAGTCTAGTCTGTGATCCCATTTATTTTGGCAACAGTATTGAATCAAAGAAAGCTTGAATCAAATGTAGCCCTTCTTAGATTTCTTCAAATTGCTCAGCCTTCACAAGGCAAATTCTAGAGAAGTAGTAGAGCTGAGTCAAGCCAAGGAGGAGACAACATTGAGGCTCTTCTTCTTCAGGTAGATGTGGCATTTCTGATGAGTATCATTAAGAAAAATGAAAGAATAGGGGGATACGCTGAGCTAAATGATTAAAGGTGGTAGGGACAGGGATAGAGGAAAGGATCACAAAGCAGAGAGGATTAAACAACACTAAAGATGTATGGAGAAGTTTTATGATGAAGCACTCATTTCATAGCCAATTAAAATACAATAAAAAGATGTTTGAACTGTATCCTTCATATCACACAATGCGTAGAGTATAAAACCACCAACAAACAACAACATATTGCTTATAAGAAGTTACGAAACACTTTTCTGACCTCTTTCAATGTTTCTTTTCAATAGATGAATTGTCCAACTTTTCTGTTTCTAATATTTTTGATTTCTTATTTGCTGCTTTTTATTTGAGGATTTGTGCATTTCACTATTTTTAACTAGTATATTGATTTAAGAAAATACATAGTAGGGTTTCCTGCCTGGTAAGTGATTATTTGATAAACCGGTCAGATTACTTTCCTTCCTCTAGGCTTGTCCTTCAGTCTAATGATCTGCTCCCAAGACCCAATCCTTAAAATTACAACATTTCATCCTTCCCTTTCCTCTTTCTAAATCCTCCCAAATAACTCCCCCTCCTCTCCTTCAAATTCATGGTTGCTTTTTCCATCAGTTGTTACTGCATGCATATGTGTATTCATATGTACATATATATTCACAAATATAACATGTTCAGCCCATATAAAGTTTCTACGTATGCTCTCTGAACTGATTATTTGCCATCAGACAACCAACTGATGAAGTAAATCACAAATTCTTTTTCACAATTCCTACACTATCCCCTCAGTTGCACAGTTTCACTGTCAACTTTGAAAATGTACTCATTCCTGGCCCATTTCTCACACCCTTAGATGTCCTGTCTTTCTTCTCTATATATTTTTGCAGATTCTATAAAAATATTGTAAGTGCATTTAGCAGAGAGAACATTTTCTATTCAAATATTTCAGATAAAATACCACTTTCCTTCATTATGAAGCATGCATTTCTGTGACTGCACAAATTATAAAAGGTGTTATGTACATACATCAATCATTAGACATTCTAGATCTAATTAACTTTATAAACAAACTGTTGCATTGTTCTTTAGATTAAAACCTGATAATCTGATAATAACTATGTGACATTCAGATGCTAAGAAGGTCTCTCTTCCAAACTGGCTTGGGGGATGGGACAAGGGGTTTTGCAGAGGGGAAACTGGCAAAGGGGATAACATTTGAAATGAAAATAATAAAATAAGATAAGATAAGATAAAATAAAATAAAATAAAATAAAATAAAATAAAATAAAATAAAATAAAATAAAATAAAAAGAATATTGGAAAAGTGTCCTCAGTCTACATTCCCTATTCCAAGGTACCTTACAGCTGTCTTTGAAACAGGATCTTGCTAGCTAACCCAGATTGGCTTTAAATTTGAGACTACCTAGTCTCAGGTGCTGGCTGCCCCCCTCCATCCCACTCCACTGCTGCCTTACTTCTGTTAATTAGAAGGAAAACAAAAATTGTATTACAAATGAAAATTTGGATTCAGAGGATCTGGAAAAGTTGACAAGGTTTTGGAGTTGAAAGGAGATCTTAAAAGTCAGTCACTGTAGCACTCTATATAATACTTTAGATAACCCATCCACTTGTATCAAATCTGCTGTCCTTAAATGGAGAAACATGAAGGCATTCAGAACAAATATAACTGTTGGCCTAGATGTCAGAAGAACAAGATAAATAAATACCAACCCAGGGAAAAACCGGTTCATCTATTTTATTCTACCTCACTAACTCAAAGGCAATTTATCTAAGAGTAAAAGTTTCACAAGTACTTGCTGAAGTACTTTGTTTGAAGCATTTTAGTTGTTTCTCTTTGCTTCATCTTAGCTTGTGTAGTGTTCTCTAAAAGTATAGACACTTCATTTGAATGCCTTTCTGTTTTCTGTTTTACAGAATGGGCAATCTCAGACAGCAGAGTGTAAGGTTCATCCACAGACTTACATAAATCATATAACCATCAAATGTAGAATAAACAGTGATATGCTAGGCTCTAACTCTAAATCTTAAATTCTAGTGACAGTACTAGTCCAATTAGTTCATATTTCCAGGTCTCACTTTCTCACTTTCCTGTATAAAAAGAAAACGTTAAAGATTGATACCACATGGGTAGTCCTTAAAAGCATTTTAATCACAATTGCAAAATTTGTAGAATTATGATTTGTGTATTTCACTATTTTTAACTAGTATATTGAGATGAGCAAATAGAAGGTAGGGTTTCCTGCCAGGTAAGTGATTATTTGATAAACCGGTCAGATTACTTTGCTTCCTCTAGGCTTGTCTTTCAGTCTAATGATCTGCTTACAAGCCCACATCCTCATTTCCATATACTAGTAAAACAGAAAAAAAGATATTTCACAGAAAAATAAAATGCAGTAAACTCCAAGAAGCTGTATTTAACAGAATTATAAAGTCTAATGTTCCACCAGTATGAGGATCAACACCTAGGACCTTTACTCAGATACTAATAAAATTATCGTAGTGTTTTCATGAGACTTTAGTAGAAATAATTATTTTGATTTTATTTTTCACAATCAAGTTAAGAGAAAATATGAAGGTTACTACAGAGAGAGAAAATATGGAGGGCATAAAGTTACAATTTTAATATTTGGTGATGGAAAAGCCAAGATAATTTATGCCATATGTATGGATTATTACTGCCTTTTACCCAAAAGAGTTTCTATTCCTTCTCAACCAATACTCACCTTTGCTTTCCAGAAAAGGTGCTATGGAGCCTGAAATGCCTTTTATAGAAATAAAATGGCAGAGATTTATTGCAAAAGAAAATCTTAGAATATTACTTTAACTGAATATTGTGAAAAATTCACTCTGATCTTAATTTTCTTTTTCTTCATTAAATAAATAAAAATGTTGTCACATACAATCATCTGGTGGCACCCGAGAAAGAGTTTATTATTACTGTTATGTACAAAACAAACTTTGGGGCTTTTTTTGTAAGACTTCTGGGATATGAAATTTGAAATTTGTGAGATTCAAAAAACTGATGAGACTATGATACAGTTAAACCTCCATCTTCTGGCTTAAATCTAGTATCAAAGGTTTTTCTGAATTTAAATTAGCACATAATAATGATAATAATAACAACCATAATAATAATAAACCATAACACACTTTAATTTCAAGGTAAGATAGATTCCTCAGCTCATATCTTGGCTTTGTTTTAGTAATTAATAATTCAAATGAAGCTAAGTAAGTCTACTTCTGTAAAATGATACAGAGTAAGCTTTTTCAATTGTTCGTAAATAATATGTCTAGAGTATTTGTAAATACAGTTTTAAGCATTCTAAATATATCACCTACAATCTTTAAGGGGGATCCAATTAAAGTATTCATGGAGTACATGTCCTTCATTGAACACAAAGTAATTGATTACTAGAAATAGAGCCTTTAAACTGAGTACCTTAGTAATGGCTTCTTTTCTCAAGTCAGAATTCTGAAGAAAATATACACCTAAAATGCTACATTCATATTAAGTAAATACAACCTATCATATCTTTCTTTCATCTTTAATTTCTTTCTGTATTCTGTGTCTTTAAGTCAGCCTACAAGTTTCATATCTTTTAAGATATATCTGTGAGAACTCTTCAAAACAAATAGCCAAAATTAAAGAAGGAACCCCACTAAGTAATGAGACTTCCCTGTAAAAGAAGTATGTTCTATACCATCAATATTCTAAATTTCTATAAGACAATATAATATCAAGACAGAAACCCTCACATTTAATTCAACAACAATGAAATCATCATGAAAAGATTTAAAATGCATACATTATTTCTCGGCATGACAATCAGTATAGGCAATTTTAAATTCATTATTTTATTATTTAATTTGTTTACATATATGTGCATGTTAATACTATACTGGTCACCCCTCTGTGATCCCACTCACACTGCCCCAAATTGTTACATGCTAAAAGAATAAACAAAGAAAATTGGTTTAGATGCCTACCAGATAATGTCAAGATTACATCCTACAGACCACAGTCCAAAGCTTTAATACATACTTCCTTACAAGCAGCACCTCCAGTTTCTTTGATACAGGGTCTCTCCTGTATCTGATGCTTTGTTGCATACTACAGCGCAGCTGGTCTGAGACTCTCCTGTCTCTGTTATTTATTTAACTTGTAGGTGAGCTGAGATGACAAATGCATCCTACAGCATGGGGCTTTTTTTTGCAAGACTTCCGGGATATGAATTCAGGTCAGCAGGCTCTTTGCAAAGCAGTTTCCCTGAAACTCTCACTTGTGAGCTTAGAGTACCATAGGAAGGGGGGTGGTGTTTCAGAAACATTTGTCACTCTGGTGTCTGTACATAGCCCTTGGTAAAAATATTCTTGCAGCTTGGGGACAGAGTTTGACTTAGAAAACATCTAAAGAACCACACTGCTTTTAGAACTTATAGAAGAAAAAAAAAGAGCTTTGCAAATGCGTGATAAAATTTCTTCCTGCGCATAGTAAGTTGTGGGCAGGGAAGGGGGAGGTAAAGAAATTCAAGATATATGAGGAAATTATATTCCCTCTGATTTACAGACCCACAGTACCAAACAAAGGTTATGGAGGCAAAAATTCTTTAGTTTCCAGCTGATCCCATTGTCCTCCAGTAGACAGAGTCAAACTCATTGTATTTAGAGATCATTTGACTTAGGGCTCTTAGAAATGACCCAGGAGCAAGAACAATCATCTGTAATCCAATTATGCCAAAGATATCCTTGTGAACTTGGTGTAATCCCCTTTTCTGTCTGTTTTGGCTTGCCTAATCCAGACAAAAAGAACTAAGTTTTAGGATATTTTCTAAATCCTTACCATCTGATTTTTTTTTGTTTTGTGTTAAGTGTGCCTTCTTTCAACCTAATCTTTTATAGTCATGTCCAGAGGAACATCATCATAATTATTCCTTAAAACAAACAAACTAACTAACAACAACAAAAGCAAAACCCCCAAACATTTGAAGAGCGTACTTCATGCACATACAGTCCATGGCTCTCCGCTGAAATATAACTGTAAAGTGTATAGTATAGGGGTGAGTTTCAGTCCTTAGACTATACATGGTCAGGTTTTAGAAAATATTGGACAAGGTTTCTAGCTTAGCTAAAGTATAACATTTATTTGTGACAATAAAACCACTACACTTTAAATCTACAAGTCATTTCTGAATTGACAATATACTTTTAGACTTAAGTTTTCAACTCTAAAATTAGAATTTATGTTCCAGTACACAGATGAGAAAACACAGATAAGAGCCCACAAATTGTGGACATAAATCTGGATGCTTTAAGTGTAGGTCCACTGATCTTTCAAGGAGCCCAATTTTTCATTCCCAGTCCTCTTGGTAGCCATTCAACTTTTCTTCCTACCTCAGTCCAACCAGAGGGAAAGCAAGCCCTGGCATGAGCCTGAAGCAATAAGGGATGCTTATCTATCATTCACCTCCATCTTTGCACAAAGAATGGGGAAGCAGGAGGAGATGTGACAGTCGGCTGATGGACTCTTGGAATGGAGGAGAAGGAAGCATTTCTCCATCATCTTTATTACTCCTAGTCCTCAGGGAACATTGTGGGTAAGTTTATGAAGCTAAGGAAATAAAAAAAAAGAGATGACACATTGCCCAGGAAATTCACATCCCAAACTCATTTTTCCTGAATTAGCTGTGACTTTGATTTTCCATTTTACAGTTAACCAAGGCACTTAAGTGCCTGGATTAAGACTCTGGACCACAGTACCCAGAAAGGCTGTAAAACATTTTCAGATGATTACTAAGAACATGCTAGAAAAGAGCTATGTTGAAGGGAGGCAAGAGGGTTTGGCTAATGGAGAGTAGATTTAATGGCCTCTATGAAAAATAAAGCTAAAGTGGTTTGGAATTGTGAAAATAGCATTGAGGCCAGAGGACAAAAAAAATTGAGAAATCAAAATTCAAATCCCAAATACACTAATGTACTCACTGTGTGACTTTGAATAAGTCATTGACCTCTGTGAAGTTTCATTCTTTATCCATAAAGTAGAACTAATAAGAACCACTTAGAATCAGAGCATAAGATAAACGAGAAAATCAAAATCAAAATCTAACAACATTGAACAGTAAAGAGAAAAATACTCAAGAAAATGTAATATTTGACCAGAAACAGTTTATCCACAGAGGTGAGAGCCATGGGGGCCAGATTTTCAAAGCAAATTTATGCTTCGAAATTATAAAGATTATGCTTTAATACAATTGACCATTTATTTAGAAAAAGTAGGAAATAAGCTTATATAATATTTGCCACTCTCACTCCTAAATTCAATATATATACAGTGGATATATAGTTTGAGCTTAGAAGAACAACCTAGTCAACCTAGTTCTTATCTAGCAAAGTCCCAGCTTCTATCCTGTATCATGTACTCAAAACTCCCTCCTCTATACACGTGCACTCACAGAGGCTGAATCATTTCCCCTCTGTTCTTCAGAAGTCAAGATTAGATTAAAATGTAGTTACTCATAAGGTTTCATGTTCGTGGACAAAATAAAAAGACACCCCCTTTTAGGATGTCATACTAGGCAGAATGAAATGTAATATTTCACTTGTTTCAATTGACAATTCATAAGCAATATCTTAGATGTTTATTAGTGAGAAATATTCCTCAGTGAGTAGGAATTTGAGTCCTGAACTAATTTTTAATTCCCTTTTCTATTCCTGGGATCAAACATAGGGCTTGGTATAAAGTTGGCATTAAGGAAATAAGTTGCTGATCCCTGTGGTTGAATTTGAGAAAAGGTGGAAGAAGCTGAGGAGGAGGGCGACCCTGTAGGAAGACCAGCAGTCTCAATTAACTTAGACGCTCCACCCCCAAGATCTCTCAGACACTGGGCCACTAACCAGGCAGCATACACCAGCTGATATGAGGCCCACAACACACATACAGCAGAGGACTGCCGGGTTTGGGTTCAGTCAGAGAAGATGCACCTAACACTCAAGGGACTGGAGGCCCCGGGGAGTTTAGAGGTCTGGTGGGGTGGGGGATAGGGACATCCTCGTGAAGACGGGGCAGGAAGGAGGTATGGCATGTGGGACAGTTGGAGGGTGGACACAGTGGAGGAAAATAAAATCTGGAGTGTAAAAAAATAATCAAATAAATAAATAATAAAAACAAACAGAAAAAGAAATGTATTGATGAATAAGAATAATAATTTCATCAAATTGACATTGTTGAATATTGAAAAGACTCAAAATTGAGAATAGTTTCAAATAACATATCCTTTTTCATTAATTTATTTCATAACATATCTTCAGGCTTGAAACTATAGATCAGTAGTAGAGTGCTCATGTTGCATGTGTTAGACTTTACATTCTAGTTCCAGAAAACTGGTCAGTGTGCTTAAAAACTATTTACCTACTATAGATGCTCATAGTTCACATCCCACTTGTACACACTGTCTGCATTACCTTGCAAATATGCCTTAATTACCCATAGTTTTCGTGTTTCTCATCTATGAATAAAAATTTGTTGATTCCTTTGCCTACATCTCAACTGATTTTGAAAACTAGAGTGTGCTTGAAAGTACTTGGTGGACTTTCAGGCACATTATACTTCTTAGAGATTGTAATAATTCAGTCACAAGCATGTCCAATGGCTCCATTCCCATTTTCCAGTCCTCCTTAATTTATCATTTTGACTGGCTCTACCAAAGCTTAGCACTAGGTCCTATGAAAAAAAAAAAGAAAAGATCATCTAAAATCCACATGAAAAGCACAGTGAGAACTGTATCTTCTGTCAGGTCCAAGCAACTTTTAGTTTGTCTGATTTCATTTAGATCCTAGGACTCACTTGAATATTCTGGTGTTGCCACTGATAAAACTTAACATCAGATTTTAAAGTCATAAAAGAATCATCCTTTGGGGGAATCACTAACCAGCAATGGTTTGAGCCAAAGGAAGAAATGTGAAGAGGGTTTGGTTAGCAGTTAGGGAGAAAAGCAGCGTGATGAAAAGGGGATGGGTCCCAAAAAGAGTACTGGGTGAGTAACAGAGGAGAACAGATGCTGTAACAGAAACAGAAGATGAAGATCAATGAAATAGAGCTTCAAAGAGTCCAATATCAAGAACAATCACTGTTTTTCCCCAAAATTCAGGACTGCAGTCTTATGGGATAAAATCAATGGACACAATTGTTCTAAGAGCACCCAATTAAAACTTGACATTGATATCTCCATTAATCTTCTATTGCAATGGAGAATAATGTAGTATATATATGATATATATAGCTATTCATACCATAATAGCAATATATGAGACCAGAGGCTGAAAAAGAAAGTTGGAAATGCACACGAATATGATACTTTCATGTTACTATCACCTATAAACAGCAAGAGCATTTACAATTCAAGACAAGATGCTTGCTTCTACAAGAGCTCCTGCTCTCTCCCACTCTTATTTTTATAAGGTAGAGTCCAAATGTGATAAAATAAGATATATTTTGCAGAAGAAGCAGATCACAACACGAAAACTACAGTCCAAAAGCAGATCTTAGGGTTCTTAGTCCCAACTGATACAACACAGCTCCTACACCTAAGGCTCAGTGACCATCAACGAAGAGGAACAGAAAGATTTTAGGAGCCAGAGGAATAGGAAGTCTGCTGTGATATTCTGCCTTCTACCTGTGACAGAGAAACAACATCCATGAAAATCCCAACAACATGGTTTCCTAAACAAGACCTAAACAATTATAGTAATAATAGACATGCCAATGTAGATTATAAATATTTGCAAGTAATGTTACATAGACTGAGAAGATTAAATTTATATATTTAGGAACATGCATGTATATATGTATTTATGTGTGTGCATAATCAACAATTCTTTAAAAAGCGGCCATGGTTTCCAAAGAGAGTAAGGGGGAATGCTTGGCAGGTATTGGATGGAGAAAAAGTAAAGCAGGAATAACATGAAAATAGGAGGCAAACTTGTTGAAAAGCAGAGCTCTAACAAATGGGGGAAGGGGGTTGAAAGTAAAAAAGGGGGGGTATAAGTTATTAAAATTCATTCTATAAACATATGAAACTGTCAAATAACAGAATAAAATTTTAAAAGAGAATTTAAAGAAATTCTCTAGAATTGAGAAGGGGTGGGGCTTAAAGCAGGTCATGTTATTGGTCCCTATGGACAATAACTAAGTAGAATACATCTCTTATTTACCCACATCTGTGGACTTGGGGATGGTCTTTGCCTCTTGCAATTTCTCAGGCTGCTCCCAAATGACTCAGCACATCATTAAATACATCCAGGCAAGGATCTGCTCTGAGATACAGTTTGCCATTAACAAAAACCATTTTAATCTGTTTAGGATGTGCAAGAGTGGTCAGGAAGATCCTCTGTTACAATGAGTTTCCCAAGAAAATTCAGCACTGCTGTGAACCTCTTCTCTCTATGCTAAGTGTCTTGCTTTCGTTATGTCATCGGATGGTTGCCAGTTAAGTGGATCACAGGAAAAGGGGGATGGGTCTAGGAAAGGAGTCATGAAATTCCTGCTCTGTAACTATGGGAAAAGTGGCTCAATCTGTGCAATGAACTAACTGGTTGAAATGTAGGGGCTCCAAAGTCACCAAGGGCCCAGACTTTGCACTGGGTCATTCTGTTCCCTGTAGAGGACCATGACCTCTGGCTGAAAACAAGGTTCCTCTCAATCTCACTGTCTCCTTAGACCAGCTTAGTCTTGTACTCTGAAGCATTAGCTAGTAAAATATTTCAGCTGGACTGAGGAAAGTAACTTAATAACTTGAATTACCAAAGCAAATCAGGTTCCCTGTTATCTTCAATGACCTCACACTTAGAGTACAGCCAAGGCATTTTAGAACTGTTGTATAATAGAAATCTAGGCAGAAATAGCCTGAGAAAAGCTTATTCCCTTCAGGTGATGGTGGTGGTGGTGGTGGTGATGATGGTGTTGGTTATAATGATGATAATAACAACAGTGCTAGGGATGATGATAATGAGGATGATAGGTACTATGGTATTATATGTATATCAAGCTTTAATTTTGAGTCAGACTCTAGGCTGATGTTTTTTATTTATTTTGCTTTCACATACACATAGAAACAATGAGAGAAATGATTAGTAAGAAAATAAACATGGGTGAATGAAGTTGCTCAAAACTCATAGCTGGTAAGAGTCAAGATTTAATCCAAAGTATGCTAGCCAATACATTTACATCAACCTTAACCCTGGTTTCTTACTCAGGAACTTTAAGCTTCTTTGTTAGTTATTTGAAATCCCTAACTTCATAGGGTCCGCCTAAAATCATCTAGATGGACATTTTGAACTCACTTAGAAGCTTTACAGTGTTTAGGCGGTAACTGTGAGCATTATGGTTTTGAATCCAAATCTGTGACTCACATGATTTCCAGTAGGTTCTGTGTGTTTTGGAATATCTTCAGTAAGGTGAATTTACTACTTATGCTCTCATGCCAATAGACACCGGGTGTGATGAATAAAATGAGAATTAATATTTTAGCACTTACTTAAGTGTGATGCTCTTTGGTTAAGATGCTCTATTTAGTCCTCACAATAAGGCTTTAAGGAAAATATTCTGTAGGTACAGAACTTGATCAAAGATAAATTACTCCCTTGAGGTTGTAACACTGGTAAATGATTGGGTCAGAATTAAAAGTCAAGTCTGATGTGATTTGTAAAGTCCCTTGTACTTTTCTTTAGCTTCTTCTACAAGAGGAACAAAAACTCTTAAAGTGAGAATGCCTCTTACGATTTGTCCAGGCCATTGATCTTTCTAGGCTGGCAAATTCAAATGTGTATGAGTCAAGTAAATAACTTAAGTGAACAAAGCAGTTCAAGGGTCCCTGGGAAAACTGAAAATTACAAGTACCATCTGGAGGAAGAACAATTTTTCATTTCCTCTATCCTTTGCCAGGCAGTGTCCAATGTTGTTAGGTCTGCACTCCCAAAGTAGAAAGCTGAATTTCCATGGGAAATAGTAACAGTAATTCAATGAACACATACATAGATACACTATTTAGGGTAGGTAAAACATACCTGAATCTAGTGGACAACTTTTCTGTTTTACTAAAATATAGCCTGTCCTTATTGCTTTCTCTCTTTGTGATACTACAGAAAGGACATTGAACTTAATCGTTCAAATGCATATAGGGAATGGTTCATGGCTCCCTGCTTCGCTTACCATATTTTATGCAGAATCTCGGTTGGCTCCTCCATACTTAATGTCACATAAATGGTGAGATTGAATAACATACTGCAAGCATTAGAATTTATAAAAGATAGGCATTTTTTTTTATTCCAAGTGAAACACTTCTAGGAAGAGGACTTCTGACAATACTAGTTGTTTGTGGCAGACAGTGCTATTTTATTAACTCAGAATCATCTAATACATATGGACTATCCATTACATATCACAGTCTAAGTAGTTGGACAATTTTATAAAGAAATATCCAGGAAGCAATCTTTTTTTCTAAAAAAGTTTTAAAAGAACATATGCATCAAAATTATTTACAGGCATGTAGATTATTATAATTTGAAGGACTAATTATTATGAATATTGATTAATAAGGAATAAAGAGTAAGCATAAGTTGATTCTTGACTTGTACCAAGCATTCGTCCTGTCATCTGAATATTTCTTCTCAAAATCTTATAAGCTAGACATTTCTAGCCCTAGCCCTGGTTTATAGACAAGGAAACTAGAGCAAACATGTTTCAACTATATCATATCAGAGATCACTTTTTCTTGGGTTGAAGAATGAGAAAATTTATCTTGTAGGAAGCTGTTATTGGAGCTATGATTAGAAGTGTAGACATTATTGAAATTGGGATAGTTTTCAAGGTTAACTGGATAATAGGAAAAACAATAAGTTCAAAGAAAAAAGGAGAGGAGATGGTTTAAAGTGACAGCAACTAGATCCATATGGCTAGATTAAAAAAAAAAACTGAGCCAGATCAGGCAGATCATAAAAAGACCTGAACATCATATTTAAACAAATCTGGAATTGAACTTAAAACAACTGGAGAGGACCTGATTTTGTGTGGCCGTTGTATAGCAGATGTGTACCGATGAGACTGAACCCATTGTCTTGCCTAAACTAGGTAAGTATACTCTATTACCCTAGCCCAAGGAGCTGAGATTTTAATCCTGTATTATGCAATTATTCAGCAAAGCTTCTTTGTGACAAATACTGAGAATAGGGAGATAAAGAGAATAGGGAGATAAATCACGCAAGGCTCAGATTGTCAAGGATCTTACAGTCTCTGGGATATTTAAAATAAGATTCTAAAAATTCTTTTAAATGAACTTTTGTACTATTTTGTGGCAAGGATACAGTGTGAAGGGAAGTACAGCAAAGAGCGTGGGAGATAAGAAACTTGAGGTCACCTCACAATAGAGTAGACATGATAAGGACTTGAATTTGGGTAAATGGAATGAATGACCAAGAGTGCTGAGGGAAACATTTCCCTTTAGCACCATAGTTCTGAAAATCTTAGTTTTGTCTTTTCCCAGAAACTCTGAGGTCATCTCTGATGGAAAATACTGAACCTGGAAGGGGAAGGATTCCTCCAAGAGACCACTCTGTTCATTTCCTCATCTGACCTGAAATACTTTGAGTCAGCCTAGTACCTCATTGAGGTTCAGCAAGCATCTAAAGCAAACAACATACCATCTAAAAACAGGAGCATGGCTAAGATTTTTGTTCTATTATTAGATAATTGCTAAGAAAAATATCTCAGTCTAACTTGGTCCTTTTTATTTAAAAGGCTGATCAAGCGGATTTCATATGAATAATTGGAAACTCCCACAGACTACAAGTTGCTAACCTCTGTGTTTTAAGCAAAGATAAAAGGGAAAGGTAGATAGGCAGAATAAATAAACATATAACACATTTTAGAGACCTTTTAACATCTAAATATTGGATACCAAATGTTTCCATCCTTACCGACAACCCTGAGTTTATGTGTTTTCTTCATCTAATTAGAGGTTAGACAATGCTTCAGAGCTGTGACACAATATGGCAAGTTTGGAAAGACACTTTCACTCAGGTATTGCTGCCAAATTTCAAAAGAAATAGCTAAGTGGTTATCATTTGCATGAGTAGAAAGATGATGCCACCTTTCAAAGAAAACACCGAGCAAGGCACATTTGCAGCAGCCTGCTTCCATTGCCACAAAAGTGCTATGTGACACCCATGTTCATGATGTAAAAGATTCTGTGCAACCAATTTTGACCTAAAAGATGGAGACATTAGTAAGTACTACAAAATTTCCCTTCTTATTTAATACTAATTACATAATCTGCAGTCTTGTCCTAAGATTTATTTCACTTTATCCCTCTCTACAAAGGGTGAGTTTTGCGCATTCAACTACCTCTCTGTCTAATCTTGTTCATGGAGTCATTTGTTTCTATTTTACTAGCAACTGGGACAGACAGAAAGAGGGATAGAGGGTGACAAAGGATGGTGAAAAGGGAGCTGGAGTGATAGAATAGAAAGGGTCCTGGCAGCTAGGAATTTCAAGTTCAAGATTTGACTCTGTTACTTACCATATTATTTTAGATATCTTCCTTTGTCAGTGCCCTTACACTGGCAACTGGCTTAAACTAAAAATGTTTAATATTTGAAGTTCAGATATAGTATTTTTATAGTTAAAAACTGGCTATGAGTAGCACTCCTTTACATAGACGTAGTGAATTCTGAACAAGGTTTTTTACTTATATGTTCAGTCAACTTTATCATGTCATTCAATTGCTGTGTTCTTCATCTGTAACATGGCAATATTCATGTATGTCATGGGATTATTATTGATCACATGAAATGGGCACTTTTCTCTTTCTTACTTTAAAACAATCCTATTTAAGGAGGCATTCAATTGTACAAGTTTGTGCTTGACTTTGAGGTTCAGCCACTATTGCCGGGCAGTGGTGGCACACGCCTTTAATCCCAGCACTTGGGAGGCAGAGGCAAGAGGATTTCTGAGTTTGAGGCCAGCTTGGTCTACAGAGTGAGTTCCAGGACAGCCAGGACTACACAGAAAACCTTGTCTTGAAAAACAAAAACAAAACAAAACAAAACAGCTCAGCCACTATAGCATTTCTGAGCTCTTTTATTTCTTTTTTAAAATTTTATTTATGTATATGAGTGTTTAATTTACATGACAGAACAGTGTGTCAGATCCATTACAGATGGTTGTGAGCTACCAAGTGGTTGCTGGGAATTAAACTCAGGATCTCTGGAAGAGTAGTCAGTGCTCTTAAGTGCTGAGCCATCTCTCCAGCCCCATGAGCTCTTTTCTATTATTCCTACCATAGTGTTTTCTAATCCATACCATAAATTACCCACTATTTATAAACCCCTTCTATCACAAAAGCCCTACACTAATATCCAGTCCACTGAGCTGCCTTATGTATAGATGGGGATTGTATAACAGAAATGCACAACAAAGCCACTGAAGTCACCAGTCTTTTGCAATGGTAAAGGGATCCCATTAGGTGATCCATAAAACTCCTGGTATAGTACAGAGGTTAACACCTTGACTGAGTTGCTGCAGTCAGTTGATAGCTGCTAGAGAAAAGAGAGCAATTTTTCTTTGAGGCCATAAATATGGATAGGTTTCTCACCTTCTAGTAGATAACCCCATACCGATGTGCATATGGACAGAACTAGAAGTATTTAGAGGTTAAAAAAATAAGTCTTAAACATAGAAGCCAAACTTTCCAGGAAACACAAAGATCTAATCACTCCCTACGTCTTTGACAGGTAGGCAAGGGCCTATTTTCTGAAAGTTGGTGTAAAAATTAAATTTACTAACCCATGCAAATGTAAAAGGTGTGTAAGCAATAAACAATATGTGCTCTTGTTATTATTGCTATTGCTAGAATTATTTGTTATGAAAATGGAGTTTTCAATGTAGAGTTTTCTAAAAAAATAATATACAGTTTACCTTTAGAATAGGTTCTGACTAGATGCAGACAATATCTGGCTGTGTGATTTTGGCCAAGTCTTTTATATCTGCACCTCAGGTACTTCATTCATAAAATGAGATAGCTAGAAAAGATGACTGCCCAAGTTCTATGAACTCTAATAGTTGAGTATTTAAGGCAATTTCTGTTCACATTTCCTGCATATTTCACCTTTGATTAAAACCCATGCTTGTCAAAACTGAACTATAATGTTGGTATAATATTGAAAAACAATATTTGCTATTTTGGGTGTAGCTGTCAAATTGCATGGTTTCCTGTTATTTAATTTAATTACTTGTCTTAAAGTTTGGGGAAGAAGAAAAAGCTCACCCTTTCTCTTAAGAAATAATATATGAGATTATTTTCAATCTCCCTGAAGAAGAGGCAACTTGAAGTCTCTGCATGAAAACCAAGTGAGATAAGCTCAGTGGAAGGCACTAATTGTATTAAACATTTGATTCCTATGTCCTATACTTTTTCTACATGTACTTTTCATCATTCTCTAAATGGTGATGTGCTTTTCCAGTTATTCAAGCCAAAATTTTGCCAATCATGTTTGTCTCCTTTCTTTTTTCACCATGATTATACCGGCTGTCAATAAATGCTACTGACCCTTTCATTAAGATATTCCAATCCAGCCATTTCTTACTCCTTTTGCTACCTTACTCTGAACTATCATCTTCCTTTTGAAACCTGGAATGGCTTCAGCTCCCTGCTTCCCGTTTATTTACTCTGCAGTCCCTTCTTTACCGATATAAGATGCCAAACAGGTGTATCATGTATCTGAATGTAACATGTTATGAAAACAAGTTCTACTAAAATACTGTGCTATTTTATTTATGTCCTCAGAGTAAACCCCGAATTAATAAAGAATACTTAGGAGGTCCACTTTAACTGTGATGCTGTTTTCAATCACTCCTTACTTAGGCAAACTAGTCATATAGATCTCTCTGTCTTTTGTCATGTCCAGGGTGCCCCTTCTTTAGACTCTCAGTGCCTGAAATAATTTCCTTTTGTATGGCTACGTGGCTCACTTCTTTGTTTCCTTCAGGTCTCTTGTCAAGTATTCCATTTTTAGTAAGGCCTAAGCTGACCAACAAATATAAACTGTGACTTTACACCTTAGTACCTCTCCTACTTGCTTTGCTTCTCTAACCTCCATGACACTTGTTCTTTTGTCATATTCTCCATGTCTCCCCTTGTGACACTGTCAGTTCCATGGCTGGAATTTTCAATGCTTTTTCATTGGTGATATAGTACCAGGCATGTGGTAAATACTCAATCAATATCAGTTGGAAAAAATATACTGAAAGAAGAGTGAAACTGAAATCCCTGTGTGCCTTCTTTGAAGCTATTTGACTGCATATTACCTAAATTTTCTGAATATACTTGTGAGCATTATATAATAGTCTTAACCTATACTATTTGTACAAGGTAAAACTTATATTGCTTGAAATCTGGCATTGTAATTACTTCAGCTTTTTCTTCAGGATTGGTTTAGATATCCGGTGGGTTTTTCATTCTTCTATATTGGTGATAGAAAGTTGTGTGTGTGTGTGTGTGTGTGTGTGTGTGTGTGTGTGTGCACGTGTGCGCATGCGTACTCTTTTGTGCATTTGATTTTTGTGTTTGTTTTCTATTTTTGTAAAAAAGATCATGGGATTTTGATGTGGATTGTGTTAAATGTGTAAATGAACTAGGCAGAATGTTCATTTTTCCAGAAGCTTTCTGGTAGAATTTCTGGCACTTCTTATTTATACTTCAACATCTCTAAATATGGAAAATCTGTCTTACTCATTTCCTATTTATATTGTTTAAATTTCTTTCTAGACTCTCATTTTTATAGCTGGTGCTTGAAGCAGTGTGTGGAGAGGGGTGAGTGTGGCAAAAAACCCTATCTAGTACTTATTTTTAATGTGATAGTTTTTAAGTCATTTATTTATAGTGATGTTGGCTGTTGAGGTAATCTTCTTCCAGGACTCTCTCTAGGACTTTTATAATGAAGACATGTTGGACTTTTGTTATATGCCTAAATTCAGTTTTGCAAGTATTTTAATGAGTATTTTTGTGGTTATGTTCATCAAGGACATTGACCTGTAATTTTGTTGTTGTTGTTGTTGTTGATGTACCTTTACCTGATTTTGATACTAAGGGAATACTGGCTTTATAGAAGGAAATGGAAAGTGAATACTAGCTCTGAATCTTTAAATTTGAGTATATATTCTAATGTAGCCCTAGAAGTCAAGAAAGTAAAAAGGGACCATTTTCTGAGGAAGTTAGAAATGCTCTAGAGCAATGATTCTCAACTTTCCTAATGCTGTGACCTTTCATACAGTTCCTCATGCTGTGGGGACTTCAACCATAAATTACTTTCATTGCTACTTCATAACTGTAATTTTGCTATCGTCATGAATTGTAATGTATTTATTTGTGGATTTTGATGGTCTTAGGCAACTCTTATAAAATGATTGTTATCACCTCCACCCAAAGAAGTCACAACCCATGGGTTGAGAACTGCAGAAAGAGAGAGAGAGAGAGAGAGAGAGAGAGAGAGAGAGAGAGAGAGAGAGAGAGAACTATGAAAGGGGAAAATGAGAAAAATGACTGTGGGTACTTTAACTGGGGAACAGGGAGGCAGAGAACTATTGAGGAAGGAGTATACACTACAGATATTTTTAAAAAATATATAGTAAAACATTGTTTTATAAGCTTACATAGAAACAAATATCTGAATAAATATTACCACGTAGATATAGACTCTAGATATATAGATAATGCTCACCTCAGGAAGCATAGACTGAATAACAAATACTCAAGGAAATTTCCCCTTTGAGTAACTCCTTATGGAAGTCCAAGAGACTCTCAAAGCAATGTAGATTGTTGTTACAGCCCTTGGTTGCCTCCATGAACCTTAAGGTAAGAGCTTATTACTAAAGACACCACACACTTTGGACACAGGCCTTGAAGGAAATGAGATAGAATTGATTTGGAAATCCCCCCCCCCCGGGAGCTTT
Organism: Apodemus agrarius; assembly: GCA_964023405.1. Taxonomy (NCBI): domain Eukaryota; kingdom Metazoa; phylum Chordata; class Mammalia; order Rodentia; family Muridae; genus Apodemus; species Apodemus agrarius. Next base: position 60,648,495 of record OZ030010.1, on the reverse strand, counting down.
CATGGAATCTGAGGATACTATATAAGCTTCAAAGATAGAAAAACAATCAAAATTCCTACTTTTAAATCAACATTGACCAGCCAGTAAAATATTGTTAGTGGTACAATAGTGACCCTATTATTTTTTCTCTTATTCCTTGAATAATTTCACTTGTGTTTATCTCTTCCTTCCCTGAGGGGAGGGGGGAACTTCATTATTCAGAAGCTCAAAATAAACCTCTATATCAATTGAAACTTTGAGAGCAAGAGAATTACTCTTGATCTGACTGCCACACTGGATATATTCCTTGAATCTCACACCACACTATGACTCATTAATTATCCTGCATTTAATCCATTACTTATATTATTGCAGACTTCTCCAGTCAAAGACATTAAATATATTCTCATTTATTGCAATGACATAGTAAAGAAACTGTGGAAGAAACTAGTAATTAGTATGGCTGGAGCTTTAATGTTGAATAAAAAATTAGTAGAAATGTACACAATCTAAACAATATAGAAATGGGATGAATAAAGATATATAGACCAGCATATATAGTTGAATGTCAAAAAATACCGCACATGCATGGTTAATGTATTTGAACAAAGAATTCTGAGATAGTTAAATGGGACAAGAGTTCAAAAATGATAACTGGATATCTACAGGCACAAAAATGACACCTGGATCTTTCTTTCACAACATATATAAACATTAAATCAAAGATATCAACCTGGGAAACTTGTAGAAAGAAACATGGCTATATATCTTTTTGTTTTAGAATTAGGGAAAGCCCCTTAATCTGAAACATTGACCATATAATCCAACACACACACACACACACACACACACACACACACACACACACACAATCAAAACAAAACAAAACAAAACCCTGAATTTTATCAAATTAATTAAAAAATGTTTTCCTTCAATGGATGCTGCTAAAAACTTTATACATATTCAAAAATCCATTCATTAAAGGACTTTTTATCAGAACATATATTTTAAAAGACTCATAATTCAATGTCAAAGTGTCAACTCCACTAAACATGAGCAAAGAATATGCATATGTATTTTGTCAGAAAATAATTGACAAAAGACAAGAAAATGTATTGAACATTATTAGTGATTAGAAAAGTACACAATTGAGCCAGGCAGTGGTGGCACACACCTTTAATCCCAGCACTTGTGAGGCAGAGGCAGGTGGATTTCTGAGTTCGAGGCCAAACCTGGTCTAGAGAGCGAGTTCCAGGACAGCCAGGGCTATACAGAGAAACCCTATCTCGAAAAAACAAACAAAAACTACACAATTAAAATTACAATGAGCTAACACTTCACACCTACTAGATATAAATAGTAACAACAATAACTACAACGAAGAAGAGGATGATGATGACAATAATGATGCTGCTGATGATATGGGGCTGGAGAGACAGCTGAGTGGTAAAAAGCACTTATTCTTTCAGAGGACCCTTTTCCAGCACCTACATCAAGTGGCTCACAACCTTCTTCTAGACAATCTGATGCCCTCTTCTGGCTTCCAATGGTACCCACACCTGTGAATACACACACACACACACACACACACACACACACACACACACATTTAAAAAAAGAAAAGAATAAGGGTTTCCAAGATATGGATAAAATAGCATGTTCATATAATACTGCCTGGATTCTAAAATACACATTTTTATAGTTTAGACACTTCAAAACTGTCTAAAAATACACTTGAAAACAAATTGCCATATTTTTATAAAATTAAAAATATAGGTACTATATGATGTAACATTTCCATTACTTGCTATTTAACCAAAAGATTTAAAAGATGGAATTGTGTTTAAGAGCACTTGTTACTCTTTCAGAGGACCCTGGTTTGTTTTCTACCACCCATATGGTCACTCACAACCATTCAAAATTTCAGACCTAGAAAATCTGATACCCCAGACATGACTGTGCTGCACATTTATGCATGCAGGCAAAACACTCATACATATAAAATAATATACACAAATTATCTTTTAAATATGCATGAATGTTTGTGGCAATATTATTAGTAATCTCGAACAATGGTGACAAACTTAATTTCCATAAACTGGCAAAATGTGGCATAATCTACAAAATAAAAAAATTCACCCATGGGAAAAAATAATGAAGCACTGACTATGTGATTTAACGCAAACGAACCTAGGAAATATTTTATGAAAGAAACTAGTCACAATAGAACTAGTGTTGCATTGTTGTGTTTATTGGCAGAATGAGTAAATCCATAGAGATTAAGAGCAAATTAGTGGTACACCAGAGTTGGGAGTGGGTAGAGAGGTGACTGTTACTGAGCACATAGGTTTTTGACTGGGTGACTAAAATGTCCTAAAATTGTGATAGTAGATACACAACCCAGAATTTGCCATAAAGAACTGAAATGTGCACTTTATATAAATGAACTGTATGGATTATGAGTTATGTCTCAATTAGGCTATTGCTAACAAAATAGAACTCTGATACAACATGATCTAAATTGGCAACATTCTATCCTGACCAACAGCACTCTAATGCTATAAATTTATGAATGAGCCATTCCCAACCCTGATATGTCTGGCAGATTGGCAGAAATCAGTGTGTGAGAGAAGAGCATTCATCAGTTTGCAAACCATAATTTGTGTCCCCTCAGCTCTGTGATGAAGACACTAAATGTAGACCTTTCTGAGTAACAATATAAAACATTAGAATCAAGAGAGTATCTTCCAGAAGCTTTATGTACTGCTTCAGAGAAGTTTCCCCAAATGATCAACAGGTATACAAAAATGCGATGTTTTAATATTCTGACCAATAGCAAGGAAGTTAACATAACATTAAGTACCTTACTGGTCTACTTGAAGTTATTTGACTATTAATGAATAAACTGGAAAATACTATGCATGCATAAAATGTACATTTTTGTTATATATCATGAAAGACATCAAATAGTATTAATTTTATGGTATTTCAAAGGTCATTATTTAAAAGTCAATGTGTTTAGGATATGTATAACTCAGTATAAATGAATATCATGGAACTTGACGAACTGCTGACAACAGTAACTGGTTTACCAATAAGCATTTGCATGTAGCCTGAGCCCCCTCGTATGAACACTAAAGCTGACCTAGACATACAGAATAGATGACTAGATACAGATCCAGACAGAGCTTTTGAGACACTGAGAGTATAATTATCCTTAGTGTCTGAGAGAAGGTTATCAGTAGGGTCATCAGAGGGAAAGGGACAAAGATTAAGATAGGCTGTGTAGATAGCTTGGTGCAGAGGGCCCTGGATTCAAACTCCGGTTCTGCAGAACATATACCGACAGACGCACAAACACATATATACACACCCAAAACTGGAGTCGGGGGTGACAAAATAGTTCACTAAATCTTCAATTTCATAAGCTATCTCCCAAAATTTCCTCAGCAACTGTTGAACCCGTCTCTAAACTTAAGGTAAAATCTCCTGCCATGCGGCTGTTCATTTTACAGTTCCCTCCTGCTGTCTCATCCTCATAGAGGTGCTGTGTTCGTCTGTTCTGTTACTTGTCACATTTTCATTAAAGAGAATCTTTAGAGGTATGCCACAGGTATAATGATGGGGAAAAATATCCCATGGAGTAGATAGAAGAGCCTATATTTCAATGTCAAAGGCTCGGAAGGAGTAGAATAAAAGAAAACCAAGCATAGGAAGGATTTTAGGAAGCTGCAGACAAAGAGAAAATGGAGTAGCTGGGGGTTGGGGAAAGACTTTGTTTTCATTCCCTTACCAACATTAACAAATGTAATTTTTATTTGTTTTTTTATTATCACTATTTTTCAGTATCATGAGTTCAGATGTGGTTATAAATCAAGCCTCTTGCTTTGTCCCTCCTAGTCTGCATTCTGTTCCTTGCTTAAACTGAACTCCAGTTAAAATTAATGGTCTCTGTATCACCATATGTAGTAGTTGCAGCAGTAGTAATAGTAATAATAATATTAAGAAGAAATCCTTGTTCAACTCACAGAATATCCCAAAGAGTGACCATGGTATGCATATTAATCAGGAGATGAAAGAATTCTTTGTTTTAAAAGTATATATGTAGACAAGATGAGAACATTTAAACAGTGAAGAAAACAACTTAACAAAAAATTAATGTGTCAGCAAATTCGACATATTATTTTCATATATCAGCTCTCTGATGAGGCAAAATTAACAATGTCAGGAAAGCACACAAACTAACAATTGGAAAATTATAAGCTGCCTTCGAAAAGGATTTCTACTGATAATACTAAGCTGAGAGTGCTAGTCTAGATAAGAGGGTCTGGCCATAGCTGTATCTTGTGGCTACTTACAAATGGGAGCCAACTGAGCTGGCTCTTTGGTGTTCGGGTTTGGATGACTGAGACCCAGGAAGAACTCACTATATGTTTACAAACTACAGAGGACAGCAGAAATCATCCCTGGATCAGAAAGCCAAATTTTGCTTTATGAAACATGCAAACTACTCCTTATATGATCGCTTGAAAAGAAATGCTTGGTAACTAGGAAGGAGAGTGGAGATGACATGAGAATTGATAAGTCACTATACCTAGAAAAAATAAAATAAAAAGCAGAATTTGACAATGTCAACAAAATAATGCCTCTCATGAATGCTGGAACAAACATACAAAAATATTAATAATTAATTAATATTAATTTCCACCCTGCATCTGAGTAATTTCTCTAAGCCCCAACTCAAATTCTTCTATGGCTTCTCTAGGGCTCTTAGTTGTAAGAAACCATGTTTATCACAGTATTGTGCTGCAAAGTTGTAGTCTTGTTTGATCTCCAAGAGAAACAGCTCCAGAAAATACCATCAGGCTTACAAACGAAACCCATTACTTTTATTTTTCTTTCTGTTCAAAGCATATGCTAGACTAAGTAAAAAAAAAAAAAAAAAAAAAAAAAAAAAAAAGATTAGGAAGATTTTCAGTTTCTGACTTCTCAGTAGGAATGTTGCTGCCTGACACCAAATTACTGCTGCTGTTTGTAAATTTAAAAAAAATTTCCCCCTCATATAACTAATGTTCATGGTCATAACCAATTGAAAAAAAGTTATGAAAAGCTTCCAGAATTTTGAGATATTAAACTCAAAATCAGCACACAATGCATGCCATCCAGAGGGAATGAGCTCTGGACTTGCCTTTAAAAAGTCTTTGCTTTTTCATCCAATTATGCCTATGAAGTACATAAAGAAAACAAAAGTCAGAAACTATTTCCATTTTAAATGCTTGTTGCATTCTGATGAGATCAATTAATTAATTTGCAACAAAATGATTCAAATGATTTTCTAGATCCTAGAAATGGAAATTGTCAGCTCACTTAGACAGGAACTTCATTGGCTCTAGCCAAATTCTCACTCAAAAAATTTAGAGTGTCAATGAAACTTCAAAGTGTAATGATCATTCTAATATTGAAGGGACCCCCTCCCATTAAGAAATGAGATAAAATCAGAATGCTTACTATATAAATGCTAGAAAGTATTTAATTCACCTGGTAGAAAGCCAGACTGTATTTTCAAAAATGCATCTTCTAAAACTAACAATGAGAACTACTATTTTCCTTCTTGTTAAGTGAGCAAGTTGAGGTAGGATAGCCAGAAGATGGGTGGCTAGCTCAAGTGGCTAGGCTTAGCATCAGGTTGGACTAGGAAGCACTTTAGACATTCTCACCCCAAAGAAAAGTTCGTAGTAAAAGAGGGACTCCGTTCTCTAGTTGACAGCCCTAGAAAAAAATTAACCATACCGAGTAAATCTATTCTCATAAAACGAAGACCTTTTATCCCACAGTAAAACCCATCACAAAAATAAACACTCTAGCTTAACTGGAAAAGATTTAATGCTATCAAATGAATCTTTGAAAATCCTGTAAGACAAACCTTACAAACCAAATAGAGTATAAACTATGATAAACGGTTTCTTCAACAACTCAAAAAAAGTATATTTTATGAAAACCTATCCTCCCTTTTTCATTTTGGACACTGTCCTAACAACCAAGAACAATAAAAGAATACAAATTGTTAGAGTTAAGTCACCGAAAATTATGGTCCATCTCACAGAGACATTTGGGGCACATCACAAATGAAAGAAAACCACTTGAGACACAAACGTAAATCCATAGAGAAACATGAACACCTCAGGAAAAATCAGCCACTAATTACTCAGTCAATACTCCATCTTATCAGATGAAAAGATTATCTTAACTTAGTGGGGAAAACGTTTCAACTAGTCTCTAAGAGGCTCAAGAAGCAGTGGTAAATACTTTTAATAAGGCGAAATTGCCCGCCACTTTTCTCCTGTCCTAATTAGAACTGTGAGGCAACATTGTGGTTCATAGGTCACTGACAGTTCTTACTCAATTTGTTAGCCCTAGCAACTCAAGTTTTAAACTATAAGTATGCCCTTAAAATGAAAAATGTCATGTGGTGCCTTATTCCTCCCTCCCCAGTATAAATTTCTGAGCACACTCAAGCAGCGGGACTTGCTTTACAGTTTTGTTTTGTTTTGTTTGCAACACTTGTGAGTCAAATTCAAACCTGCTCAAATTATTCATGTACAGTACATTTCTTTTCTTTACAGGTCTGGTGTAAGACCCAGAGACTTTCTGATGTGTTCTAATCTACAGAAAGTAAACACGTTTCAAGAGAAAACTGGCCCACGCAATTACTCTCAACAATCAGCCAATGCTGAGAAATACGTGAGAGCAAACTTTGCCCGGTGTTTACCACGAAAGTAACCCCATCTACCTGCTCTAAATGTGCCTTGTTGAATTCTCAAGGCTGACCTCTAACCAGAGAGCAAGTCACTGGTTTCTTCCTGGGAAATAAAACTACACTCCCTCACCCTGGAGCCCCTCAGCAACCAGATGCGGCTTTTCTTTCTCTCGGAGAATTGAGAATTCTATTATCTCTCTTTGAAGGATGCGGGCTGAAAACAGGTTTCTGCTTTTAGTTCCCTTTTATTATGCCAAGACCATTCCCTTCACGGACTGGAAGGTGATTACCAACAGACCCATAGATAAGAAACTCCCCACATTTCTGATCCTGTTTCCAGGACTTTGAGGAAAGAAGGATTTAAAAAAAAAAAAAAAACAGCGAAGAGCTTACGGGCTTCATTTCTGAAACTGGCCCATGCGATTGGATTTAAGTTTGAAACCCATAGGATTTGAAATATCAGAAAGATCTTAATGGCGGACTTTAGAAGGCTAGGGGAATTGGAGGGGAATCTCTAAGAGCACATATTAGCACTCCGGAGCGCAGCAAAGATTCCCTGGACTTAGGTTGAACATTTCACAAGAGGAAGTCCCCAGGAGGGCTCCAGATGTAGGGCAGACCTTCCTATAGAACTGGACTGAGCTGTTTTAGGATCCATCCGAATGTTCTCTTGGGCGGGAGTCCCTAGATCCCACAAAATGCAAACTGCTACTCTCTGCCCTTGGTCAAAAGGAGGCATTTATAGCATAAACTTACCGCATGTCCCCATAAGGTCCGGAGTAGTTCTCCATCCAAGGTCCCATTTCACTTTTGACACAACTGGGACTGGGATAGGGTACTCTGTTCACAACTCCACCAGGATACCACACTTCGGAGGCAGAGTAGTCACCCTCCTGGCTTGCCAGCCCCTGAGGGGGTCGAGTGTAGCCATAGGGGGCTACAGGCCCGGCATCATTTGGACTGCTGTTGCCGCCCCCGCCTCCTGGCCCATATAATTGGCCTTCTTCAGCTGTGAAGAGAGTATGCCAGGAAGAAGAGGCGGTGGCTGGGGGCGATCCAGTGCTGGGTCCGGCTACACTCCCTCCATGTAGGCTAGCCAAGTCCCCATAGCGGCATTGCGCTGCCGCCGCAGCCCAGGCGCTGCCGTAGTCCAACGGGTTCTCCAGCTTGATGCGGGCGTGTGGATGGGTAGGGGGCGGGGGGTGCGGCGGTCCGGACAGAGCCAGCGGAAAGTTGTAGTAGTCGCGATTCTGGTATGCTGTAGCCTCGTCTACTGCTCCAGATTTATACAGAGACAGAGAGGACGGGATCTCGAGTGTCCCAGAGCTACCTGCTTCACTGCTGCCAGAGCAGCCCAGGCTCTCACCTTCCAAGCCTTTGGTGTAACCTCCCTTGAAAGAGGAATACTCAGCAGTCTCTTCAGTGCCTTTGCCTGGGCCTTCTTCCAGGGGAAGACCTTTGCATTCGGCCAGCGGCGCGCAAGGAGTGGGACGCACCGCGGGTGGACCTCCCAGGAGCGACGCGTACATGCAGTCTCCCCGAAGCTGTTCCCCGGGACTCAGATGTTCCAGTGCTTCCACACCCAATCCCATGGACACAGACACTGCTTTACACAACTCCTTGGCACTGTCAGATATGGTCGAATTGCCCCCTAGGTAACTATCCTTGGAGGAAGAGGGAGCCCCAGTGGCCTCCCTTGCTCTCACGCTGCTGCTGCTGCTGCCTTCGGATATTACCTCCTGCTGTTGCTGCTGCTGCTGCTGCTGCTGTTGCTGCTGCTGCTGTTGCTGCTGCTGCTGCTGCTGTTGCTGCTGCTGCTGTTGCTGCTGAAGAAGTTGCATGGTGCCAGCCTCGCTCAGAATGTCTTTAATGTCGGCAGAGCAGCTGCCTAAGCTTGGGAAAGTGGGGCCCAGCAGGGACAACGTGGATGGGGCAGCTGAGTCATCCTGATCTGGAGGAGCTGGTGGCTGCTGCGGCAACCCCTTGCCAGGAGCCGTGGCCGCCCCAGGCTCGGGGAGGCAGCCGCTCTCAGGGTGGCCCTCGGAGGCTGACTGCTGCTGTGAAGGCTGCTGTTCCTCCTCCAGGGGCAGGTAGCCTGTGGGGCCTCTGATGTGGGCTTGAGGAGAGCCATCCTCAGTGTGCTGCTGCCGCCGCCGCCTCCTGGGGCTAGTCTCCTGCCGCTGCTGTAAACAGGCGCCCGGAGGTGCTATGCTAGCGGCCTCAGGGTGCCTGGGGCCCGGGTTCTGGATCGCTTCGCGCACGCTCTGGAACAGATTCTGGAACGCTCCTCGATAGGTCTTGGACGGGGGCCGTGGGTAGACCCTTCCCAGCCCTAACTGCACCTCCATCCTTGAGCTTGTCAGTAGCTTCCACCGAATTCCCTTATCCTGCCTCCTAGTCTCTTGCTCTGAAGAGTTCTACTGACTGATGATGTAGTATCTGCAGCTAGCTGCCCACCTGCGGGAAGCTCCAGGGAAGAAAACTTGCGGGGGGGGGGCGCCCAGATAGCCTCAAAGTCTCCTGTAAAGGAAGGCACGCGCTAGACAAGATCTGCTCTCCCAGTTTCACAGTTTGTCCCTAAATACTTGAAGAACAGATTAAAAGATGCTCAAAGCTTGACAAGGGGAAAAGGAAATTCCTCTGCCTTCCGAATTCAATGTCTACTGAAGCAGGTGCAAATAAGAATTGGGCTATTTTCTTTTTGTTTGCTTTTAGCTTTTGTTTTGCTTTCAACTGACTACTGAAGCCCTGACTGCCTTTTCATCTTTTCATTTCTAGCTCCACACACAGGGTAAGGGGCGGGCAGGAGGAGGTGCGGGGGGGTGGGAGGAGGGTGGCAACCTGGAATCAGGGACTCTCCCTGGGCGTGCTGTTGCTCCTCAGTCTCTGGGCTCCCAAAAGCCTTTCTTGCAATGTGCAACAAGCTTGTCTGCTTTCAGCCAAAGGGAGTTACCTCTGTGCAAACTGGCTGGCAGAGCTGGGGGTGTAGGGGAGAGGGTTGGCCAGGAAGCCTGCCTAGTCAGCTCCTGGAGAGGGGACCCAGGAGGGGGGTAGGGGTAGAGGGGAGGAGGACAAAGGCAGCTGTAGTCCTACCGGACACTTTCCTTGCTTCTTCCGAGTCTCCCGCAGCTTTTAGAAACTTCACCGAAGAGGAAAGGGCAGCTCCTGGGCGGCGGCTTCGAAGCCGCCGCTCTGCAACAGGCAGGCGTTGGCTGTCGCTGTGCTGGGGCTGGCGTGGTGTGTCCCTTAAGCTTCTGTATGGCACTGGAGTGGCTAGCTCAGTCTTTTCCCCTCTGATGCACTCTCAGCCTCCAGGTTTGCTCCGGACCCTCTGCTTCTCCCAGCAGGCTGGCTCCTAGGGATCTCCGAGGGGGCGCTGGGAGGTAGAAAGCAAATGCAACAGTTTGTGAGTCGGTCCCGCCCCCGCGGGCCGGCCTCCCTGCCTTCCCACCTCCTTTCTCTCTCCCCTCCCCTCCCCTTTCCTTTTCTCCCCTCCCCTCACCGCAAGCTAGCGCAGGGTAGCTTAGAGAACGTAGTGCTGGCGTAGTATGGTCGAAGGCTGGAATGACTCGCTGTAGCCTCTGAAGACTCCTCTTCCCCAAATACCTCTTGTTTCTCAGAACAGGGCTTTAGGCTCCAAAGCAAAAGCTTTAACTTGGAGCGATTTTTAACAGACAAGTCCACTGGCTCCCCAGGAGGTTAGCATAGGCCGGATTTCATTCCTGAACCCAATCCCAAAACGGATTCTTGGAGATAGGAGAAGGAGGAAGGGGCATTAGAACTACCAACTACCAATTGCTCGCAGGTATTTCCGCTCCCTAGGGCCCACCCAGACAAGCAGAAGGGAGAGTCCCAAGAGATTAAAGAACAAGCTGCAGCCAAAGCAACTCTTGCTGAAACCTTTGAGATCCTCTAGTAGGGTAGATGGGAATTCCTGACACCAAGCCATTTGCTCTGGGAATTCTGGACCCAAGAAGCCCGTGGTCATTTCTACCTTATTTCCAGTCCTTCTTTCTGTTGGGAATTACCTGTAACTTGCACGTTTTATTTTTCCAGACACGCAAAGTCAAAATTGTTCAGACAAGTGTGCAAACACAAATGTTAAAAACACTTGTCCTGCATACATGAGCCTTTGATTTTGTTCAAAGTGTGGTTGGTATAGAAGCCTTTAGATGTCTAAATTATTTGCACTTGAAAACTCTTTTTAGTAGAGGAATCACAGATCTTTCTTTTGATGGACAGGTAGGAGTGAATGAAGATGATGTAGGATACTCCCAACTGTAGAGACAAGTAAGCAGTAGAAAGGTCAAGGCTAGACCTATACAGAAAATGCCCTTAGAGAAAGGCTGTAGACCCCATTACTCATAAATGGCTTTATACCTCTGGTTCTGTCCCAGCAGGCACAGGAGTGAGTTTGTTTTGTGAGACTCACAGTGTTTTCAGTGGGGGGTAGGGTGGTGGTGGTGGTGGTGGTGGTGGTGGTGGTGGTGTCCTTTTATCTTTCTTTTAAGACAGGGATTTGTTTTGTACCCCCATTATCTTTCTGATTCAGCGTTTCAAATTCTGAGGTTGGTGGACTATGCAATCACATCAGACATTTTCACATTTACAGGCTTCTACAGTGAGGGGGGGGATGCTTTTTCCATTGTACTGAGAGTTTACCTTGACTAAAGGAGTTAACTGAAACCTCAAGAGGGAAAAGAAGTATGCATGATCAGCTCTGTTTCACAGATAAAGAAGTCAGGCAAGGACGTTGTTGTATTCCCCATATTAGCAGGACATATGCAAACGTTCCAGGTTTTTTTCTACATTAGCTGTACTCTCATCAGTTCCATAACTCTTGGGAAAACAGCATAATCTTTTCTAACAAAATAACATGAGAGTACTTCCTCCTGCCCAGGTGAAAAATTATCTGCTGTGAGTATAGCAGTCGAGGAGGCCTTATTGTGCATATTGGATTGCTTTTTTCTTGATTTCACAAATCACTCCTTAAGGTTCAAAAGCTGTCAAACTGTAAAATGGGTAATTCTCAGTATTCTAGTATAGTGTGCTGAAATGCAGATAGTTTGAGGACCTTATTTTCGAATGGTCATTACAGCCTCACAACTACCAAAACTTTTGAATGATTTTGGTCCAAGGGAATTGAATGAACAGGCAAGGTGGCAGAATAGAGTGAGTATGTATCTCAGGGCCAGGAGAACTGTTTTACTATAGATCTACAGGGAAAGACAGTGCCCAATAAAATATGGCCAAAGGAAAACAGGTAGGTTGTTGGTACTCTGTTCAACTTCCACCCCACAGTTACCTGGCAATAGCCAGGTATGCCCCGCTCCATAGACCCGGCCCACTATAAAAGGGGCTGCCTGCCCCTCCTCACTCTCTCTCATCGCTCTCTCCTCAGAATGGAATCTTCCCTAGCTTTTGCTCTAGAAAACTAAACAAGTTAACCTTTGGAAAATGGTGAACATTTACTTACTTACTCTTATTCTTACCTCTCTGCACTCTCACCTCTCTGCCCCTCTTGGGCTCTCCTCCCCTCCCCCCTCTCTCCACGTGGTCATGGCCGACCTCCACTCCTCTCTACCTCTGTACTTCTCTTCTTTCTCTTCTCTTCTCTTCTCTTCTCTTCTCTTCTCTTCTCTTCTCTTCTCTTCTCTTCTCTTCTCTCTCTCTCTCTCTCTCTCTCTCTCTCTCTCTGCCTCCACTATACCATTAACTCCCATCCTCTTCCCTGAATAAACTCTATTCTATACCATGTCTGTGTGTGCATGGTCCCTCAGGGGAAAGAGGTGCCTGGGCCTGGGCTTGACACTCCCTAATACCCCTTCTCTCTTTTATAATCCATCATAGGTTCTAAAGAGGGGGTCCAAAAAATGGGAACAGGAGAAATAATAATTCACCTTTCCATAGGGGAAAGCAGAATAAAGATTCTAACACATGAGGAAGTAGTCTAAAGCTTAAGTTGCTTCCACAGCATCAAAGTTGTCTTTACAGATATGCTCACAGAAAATTGAAGCTAAAAATACTTCCCCTCAGAAGGCTGCAGTGACAGTGAAAGCGGATCCAACTTATAAAAACAATTTGTAAATAAGGAAGCATTCTAAAAGTTGGAAGGACCTCTTTCTCTGTCTCTCTTTGTCTCTCTGTCTCTCTCTGTGTCTCTGTCTCTGTCTCTGTCTCTGTCTCTGTCTCTGTCTCTCTCTCTCTCTCTCTCTCTCTCACACACACACACACACACACACACACACACACACACACACCAGCCAAAGGGCTACTGTGGTACTGTGGATATCATTCCTCAGTCACCACCCTACATGTTTCTTTTTACAGGGTCTTTCACTGGCCTACAATTCATCATGTAGGGCAGGCTGGTTGGTCAGTGAATCTCAGAGATCTACTTGTCTCTGCAATGTTGGGGTTAAAAGTATGCAGTGCCTTTCCCTGGCATTGTATTTATGTGTGTGCTGGGGCACAAGCTTAGGCTTTCAGGCTTGCTACTGAGACCTTTCCAGATTGAGTTGTCTTCTCAATTTTTTTTAACTTCTAAAGTGAAACAAAATTTCACAAATTATATTGTGATGCAGAAGGATGACACTGTGGTCTCACTATGTGCATATATAATATTTCAACTTTGTACTCTGATGCCCATCTCAAATCTACTTTTCCTACTTAGCTTTTATGATGTAAAGACAACTGCTGAAGAATGTAATAGAAATTAGTACTTACACAATGTTTTCTTTTGCTTCTTCCTACTCTTTTTTTCCCCTTGAAATATTTTTAGCAGTTGAATAGAATCCATGGTGTTCTCCCAGGTCATTTGAGTTCATAGTAAGTTTCTCTACAAGTTCAGGGGGCTTTCAGAATGGAATCTTCTCTAGCTTTTGCTCTAGAAAACTAAAACAAGTTAACCTTTGGAAAATGGTGAACATTTACTTACTTACTCTTACGAGTATATTCTGATATATTCATAAATCTGCTTACTTCTCTTAATCTGGCTGCTTCTGATATGGCTCAAGACACCCTCGGTTTCTACCTGGACAACTTTTCATTCATTCACCAGTCAGGCATTGATCAGGCAAATAGAAAATAAGTAGGTTTATAAAGATAGAAGTTACATGCATCAAAACACATGCATTTAAAGCTGTACAAATGGCAAAGTTTTGGAAATTTTTATCCATATATGCATCTACAGATAATAGTACTTTTATTCAAGATACCAAACTGATGTATGTGAAGGATTCTTTTGTGCTTATTTGTATGTCTCCCCATCCCCTCTATACTCCAATCAAGCAACTGATGATTTCTCTGTCAGTATAGATTAGTTTGCCTTTTCACCCCAGAATTTATGGTGATGAAATAATAAATATGTACTTTTTGCCTTACATTGTTCATTAAACACAATGTTTTTTTATTGGAAATATTCTATATTTATATTGCATTTCCCTTTTTCTAGTTACCTGTCCCACAAAGGTCCCACATGCCCATTGCCCTCCCCATATTCCCCCATCCAACCTTTCCCACTTCCCTGTTCTGCTATTTCCCTACACTGATGCACCGAGCCTTTCCAGAACCAGGGTCCACTCCTTCCTTCTTGTCGGACATCATTTGGTATGTGGATTGTGTCTTTGGTGTCCCAAGATTCTAGGCTAATATCCACTTATCAGTGAGTGCATACCATGGGTATTCTTTTGAGACTGGGTTACCTCACTTAGTATGCTGTTCTCCAGCTCCATCCATTTGTCTAAGAATTTTATGAATTCATTGTTTCTAATGGCTGAATAGTACTCCATTGTGTATATATACCACATTTTTTGTATCCATTCTTCCATTGAGGGACATCTGGGTTCTTTCCAGCTTCTGGCTATTATAAATAAGGCTTCTATGAACATAGTAGAGCATGTATCCTTATTGCATGCTGGGGAATCTTCTGGGTATATGCCCAGGAGTGGTATGGCTGGGTCCTCTGGAAGTATCCTGTCCAGTTTTCTGAGGAACCGACAGATTGATTTCCAGAGTGGTTGTACCAACTTGCAGTCCCACCAGCAGTGGAGGAGTATTCCTCTTTCTCCACGTCCTCGCCAACACCTGCTGTTTCCTAAGTTTTTAATCTTAGCCATTCTGACTGGTGTGAGGTGAAATCTCAGGGTTGTTTTGATTTGCATTTCTCAAATGACTAATGATGTTGAACATTTTTAAGGTGTTTCTCAGCCATCCGAATTTCTTCAGGTGAAAAGTCTTTGTTTAGCTCTGTACCCCATTTTTGATAGGGTTATTTGGTTTTCTGGGGTCCGTCCTCTCGAGTTTTCTATTCATTGGATATTAGCGCTCTATCAGATGTAAGATTGGTGAAGATATTTTCCCAATTTGTTGGTTGCAGATTTGTCCTTTTGACAGTGTCTTTTGCCTTACAGAATCCCATTTGTCTATTCTTGATCTTAGAGCATAAGCTATTGGTGTTCTGTTCAGGAACTTTCCCCCTGAACCAATGTCCTCAAGGGTCTTTCCCAGTTTCTATTCTATTAATTTTAGTGTGTCTGGTTTAATGTGGAGGTCCTTGATCCACTTGGAGTTGAGCTTAGTACAAGGAGATAAGAGTGGATCAATTCTCATTCTTCTGCATGTTGACCTCCAGTTGAGCCAGCACCATATGTTGAAAAGGCTATCTTTTTTCCACTGCATGTTTTCAGCTCCTTTGTCAAAGATCAATTGGCCATATATGTGTGGGTTCAATTCTGGGTCTTCAATCTTATTCCATTGATCCACCTCCCTGTCACTGTACCAATACCATGCAGTTTTTAACACTACTGCTCTGTAGTATTGCTTGAGGTCCAGGATATTCATTCCCCCAGAAGTTCTTTTACTGTTGGTAATAGTTTTAGCTATCCTGGGTTTTTGTTATTACAAAGAAATTTGAGAATTGCTCTTTCTAGCTCTATGAAGAACTGAGTTAGGATTTTGATGGGGATTACATTGAATCTGTATATTGCTTTTGGGAAGATTGCCATTTTAACTATATTAATTTTACCAACCCACAAGACCTGCAGTTTTTCTCATACAAATCTTTCATTTGTTTGGTTAGAGTCACACCACGATACTTTATATTGTTTGTGGCTATTGTGAAGGGTGACATTTGCCTAATTTCTTTCTCAGCCTGCTTATCCTTTCTGTATAGGAAGGCTACTGATTTGTTTGAGTTGATTTTTATAACCAGCCACTTTGTTGAAGTTGTTTATCAGCTGTAGGAGTTCTCTGGTGGAGTTTCTTGGGTCACTTAAGTATACTATCATATCATCTGCAAATAGTGATAGGTTGACTCTTCCTTTCCAATTTTATCCCTTTGACTTCCTTATGTTGTCAAATTGCTCTAGATAGTACCTCAACTACTATATTGAAAAGATATGGTGAGGGGGGACAGCCTTGTCTAGTCTCTGATTTTAGTGGGATTGCTTCAAGTTTCTCTCCATTTATTTTGATGTTGGCTACAGGTCTGCTGTAAATTACTTTTACTATGTTTAGGTATGGGCCTTGAATTCCTGTTATATATATATATATATATATATATATATATATATATATATATATATAACTTTTTAATTCTATATTCTTTGTTTACATTCCAAAGATTCCAAAGGCTTTCCCCCCAACTATTCCCCAATTACCCCCCCCCCACCATTTCCCTGTTCTGGTACTCTCCTACAAAACTGGATCCAAACTTTTCAGGCCCAGAGTCTTCTCCTTTCTTCTTCTTGGGAATAATTTGACTTGCTAATTGTGCCTTGAGTATTCAGGGCTTCTGGGCTCATTAAGATCCACTTATCAGTAATTGCATTTCATGTGTATTCTTTTGTGATTGGGTTAGCTCACTTAGGATGCTATTTTCCAGATCTAACCATTTGCCTATAAATTGCATGAATTCATTATTTTTTCTAGTTATTTTTTTTATTTTCTATATTCTATGTTTACATTCCAAAGGTTTTCCCCTTTCCCAATTACCCCCCACCATATGTCCCATAATTCCTCTCCCCCCCCTGTTATTCCCCACTCATTCCCCCTCCCACGATTTCTCTGTTCTGGGTCTACATTACTGGATCCAGTCTTTACAGGCCCAGGGTCCTCTCCATTCTTTTTCTTGGAAGTCATTTGACTTGATGTGTCTTGAGTATTTAGGGCTTCTGGGCTCATTAATATCCACTTATCAGTGATTGCATTTCATGTGTATTCTTTTGTGATTGGGTTAGCTCACTTAGGATGATATTTTCCAGATCTAACCATTTACCTGCAAATTGCATGAGTTCATTATTTTTAATTGCTGAGTAGTACTCCATTGTATAAATATACCACATTTTCTGTATCCATTTCTCCTTCGAGGGATATCTGAGCTCCTTCCAACTTCTGGCTATTATAAACAAGGCTTATATGAACATAGTAGAGCATGTGTCTTTATTGTATGCAGGGGAATCATCTGCCAGGAGTGGTATGACAGGGTCCTCTGGGAGTGTCATAAGCAATTTTCTGAGGAACTGCCAGACTGATTTCCAGAGCAGTTGTATTATCTTGCAATCCCACCAACAGTGGAGGAGTGTTCCTCTTTCTCCACATCCTAGCCAGCACCTGTTGTCTCCTGAATTTTTAATCTTAGCCATTCTGACTGGTGTGAGGTGGAATCTCAGGGTTGTTTTGATTTACATGTCCCTGATGACTAATGATGTTGAACATCTCTTAATGTGTTTTTCAGCCATCTGAATTTATTCTGGTAACAATTCTTTGTTAAGCTCTGTACCCCCATTTTTAATAAGGTTATTTGGTTCTTTGGGGTCTAACTTCTTGAGTTCTTTGTATATATTGGATATTAGCCCTCTGTCGGATGTGGGGTTGGTGAAGATCTTTTCCCAATTTGTTGGTTGCTGTTTTGTCCTTCTGACAATGTCCTTTGCCTTACAGAAACTTTGTAATTTTTTGAGGTCCCATTTGTCTATTATTGATTTTAGAGCATAAGCTATTGGTGTTCTGTTCAGGAACTTTCCCATTGTGCCCATGTCCTCCAGGGTCTTCCCCAGTTTCTTTTCTTAGTTTCAGTGTGTTTGGTTTTCATTGGAGGTCCTTGATCCACTTGGAGTTGATCTTAGTACAAGGAGATAAGAGTGGGTCAATTTTCATTCTTCTACATGTTGACCTCCAGTTGAATCAGCACCATTTGTTGAAAAGGCTATCTTTTTTCCACTGGATGGTTGTAGCTCCTTTATCAAAGATCAAGTGACCATAAATCTGTGGGTTCATTTCTGGGTCTTCAATCCTATTCCATTGATCTACTTGCCTGTTGCTGTACCAATACCATGCAGTTTTTAACATAATTGCTCTGTAGTACTCCTTGTGGTCAGGGATATTGATTCCCCCAGAAGTCCTTTTATTGTTGAGAATAGTTTTAGCTGTCCTGGGTTTTTGTTACTCCAGATGAATTTGAGAATTGCTCTTTCTAGATCTATGAAGAATTGAATTGGGATTTTGATGGGGATTGCATTGAATATGTATATTGCTTTTGGCAAGATGGCCAGTTTTACTATATTGATCCTGCCAATCCAAGAGCAAGAAATATTTTTCCATCTTCTGAATTCTTCTTCGATTTCTTTCTTCAAGGACTTGAAGTTCCTGTCATACAGATCTTTTACTTGTTTGGTTAGAGTCTTGCCAAGGTACTTTATGTCGTTTGTGGCTAATGTGAAGGGTATTATTTCCCTAACTTCTTTCTCAACCTGCTTGTCCTTTGAATACATAAAGGCTACTGATTTGCTTGAGTTGATTTTGTAACCGTCCACTTTGCTGAAGTTGTTTATCAGCTGTAGAAGTTCTCTGGTGGAGTTTTTTGGGTCACTTAAGTAAACTATCATATCATCTGCAAATAATGACAGTTTGACTTCTTCCTTTCCAATGTGTATCCCTTTGACTTCTTTATGTTGTCAAATTGCTCTAGTTAGTACCTCAAGTACTATATTGAAAAGATATGGTGAGAGGGGGCAACCTTGTCTAGTCCCTGATTTTAGTGGGGTTGCTTCCAGTTTCTCTCCATTTACTTTGATGTTGGCTACCAGTGAGGTGTAAATTGCTTTTACTACGTTTAGGAATGGGCTTTGAATCCCTGTTCTTTCCAAGACTTTTAGCATGAAAGGATGCCGAATTTTGTCAAATGCTTTTTAAGCATCCAATGAGATGACCATGTGTTTTTTTTTCTTTGAGTTTGTTTATGTAGTGGATTACATTGATGGCTTTCCATATATTGAACCATCCCTACATCCCTGGGATGAAGCCAACTTGATCATGGTTAATGATCGTTTTGATGTGTTCTTGGATTCGGTTGGCTGGAATTTTATTGAGTATTTTTGCATATATGTTCATAAGGGAGATTGGTCTGAAGTTCTCTTTCTTAGTTGGATCTTTGTGTGGTTTTGCTTTCAGTTTAATTGAGGCTTCGTAGAATGAGTTGGGTAGTGTTCCTTCTGTTTCTATTTTGTGGAATAATTTGAAGAGTATTGGTATTATGTCTTTTTTGAAGGTCTGATAGAATTGTGCACTAAAACCATCTGTTCCTGTGGTTTTTTTGGTTGGTAGACTTTCTATGACCCCTTCTATTTCTTTGGGGGTTATGGGACAATTTAGACGACCTATTTGATCCTGATTTAATTTTGGTATTTGGTGTCTGTCTAGGAAATTGTCCATTTCCTCCAGATTCTCCAGTTGTGTTGAGTATAGGCTTTTGTATTAGGATCTGATGAAATTTTGAATTTCCTCAGTTTCTGTTGTTATATCTCCCTTTTCATTTCTAATTTTGTTAATTTGAATACTGTCTCTGTGCCCTTTGGTAAGTCTGGCTAAGGGTTTATCTATCTTGTTGATTTTTTCAAAGAACCAGCTCCTGCTTTTGTTGATTCTTTGTATGGTTCTTTTTTGTTTCAACTTGATTGTTTTCAGCCCTGAGTTTGATGATTTCCTGTCTTCTACTCCTCCTGGGTGAAATAGCTTCTTTTTGTTCCAGAGCTTTCAGGTGTGCCATTAAGTTGCTAGTATATGCTCTCTCCTGTTTCTTTTTGGAGGCATTTAGGGCTATGAGTTTTCCTCTTAACACTGCTTTCATTGTGTCCCATAGATTTGGGTATGTTGTTCCTTCATTTTCATTAAATTCTAGAAGGTCTTTGATTTCTTTCTTTATTTCTTCCTTGACTAAGTTATCATTGAGTAGAATATTGTTCAGCCTCCATGTATATGAGGATTTTCTGTTGTTTTTGTTGTTATTGAAGACCACCCTTACTCCATTGTGATCAGATAGGAGGCATCTGATTAGTTTGATCTTCTTATATTTTTTGAGGTCTGACTTGTGACAAATTATGTGGTAGATTATGGAGAAGGTGCCATGAGGTGCTGAGAAAAAGGTATAGTCTTTTGCTTTAGGATGAAATGTTTTCTCTCTCTCTCTCTCTCTCTCTCTCTCTATATATATATATATATATATATATATATATATATATATATATATATATCTGTTAAATCCAATTGGTCCAAAGTTTCAATGAGTTTCCCTGTTTAGTTTCTGTTTTCCTGATCGATCCATTGAGGATAGTGGATTGTTGAGTTCCCCCACAATTATTGTGTTAAGTACAATGTGTGCTTTGAGCTTTAGTAAAGTTTCTTTTACGAATGAGGTTGCCCTTGCATTTGAAGCATAGATGTTTATAATTGTGAGCTCTTGCTGGATTTTTCCTTTGACCAGCAAGAAGTGACCTTCTGTATCTCTTTTGATGACTTTAGGTTGTAAGTCCATTTTATCTGATATTAGAATGGCTATTCTAGCTCGCTTCCTGAGACCATTTGCTTGTAAACTTGTCTTCCAGCCTTTTACTCTAAGGTAGTGTTTGTCTTTGACTCTGAGGTGTGTTTCCTGTATGCAGCGAAATGTAGGGTTCTGTTTCCATATCCAGTCTGTTAGTCTATGCCTTTTTATTGGGGAATTGAGTGCATTGATGTTAAGAGATATTAAGGAACAGGGATTATTTCTTCCAGTAATTTTTGATGTTATTTTTGTTTTTGAGTGGTTATCTTCTTTTGAGATTGATGGAAGAAGGTTACTATCTTGCGTTTTTCAGGGTGTAGTTTCCCTACTTATATTGGTGCTTTCCTCCTATTATCCTTTGTAGGGCTGGATTAGTGGAAAGATATTGTGTAAATTTGGTCTTTCCATGGAATATTTTGATTTCTCCATCTATGTTGATTGAGAGTTTTGCTGGGTATAGTAGTCTTGGCTGACATTTGTGTTCTCTTAGGGTCTGCATGATTTCTTCCCAGGATCTTCTAGCTTTCATGGTCTCTGGTGAGAAGTCTGGTGTGATTCTGATAGGTCTTCCTTTATATGTTGCTTGGCCATTTTCTCTTACTGCCTTTAATATTCTTTCTTTGTTTAGTACATTTGAGGTTTTGATTATTATGTGACGGGAGGTATTTCTGTTCTGGTCCAGTCTGTTTGAAGTTCTGTAAGCTTCTTGTATATTCTTTAGGTTAGGGAAGTTTTCTTCCATAATTTTGTTGAAGATATTTGTTGGCCCTTTAAATTGTAGATTTTCATTCTCATCTATCCCTATAATCCTTAGGTTTGGTCTTCTCATTGTGTCCTTGATTTCCTGGATGTTTTGGGTTACAAGCCTTTTTCATTTTGCATTTTCCTTGATTCTGCTTTCAATGATCCTATAGTATCTTCAGCATCTGAGATTCTTACTTCGATCTCTTGTATTCTGTTGTTGATATTTGCATCTATGACCCCTGATTTCCTCCCAATGTTTTCTATTTCCAAAGTTGTCTCTCTTTGTGATTTCTTAGTTGTTTCTACCTCTGTGTTTAGATCTTGGATGGTTTTGCTCAGTTCCTTCACTTGTTTGTTTGGTTTTTTTTTGCAATTCTTTAAGAGATTTTTGTGGTTCCTCTTTCATGATTTCTGGCTGTTGACTCAATTTCTCCTGCATTTCTTTAATTGATTTTTTTATTTCCTCTTTATTGGCTTCTGTCTGTTGATCCATATTCTCCTGGGATTCTTTAAGTGATTTTTGTGTTTGCATTGTAAGGGCTTCTACCTTATTCATGTTCCCCTGCATTTCTTTAAGAGATCTGTTTATGTCTTTTTTGTGTTCCTCTAGCAGCATCATGACCAGTGCTTTTAAATCCAACTCTTGTTTTTCTGGTGTGTTGGTGTATCCAGGACTTGCTGTGGTTGGAGAATTGGGTTCAGATGCTGCCATATTGCCTTGATTTCTGTTAGTAATGTTCCTACATTTTTTGCCGTTTGCCATCTGTTTATCTCTGGAGTTAGTTGGTCTTGTTGTTACTGGTTGATGTTTGAAGCTCTTGAGAGCCTGGGGTTTGGTGCTGCTGTCTTCGAGTGTGTCCGTGCTCCCGAGTTGGGGACCGGAAATTTTCCCCTACTGGGCTCTGAATTACTTCCTCAGCTCTGGAGGAGCCTAGATGGTGATGCTCCCAGTCCACAGGGCTCTGTCTGGTTAGCTGTCTGTGGTGCCCTGAGGCAAGATGTCAGCCTCCGTTTGTACTGCAGGCACAGACACCAGAGTAAGTTGGTGCCCACCCAGGTTGGCACAGAGATGCCCGCCAAGCTGATCTTGCTCTGGATGCACTGCCAAGCTGTGGGTGCACTGACCTCCAGCTGCCGAGCTGCTCTGGCTCTCAACAGAATGTTTTGATATTTATCCAAACTTATATGGATTACTATATAATTCTTTCTTTATTGCTAAGTAGTTTTCCATTATGTTCCTGTATCAATCGTTCATGGATAAGTATATTCTTTCAGAATTAGGATATTACTAATAAAAATACTATGAAT
The DNA here is from genome assembly GCA_964023405.1 of Apodemus agrarius. Lineage (NCBI taxonomy): Eukaryota > Metazoa > Chordata > Mammalia > Rodentia > Muridae > Apodemus > Apodemus agrarius. The sequence goes on along the minus strand of OZ030010.1, from coordinate 60,625,888 downwards.
ATTAACATAGAAATCGTGGCCTGTGCCTTAACCTATCTTAAATAAAATAATACTCAAAAATTGGTTGAGTGGATCATAGGGCATATATATGTTTACTTTTATAAGAAAAGGACAAACTTCTCTGAAATAAAAACACCAATTTGCATTTCAAAATTTTACCAATACTTGATATGGCCAATGTATTTAATAATAACCTTTTAGTCAGGTGAATGAAGTATTCTTTCTGAATTTGCATTTATTCAATGAACAACTATGCATAATATTTTATATTTGTGTATGCTTCATTTAGTTATTTCAATTAAAACATAATTACATAAATTCTATCCTTTCCTTCTTCCAAACATCCTTTGCTCACTTTTAAATCCATAGCCTCTTCCTTTAATTGTGATTGTTTTACATACATACATATATAAATGAGAAAATGTTCACAAACACATAAACATAAACTGAATAATCTACTTCATGTGACTTGGATCAATTTCAGATTACTTGGTATTGGATAAACAGAGGGCTTATCTCTGGGAAAGATTAATTCCTGCCTCCCACCAGTAATTGCTACTTGTCTATAGCAGTTTGTCAAGGGGTAAGGCCCCTTGAGATTTCTGTTTCATGTTAGGGTGTCTACTAGTGTTGTAGTTGTCTCATTCTTGTCAAGGAAACTATAGTGTTGAAGTATCTTGAGTGTTGTTTCATGGTCATTCTTCAGTTATGTTCTCTGAAGCTCAGATATTGTGCATGTAGCCACTGGGGCTGGGTACCCCATGGTTAGTTGTTCTCTCCATTTTGACCAATTGTGTGTTTTCTACAAAGGTCTCAAACTGCTGCAAAAAGAAATTTATGTGATGAGGGTTGAGAGCTACATTTACACTGTGGGTATAAGGATAAGTAGTTTGAATATAGCTAGGAAATACAGTAGCCTAATAAAGTAGTGGTAGTAAGCTCTCTAAAATCCATGACCTCACTAACCTTGGGTAGTTGGTAAGATTTCCCATGTCAGACATACTTTTCCTTCTGCTGAATGAGCCATAAATCCAATTAGGAAGCCACTCATTGGATGAGACTAAGAGATTTCCAAAACAATATATACTTTTGTTATTGTTCTAGGTTGTCTCCCACAGGTTTTTGGTAAGTCCCAGTTGCTAAAGCCACCATGTACTTCAGACACAGGACTCAGAAGATGCAATCTGAGTCTGACCTGAAAACCTCCTCCCTGACAACTAACTTTCATAATATCAGAAGGTATTATGAAATCTGCCAAGGAATGGAAGTCATTCAGCAGTCTTAACAAACTGTGATACGTATGAACCACAACAATATACAGCACAGAGAGATAAAACTACAGGAGCAATGGTGGTATACATTTATTGTTTAAATGGTGGCTGTCCTCAATAATTTGTTTATTTTATTTATTTTGCTTTGGTTTGCTTAATATTTTTGAGAATTTCATACATGAGTATTCTGTTTACATGGGTTCTATCCCTCCCAATTCTCCTTCAATTCTTCCTGTGTATCCATCAACCTCCTAATAATTTTGCAACTTTTTGTAATTATTATTGTCATACAGAGAAAGAAAAAAATGTGGGCAGACACAAACTGATGAGTCAATTTAATGTTGCTGATGTATTACATTAATAAAAACAATATATTTATTATATATACATACATATGTATATATATATTTACATCTCTCAGCAGCCATTAACTGCCTATAGTTCCTCATTTAGGGGTGGAGCCTTGTAAAATTTTCTCCATCTATATTGTCATGTAAATTGATACTGCCATTCTACAGATCTTGTTTCGGTGACAATATTGTTAAGATATAATGTGTACACCTTTCTTGAAGCATACTTACTAGTTCCCAGGCTCTTACACTCTTTCTATCTCTTCTTGCATGATACTCCTTGAGCCTTGGGTGTAGGGGTCATGTGGAAGATAACATCACTTAGTTCTGAACAGCCTATGATCAGTTGTAATCTGTTTTATTATCTGAGTAGTTGGCATGATTTAAAGTACAAGGTATAAGTTTTCCCCTACTGAGCTGACTTGAAGACAAATTTGATAGATGTTGGTTACCCCCAATATATAAATGCCACTATTACAACAACAAGATGCTCTTTCCATTCTGGTCTTTGTTGTGGTTCATAATCTTCACAGAGTAGAAGGATTGTTGGTTGCTCCTCTCCCTTGAAGATCATCTTCAGATAATACTAGAGCTATTTCTCAGGAGGTTTCTAATTCAGTTACATGTCCTCAAGTCCTATATCCAAAGTATATGGTGTCCTCAGCAGTAAGGGTCTTTCATTCAAGTTCTAGGAGGTAATCAAGGGCAATATCACTAAGAACATATTATTTTAAGGAAGTGTCTCCTTACCAACAACTCAATGAGAGGTGTTCCTTGCCTGTCACTCAGAATTTTGTAATGTAATCTAGATCTCTCGAGGTGAGCATTAAAATCCCAAATGGGGCTGGGCGGTGGTAGTGCATGTCTTTAATCTCAGCACTTGGGAGGCAGAAGCAGACGGATTTCTGAGTTTGAGGCCAGCCTGGTCTACAGAGTGAATTCCAGGACAGCCAGGGCTACACAGAGAAACCGTGTCTCGAAAAACAAACAAACAAACAAAAAATTCCAAATGGGGTTACTTCATTTAAATTATCTGTCTGTCTGCCTGCCTGCCTGTCTTTTCTGTCTGTATACATACATACATACATACATACATACATACACACATACATACATACATACACATGTTTGTATGTACATACATATATTAAGGTAGCATTAAATAAAAATTTCCTGTAGAAATTTCAAACATTTTTAGGCTTATTTATCACTTCTCCCCCTCTCTTTCTTTGTATTAATCTCTCTACTCTCCAGTGAATGCTCTCCCCCATTTCCCACACTTTACATTTCATAATACCATGTCCTAATTTCCCTCTCTCTAGAGAGGTGATTCTCAATCTGTGGTTTATAACCTCTTTTACAAATTTCTATCCCCCCAACTTGCATTATTATTCATAACAGTAACAAATTATACTTATGAAGTAACAATGAAAATAATTTGTGGTTGGTGTCACCACAGTATGAAGGACTGTATTCAAGGGTGGCAGCATTAGGAAGGTTGAGAAACACTGCTCTAGAGCCACACCTCACCCCACCACTATGATCCATTCCTGATTTCTGGGGATATTCCAAGTTATGCACTCACATCTAAAGATTGAGAGCTAGGATCCATATAAAAGAGAGAACATGGTTATTTCACTTAATATAACCTTTTCTAGGTCTAACCATCTACCTGAAAAATTCCTGATTTCATTTTTCTTTACAATTAAATGGGGTCCCATTGTGTATGCACTTGACATTTTCATTATCCCTTCATAAGGATATTGAAGGATATTTAGGTTGTTTCTATTTTCTAACTACTGTGAATATAGATAGCATCAATGAACATGATTGACCAAGTATTTGTGGAGGAAGATATTGAATGTTTTGGGTTTATATCAAGGATTTGTTTGGCTGGAACACATAGAAGATATCCTTTAGCTTCTAGAAAATTCCCCATACTGACTTTACTAATGGGCTGTAACAGTTGAGATTCTAACAACGATTAATGGCTCACTGTTCTCTGTATCCTTGCCAGTCAGCATTATTGTCAACTGTTTCTTGATATTAGTCATCTGGATTAGAGTAAGATGAAATTGATAATTAATTTTAATTTGCATTTTCCTAATTGCTAAGGATATTAAAACACTCAAAGATATTTATTGGACATTTGTAATTTTTCTTTTAAGAACTCTTTTGTTCAGTTCTGCAGCCCATTATTTAAATGGGTCATTTGTTTTCGTGGTTCTTTGTTTTTGAGTTCTTTGTATATTCTGCATATTAATCTTCTGTCACATGGATATAGGGCAAAGATTCTTACAGTGTTCATTTTCTGTTTGATTATCTTTTGTTTGTTTATCTTTATATTTACTATTTTCCTCATGTTATTTAATAGTTTACTTATGGAATTTTTAAACATTAGGCACCCTGAAAACAAGTACTATATTAGATATAGTTTGTTTTTATTGAATTATCAATGACTTCTTTCTAATATTTTTATTAGTATATATCCAATATATAAAATAATGTGATTTCATTATAATATTTTTATATATGTGTATGTTATAGACTTTCATAATATACCTTCCCCCATTTCCCTATCTTACTTTGTTTTCAATAGTCTCTCTTCTTTTCCAAACTAGTTTCCTTTTCTTCTTTTAAGGCTTTCATATTCCTTGGATGTATACTTTCATTAGTGCATATTAATTTTTATAAAATGATGAATCCTGCTCTAACATTTTCACATTTATATATCACATATTTTAAACATGTTCCATCCCTCACTATTCTTTCCCTCTCTTCTACCACCACGCACCACTAATTTTACCACTGTTCTTCTCAAACAGTTCCACTTCTAATTTTGTGAGTTTTTTCTAGCTTCTGTGATATCTTTTTAAGTAAGGTTTATTTGAGTCACATGGTGTACTGGCTAGTTTGGTGTGTCAACTTGACACAGGCTGGAGTTATCATAGGAAAAGGAGCTTCACTTGGGGAAGTGCCTCTATGAGATCCAGCTGTGGGGCATTTTCTTAATTAGTGATCAAGTGAAGGAGGGCCCCTTGTGGGTGATGCCATCTCTGGGCTGGTATTCTTGGGTTCTATAAGAGAGCAGGCTGAGCAAGCCAGGGGAAGCAAGCCAGTAAGGAACATCCCTCCATGGTCTATGCATCAGCTCCTGCTTCTAACCTGCTTGAGTTCCAGTCCTGACTTCCTTTGGTGATGAACAGCTGTGTGGAAGTGTAAGCTCAATAAACCCTTTCCTCCCCAACTTGCTTCTTGGTCATGATGTTTGTGCAGGAATAGAAACCCCGACTAAGACACATGGTAATCTCCAATTCCACCTATTTTACTTCAAATTGTATAATTTTATTTCTCTTTATGGTTGAATATGACTCCGTTTTGTATTTATACTATATTAAGCTGTTGAAGGAAACCTAGGCTGATTTTTATATCTTGACTATAGTGGCACAATGACAATGAAAGCCTACATATCTCTTTAGATTTTTAAACAGAAAGAGAGAGAGAGAGAGAGAGAGAGAGAGAGAGAGAGAGAGAGAGAGGCAGACAGAGGTGGTATAGTTGGGTGGCATGGCAGTTTTATTCTTCATGTTTTTAAAAACAGGTGTCCTTTTGTTTAATTATTTTTCTTGTAATTTATTTTGATCATATCTTTACTCCTTTTATAGATCCTCCGCACCTCCCACCCACTCAACTTCATGTTTTTTCTAACAAAAACAAAAACAAATAAAAATATAAGAAATAAGAAAAAAACATGTTTCTTGAAGCCTAAACAGTTTAAATTATGATGAAAATCCATATACCAATTTACCCCCAGTTGAGTAGTGTTCTTGTAATAAAATTAAACAAATACTATTCTATCCCAAGATCTCAAAAGTCCCATTTCTGTATTTTTATTGAACATACACTATTTCAGTGTTTCATTTAGGTGTATAATCTAGTTTGAGTTATTTAATTTTCTATAGAGATTATCTATCTTTATAATAACATTAAGAAGAGTTCATACCCATCATGCCAGGACACATGTCAGCATGTAGACAGGTATGTCATTGGTTCAGAAACTGACAGACACAACCATAATGGAGAGAAAGAGACAGAGACACAGAGACACAGGCAGGGAGACAAACACAGAGAGAGGTTGGGAAAGGTAGGCGGTTTTTGAATCCTTAAACCTGCCTATCCTGGAGTGACATAGCACCCTAAACAAGACCATACCTCCTAATAGTTCACAGAGTTTCATCAACTAGGGACTGAGAACTCAATTATATCATCATATGAGGGACATTTTCATTTAAAAAGGCACAGTTTCAAATAGGTTCATTCCTAGTTTACAATGCAAATGCATTGAGTTTGTCTCTCAGTCCTCATAGTCTTCTTGTTTCAGCAGTGTTTAAAAGTTGATATTCAAAATATACTTTGGGACTAAAGGCAAAAACATAGCTGTAAATCTTCAGAAATTTAAAAATAATAAATTGTCCCATTATGTAGAGGAATAGAACAAGAATTTCTATTAGGGAGGAATAGAGTGTTAGAAAGGATGGATCAGATTATAAGAGAAAACCTCAGCAAGAAAACATATGAGGCACCTGGTGGCATCATGTGAAATTTAAAGTCCATGGGAGTCTAACACCTGTATTTCATTACAGTTGAATGCCACATGAGCAACCTACTGGCCTGGCTGTAAGCATTTTATATAGCTTTCTTTGGCAGACATTCCATATTCCTAACATCTCCAACTTCTTATGGTCTCCATTACATCATGGATGCTAATATTATAGCATTACAAACATCTCCTTTATGGGTTGTATGAAGAGATCCTAATCATATCATGTTAACCCCCATCTCCAAGAATTTTTATTTGGATAGCTGAGTGGAGGCATCCATGATCTTGTGACTCTTCAAATTCTACATACCTGCAAATTTACCATCACATGGAGGCAAACAGCAGGCTTCTATTTGTTTAAAGATTAACTAAACTCCACCCCCAGACACACACACCAACCATAGTTCCAATAGCCTCGGAGTTTTAGGCAGCTGAGTATGGTGAATCAATTCCTGAGAAAACAAATTTCTAGAATTTCATGTGTTCTAGAGCTGTTCTCACATTCTTAAAATTATTCAAAAATGGGTTTACTCTGTCATTTTCAAGCCTGTGATGGGTGTATCTTGATCAATGCCTGTAATGACATTAAGGCATTTTTCTTAAGATTTCAAAGCATAATGCTTGATTGCTTTGAAATAACATTCATACCTTCAGAAATAATGACTTGCTTAGTCTCAACTTTAAACTCTAATTTTTAGTAAAACTGCAAGAGTTTCAAAACTTTTGTTCTGATTTTTACTTCTATGATTTTTTTACACCAGTCTTTATGGTGATAAACCTGGCTAAAAGAAGGAAAAGTGCCATCAACATGACTCACTGTGTAAACAGCCTGGTCTTACAAGTATGACTACCTGCTGGAGAAAAATAATAACTGACTCCTAAACATTATCCCCTGACCTCTTCATTTGCAACATTGCATATGTTTGCCTACCCACATCATACATGTGCATAATAAAAAGAAATGAATTTAAAAATAAACAAAAAGGAATATTTTATAGCTCAAACATTGGACCAACTTTAAACCTCATGACATCTTTAAGTTTAAAATCTCCCCTTCTGTTCCTTCTGCCCCTTCCACTGCCTGTCCTTTCTACTGGGACAGACCCTTGGCTGCTCGGTTCCAGTGAAGACACCATCTCCTGATCCATCCTAGAGAACCCTCTGCACTTGGAGAAGTTGGAAAGAACCCATTCCCACCTCTCCAGCAACAGAGCTGCTGCTGGAGGCCCTGTAGAATTGACAAACATCAACCACCAAAACCCTTGCCCTCTCGAATACCATTTCCCTTCTGTTCCTTCCATCCTTCCACCACCTGTCCTTTATGCTAGGACAGAATCTTGCATGCTCTGATCCAGTGAAGACATCATCTCTTGAGCCATCCTAGAGAACCTGCTGCACTCAGAGCAGTTGGTAAGAACCCCTTCCCACCTCTGGAGCCCTAGAGCTGCTGCTGTGGCCCAGTGGTCACCACCCATCAACCACCAAAACCCCCAACCTTCTGAATACCATTCCCCTTCCATTCCTTTCTCCCCTTCCACTGCCAGTCGCTCCTCAGGAGTGTGGAGAGGCCTGAGAGCACAGGCGGGACCACCCCTGCTGCTCTGATGAACCCATCTGGAACCCTTAGTTGGGAGACTTCTGGTTTCTGTCTCTGGCTGAGGACCATCCTCTGCCACAGTGTGCCATATCTGGGTGGTACAGGAAGATAGCTAACCTCACAGGACTGTGGAGGTGCGTGAGGGCACCGAACTGATCCTGGGCCACAGATCCTGGGCTACATACACAAATACCACAAGAGAGCTGGTCTCCCAGGAGTGCACAGAGAGAATGGGAATCCGAGGAGTACAGATACACAAGCTTGCAGGACAGATAAGCCATAGTCACAGACAGCAAGACCAGCTAACACCAGAGATAACCAGATGACAAAAGGTAAATGCAGAACAATTACCAACAGAAACCAAGGCCACATCTGAAACCAGTTCTCCCCCAACAACAAGTCCTGGATAACCCAGCACACTGGAAAAGCAAGATCTGGATTTCAAATCACATCTCATGATGCTGAAAGAGGACTTTCGAAAAGGACACAAATTACTCCTTTAAAGAAATACAGGAGAACATGGGTCAACAAGTATAACCTCTTAAAGAGGAAACACAAAAATCCCTTAAAGAAATACAGGAGGAGCAAAATAATATATCTTTTTCTCAGCACCACATGGTACGTTCTCCAAAATCGATCATATAATTGGCCACAAGACAGATGTCAACAAATACAAGAAGATCGAGCGAATCCCATGCCTCCTATCAGATCACCATGGAGAAAGAGTGTTCTTCAATACCAACAAAAACAACAGAAAGCCCACATACACAGGGAAACTGAACAATACTTTACTCAATGACACCTTGGTCAAGGAAGAAATAAAAAAAGAAATCAAAGACTTTTTAGAATTCAATGAAAATGAAGGTACAACCTACCCAAATCTATGGGACACTATGAAAGAAGTGCTAAGAGGAAAACTCATAGATCTAAGTGCATCCAAAAAGAAACTGGAGAGAGCATACACTAGCAGCTTAATGGCACACCTTAAAGCCCTGGAAGAAAACAAGTTAATTCACCCAAGAGGAGTAGAAGACAAGAAATCATCAAACTCAGGGCTGAAATCAATCAAGTAGAAACAAAGAGAACCATACAAAGAATCAACAAGACCAGAAACTGGTTCTTTGAGAAAATCAACAAGATAGATAAACCCTTAGTCAGACTAACTAAAGGACACAGAGACAGTATCCAAATTAACAAAATTAGAAATGAAAAGGGGGGACATAACAACAGAAACAGAGGAAATCCAAAAGATCATCAGATCCTACTACAAAGGTCTATACTCAACACAACTGGAGAATCTGGAGGAAATGGACAATTTCCTAGACAGATACCAAATACCAAAATTAAATCAAGATCAATTAGATCAGCTAAATAGTCCCATAACCCCTAAAGAAATAGAAGGGGTTATAGAAAGCCTCCCAACCAAAAAAAGTATGGGACCAGATGGTTTTAGTGCAGAATTCTACCAGACATTCAAAGAAGACTTAACACCAATACTCTTCAAACTATTCCACAAAATAGAAACAGAAGGGACACTGCCAAACTCGTTCTTTGAAGTCACAATTATGCTGATACCAAAACCACACAAAAATCCAATGAAGAAAGAGAACTAGAGGCCAATTTCCTCTATGAATATCGATGCAAAAATACTAAATAAAATTCTTGCCAACTGAATCCAAGAGCACATCAAAAGGATCATTCACCAAGATCAAGTAAGCTTCATCCCAGGGATGTAGGGATGGTTCAATATACTGAAATCCATCAATGTAATCCACTACATAAAAAAACTAAAAGAAAAAAACCACATGGTCATCTCATTAGATACTGAAAAAGCATTTGACAAAATTCAGCATCCTTTCATGCTAAAAATCTTGGAAAGAGCAGGAATTCAAGGCCTATACCTAAACATAGTAAAAGCAATCTACAGCAAACCAGTAGCCAACATCAAACTAAATGGAGAGAAACTTGAAGCAATCCCACTAAAATCAGGGACTAGACAAGGCTGCTCTCTCTCTCCATATCTTTTCAATATAGTACTTGAAGTTCTAGTGAGAGCAACTAGACAACATAAGGAAGTCAAAGGGATACAAATTGGAAAAGAAGAAGTCAAACTATCATTATGTGCAGACGATATGATAGTTTACTTAAGCGACCCAAAAAATTCCACCAGAGAACTTCTACAGCTGATAAACAACTTCAGCAAAGTGGCTGGTTATAAAATCAACTCAAGCAAATCAGTACCTTCCTGTACTCAAAGGACAAGGAAGCTGAGAAAGAAGTTAGGGAAATAACACCCTTTACAATAGCCACAAACAACATAAAGTACCTTGGTGAAACTCTAACCAAACAAGCGAAAGATCTGTATGACAGGAACTTCAAGTCCTTGAAGAATGAAATCGAAGAAGACCTCAGAAGTTGGAAAAATATTTCTTGCTTCTGGATTGGCAGGATCAATATAGTAAAAATGGCCATCTTGCCAAAAGCAATCTGCAGACTCAATGCAATCCCCATCAAAATCCCAAATCAATTCTTCATAGATCTAGAAAGAGCAACTCTCAAATTCATCTGGAGCAACAAAAAACCCAGGATAGCTAAAACTATTCTCAACAATAAAAGGACTTCTGGGGGAATCAATATCCCTGACCTCAAGCAGTACTACAGAGCAATTATGTTAAAAACTGCATGGTATTGGTACAGCGACAGGTAAGTAGATCAGTGGAATAGGATTGAAGACCCAGAAATGAACCCACAGACTTATGGTCACTTGATCTTTGATCAATGAGCCACAACCATCCAGTGGAAAAAAGATAGCCTTTTCAACAAATGGTGCTGGTTCAACTGGAGGTCAACATGTAGAAGGATGCGAATTGACCCATTCTTATCTCCTTGTACTAAGATCAACTCCAAGTGGATCAAGGACCTCCACATAAAACCAGACACACTGTAACTATTAGAAAAGAAACTTGGGAAGACCCTGGAGGACATGGGCACAGGGGGAAAGTTCCTGAACAGAACACCAACAGCTTATGCTCTAAGATAAAGAATTGACAAATGGGACCTCTTAAAATTACAAAGTTTCTGTAAGGCAAAGGACACTGTCAGAAGGACAAAACAGCAACCAACAAAGTGGGAAAAAATCTTCACCAACCCCACATCCAACAGAGGGCTAATATCCAATATATACAAAGAACTCAAGAAGTTAGACCCCAAAGAACCAAATAACCCTATCAAAAAATGGGGTACAGAACTAAACAAAGAATTTTCACCAGAAGAAATTCGAATGACTGAGAAACACCTTAAGAGATTTTCAACATCATTAGTCATCAGGGAAATGCAAATCAAAACAACCCTGAGATTCCACCTCACACCAGTCAGAATGGCTAAGATTATAAATCAAGAGACAACAGGTGCTGGCGAGGATGTGGAGAAAGAGGAACACTCCTCCACTGTTGGTGGGATTGCAAATGGTAAAACCTCTCTGGAAATCAGTTTGGTGGTTCCTCAGAAAATTGGGCATGTCATTTCCAGAGGACCCTGGCATACCACTCCTGGGCATATAACCAGAGGATTCTCCTGCATACAATAAAGACACATGCTCCACAATGTTCATAGCAGCCTTGTTTATAATAGCCAGAAGTTGGAAGGAGCCCAGATATCCCTCAAAGGAGGAATGGATACAGAAAATGTGGTATATTCATACAATGGAATACTGCTCAGCAATTAAAAATAATGAATTCATGCAATTTGTAGGCAAATGGTTAAATCTGGAAAATATCATCGTAAGCGAGTTAACCCAGTCACAAAAGAATACACAAGAAATGCAATCACTGATATGTGGATATTAATGAGCCCAGAGTCCCTAAATTCTCAAGGCACAATTAGCAAGTCACATGATTCCCAAGAAGAAGAAAGGAGAGGACCCTGGTTCTGAAACGATTGGATCCAGTTTTGTAGAACCAGAACAGAGAAATGGTGGGGGGTGATTGGGGAATAGTTGGGGGGGAGAGGACTTATGGGACATATGGTGGGGGGGGACTGGAAAAGGGGAAAGCCTTTGGAATGTAAACAAAGAATATAGAAAATTAAAAAAAGAATTAAAGAAAAAAAGAAAAAATAAGAATGAAGGAGAGGGCCCAGGTCCTGGAAGGGCTTGATGCAGCATTGTAGGAGATTACCAGGACAGAGGAGTGGGAGAGGGGTGATTAGGGAACTGGTGGAGGGAAGAGGACTCATGGGACTTAGGGGGAGGGGGAACCAAGAAAGGGAAAATCATTTGGAATGTAAATAAAGAATATAGAAAATTAAAAGCAAAAAGTCATTTAAAAAAAAAGAGAGGGAGACAACAGGTAGAAGTTCTTAAAGAGGAAACACAAAAATCCCTTAAAGAAATACAGGAGAACACCTGTCAACAGGTAGAAGTCTTAAGAGAGGAAACATAAAAATCCCTTAAAGAATTACAGGAGAACACAAACAAGTGAAGTAACTGAACAAAACCACCCAGGATCTAAAACTGGAAGTAGAAACAATAAAGAAATCACAAAGGAAGACAACTCTGGAGACAGAAAACTGGTAAGAAATCAGGAGTCATAGATGCAAGCATCAAGAACAGAACACAAGAGATAGAAGAAAAGAATCTCAGGTGCTGAAGATACCATAGAAAACATTGGTTCAGCAGTCAAAAAATGCAAACTGCAAAAGCTTGGATATTCAAAATATCCAGGAAATTCAGGACACAATGAGAAGACCAAACCTAAGGATTATAGGTATAAAAGAGAGCGAATATTTACAACTTAAAGGGCCAGTAAATATTGTCAACAAAATTATAGGAGAAAGCTTCCCTAACCTAAAGAAAGATGCCCATGAACATACAAGAAGCCTACAGAACTCCAAACAGATTGGACCAGAAAAGAAATTCCTTCGGTTACATAATAATCAAAACACCAAATGCAAAAGACAAGAAAGAATCTTAAAAGCAGTAAGGAGAAAAGGTCAAGTTACATATAAAGATAGACCTATCCTAATTACACCAGACTTCTCACCAGAGACTATAAAAGCTAGAAGATCCTGGGCAGATGTCATACAGACCCTACAAGAACACAAATGTCAGCCCAGGCTACTGTACTCAGAAAAACTTTCAATTACCATAGATGGAGAAAACAAGATATTCCATGACAAAACCAAATTTATACAATATCTTCTCACAAATCCAACTGTACAAAGGACAATGGGTGGAAAATACCAATACAAGGAGGGAAACTACATCCTAGAAAAAGCAATAAAGTAACCTTCTTTCAACAAACCCAAAAGAAGATAACCACACAAAGATAATTACACCTTTAAAAACAAAAATAACTGGAAGTAACAACCACTTGTCCTTAATATCTCTTAACATCAATGAACTCAATTCCCCAATAAAAACACATAGACTAATGATCTGGATACATAAACAGGACCCAACATTTTGTTACGTACAAGAAAGCCACCTCAGTGACAAAGACAGTCACGACCTCAGAGTCAAAGTTTGGAAAACAATCTTCCAAGCAAATGGTCCCAAGAAACAAGTTGGAGTGGCCATTCTTATACTGGATTAAATCGATTTTCAACCAAAGTTGTCAAAAAAGATAAGGAAGGACACTTCATTCTGGCCAAAGGAAATATCTACTGAGATGAACTCTCGATTCTGAGCATCTATGACCCAAATAGAAGGGTGCCCACATTCATAAAAGAAACTTTATTAAAATTCAAAACACACATTGCACCCCACTCAATAATAGTGGGAGATTTCAACACCCAGTTCTCCACAATGGACAAATTATGGAAACAGAAACTAAACAGAGACACAGTGAAACTCACAGATATTATGAACCAAATGGATTTAAGATATTTATACAACATTGCATCCTAAAGCAAAAGAATATATATACCTTCTTCTCAGCACCTCATGGTACCTTCTAAAAAATTTGATCATATGATTGGTCACAAAACAGGCCTCAACAGATATAGGAATATTAAAATAATTCCATGCACCCTATCAGATCACCATGACCTAAGGCTGGTCTTAAGTTCCAGCAAAAACAATGAAAAATACAAATACGCATGGAAGCTGAATAATGTTCTACTCAATGATACCTTTGTCAAGGAAGAAATAAAGAAATTAAAGACTTTTATAATTTAATGAAAATGAAGACACATCATACCAAAACTTATGGGATGGATGCAATGAAGGCATTGCTAAGAGGAAAACTCATAGCTCTAAGTGCCTCCAAAAAGAAAATGGAGAGAGCTTACACTAGCAGTTTGACAGAATTCCTGAAAGCTCTAGAACAAAAAGAAGCAAATGTACCCAAGAGGAGTAGACAGCAGGAAATAATCAAACTCAGGGCTAAAATCAATCAAATAGAAACAAAAAGAACTATACAAAGAATCAACAAAACCAGGAGCTGGTTCTTTGAGAAAATCAACAAGATAGACAAACCCTTAGCCAGACTAACCAGAGGGCAGAGTCACTACACAAATTAACAAAATCAGAAATGAATAGGGAGACATAGAAACTGTGGAAATTAAAAAAGATCAGATCCTATTACAAAAGCTTATAGTCAACAAAATTGGAAAATCTAGATGAAATGGACAATTTTCTAGAAACATACCAGGTGCCAATGTTAAAGCAGGATTAGATAAACCATCTAAACAGTCCTATAATCCCTGAAGAAATAGAAGCAGTCATTAACAGTTTCCCAAACAAACAAACAAACAAACAAACAAAAGTCCAGGACCAGATGTATTTAGTAGGGAATTCTATCAGATCTTCAATGAAGACCTAGTACTCTTCAAACTATTGCACAAAATTGAAACAGAAGGAATACTACCCAATTCATTCTATGAAGCCACAATAATGCTTATACCTAAACCAACTAAAGACCAAACAAAGAAAGCAACCTTCAGGCCAATTTCCATTATAAATATTGATCCAAAAATAATCAATACAATTCTTCCCAACCGAATCCAAGAATACCTCAAAATGATAATTCACCATAATCAAGTAGGCTTCTTCCCAGAGATGCAGGCATGGTACAAAATACAGAAATCCATCAATGTAATCCACTACATAAACAAACTCAAAGAAAAACAACCACATGATTAGATGCTGAAAGAGCTTTTGACAAAATTCAGCATTCCTTCATGTTAAAAGTCTTAGAGAGATCAGAAATTCAAGGCCCATACCTAAACATAGTAAAAGCAATATACAGAACTCCAGTAGCCAACTTCAAACTAAATGGAGAAAAACTTGAAGCAATATCACTAAAATTGGGGACCATACAAGGCTTCCCACTCTCTCCCTATCTATTCAATATAGTACTTGAATTTCTAGCTATAGCAATTCGACAATAAAATGAGGTTAAAGGTATACAAATTAGAAAGGAAGAAGTCAAAATATCACTATTTGCAGATGATATGATCATATACTTAAGCAACCCCAAAATTTCCACTAGAGAACTCCTACAGCTGATAAACAACTTCAGCAAAGTGGCTGAATATAAAATTAACTCGAACAAATCAATATCCTTCTTGTATTCAAAGACTCAAAGGATAAAGAGTCTGAGAAAGAATTTAGGGAAATGACACCCTTCACAATAGTTACAAATAATATAAAGTATCTTGGTGTGACTCTAGCCAAGCAAGTGAATGATCTGTATGACAAGAACTTCAAGCCTCTGAAGAAAGAAATTAAAGATTTCAGAAGATGGAAAGACCTCCCATGCTCATCGATTGGCAGGATTAATATAGTAAAAATGGCCATCTTGTCAAATGCAATATACAGATTCAATGCAATCCCCATGAAAATTCCAAATTAATTCTTCATATAGCTAGAAAGAGTAATCTACAAATTCATTTGGAATAACAAAACCCCAGGGAGTGAAAATTATTCTCTACAACAAAAGAACTTCTGGTGGAATTACCATCTCTGATACAGAGCAATCTCCATTACTGGCAGGATTGAAAGCTAGTATAACCACTCTGGAAATGAGTTTGGCTGTTCCTCAGAAAATTAGACATAGTACTACCTGAGGACCCACGTATACCACTCCTGAGCATATACCCAGAAGATGCTCCAACATGTAATAAGGACATATGCACCACTATGTTCATATCAGCCATATTTTTAATATCCAGAAGCTGGAAAGAACCCAGATGTCCTTCAGCAGAGGAATGGATACAGAAACTGTGGTATATTTACACATTGGAGTATTACTTAGCTATTAAAAACAAGGAATTAATGAAATTCTTAGGCAAATGGATAGAACTAGAAAATGTCATCCTGAGTGAGATAACCCAATCACACAAGAACACACATGGTACTCACTGATAAGTGGATATTAGTCCAAAAGCTCAGAATAAACAAGATACGATTCATATGCCACAGGAAGGTCATGAAAAAGGGAGACCAAATTATGGGTGTTTTTGTTTTTCTGGAAAAGAGAACAAAATACTCACAGGAGCAATTATGGAGACCAAGAATGGGGCTGAAGAAAGGGCCATCCAGAGACTGTCCTAACTGGAGATTCCATTCTATAAACAGTCACCAAACCCAGATACTATCGTGGATGACAAGAAGTGCTTTCTGAAAGGATCCAGTTACAGTTGTCTCATGAGGGGCCCTGCTAGAGCCTTACAGATACAGAGGCAGATGCTTGCAGCCCATTGGACTGAGTGAAGGGTCCCCAATGGAGGAGTTAGAGGGAGGAATAGAGGAGCTGAAGGGGTTTCCAGCCTCATGGTAAGAATGAAGATGTTGGCCAACCAGATCCTCTAGGGCTCCCAGGGACTAAGCCATCAACCAAGGGGTACACATGGTTCCAGTCACAATTGTGGCAGAGGAATGCCTTGTAGAGCATCATTGGGAAGAGAGGTCCTTGGTCCTATGAAGGCTCAATAGATGCCCCAGTGTGGGAAAATCGAGGGGTACCTAGGTGGGAGTGGATTTTGCAGAGGGGTATCTTCTTGGAGGCAGGGGTTGGTGGTTTTCTGGGAGGGGGGAAAGACAGAAAGTGTATAACATTTGAAATGTAAATGAAGAATATGTCCAATAAAAGATAAATAAATTTAATATCTTTTTATTGTCAAAATTCAATAAAATGATTCTTAATGATATTATGTTATTCTTATAGATCAGAGCTTAGCATAATCGCCATTAGAGAGGTTTCATCCAGCAACTGATAGGAGCAGATGCAGACACACACAGTCAAACATTAAACAGAGTTCAGTGAATCCTGTGGAAAAGGGGGAAGGAGGATTGTAGGAACCAGAAGGGTCAAGGACACTACAAGAAAAGCCATAGAATCAAGTAACCAGGGCTCATATAGTTTCAGAGAAACAACAGTCAGGGACCCTGTATGGCACTGACCTAGACCCTCTTCATATATGTTACAATTGTGTATCTTTGCCTATTTGTGGGATTCCTAACCATGGGAGCAGGGGCTGTTTGACTCATTTGCTTACTTTTGGGACCCTTTTCCCCCACTAGTTTGTCTTGTCTGGCCTTAATATGATATTCCTTGGATGCATACTCTTTTTATAAGGGAAATGGAAGAGGACTGAAAAGAGGGGGAGGAGATAGGGGAACTGGAGGAATGGGGAGGGAAGGAGAATTGCAGTCAAAATGTAATGTATGACAGAAGAATAAAAGTAAGTGCAACTTCCTATATGTTATATTACATAGATGAAATGTAAACACATGCTTTAGCAGAGTTCAGCGCAACAGGATTCTAGTTTATTTTAAGATGCACTCCCCATTCCCATCTGAAACTCATGAACACAGTTTTAGTTTTTTTTCATGAGAATTTTGGAGAGAGCCATACTTCATATTCAAATAATAAGAGTTTGTAATAAATATATGATAAATGAAAAATGAATTATTTTCTATGTATCTTAAATTCTATTTCAAAACTTAGAGTTTGGTATGGAGAAAAACAACAAACAAACCAATAACTTATTTTTAAAAATAGCAAATATTCTGTAAGGCAAAAAAAAAAAAAAAAAAACAAGTTACAAGTAGATAATCCTTCTAGTTTGTACACTTAACTACTATTTACTATATACTTTATCATTTGTCAGGCTTAGTACTAGTCACTTGGGACTCACTAATGAATAAAATAATGTGGATCTGCTTTGATCAACTTGTCCATAGTCCAGGAGGGAGTGTGAAAAACCATTTACATAAAATAACGGCATTTTAACTATATTAATCCTGCCAACCCATGAGCATGGAAGATTTTTCCATTTTCTGAAGTCTTCTTCCATTTCCTTTTTCAGAGACCTGAAGTTTATGTCATATAAATCTTCCACTTGTTTGGTTAGAGTCACACCAAGATACTTTATATTGTTTGTGGCTATTGTGAAGCGTGTATTTCCCTAATTTCTTTCTTGGCCTGCTTATCCTTTGAGTATTGGAAGGCTACTGATTTGCTTGAGTTGATTTTATAACCAGCCACTTTGCTGAAGTTGTTTATCAGCTGTAGGAGTTCTCTGGTGGATTTTTTTGGGTCACTTAAGTATACTATCATATCATCTGCAAATAGTGATAGTTTGAATTCTTCTTTTCCAATTTGTATCCCTTTGACTTCCTTATGTTGTAGAATTGCTCTAGCTAGTACCTCAAGTACTATATTGAAAAGATATGATGAGAGGGGGCAGCCTTGTCTAGTTCCTGATTTTAGTGGGATTGACAGATTCAATGCAATCCCCATCAAAATCCCAACTCAGTTCTTCATAGAGTTAGAAAGAGCAATTCGCAAATTCATCTGGAATAACAAAAAACCAAAGATAGCTAAAACTATTCTCAACAGAAAAAGAACTTCTGGGGGGATCAGTATCCCGGACCTCAAGCAGTACTACAGAGCAGAAGTGTTAAAAACTGCATGGTATTGGTACAGGGACAGGGAGGTGGATCAATGGAATAGGATTGAAGACCCAGAATTGAACCCACATATCTATGGCCAATTGATCTTTGACAAAGGAGCTGAAAATATCCAGTGGAAAAAGGATAGCCTTTTCAACAAATGGTACTGGGCCAACTGGAGGTCAGCATGCAGAAGAATGAAAATTGATCCACACTTATCTCCTTGTACTAAGCTCAAATCCATGTGGATCAAGGACCTTCACATAAAACCAGACAAACTGAAACTAATAGAAAAGAAACTGGGGAAGACCCTTGAGGACATTGGCTCAGGGCGAAAGTTCCTGAACAGAACACCAATAGCTTATGCTCTAAGATCAAGAATAGACAAATGGGACCTCATAAAATTACAAAGATTTTGTAAGGCAAAAGACACTGTCCAAAGGACAAATTGGCAACCAACAAATTGGGAAAAGATCTTCACCAATCCTACATCTGACAGAGTGCTAATATCCAATGTATACAAAGAACTCAAGAAGTTAGACCCCAGAAAACCAAATAACCCTATCAAAAAATGAGGTACAGATCTAAACAAAGACTCTTCACCTGAAGAACTTCAGATGGCTGAGAAGCACCTTAAGAAATGTTCAACATCATTAGTCATTAGAGAAATGCAAATCAAAACAACCCTGAGATTTCACCTCACACCAGTTAGAATGACTAAGATTAAAAACTCAGGAAACAGCAGGTGTTGGCAAGGATATGGAGAAAGAGGAACTCTCTTCCACTGCTGGTGGGATTGCAAGCTGGTACAACCACTCTGGAAATCAGTCTGGAGGTTGCTCAGAAAACTGGACAAGATGCTTCTGGAGGACCCTGCCATACCACTCCTGGGCATATATCCAGAAGGTTATCCAGCATGTAATAAGGATACATGCTCTACTATGTTCATAGAAGCCCTTTTTTTTATAATAGCCAGAAGCTGGAAAGAACCCAGATGTCCCTCAATGGAGGAATGGATACAAAAAATGTGGTATATATACACAAAGGAGTACTATTCAGCCATTAGAAGCAATGAATTCATGAAATTCTTAGACAAATGGATGGAACTGTAGAACATCATACTAAGTGAGGTAACCCAATCTCAAAAGAATACCCATGGTATGCACTCACTGATAAGTGGATATTAGCCTAGAATCTTGGAACAGCAAAAATACAATCCACATACCAAATGATGTCCAAGAAGAAGAAAGGAGTGGACCCTGCTTCTGGAAAGGCTCAATGCATCAGTGTAGGGGAATACCAGAACAGGGAAGTGGGAAGGGGTGGGTGGGGGAACAGGGTGAAGGAAAAGAGCATATGGGACCTTTGGGGGGTGGGGAACCAGGAAAAGGGAAATGAAATGTAAATAAAGATTATGTCCAATAAAAAATAACTACATTTGAGTTGAGCTGGAGATGAAGATTTAAACTTACAGAAACAGTCCTCAGAATCCAACTCTCTCTTGATATATTACCACCTACTATTCTGTCCACATATAGAACAAGAGAATATTTTCTCCTATATTTTCTTCCTGTTCACCAATGTTATATCATTTCTTATACTATGCATTCTGAGAGCTTCAGGATATTCTCTAATCATTTCTTTGTTCCAAGCTCTTTTCAAAAAAAAATTAGAATCAACGATTTTCTTTTTTTAAAAAAAGATTTTATTTATTATATGTAAGTACACTGTAGCTGTCTTCAGACACCAGAAGAGGGGGTCAGATCTCTTTATGGATGGTTGTTAGCCACCATGTGGGCACTGGGATTTGAACTCATGACCTTTTGAAGAGCAGTCAGTGCTCTTACCCACTGAGCCATCTCTCCAGCCCCCAATGATTTTCTTTCAAAATGACAAATATGATCATATAATTCCTCCTCTCTATAATCTTTGGTTATTTAAATTAAGGGTTTGCAGTTCTTCTTAAAAATTAGCAAAGAAAACCTGGTATCAGAGTCCACTGTTATGGAAGATAGAGAGTGTGGTTGGTTAGGGAGCAGATACATGATGTGAAGTGGGTAGACACTGTTTGACTCTGTTTGCTGTCAGACAGAAACATGACTCCCATGAGTTGGTAGAATTAATATTGTAAATTGACCATTCTACTCAAGGTAATTTACAGGTTCAATGAAATCCCTATCAAAATTTCCAAAGCATTCTTTACAGGAATAGAGAAAGAAAGAAAGAAAGAAAGAAAGAAAGAAAGAAAGAAAGAAAGAAAGAAAGAAAGAAAGAAATTCTCTGTATATCCTAAATAATTCTGAGAAAAGTAAACCATGCTGGAGTGATTGTCATTTCATATATCAATATATTATAGAACTATAATAATAAAAACATAAATATATTGGCACAAATTAAAAATATAGAAAAATGGAACAAAAGAGAAGACTCAAACATAAGTGCTTAAAACTATAGCCATCTGATATTTGACTGTGATACCAAAGCATAAACTTCAGAAATGGCAACACCTTCAACAAATCTTGCTTATCCTTGGAAAACTGAACACTCACATGTATAAGAACAAAAATAGTCTTATATGTATTACTCTGCCAAAAGTTAATTCCAGATGGACAAAGCATCTTTCTCTGTAATTTGAAACTATTGATACAATGACAATACCCTTCAAGATACAGGTAGAGGAAAGAAATTTCTGAGTAGAACACCATTTATCCAGGGATTAAAAATAACAATTTCTAAGTAGGACCTCACAAGATTAAAAGGTAATATTTGTAGAGAAATAGAATCCGTCCATCAAATTAAGGGGAAGGCCAAAAATGGGAGAAAATCTTTGCCAGCTGTTCACCTCATAATGGATCAATAGCACAGATATGTGAAAAATTAAAATCTAGAGTTCAGAAAACAAATGAATAAAATTAAAAAATATATGGATCTAAGATTTATCAAAAGAAGATATACAACTAAATGATATTTCAAAAAGTGCCCATTGTTTTTGGAATTTAGGAAACCCAACTAAGTTAGAGAACTTTAGACCTATTTCCCTTATGAATATCGATGCAAAAATATTCAATAAAATTCTTGCCAGCTGAATACAAGAACATATCAAAGTTGTCATCCACCATGATCAAGTAGGCTTCATCCCAGGCATGCAGGGATGGTTCAATATATGTAAATCCATCAATTTAACCCACTATATAAACAAACTCAAAGAAAAAAAACCCACATGATCATTTCATTAGATGCTGAGAAAGCATTTCACAAAATCCAACACCTCTTCATGATAAAAGTCTTGGAAAGATCAGGAATTCAAGACCCATGCCTAAACATAGTAAAAGCAATATACAGCAAACCAGTAGCCAACATCAAACTAAACGGAGAAAAATTTGAAGCAATCCCACTGAAATCACTAGACTAGAGAAGGCTGCCCACTCACTCCCTACCTGTTCAATATAGTACTCTAAGTCCTAGCCAGAGCAATTAGACAACAAAAGAATCATATGGAAACCTACTACTGTAGTAGCTTCCTAAAATATGAACATATACATATACAAGGGAAGTTTAAATGTAATCAGCCTGTAATGGGACAACAAGGCCACTGCTGAACAAAAAACAGGACAAAAGGGCTGACAAAAATTCATTCAATAAAAATAAATTATTAAGGTCTGAGCAGAAGAAACAATGAAAATTAGAATGAATTAGTAAAACAAATACTCAGTACTCTGAAACAGTAAAAAAAAAGTGGCAATTCCTTGGCTAAACTAGACAGGAGAGAGAGAGAGAGAGAGAGAGAGAGAGAGAGAGAGAGAGAGAGAGAGAGAGAGAGAGAGAGAGAGAGAGAGAGAGAGAGGAGAGAACCTAAATTAAGAAATCAGAAAAGAAAAGGTGTATATTACAACAGATACCAATAAAATCCACAAAACTGTTTAGTCTTACTTTTAAAAAGATATCTCTTACAAGATTGGAGAACTAAAGTAAATTAATACAATTCTAGATCAATATGACTTTTCAAAAGTACACAAAGAAGAGATAAAGTGATTTAAACAGATTTATGTTAAGTAACAATGTTGAAGCAGTAATTTTAAAACTTCCAAATTTAAAATGTCCAGACCTAGATGGTTACATTGGTGAATTTATCAGACATTCAAAGAACTAGTAAAAGTGAAAAATACAAAAGAAAGGAACAAGCTAAACTCTTTTTTTGAAAATCTACTATTATACTGATTCCTAGAGCAGATAAAAGGACATAAATATGAACATGGAATCCAATTTCCATAAAAATAGATAAAAAATTTCAAACAAATCTTACTAAATAAACTCAAAAATAAATAAAAAAGATCATTCACAATGGTAGAGTTCATTTTAGTCTAGAGATACATATATGTTTCAGTAAAAATTAGTGTTACAAATTGCATAGATGGACTCAAAAACAAAAGTTAAATCTTGACTGAAGTGAAAAGCCTTTTTTACAAGATCCAACATTCCTTAATGTTAAAAGTCTTGAAAAAATATTCAGAATACAGAAGAAACCAATGTCAATATAGCAAATGATATATGTGAAAAATTTATATCCAATATTATATTAAGTAGGAGAAAATAAATTTTTGCACTAAAATAAGGAGCAAACACTTTCTTCTAATATAGCACTAGAAGCCTTAATTAGATCAAAAGCTAAGCAAATGTGATAAAAATCAGACAGGAAGAAGTCAAAGTATTTCAATATATGCACATCATTCTATATGTAACATAAAATATCCTAAAGATCTCATCAAAAACTTTTAGAAATGATAGTCTTTCATCAAAGTGGCACTATACAAACTTAACACACAAAAAACATTACCATTCTTATATACCAGTAACAAAACAAACTGGAAAAAAAAATAACAAGCAATCATGGAAAGTATCCATTCACAATGTCCTTTTAAAAATAACTTACCATAAACTGAACCAAGGAGGTAAATGATCTCTACAATTAAAACTTTAAGACATGAAAAAGAAAGGAAGGAAGGAAGGAAGGACAGTGAACAACAGAGAACAATGGTGTAGATACCAGACGATGAAAAATTCTCTCATGTTAATAGTTCGTAAGAAATACTATTGTGTTTCTCAGCCATCCAAATTTCTTCTGGTGAAAATTCTTTGTTTAGCTCTGTACCCCATTTTTTTTGATAGGGTTATTTGGTTCTTTGTGGTCTAACTTCTTGAGTTCTTTGTATATATTGGATATTAGCCCTCTGTCGGATGTGGGGTTGGTAAAGATCTTTTCCCACTTTGTTGGTTGCTGTTTTGTCCTTCTGACAGTGTCCTTTGCCTTGCAGAATCTTTGTAATTTTATGAGGTCCCATTTGTCGATTCTTGATCTTAGTGCGTAAGCTATTGGTATTCTGTTCAGGAACTTTCCCCCTGTGCCCACGTCCTCCAGGGTCTTCCCAAGTTTCTTTTCTAATAGTTTCAGTGTGTCTGGTTTTATGTGGAGGTCCTTGATCCACTTGCAGTTGATCTTAGTGCAAAGAGATGTTCAACATCATTAGTCATCAGGGAAATGCAAATCAAAACAACCCTGAGATTCCACCTCACACCAGTCAGAATGGCTAAGATTAAAAACTCAAGAGACAACAAGTGCTGGCGAGGATGTGGAGAAAGAGGAACACTCCTCCACTGTTGGTGGGATTGCAAAATGGTAAAACCGCTCTGGAAATCAGTGTGGCGGTTCCTCAAAAAATTGGGCATATCACTTCCAGAAGACCCTGGCATACCACTCCTGGGCATATACCCAGAGAATTCCCCTGCATACAATAAAGACACATGCTCACTATGTTTATAGCAGCCTTGTTTATAATAGCCAGAAATTGGAAGGAGCCCAAATATCCCTCAAAGGAGGAATGGATACAGAAAATATGGTATATTTATACAATGGAATACTACTCAGCAATTAAAAATAATGAATTCATGCAATGTAGGTAAATGGTTAGACCTGGAAAATATCATCCTGAGTGAGTTAACCCAATCACAAAAGAATACACATGAAATGCAATCACTGATAAGTGGATATTAATGAGCCCAGAAGCCCTAAATACTCAAGGCACAATTAGCAAGTCAAATGATTCCCAAGAAGAAGAAAGGAGAGGACCCTGGGCCTCTAAAGATTGGATCCAGTTTTGTAGAGCAACCGTGGGGGGAGGGGGAATGATTGGGGAATAGTTGGGGGGGGAGATGAATTATGGGACGTATGTTGGGGGGGAACTGGGAAGGGGAAAGCCTTTGGAATGTAAACATAGAATATAGAAAATAAAATTAAAAAAAAATAAAAAAGAAATACTATTGTGGACCTTACTATCTTACCAAAAGAGGATACGTCTGAGAGTGGTTGAAAATGAAGGTGAATATGATCAAAATACGTTTATGAATTTCTTAAAGAACTGATAAAATTGAGGGAAAAATGAACAAGCCAATTAAAAAGGATCAGTGGAACCAGAACAGAGAGGTTTCAAAATATGAGATACAAGTGGATAATAAACCTTTTAAAATGTGGTCAGCATATGTATCAAAAAAGATACCCTCAGTCAGTATGTATCATAAAGAAAGCAAAGGACAACAAATGCCAGGGAGGAGTGGAGGATGGAAAGTGCTTATCCAGTCTTGATGAGAGTGTAGACTGGTGCAGTCAAATGCAAATCATTGGGAAGTTTTTTCCAAATAAAACTACCATGTGATCCAATGACATCCCTATTAAGCATATGCCCAAATAGCCCCTGACAGAGATTCTTGTGCATCCATCTTTATGATATCTCTGTTCACAGCTTAGATGCCTACCAACAAATGGCTATATAATGCAAATGTGATACATAACCGCAGAAAAATTTTATTCAGCCTTTAATAAAAATGAAGTTATGGAATTTAAAAGGAAATAGATAAAACTAGAAAACATCCTAATAATTGTGGGAAACCTGTACTCTCACACATATAGATACAAGCATAAATTTTCTCACATAGTATATCCAAATCAATGTTTCCTCTCCATCTACTCCTCCCAGATTCTTCCCAATTCCCTTCTTGTCTGCATCCACTCCCTTTGTGTGACTCATTAAGAAACAAACAGGCTTCTAAGGGGTAATAATAAAATATAAGAAAAGAAATTCTAAGCTAAAACAAGCATCATCACATTAGAAATAGACAAAACATAAAAGGAAAAGATTCCAAGAGTAGGCACAAGAATTATAGACCAATTCCTCACACATTGGGAATCCCATAATACACTAAACAGCAAGCCATAATTTATACACAGAACACCTGGTGCAGACCCATGCAGTCCCTGTGCATGCTGTCTCAGTCTTTGTGAGTTCCTATGAGCTTTAATTATGTTGATTTAGAAGACCCTGTTTTCTGATTCTTCCCTTTGCTCTGGCTCTTACACTCCTTCTGTTTCCTCTTCTGTGAGACTCCTCAAATGCTGAGGGGAGGAATTTGATAGAAACATCACATTTAAGACTGAGTTTTCCAAGGTCTCTCTCACTTTTTGCATAATGTCTGGCTGTGGCTCTGTATTTGTTCCATCTGCTCTAGAAGGAAGTTTCTTTAATGATAGCAGACCAAGGCAAGTGTAGATTCCAGCTCTTAGATTTGTGTTTTATTTAGAATGTCTATAGTGGTCAAGAATCTAGTAAATGACCATGAGAAAGAAATTAGAAAACTGCATTAGAGGTTAAGAAATAAAAGAATATATTTAATATGAAAATAGGGAAGGATATTGGAGATTGATGATTTTAGTGGAGATGGGGTCAAGGGGTTACTGGGGAAGAAGTTGTAGGGAGTGGTAAGATGCACTTATTTGCGATATACAGCATCTTTGTTACTAATTTTGTTGCTGTGATAAAATACCATGACCAAAAAGAACTAAAAGAAGAGTTTGTTTTGGATTAAGCTTGCAGAGGCGTAGATGTCCATCCACAGTAGCAGGAAAGGCGTGACCACAGATGTGAGATCACATCTCAGCTTCCACCCAGGAAGTAAAAGGAGTGAATTGGAAGAGACAAAAGGTAATAATCTGACACCTCCCTCTACTCCATATGATGTTCTTTATCTAGTAATATTCTATGTCCTAAATCTTCCATAACTTCCCAAACAGCACCACCAATGGGAGAGCAAATGTTCAAGTACACAGGCCTATAAGGAACACTTCTCTTTAAAACCACCAGGAACAAAAAAGGCTTACAGTAAAATTAACCATTATTTTTTATTACTGCATTTGAGGTCTGATACTCAGTATAGAATTCATTCCTGTGGCTGTAAACTTCATCAAAATCCCATGGTATTGATGAAGCTCTGACATTGTTTTACTAAAGGAAAATGTTATCAAACTGCTTTTTTTTTTTTTTTTGGTTTTTCGAGACAGAGTTTTCTCCCTGTAGCTCTGGCTGTCCTGGAACTAAACTCTGTAGACCAGACTGGCCTTGAACTCAGAAATTCACCTGTCTCTGCCTCCCAAGTGCTGGGATTACAGGCATGCGCCACCACCATCTGGCTCAAACTGCTTTTTAAATATTTATGTTGATATCCATAGATGCAAGTACTCTCAGTCTAAGCTAGAGAATCCTCTTTCTACATTAGGCAGCAAAAAGGAAATTCATAATTGAGTACTCAGTCCTACAGCTATATCAGAGCCACCAAGGTTAAGGGAACACTGTAAAAGGGAGGGTAAGGAAAGTCTGGAACAGATGGAGGATGGGGAGGAGTGCTAGGGAATGCAGCAGTCTTCTTGATATGGCAGAGCTTTTGCATTCATAAATTCACAGAAACTGTGTTTACCTGCACAAGACCGTAGATCAAACCAAGAGGATCAGTCAGCATTTCAGTAAGCAACAATAATTTGACTTAGTGGGTCATAAGAGGAGAGAGAGCAGAGGGGAGAGAGAAAAAGAAGGGGAGGAAGGTAACATGTTGAGCATATCATATGAGGAATATGAAAAAAATAGGGTGAGAGAATGGGAGTAGGTATGAACAAGTTCCATTGGATACATAAATTGCCAAAACAAATAGAATATATTACCTAGAAATAAGTAAAAGATTGTATACACAGAAATCAGCAACCTGAATTTGAGCCAAAGTTTTTCTCACAGATTTTTGTAAATTAGTATATGTTATCAGAGTAATATTTAATATCAGCAAAATGCCATGACTACCAAAAAAATTTTGCACATTGCAGTCTCACCACAGATAGTAAAGGGAAAGTTCAGTCATTTAAAGTGTACTTCAAATTACTCCACAGTAACTTAGTTTTTCTAAATATCTTTATATAACTAGCCAACCAGCTCAAATGTTTGAGACATGAAAACACAAATTCAGATTTTTTTAAAGGGCATTTCTAGTAATGCAAATATCAATCTTTGAACCACTCAGCTTCATGCCATACATCATATGGCAGGGTCCTTCAGCCACTACTGGAGACTCAAAACCACACCACACCTATTGGACTTTATGTTCTGCATCTAAATGTCTGCAAACAGGAAGTGGGCACAATTATTGAATTTGTCCTCTGGTATTTTCATATAAAATCAAATGGGAAATTTCTCAAAAAAATTTGAGAGGCCATACTGGCTATACTCAGGAACATGGCCTCCAGCTCAGCCAAAAGGATCCTTAAACCTTCTCGAAAGTTGACTGGCTCCATCTTGGTGGACTGATAGACATTAGCACCATGAATGCCTCATATAGCCAGGCCCATATGCTGAATGCTAGTGTCTAACCCAGAGCCAATGCTTTTCAAGCTGTTCTCATCCACGTGTTGTAGACCATATAATCCATATGCAATCAGGACCAATATGCTCCAGGGGTCATGCCCACAGGCACCATGCTATATATATTCAGGCCCATGAGCCTCCATGAGCTGGTTCATATACCCAGTGCCATAACTTATGGGTGCTCAGTATTGAAGACCATGTGGTTAAAGCCCAAATGGGCTCATATACTCATTCTTAACAGCAGATGTGATCCAAAATCTCACCTATGATTTCAGTCTCAGAGCCCACTTGATCCATCCCATGGCCTAGGTCTCTGCTTATGCATCTATTCCAGCACCCCTAATAAGGACTATTCCAGGGTCAATCCTGTCAATCCAAGAAACATTGCTTCTGGCTCAACCATCTTTATGGATTATAGTGATCTTCCCTCTCTTCAGTGCATCGATTAGTATCTCAGTCAGCTGGCACACCCCAGCTGTTCACCCCAGATCTAAATTATCAATTCTTTGTACGCTGCCACCAAAGTGTCCTTCCACTCTCCCTATTTTATTGATTCAAAATCCTATGTGTTCCTCTCCCATACTTGCAGGCCCAAGTTTCCCATTTCAATGCCTTTCTTCAGGTGATTGGCATCCATGGGCTGCCAGCCAGGTCATTTTCCACAACAATACCACCAGTCCATGAGGGAAATCACTGTGACTGTTCAAGAGGGAATGATTCTCCCTTGGGTGAGGTTTCTTCATCCAATTTGGCATGCATTGGTATACCAAATAGCAGTTGGCCATTAGGCATAGGTATAATTTGCACAGCTTCAATGGGTTGCTGAAAAATCACAGTACTTATTCCAACACTTTCTCTTCTTTGTACTCCAGAATATTTGTGCTACATCAATCCTCCTAAATACTTCCTTCCATTTTTTCCAGACAACTTTGTCAACCAGTTTTACTACAAAACTTCAAAAACTTGCTTCCGCATCTTTCAATCTGTAATGCATGGATAAGATCCATTTGAGACATTAGGATTATTTAGAAGATTGGGCAGAATATTAAACTTCCCTGGGCCACCTGGGCCAATACCCAAGTCACCATTTTAGACATCATTTAGTGGATTGTTTTCCTTATATCACCATCATAAAGATCTTCTTTGACTTTGCTTTTTTAGAACTTGAGCAGCTTTATTCATGCCCTCTTCTATTCTGAATTGAACAGCAGCATAGTCCTTTGACGTTCCCTCAACATCCATTGACAGTTCCACTTATACTACCTCATCAACTTTTCCTTTAATCATGCTATTATGTGATTTTTCTTTCACAGCAAAAGGTATGTTTATAATGAAGGCTCTGTATTTTTTACTTGGATTGGTATGTGCCTCAAAGTGATGATCCCACTTTTTATGTTTTTTTCTTGTTTTGCCTCTCATTAGGAGAAAGCCACTCTCTTTCATCTTTCTATCCCATTGCCTTATTGCCACTGGCCACACAGGGAAAGCGATTTACTTCCTCCATTTCAGATTCTGTTGCCTCATTTTCATTTCAGCCATTATTTCAACCACTGTCACCATTCTTTTTTTTTAATTTTTATTTTCTATATTCTATGTTTACATTCCAAAGGCTTTCCCCTTTCCCAGTTCCCACCCACCATACTTCCCATAATTCCTCTCCCCCCCCAACTATTCCCCAATCATTCCCCCTCCCGCCTCCGTTTCTTTACAAAACTGGATCCAATCTTTACAGGCCCAGGGTCCTCTCCTTTCTCCTTCTTGGGAATCATTTGACTTGTTAATTGTGTCTTGAGTATTTAGGGCTTCTGGGCTCATTAATATCCACTTATCAGTGATTGCATTTCATGTGTATTCTTTTGTGATTGGGTTAACTCACTTAGGATGATATTTTGCAGATCCAACCATTTGTATACAAATTGCATGAATTCATTATTTTTAATTGCGGAGTAGTATTCCATTGTATAAATATACCACATTTTCTGTATCCATTCCTCCTTTGAGGGACATCTGGACTCCTTCCAACTTCTGGCTATTATAAATAAGGCTGCTATGAACATAGTGGAGCATGTGTCTTTATTGTATGCAGGGGAATCCTCTGGGTATATGCCCAGGAGTGGTATGCCAGGGTCCTCTGGAAGTGACATGCCCAATTTTCTAAGGAACCGCCAAACTGATTTACAGAGAGGTTTTACCATTTTGCAATCCCACCAAAAGTGGAGGAGTGTTTCTCTTTCTCCACATCCTCGCCAGCACTTGTTGTCTCTTGAGTTTTTAATCTTAGCCATTCTGACTGGTCACTGTCACCATTCTTTTATCCTTGTCTGAGATTTGTGTCCATAGTATTGTTTTTCTGTAGTTTGTCAGCCTTGACAGCCATAGTTGGCACAACGTGTTTGTTGCTTTATGTCTTATTGATGATAAATTCAGTTGTCAAGGAAATCATTATGATGTAGAGTACTCCAATTATGCCTTTCCAGGGATATTGAGCTGTGTCTTAGTTAGGGTCTTACTGCTTTTTACAGACACCATTACCAAGGCAACTTTTATAAGAACATTTAATTGGGGCCAGATTACAGGTTCAGATATTCAGTCCATTATCATTAAGACAGGAACATGGTGATATCCACATAAGCATGGTGCAGGAGGAGCTAAGAAAGCTGCTAGCAGAATACTGACTTCCAGGCAGCTAGGACAAGGGTATTACAGTCCATGCACACAGTGACACAGCTACTCCAACAAGGCTACACCTTCAAATAGTACCACTCTCTGAGCCAAGCATATTCAAACCATGACAAGCTGCTTCCAGAATTCCAATGACTTAGATAACCAGAATGTGTTTGATGTACAGGTCTTTTCTTCTCTCCCCTTTCCCCACCAAGCTCCTGCTTGAAATGAGTGAGTATTGGCTTAAGATTTGTCTTTGAGAGTAGCAGCAACTACCTTTCTTCCACTGTCATCTTTACTGAAGACTGTAACACCTGTTCATGAATCATTTTTATACTATTCTGATCAATGCAGGATATTTTTTGTAGTTGGTTTTTTTTGGGGGGGGGAATGGTGATTTCTTTCATTCTTAAGGAGGCTTTTCAGTTAATGAAGTTAAGCCTTGTTGTTTGTTTGTTTGTTTGTTTGAATATAGGGATTTTGCAAAGCACCTCTGTACATAAGATTCCATCTGAGAGTCACACAATCTTAGCCTAATTGCGCTTCTATAACAAAAATGCCACAAATTGCATAATTTTAAAAAGAATACTTGAATATTATCAGCTATGTGCTAAGATGTTCACCACTTTTGTGCCTCCATCAGGTACATTGTTGTGAGCATATTTAGTCCCTGTTTTCAGAATGATGCTTTGTATGTTCAATCCTATGGAGAGACGATATACTACGTAATTGCACTGTTGATGGCAAAAGGCCAAAAGAGGGAGTGAACTTCCTCTATCAAACTTTCTTTCTTTAAATTTTCTATATTCTTTGTTTACATTCCATATGATTTTCCCTTTCCCGGTTCCCCCCTCCCCATAAGTCCCATAAGTCCTCTTCCCTCCACCCATTCCCCAAAAAAACCCCTCCCACTTCTCTGTACTGGTAATCCCCTACAATGCTGCATCAAGCCTTTCCAGGACCAGGGCCCTCTCCTTCCTTATTCTTGGGAATGATTTGATATGTGAATTGTGTCTGGGGTATACAGAATTTCTGGGCTAATATCCACTTCTCAGTGACTGCATTCCATTTGTGTTCTTTTGTGATTGGGTTACCTCACCTAGGATGATATTTTCCAGTTCCAGCCATTTGCCTAAGAATTTCATGAATTCATTGCTTTTAATTGCTGAGTAGTATTTCATTGTGTAAATATACCACATTTTCTGTATCCATTCCTCCATGGAGGGACATCTGGGTTCTTTCCAGCTTCTGGCTATTATAAATAAGGCTGCTATGAACATAGTGGAGCATGTGTCCTTATTGCATGCCGGGGAATCCTCTGGGTATATTCCCAGGACTGGTATAGCAGGGTTCTCCAGAAGTGTCATGCCTAGTTTTCTGAGGAACTGTCAGACTGCTTTCTAGAGTGGTCGTACCAACTTGCATTCCTACCAGCAGTGGAGGAGTGTTCCTCTTTCTCTACATCCTCACCAACACCTGCTGTCTCCTGAGTTTTTAATCTTAGCCATTCTGACTGGTGTGAGGTGAAATCTCAGGGTTGTTTTGATTTGCATTTCCTTAATGACTAATGGTGTTGAACATTTCTTAAGGTGCTTCTCAGCCATTTGAAGTTCTTCAGGTGAAAATTCTTTGTTTAGCTTTTTGCAATCCCCATCAAAATTCCAACTCAGTTCTTAATAGAGTTAGAAAGAGCAATTCTCAAATGCATCTGGAATAACAAAAAATCCAGGGTAGCTTAAACTTTTCTCAACAGTAAAAGAACTTCTGGGAGAATTAGTATCCTGTACCTCAAGCAGTACTACAGAGTAATAGTGTTAATAACTGCATGTTATTCGTACAGTGACAGGCAGGTAGATCAATGGAATAAGATTGAAGACCCAGAAATGAACCCACATACCTATGGTTACTTGATCTTTGACAAAAGAGCTGAAACCATCCAGTGGAAAAAAGATAGCCTTTTCAACAAATGGTGCTGGTTCAACTGGAGGTCACCATGCAGAAGAATGCTAATTGATCCATTCTTATCTTCTTGTACTAAGCTTAACTCCAAGTGGATCAAGGACCTCCACATAAAACCAGACACACTGAAACTGATAGAAAAGAAACTGGGGAAGACCCTTGAGGACATGGGCATAGGGAAAAATTTCCTGAACAGAACACCAATTAATAGCTTATGCTCTAAGATCAAGAACTGACAAATGGGTCCTCATAAAAGTACACGGTTTCTGTAAGGCAAAGGACATTGTCAAAAGGACAAAACGGCAACTATCAAATTGGGAAAAGAATGGATACAGATAATGTGGTATATGTACACAATGGAGTACTATTCAGCCATTAGAAACAATGTATTCATGAAATTCTTAGACAAATGGATAGAACTGGAGAACATCATCCTAATTGAGGTAACCCAGTCTCAAAAGAACACTCATGGTGTGCACTCACCGATAAATGGATATTAGCCTAGAATCTTGGAATACCCAAGACACAATTCACATATCAAATGATGCCCAAGAAGAAGGAAGGAGTGGCCCCTGGTCAGGGAAAGGCTCAGTGCAGCAGTGAAGGGGAATACCAGGACAGGGAAGTGAGAAGGGGTGGATTGGGGAACAGGGGGAGGGAAGAGGGCTTATGGCACATTCACGGATGTGGGACCCAGGAAAGGGAAAATCCCTTGAAATGCAAATAAAGAATATATCAAATAAAAGTGCATGTGGGACCTTTGGGGGGTGGGGAACCAGAAAAAGGGAAATGAATTGTAAATATAGAATATATCCAATAAAAATGCAAATATAAGAATTGGCAATTGGGACCTCATAAAATTACAAAGTTTCTGTAAGGCAAAGAATACTGTCAAAAGGACAAAATGGCAACCAACAAATTGGGAAAACATCTTCACAAACCCTTCATCCGACAGAGGGCTAATATCCAATATATACAAAGAACTTAAGAAGTTAGACTCTTGAGAACCAAATAATCCATCAAGTTTTCTTTCTTTCTTTCTTTCTTTCTTTCTTTCTTTCTTTCTTTCTTTCTTTCTTTCTTTTGTTTGAGACAGGGTTTCTCTGTATAGCCCTGGCTGTCCTGGAACTCACTCTGTAGACCAGGCTGGCCTCGAACTCAGAAATCTGCCTGCCTCTACCTCCCAGAGTGCTGGGATTACAGTTGTGTACCACCACTGCCCGACTCCATCAAGCTTTCTCTTAAGGAAATTACTTAATCTCATTCATGAGAATGGAATCCTTATAATTCCATCTCATCCTAACAGCAATACTTCCTAGTTCTCTTACACTAAACATGAATTTTGGAAGTAGCAAAAATATTCAAGCTGGAATAATCACCCTATGAAATCAAAGTATTTGTTGAGAGTATGCTACCTGACAAGCATGATGAAAAGAAGTTAGTTCTAATAGCCTTCGACATCTGAGGAAACAGAAAATAATCAGAAGGTAAAAAGGACTTAATCAGGTTCACCAACTAAAATATAACTGGTATACAGAATCAATCATACCTGCCATGGTGGGCAGCATTCTCTCTATGACATTTGAGCCTGCTTAAAGTAAACATCACATGTTTCTTTATTGAATATAAGTTTTACTTCCACATATTTGCAAAAAATAAAAAAATTCACAATTTTTACCTTCATCATTGATAGGAAGATTGAATATAAGAATTTTAATATTAGATATGATTTTCTAAGGATGAATCAAGTGTGCATCAGAGTACCTGGGCCTTCTATAAAAGTATAATAGTTTGACTAAGAATGCCCCCCCCATATACTCAAATAGTATACTACTTGTTCCCTAGCTTATGGTTCAAGGTGTGAGGCATCAGCTTCCTAATTCTGCTGTCATTCTTTCTACTACACCTCACCTCCATGATGGATTCCTATACCTTCAGAATATAAGCTAAACTAAGCCTTTTGTTCTGTAAATTGCCTTGGCACTGGAATTTTATCACAAAAAAGTAGCTAATGCTAGAAGGATAAGTTTCTGGGTTGGAGTAGAAGGTTTCATAGGGAAAACGAACTTTGAGGTGAGCCTTGGTAGACAGATAAGATTTTAGATTAAAAAAAAAAACAGGGAATGAGGGAAGGGCATTTTGTAGAGAAGAAATAACATGAACAAAAGTATCTGAGGTTGTTACAAAGCCTAGTTAGGCATCACTGGTTTAGATCATCAGTAAAATATAACTTTTGAATAAAGGGAGTAAGTGAAACACAGCTAATCTTAGATTAAAAGGAGATGATAAAGAGGTATGCAAGTGGAAGACTTAGGACTTGAAATGATTTACTAGGAGTGACAACAGTTCATAAACTATATAGCAAAACAAATATAGAAATAAATATAGACATAGTTGTCACTCATATGCATGTTTTTCATAATGAAGGCCAATATTTCACATGATATAAATTAATATAAATTTTAAAAATAGTATAATTATTGTTGATGTTATTGTTATTCTGCCAGAGAATAATTGATTTAAGCTAATCATCAGTGACATTCATCATAGTGATTAGTTCAATAAACTAGTTTGGGCATACAAATGCTTTAAGAAAGAATATTGACCAATAGAATACTTTCTTTCATACTGTTATGAACTGTTTTGAAGTTAAGAATGGTCCAAGTCAGCAAGTGGGAAATTTCAGGGATTGTTACCACTTTGCAGTGCACTCAAGAAAGATTCTCAGAAGAAATGATTTTGGTAGTAGTGATCTTTTATTAAGGAACAACAAACAAATAATAAATTTGACAAAATGATCTCAGATTAATGATCATCTCTCATTTTGTAGAGTATTTTGAACCTTTTGTAATTTGCACGCATGAATGCATCTTAATATATGACTCTGGAACTTAAGAACATAAACAGATATTTCAATGCACTATGCTGGTAGCCGTCAGAGCTATGCAGCAAGATGATTAGGTTAAGATGATGGTAAGCCCTGTGAGGCTTTCTCATGCAGCAAATAGGAACAGATACAGAAACACACAGCTGGACATCATAAAGAGAGAATATCCATCAAATACTTCTTCTCAGAGCTCAGCTAACCCCACAGAACCAAAGGCAGAAAGATTGTAAGAGACAGAGGGGATCAAGAACACTAGGAGAACAAGGCCTTCTGAATCAACTAAACAAAGCACATCTGAACTCACAGAGACTAAAGCAACACGCACAGGGCTCAAAAGGTTCAGCACCAGGTCCTCTGTTATTAACTTAGTTTTATGGATTCCTGACCATGAGAATGAGTGGATCTCTGACTCTTGTGCTTGCTCTTAGGACTCTTCTCTTATAGGGTTTCCATGTCTAAATTCAATATGATAGAATTTTCTTCATCTTATTAAACTTTATTTTGTGGTATTTTAGTTGTTATGTCTTAGAAGCCTGCTCTTTTCTAATGAGAGAGAGAAGATTGTATCCAGAGAGGAGGGGAGAGGAGAGGAACTTGGAAGTTTACAGAGAGGTGGAACTATAATCAGGACATATTGTATGAGAAAATGAAATCATTATTTTTTTTAAAGCTGAAAAAACATTCCTGGTCTGCATCTTCTACCTTGGAGAATGTAATATCTTTCTGCTCCTCACAAATGAAGAATAATAGCTCCTATTTTTATTATGATAAAAAATTATGATGCAAAAAATTCATGCCTGAGCACTTACACAGAGAGTTTAGTCCAGCACAAATAGGAGAAATCTGAGAAATATTAAAAATGCTCATCTTGCCTCGGGGCACTACAGACAGCTAGCAGCTGGGGCCAGAGTCTGTGTCTGACATCGACTATCCCGTCAGGCTCTTGCCTGCACCCAGAGCCTGATCTGCTCAGCAGCGGGCTGTCGCCGACCCGTTCAAGCACCACTATGCTCGGGGGTCTGCTCACTCGGGGATTTGTGCCTGGCTTGCAGTGGAGGCCTCTATCTTACCTTGGGTCACTGCAGACCGGTGGCAGCTGAGGCCAGGTGCGCGGACAGAGTTCGAGTCTAACATCAACTACCTCATCAGGCTCTTGCCTGCACCCAGAGCCTGATCAGCTCGGCAGGCTATCTGTATGCCTACCTGTTCTGGCACCAACTCGCTCAGGGGTCTGTGCCGGGCTTACAGTGGAAGCATGCATCTTGCCTAGGGGCAC
This sequence comes from Apodemus agrarius, assembly GCA_964023405.1. Lineage (NCBI taxonomy): Eukaryota > Metazoa > Chordata > Mammalia > Rodentia > Muridae > Apodemus > Apodemus agrarius. The sequence goes on along the minus strand of OZ030010.1, from coordinate 60,588,656 downwards.
CACAGACAGCTAGACAGAGCCCTGTGGACTGAGAGTGCCACCATCTAGGCTCCAGCAGTCCAGCCAGGGAAGTTCAGGTCCTGCAGGGAATCCCGCGGATAGACAGAGCCCCAAGACCCACCACTGATAGACAGAGCCCCGAGATCCGCCACCATCTTGGAGCTGGTGGCCTGACCAGGTCACCATAGAGAACCAACAGAGGAGCCCAGGTCACCATAGAGAACCAACAGATGAGCCCAGATTGGTGAAAATAAAGACCTGATTCTTAAGACCTGGCATCTAGGCAGGCCAGGAAGAGACAGCAGGAGGCCAGTTGCACGCCCAAAAGCAAGCCTGGAGGAGACTTGGGTCCGGCCCAGCAGAGCTGAGGAGGTAATTCAGAGCCCAGTAGCAGAAGCCTTCCAGTTTCTGCCTCAGGAGCACAGATGCCCTCTATGACAGCAGCACCAAACTCCAGGCTCACAGGAGCCTCAAACACCAACCAGTAACAACATGACCAACTAACTCCAGAGATAAACAGATGGCAAAAGGCAAACGTAGGAACATTACTAACAGAAATCAAGGCAATATGGCAGCATCTGAACCCAATTCTCCAACCACAGCAAGTCCTGGATACACCAACACACCAGAAAAAACAAGATTTGGATTTAAAAGCACTGGTCATGATGCTGCTAGAGGAACACAAAAAAGACATAAACAGATCTCATTAAAGAAATGCAGGGGAACATGAATAGGTTAGAAGCCCTTACAATCGAAACACAAAAATCACTTACAGAATTCCTGGAGAATATGGTTCAACAGACAGAAGCCAATAAAGAAGAAACGAAAAAAATCACTTAAAGAAATGCAGGAGAAACTGAGTCAACAGCCAGAAGTCATGAAAGAGGAAACACAAAAATCTCTTAAAGAATTGCAAGAAAACACAAACAAGTGAAGGAACTGAGGAAAACCATCCAGGATCTAAATACAGTGGTAGAAACAACTAAGAAATCACAAAGGGAAACAACTTTGGAGATAGAAAGCCTTGGGAAGAACTCAGGGTTTGTAGATGCAAATATCAACAACAGAATACAAGAGGTAGAAGTAAGAATCTCAGATGCTGAAGATACCATAGAAACCATTGACTCCACAGTCAAAGAAAATGCAAAATACAAAAGGCTTGTAACATAAAACATCCAGGAAATCCAGGACACAATGAAAAGACCACACCTAAGGATTATAGGGATAGATGAGAGTGAAGATTGATAATTTAAAGGGCCAGCAAATATCTTCTACAAAATTATGGAAAAAAACTTCGCTAACCTGAAGAGAGAGATGCCCATGAATATACAAGAAGCCTACAGAACTCCAAACAGACTGGACCAGAACAGAAATACCTCCAGACACATAATAATCAAAACCCCAAATGTACTAAACAAAGAAAGAATATTAAAGGCAGTAAGAGAAAAAGGCCAAGTAACATATAAAGGAAGACCTATCAGAATCACACCAGACTTCTCACCACAGATCATGAAAGCTAGAAGATCCTGGGCAGAAATCATGCAGACAATAAGAGAACACAAAGGTCAGCCAAGACTACTATACCCAGCAAAACTCTCAATCAGCATAGGTGGAGAAATCAAAATATTCCATGGCAAGACTAAATTTACACAATATCTTTCCACAAACACAGCCCTACAAAGGATAATGTGAGGAAAACTCCAATACAAGGAGGGAAACTACACCATGGAAAACTCAAAAGAAGATAACCACTCAAAAACAAAAATAACATCAAAAATGACAAGAAGAAATAATCCCTATTCCTTAATATCTCTTAACATCAATGGACTCAATTCCCCAATAAAAAGACATAGACTAACAGTCTGGATATGGAAATAGGACCCTACATTGTGCTGCATACAGAAAACACACCTCAGGGTCAAAGACAAATACTACCTTAGAGTAAAAGGCTGGAAGACAAGTTTACAAGCAAATGGTCTCAGGAAACGAGCTGGAATAGCCATTATAATATCAGATAAAATTGACTTTCAGCCTAATGTCATCAAAAAAGACACAGAAGGTCCCTTCTTACTGGTCCAAGGAAAAATTGACCAAGAACTCACAATTCTGAACATCTATGCTACAAATACAAGGGCACCCTCATTTGTAAAAGAAACTTTACTAAAGCTCAAAGCACACATTGCACCTAACACAATAATTGTGGGGGACCGCAACACTCCACTACACTCAATGGACGGATCAGGAAAACAGAAACTAAACAGGGATACAGGGAAACTTATTGAAGCTTTGGACCATTTGAATTTAACACACACACACACACACACACACACACACACATATATATATATATATATATATATATATATATATATATATGACATTTCATCCTAAAGGAAAAGAATATACGTTTTTCTCAGTACCTCATGATACCTTCTCCAAAATTGAACATATAATTGGTCACAAGACTGACCTCAACATATATTAGAAGATCGACCTAATCGCATGCTTCCTATCAGATCATCATGGAGTAAGAGTAGTCTTCAATAGCAACAAAAACAACAGAAAGTCTACATACACATGGAGGCTGAACAATATTCAACTCAATGACACCTTGGTCAAGGAAGAAATAAAAAAAGAAATCAAAGACTTTTTAGAATTCAATGAAAATGAAGGTACAACCTACCCTAATCTATGGGACACAATGAAAGCAGTGCTAAGATGAAAACTCATACCTTTAAGTGCAACCAAAAAGAAACTGGAGAGAGCATACTCTAGCAGCTTAACAACACACCTGAAAGCCCTGGAACAAAAAGAAGCTAATTCACCCAGGAGGAGTAGAAGACAGGAAATCATCAAACTTATGGCTGACATCAATCAAGTAGAAACAAAGTGAACTATACAAAGAATCAACAAAACCAGGAGCTGGTTCTTTGAGAAAATCGACAAGATAGGTAAACCTATCTAACCAGACTAACCAATGGGTACAGAAACAGTATCCAAATTAACAAAATTAGAAATGAACAGGGAGATATAACAACAGAAACTGAGGAAATTCAAAAAATCATCAGATCCTACTACAAAAGCCTATACTCAACACAACTGGAGAATCTGGAGGAAATGGACAATTTCCTAGATAGATACCAATTACTGAAATTAAATCAGGATCAAATAGATCAACTAAACAGTCCCATAACCCCCAAAGAAATAGAAGGGGTCATAGAAAGTCTTCCAACCAAAAAAGCCACAGGTTTTAGTGCAGAATTCTATCAGACCTTCAAAGAAGACCTAATACCAATACTCTTCAAATTATTCCACAAAATAGAAACAGAAGGAACACTACCCAACTCATTCTAAGCCACAATTACTCTGATACCAAAACCACACAAAGATCCAACTAAAAAGAGAACTTCAGACCAATTTCCCGTATGACTGTCAATACAAATATACTCCATAAAATTCTTGCCAACCAAATCCAAGAACACATCAAAATGATCATTCACCATTATCAAGTTGGCTTCATCCCAGGCATGCAGGGATGGTTCAATATATGGAAATCCATAAGGGTAATTTACTACATAAACAAACTAAAAAAACCCCACATGGTCATCTCATTGGATGCTGAAAAAGCATTTGACAAAACTCAGCATACTCTCATGCTAAAAGTCTTGGAAAGAACAGGAATTCAAGGCCCATACCTAAACATAGTAAAAGCAATTTACAACAGACCAGTAGCCAACATCAAAGTAAATGGAGAGAAACTTGAAGCAATCCCATTAAAATCAGGGACTAGACAAAGCTGTCCCCTCTAACCATATCTTTTCAATATAGTACTTGAGGTACTAGCTAGAGCAATTCTACAACATAAGAAAGTCAAAGGGATACAAATTGGAAAGGAAGAAGTCAAACTATCACTATTTGCAGATGATATGATAGTATACTTAAGTGACCCAAGAAACTCCACCAGAGAACTCCTACAGCTGATAAACAATTTCAGCAAAGTGGCTGGTTATAAAATCCACTCAAGCAAATCAGTAACCTTCCTATACTCAAAGGATAAGCAGGCTGAGAATGAAATTAGGCAAATGACACCCTTCACAATAGCCACAAACAATATAAAGTATCTTGGTGTGACTCTAACCACACAAGTGAAAAATTTGTATTACAAGAAAGTCAGGACTCTGAAGAAGGAGTGAAAGACCTCAGAAAATGGAAAAATCTTCCATGCTCATGGATTGGCAGGATTACGTCATAACACTCCTGGGCATATACCCAGAGGATAACCCTGCATACAATAAAGACACATGCTCCACTATGTCCATAACAGCCTTATTCTTAATAGCCAGAAGTTGGAAAGAGCCTAGATGTCCCTCAAAGGAGGAATGGATACAGAAAATGTGGTATATTTATACAATGGAATACTACTCAGCAATTAAAAATAATGAATTCATGCAATTTGTAGGCAAATGGTTGGATCTGGAAAATATCATCCTAAGTGAGTTAACCCAATTACAAAAGAATACACATGAAATGGAATCACTGATAAGTGGATATTAATGAGCCCAGAAGCCCTGAATACTCAAGGCACAATTAGCAAGGCAAAAGATTCCCAAGAAGAAGGAAGGAGAGGACCTTGATCCTGAAAGGACTGGATCAAGTTTTGTAAGAGTACCAGAATAGAGCAGAGAAATGGTGGGGTGGTGACTGGGGAATGAGCGGAGGGTGGGGTGGGGTGGAAGAGGACATATGGGACATATGGTGAGGGGGGAACAAGAAAGGGGAAAGCCTTTGGAATGTAAACAAAGAATATAGAAAATAAAAAAAAATATAAAAAATATAGTTAAAATGGCAAAATAGCAAAAACAATATACAGATTCAACGCAATCCCCATCAAAATCCCAACTCAGTTCTTCATAGAGTTAGAAACAGCAATGCATCTGGAATAACAAAAAACCCAAGATAGGTAAAACTATTATCAACACTAAAAGAACTTCTGGGAGAATCAATATCCCAGACCTCAAGCAATACTACAGAGCAGTAGTGTTAAAAACTGCATGGTATTGGTAAAGGGACAAGAAGGTGGATCAATGGAATAGGATTGAAGACCCATAATGAACCCACACATCTCTGGCCACTTGATCTTCGACAAAGGAGCTGAAAACATCCAGTGGAAAAAAGCCTTTTCATCAAATGGTGCTGGCTCAATTGGAGGTCAACTTGCAGAAGAATGAGAATTGATCCACTCTTATCTCCTTGTACTAAGCTCAACTCCAAGTGGATCAAGGACCTCCACATAAATCCAGACACACTGAAACTAATAGAAAAGAAAGTGGGGAAGCCCCTTGAGGACATTGGCTCAGGGGGAAAGTTTCTTAACAGAACACCAATAGCTTATGCTCTAAGATCAAGAATAGACAAATGGGAGCTCATAAAATTACAAAGTTTCTGTAAGGCAAAAGACACTGTCAAAAGGACAAATCTGCAACCAACAAATTGGGAAAAGATCTTCACCAACCCTACACCTGACAGAGGGCTAATATCCAATGTATACAAGGAACTCAAGAAGTTAGACCCCGGAAAACCAAATAACCCTATCAAAATGTGGTAAAGAGCTAAACAAAGATTTTTCACCAGAAGAACTTCGGATGGCTGAGAAGCACCTTAAGAAATGTTCAACATCATTAGTCATTAGGGAAATGCAAATCAAGATAACCCTGAGATTTTACCTCATACCAGTTAGAATGGCTAAGATTAAAAACTCAGGAAACAGCAGGTGTTGACGAGGATGTGGAGAAAGAGGAACACTCCTCCACTGCTGGTGGGACTGCAAGCTGGTACAACCACTCTGGATATCAGTCTGGCAGTTCCTCAGAAAACTGGACAGGATACTTCTGGAGGACCCAGCAATACCACTCCTGGGCATATATCCAGAAGATTTCCCAGCATGCCATAAGTATATATGCTCCACTATGTTCATAGCAGCCTTATTTATAATAGCCAGAAGCTGGAAAGAACTCAGATGTCCCTCAATGGAAGAATGGATACAAAAAATGTAGTATGTATACACAATGGAGTATTATTCAGCCATTAGAAACAATGAATTCATGAAATTCTTAGACAAGTGGATGGAGCTAGAGAACATCATACTAAGTGAGGTAACCCAGACTCAAAAGAATACCCATGGTATGCACTCAGTGATAAGTGGTATTAGCCTAGAATCTAGGAACACCAAAGACACAATCCACATACCAAATGATGTCCAAGAAGAAGGAAGGAGTGGACCCTGGTTCTGGAAAAGCTCAATGCATCAGTGTAGGGGAATACCAGAACAGGGAAGTGGGAAGGGTAGATGGGTGAACAGGGGGAGGGAAAAGGGCATGTGGGACCCTTGGGGGGGCGGTGAACCAGGAAAAGCGAAACGCAATATAAAGAATATATCCAATAAAAAAAGATGAAAACACAATTATCATATTTTCTACAGTTAATACAAATAGATGAAGGTTCATGGCACTGTAAGAAATATAACAACAACAACAACAATAATAATAATAAAATCATAAAATGTTATCACTAGAAGACTTTTCTGATTGTTTTCTGCCAAACAATAACCATCCACCTACATTTTTGTGGGAGTGAGTAGAGAAGTTAGTCATAATTTTTCTGGAATTTATTTTGGTAACATTAAAACAGAATGTTTATGGATCATTGTCATAGTTGAGAGAAGGCAAAGATCTTTTAGTAAATTGAGAAGAAAGCACTTCCTTCTCATTAGTGAAGTTCTCAGGCAACACTAGTTGTTGGACAATGTATAATTTCTGCATGGCTCAAAAAACTGTCTTTATATTCGATTATTTCCTTTAAAAAACCCCATTCAAACTCACCTTCTTTCCATGAGGTCTTTCACATTCACAAGACTACCAAGTACTAGGCTTTCCTAAAAATGAAAACTTAAATACTGGTGACAATTAAGTAGTTGAAAGATAGCTATCTGACCCAGACTTGAACAATAAAATTCCTGCCTTGAATCCTTTTTTTGAATCACAAGAGTTCAGTTCAGTTTAAACTGAACTGTAAAACTGTGATCAGTGCTTGCTTTCTCCAATATGGGTCTAAGATAGAGGAAATTGTTTATAGAAAGAAAGGGAGCACACATGCTTCTTGGCATTTTTGAGTCCTTTGTTCTAATTGTTTCCGAGGCTGAACAGAAAATTAGTTCTATTTCACATCTCTCTTCACTGAAGTATCAATAGCTTTTTAGGCTAAGTTTTCTATTTTTTCTTAAGTGAACTTATTAGGCTTCTATTACTGCAACCAAGACATACAACTGACAAAAACTTAGAATTAAAGGCAAGTCATTGGTGAGTTTTCTATTCACATAATTCTATTATGAAAGAATTTTCAAATATTATTAACATTGTAAGTCTTAAATATTATTTATTTTACAATAAATGAACTTGTAGGAGCGGTGTCCTTCCAGGTTTGCAATCCAAGCATTTGGAGGCAGAGACAAAATAATTGTTTTTGGAGGCAGAGACAAAAGTATTGTTAGCTTGAGGGCAGCCTTCCAGGTCACCCAGAGGTACATAACAAGACTAACTCTTTAGAACCTTTAAAGAAAAGTGAGGAAGGGAGCTTAATTGCTTTACTTTTCTTTGTGCTTTATACTAAGAAATTGCTACATCTCCGTGTATGTATTTATGAATCTGTGTGTGCATGTGATATTGTTACAGAGTACAGAGCATGTTCCATCTTGAGTCATACAAAAATAAGAAAGAAAGCTGTTTGAGGTTCGCAGTTAGACAGATGGTCTGTCCAGACCCATAATTTGATTCTGTTAGTATCTTTACTTTTCTAATGGAGAAACTGAGATTTCATAGGTTAAATAAGGGTAAGAAGTGAAGCCAATACTAGTTGGGAAGCCCTCTATTCTTAATATTATGCTAGATTATCTATTTACATAGGAATTAAACCTCAAAAAGACAGAACTAATGATTAGTGGTGTCCTGGCTAGTTTGATGTGGATTTGACACAAGCTAGAGTCATCTGAAAGGAAAGAACATCAATTGAGCAAATGCCTCCATAAGTTTCAGTGATGACATGTTCTTAATTAGCATTTGATGGGGAAGAGGTGCTATCCCTGTACCTGGGTTTTATAAGAAAGCAGACTGTATAAGCCATGGTTAGCAAGCAGTAAACAGCAATCCTTCCTGGTCCCTGTATCAGCTCTTGCCTCTAGATTCCTGCTCTGTTTGAGTTGCTGCTCTTTCTCAGTAATGGACTGTCACTTTGAAGTATAAACGGAAACAAACCTTCCCCCATCGACAAGGATGGGGAACAAGACTCCAACTCAAAAACAAATGAACACTGAAGCAAACAGAAATGCAAAGACTTACTAAAAGTCAACATTATATATCACATAATTGATTTAAGTCATTGAAAAATTTAGTTGTTTCATCCCAAGTTGGGAAGCCTTGACAGAGTAATAGTGATTCTCGCTGATAAGAATAGATGCAAGTTAAAGAAGCAAAAATATATCCAATAACCAATTAGTGACAGGAGCTGTAGGCCCAAAGTTAAGTACTGAGACATTTGAACATAGCCATTCTGAGTACATGTTAGTCAAGACATGCCATTCAAAGTCCATATATTAGCTAAGAATAGAGTAAGAACACGTTTGAATATGACTCCATTACTTTCATAAAATAAAATATTGAGCAATTAACTTCAGTTCTGTTCTCCATTTTCTTGTCTGTAAAATTAGAACAAAATGTGTCTTTCCATAGAAATGGCAGCAGCTAAGGTAAAGAGCAAGCAGTGTTGTGTACTTGTGTGACAGCACTATCTCATACCTCCACTCATTAAAAGGCTGTGATGGTATTCTTGTGGCAAACAAGAACAGTCAAAAATCTTATAAATTCAAGCCTGAAGAACTGCTGCTAAATCCCAGGAGCTCAAGCTAAAAGAGGTGCCATGCTGTTCCAGGAACTCTAAGGCCAAGAGCTACTAAGTGAATTATCATTTCTGAAGAAGCTACCTCTATATTAATAACTGTGTATACTGGCCATGGATGACTAGAACATTATGACTCTGGAAGACTAGAATGTTGTAGGTCTAGATCCAAAGTTACCTTGGACTATCTTCAGCTTTTTTTTTCAAGTCAGGGTTTCTCTCTGTAGCCCTGGCTGTCCTGGAACTCACTCTGTAGACCAGGCTGGCCTCAAACTCAGAAATCCACCTGCCTCTGCCTCCCAAGTGCTGGGATTAAAGGCGTGTGCCACCAACGCCCGGCTATCTTTGGCTTTTACTATTTCAATCTCTGAATCTGACCTAACATCTTATGACCATTAGGAAAAATACCTAGATTTTATTAATAAAATTAGTTTGCCTCTAACCTCTCTGACCTTGAAATACTATGATTGTTACAATATAACCATGAAATGTATAGAACCTTTTACTTTCTCTTTTAGAGTCCACCAAACAAATGCCCCCACCAACATATTGATTTGTGACATTTTTTGTTGTTGTTTTATGTCTATGAATGTGTAGCATGCCTGACGTAGAACACACCATTCAAGAGAATGGAATCCATGTTCTTGAACCATGGCCATTCATATTTTGGGTATATTAAGATATATTATTATTACTTTTAATGTTAATGTGTTACCTCCTATTGCCAATTAGGAATCTAGCAACCAGGGGACAGGGCTGATGGAGAGTGATTTAAAAGGTAGGAGCATTTAAGAGCTGGAGTTGGAAACAATCACATCTGAAATCAAGAAGCTACTCCATTAAAGGGACTACAGAATGAAACATAATGAATAATAGGTTCAACTTCCAGCAATGTTGACCCTGTAATTGCACCCACTGTAGAAAAGGTGAAGAAAGCATGGTATGAAATAGAACTATATTATCAATGTGGACTATCTCTCTCTTTCTCTCTCTCAAAATCTCTCTCTCTCTCTCTCTCTCTCTCTCTCTCCTCTCTCTCATTAGAAAACAAACAGGTATAATAAAAATAATAAAATAAGACGAAGACAAACCAGAATAGGACACCACAAACAAGAGAAAAAAAGGCAAAAATAAAATTCACAAGAAGCACAGAAACACACATTTACAAACATAGAAATATCATAAAACACAAAATCAGAAACCATTATATATATATATATATATATATATATATATATATATATATATGTATACACACACACACACACACAATATCTGAAGGGTTCAAAATAAAAGAACCTCTGAAAATGCCATAGAATTGTTTTTGTGTTGGCCATCTACTGCTTGCATGTTAAGAATGGTTTATATAAACAGTGAGATTTTGTTGGAGGAAACTTTTTTCCCTTGTGAGCAGTTATGAATAGATAATACCTTCCGAGTTAGGGATGGGGCTTGAGTCCACTTCCCTTCTAAGTACTGGAACCCCATTTGGCTTAGACCCATGCAGGCCCTGGCATGCTGCCTCAGTATCTGTGAGTTTATATGAGCTTTGCTGATGTTGATTTAGAATGCCTTGTTTCCTTGGTGTCTTCCCTCCCTTCTGGCTCTTTTAGTATTTCTGCCTCCTCTTCCACAGAGTTTCCTGAGTCCTGAAGGGAGGGATTTGATGGAGACAACCCTTTTAGGGTTTAGTGTGCCAAGGTCCCACACTCTGTGTGTCTCTGTATTTGCTAAAATCTGCTGCAGGAGGAAGCTTCTCTAACGGTGGTTGAGTAAGGCACTGATATATGAATATAGCTGTTAGTTTTTAAGAGCCATTTTATTGCTACATTTCTCTAACAGAACAGTAGTATATGGCTTTCCCCTCAGTCTCTGGCCTATCTAGTCTCAGGTTCTTCACCACATGAGCAATGGTAAAGATAGGTTCCATTCCATGGTGTGAGACTTAAATCCAATCAGATATTGGTTAGTTACTCACAAAGCTTAGTGATACTATTGCACAAGCATATCTTGTAGGCAGGTCACCATTATTGATCAAAGGTTTTGTAGCTGGTTAGGGTTTGATCTTTCTCCTTTGGTAGTATGCAGAGTACCTTACAGGTACAGTGAACACTAGCCCACATAGATGAAGGCTCTAGACAAGCAATATCTTGACTTCTCCATGTTCAATATGTTGTATGGGTATTGTCTTCAGTAATAGGTCCTTAGCATCAGTCTGGTTGGTTGGGGGTTTTCATGGAACCCATTTTGCCAACAGCTCAATGATATAACCCATCTCTAAAACTGGAAGTTTTATTTGCTGACAAGAAAGTCTAGTTGAGGTTTATCTCCCCAGTTATTTGATGATTATATTTAGATTTTGTTCATGTTTGTATATGGTTTTTAGAAGCTTCTACTGTATTAGCTTTCTATAATACTAAAGGCTATTAGTTTTAGCTGTCCCTGGCCATATTCCCTCTCTTCTCTTTTAGTACCTCCTCCTCCTCATTGGTCTTCCATTCCCTACCATGCACGTCCAGTCCATCTCTAACTCTCTAAGTTATCTCACCTTCCTAGGAAGATTGATCCCTACTTACTTCCTTTACACCAAACCTCCATGGTTATACTAATTGTAATCTGCTTATTGAAGGCTTAACAGCTAACATCCACATATAAGGGAATATATACAATATTTGGGGAGACTGGTTTATGTCATTTGGGATGATTTTTTTCCTAGGTCTATTCATTTACCTGTGAAAGTCTTGATTTCATTTATAACGACCAAATAATATCTTATTGTGGAAATGTTCCATATTTGTTTGTGCTTTCATCAGTAGATAGCAATATAGGTGTGGAAACATGCTTTCAGTGGCTCAGTCAAATGCAGTACCAGAATCTATGACAGATTTAGTGATAATACCAAGTATTTGTATATAATAAAATTCTCAATAGGACTTCTCTGACCTTAAATGAGTCCTTATTTAAAGGAAGAAGAGTAAAAGTTATCTGAGAGCCCATCAGCATGCCAAAACCATCAATATAAACAACACAATTTATCTTCTTAAATGGATGTTGGTTTTAACAGAACAGTATTAGAGTCACAAATATAAAAGCTGAGTTAGAGTTATATCAATATAATTTCCCCATTCTAAACAGTATTCATTCTATTAGTAAGTCTTAGGAGAAGATGACAGAAGGAAACTGCAAATAAAAGAACAGAATATGAAAAAATAAAAACTTCCCCAGAAAAATATTGTATATTAGGTTTAATTTTTAAAAGTCTCAGAAAATGCTAAAATGTGGAATATTTGTACCAACTATTGTGGGTGTTTTATTTTCCAGAATGTTTTTCAGGAAAAGAAAATCCTACTCAATTAATATTTAAAATGATGAGCTTTGTTACTTTCATATTATTTACCTCTTGAGAAACTTCCTGGCATAGTAATTTGCGTAAAAATAGGAATTAATTTGTAAAAAATTAAATAGCAATTAATTTGTTAAAGGTTTTGTGCATCTTGACAATCTGAAAAGTACCATACAAATGACATACAAATATCATTTAATGGGCAGAACAATACAATCTCCACAGTTACATTTCAGAGTTTTCAATCATGACTTTATCACTTACCTTAAAGCAAGTTACTATAATCTCCATGCTTCTCTTTGCTTGTCTGTGAAACAAGATTGTAATAGTACTTTTCTCACAGAATTGTTGTGAGGATTTAATAAACTCGGGTACATAAAGCAGAAGTCTGAGCATGTAGTAAGTTCTCTTTCTGTTGAATAATTTTTATTTGAAGGTCTTAGGATAGGTATCACAAAGTAAATTTTTAATAAATGTCAGTTCTTGTTACAGTTCATACTATAAACAGCCAGTGTGCATATCTCCTGATGAAATGCTTTAATTTTGATCCAACCACCAATTCAATTTCCCTTCCCATAAAATATCACTTTTGTGTCCACATTGCTGTGCTGATTTACTTCCTGTGACAAGGGCTACTTTAACCAAACTTGCATGTAGATTGTTTTTCTGGGCATGACCACTGCCTTTTGACAAACATTGGAAAACAGATGTCTAAAGAGTATAATGTTAGGTAGGAGAAAATAGGACCATTACTGATATGCTAGTTTTTCATTGTGGTATTTGAATCATCCTTATTCCAATATCAGCATCCATTTAGGAAAAAATAGCTGTACCATCCAAATAAGCAAGAATGTTATTGGAAAATATCATTTGCTTTATTTTACAGCTTTAATTGTAATATTTAAAAATAGTCACGTTTAAAGAATCTGTCTGAAATAAACAATCTAGTTTTAAATGAAAAGTATCACAGTCCTATTTGTGATTCATTGAGTAGAATATAAGGTTTCTCAACAATAACCTACCATATTCAAATGTATAAAAGGAGGATGTCATTTTTATGATTTTTTAAATAAGCTACCTTATCAAAAATCTCAATACAACTTTGTTCTGCATACACTGATCCATAGGGGGTCAGGGTAAAGCTAAGGCAGTTGGAACATTTTTTTCCAGTGACTTAACAGAAAATTTATGCTTCTCCGAGGAGGAGACATATCTAGGAAGGCAACTATAAACAGTTTTGGAGACTCTATCAACAATATCTAATCAATGTTTCCATTTTATGGCTTCACTGTTAGCAGTTCACAGGAGCAAGCTTGACTGTGAGCATTTGGCCAGTTTCAAGATGTTTCTTTCCAACTACCAACTGGATCTGGTTCTCTTTTCCTCTTTCCCTCTCCCTCTCCCTCTCCCTCTCCCTCTCCCTCTCCCTCTCCCTCTCCCTCTCCCTCTCCCTCTCCCTCCCTCTCTTTCCCTCTCTTTCTCTCTCCTTCCCTCCCTCCCCCTTTCTCTTATTACTTTTATTTTTTACAGTCCATCCATTGCCCCCTCCCCATTTCCACTCCCAAGGTTCCTCATTCCATTCCTCCTCTCCCCTGTCTCCAAGAGGATGTTACTACACACCAGGCCTCCCCACTCCCTGAGGCTTAAAGTCTCTTGAGGTTTAGGCAGATCTCCTATAGAAGACAGACTCAGCAGCCCTCTGCTATAGTGTGTCAGGGGCTTCAGAAGAGTTCATGTATGCTGCCTGGTTGGTAGCTCATTGTCTGAGAGATCTCAGGGGTCCAGGTTACTTAAGACTGCTGGTCTTCCTATGGGGTTGTCCTCTTCCTCAGCTTCTTCCAGCCTTTTCCTAATTCAATCACAGAAGTCCTGACTTCTCCAATGGTTGAGTGTAAGTATCTACATCTGACTCTTTCAGCTGCTTGTTGGGCCTCTCAGAGAACAGCCATGTTAAGCTTCTGTCTGTAATCCCACCTTTGCATCAGTAATAGGGTCAGGCCTTGAAGCCTCTCCTTGATATGGATCCGAAGATAGACTGGTCACTGGACCACCTGTCCCTTAATATGTTCTCCATATTTGTCCCTGGAGTTCTTTTATAAAGGAACAATTATGGGTCAGAGTTTTTGACTGTGGGATGGTAACCCCATCTCTCCATGTGATGCCCTGCCTTTCTACTGGAGGTGGACTCTACTAACGAGTTCCTTCTCCCCACTGTTGGGCATTTCATCTAAGGTCCCTCTCTTCCTGAGAGTCTCTCACCTCCCAGGTCTCTGGTGCATTCTAGAAGGTCCCCCAAACTCCTACTTTCTAAAGTTGTATATTTCCATTTCTTCTGCTGGCATATATATTTTTACAGTTATAAAATTTCCTCTTAGGACTGCTTTGATTCCATACCATACGTTTTTGGTAAATTTTATTGTTATTTGATTCCCTGAATTTTTCTATTTTCTTTTAAATTTCAAGGATCCTTCACTTATCTTATGTTATTTGATCTCCATGGATTTTTGTGAGTTTTTTTTACCCACCCCACCCCCAATTTTTGTGAGTTTTATGATTTCTTTTCCAGCTGATTAGTCCATTTTATAAGATAAAATGCAAGAACTATTTATTTTTCTGTATTTATTAATAGTTGCTGTGTGTATTAGTATAGGTTCTATGTTGAAAGAAGGTCCATGGCTGCTGAGAATATGTATTCTGCACTGTTTGAATGGGATGATTTACAGATGTTTGTTTAGTACATTTAATCACTGATAGCATTTAACCCACATATTCTTTGTTTACTCTTTTTTTGTGGTTGATCATTATAATGCTGAAATTGGATTTTGATGTCACCAACTGTTAACTATATTAGAGTTTTGATTCATGAAATTAGGTGCACCTGTGTTTAGCCATCTGCGTTCAGAATCAAATGGATTATACTCTTAATTACTATGAAGGGGCTGACCATCTTTATTTTTTTTCTTATTACTTGTGGTTTGAAGTCTATTTTTGTTAGCTATTAGGAAAGCAATGCTTTTTTTTTCCAAGTCAATTTGCTGGAAATTTCTATTTTCATCCTATCCCCCGAAGGCAGAGTCTGTCCTTAGTGGTAATTTGCATTGCTTAGGGGCAGAAAAGGGATGTTTCCTGCCTTTTGATCCAATTTAGTAGTTCACTAAAAGAAGCCTACTACTATGTTAGTTGTCATGTAATTGGCAAATTGAGACCAATAATATTCAGAGTTATTATTTAAAGGTGTGTGTCGAATCTTGTCATTTTGTTGTTTTTGTTATATTTTCCTTTTTGAACTTGTCTATTTGGTGTTCTAAATACCTACATTATCTGGATTGGTATCCCTCATCCTGACTCAGGGAAATTTTGTTATGATTCTTTAGAAAAATGTTTGTATATGTTTGGTACTAGATTCTGTCCTTTCTTCCATAATTATTACCTGGGGGGGTCATTCTTTTTTGGGGTGCCATGGATTCACCAGTGGTTTCTTTGCATTGATTTTATCATTGTCCTTTTTTGATTGTTCCAGTTTGTCTAAATTGTCCTAAAGCTTAGACATACTGTCCTTTTGATCCAGTCTACTGATGAGAATTTGAACAGAGCTTTGCATTTGATGGACTGTGTTTTCCATTTCAAGCATTTAATTTTCCATACACATATACAAGGAATTATATAGCTAAGGACTCATATATCTTCACAAAAGCCAATGGACTTTTCAGATTAGTTTTACTCCAGTATTATTCTTTGTCAAATTCAAATTTCACATCTCGCTTTTTCCTCATTTCATTAGTCTGTTTGTCTTCTAGATCCAGAGATTA
Organism: Apodemus agrarius; assembly: GCA_964023405.1. Lineage (NCBI taxonomy): Eukaryota > Metazoa > Chordata > Mammalia > Rodentia > Muridae > Apodemus > Apodemus agrarius. Next base: position 60,572,558 of record OZ030010.1, on the reverse strand, counting down.
TTTTCTTATTTAATTTCATGGAGCTTACATTTAATAATTCCTTTGAATTCTTTGTCTGAGATTTCATCCATTCTCATTTGATGCCACCACTTACTTTAGGATTAGTAATTTTGGATTAGTAATTTTTGTTAGTCTTGTTTTTTGTGTTTCTTGGGTGTCTTTCTGTGTTGGGACTTATGCATGCATCTATTATTTCTTTCCTTGGTTTATTTTTTCTTAGGAACTATATTCTTTAAATATGCAATGTTTATGCAGAAACTAGATGTGATAAAGTGAAGTGTGTAGTTCAGAAAAGAATTCCTTAGTGCAAGAGTTCAAGTTGACTGTTATAAACTCAGTTTTGTATCTTGCATGGAATGCTAAATGGAGGAGAACCTACAAGTGCTTGAGATTACTACATTAACAGATAAATAATTATAAATAGTGTGAAGAATATTTAGATTTTAGTGAAGATTAACAATGAAAGCAAGGGAGGATGAACAAGGGTAATGGCAAAGTATTAGATTAACATTGTTTTTTGGGTGGGAAAAGATCTTCACCAACCCTATATCTGACAGAGGGCTAATATCCAATATATACAATGAACTCAAGAAGTTAGACCCCAAAGAACCAAATAACCCTATCAAAAAATGGGGCACAGAGCTAAACAAAGAATTTTCACCAGAAGAAATTCGGATGGCCGAGAAACACCTTAAAAGATGTTCAACATCATTAGTCATCAGGGAAATGCAAATCAAAACAACCCTGAGATTCCACCTCACACCAGTCAGAATGGCTAAGATTAAAAACTCAAGAGACAACAAGTGCTGGCGAGGATGTGGAGAAAGAGGAACACTCCTCCATTGTTGGTGGGATTGCAAAATGGTAAAACCGCTCTGGAAATCAGTTTGGCGGATCCTCAGAAAATTGGGCATGTCACTCCCAGAGGACCCTGGCATACCACTCCTGGGCATATACCCAGAGGATTCCCCTGCATGCAATAAAGACACATGCTCCACTATGTTTATAGCAGCCTTGTTTATAATAGCCAGAAATTGGAAGGAGCCCAAATATCCCTCAAAGGAGGAATGGATACAGAAAATGTGGTATATTTATACAATGGAATACTACTCAGCAATTAAAAATAATGAATTCAGACCCCCGCGCGCAAACAGCAGGCACACTGGACGCAGTGAGCGGCTGGAATCAGGTGCGTGGCCAGAGTTATAGCTTAGCTTAGCTCTGCAGCAGATCCGGGCACAGAAAGATCAGCTGCGGGTGCAGACTAGCAGCCGGGACCAGCTCTCTGAGCGGACTAGCAGCGAGGGGCCACTGGGCCGCCTCGGGGCACAGCTCGGCACTCTAGCAGCTGGAGTCAGGGGCCTGGACTCAGAGCGAGCATAGTCCAGCACAGTCAACGCAGCCAGAAGGGAGCAGCAGAGCCGGGCAAGAACAGCTCAGCCAAGGACACGCGGTGCTTTCAGCAGGGGCAGCCATCTTGCCCCAGACCCCCGCGCGCAAACAGCGGGCACACTGGACGCAGTGAGCGGCTGGAATCAGGTGCGTGGCCAGAGTTATAGCTTAGCTTAGCTCTGCAGGAGATCCGGGCACAGAAAGATCAGCTGCAGGTGCAGACTACCAGCCGGGACCAGCTCTCTGAGCGGACTAGCAGCGAGGGGCCACCGGGCCGCCTCGGGGCACAGCTCGGCACTCTAGCAGCTGGAGTCAGGGACCTGGACTCAGAGTGAGCATAGTCCAGCACAGACAAGCTGCCAGAAGGGATCTGTCTCCTGGGGACAGGCATGCTGTGCTTTCAGCAGGGCGCCATCTACAAGAAGACCAACTAGCGCCAGAGATAAAGAGATGGCAAAAGGCAAACGTAGGAACGTTATTAACAGAAATCAAGGCAATATGGCACCATCTGAACCCAATTCGCCAACCACAGCAAGTCCAGGATACGCCAGCACACCAGAAAAACAAGAGTTAGATATAAAAGCACAGGTCATGATGCTCCTAGAGGAACACAAAAAAGACATAAACAAATCTCTTAAAGAAATGCAGGGGAACATCAATAGAGTAGAAGCTCTTACAATCCAAACACAAAAAACACTTAAAGAACTCCAGGAGAAGATGGGCCATCAGACAGAAACCAATAAAGAGGAAGTGAGAAAATCAGTTAAAGAAATGCAGGAGAACTTGAAACAACAGGCAGAAGTCATGAAAGAGGGAGCACAAAAATATATTAAAGAATTACATGAAAACACAAACAAACAAATGATGGAACTGAGCAAAACCATCCAAGATCTAAACACAGAGGTAGAAACAACTAAGAAATCACAAAAGGAGGCAACCTTGGAGATAGAAAACCTTGGGAAGAAAACAGGGGTCGTAGATGCAAACATAAACAACAGAATACAAGAGATAGAAATAAGAATCTCCGATGCTGAAGATAACATAGTAACCATTGACTCCACAGTCAAAGAAAATGCAAAATCCAAAAGGCTTGTAACCCAAAACATCCAGGAAATCCAGGACACAATGAGAAGACCAAACCTAAGGATTATAGGGATAGATGAGAGTGAAGATCTACAACTTAAAGGGCCAGCAAATATCTTTAACAAAATTATGGAAGAAAACTTTCCTAACTTAAAGAGAGAGATGCCCATGAATGTACAAGAAGCCTACAGAACTCCAAACAGACTGGACCAGAACAGAAACACCTCCCGTCACATAATAATCAAAACCCCAAATGTACTAAACAAAGAAAGAATATTAAAGGCAGTAAGAGAAAAGGGCCAAGTAACATATAAAGGAAGACCTATCAGAATCACACCAGACTTCTCTCCAGAAACCATGAAAGCTAGAAGATCCTGGGCAGACCGCATGCAGACCCTAAGAGAAAACAAATGTCAGCCAAGACTACTATACCCAGCAAAACTCTCAATCAACATAGATGGAGAAATCAAAATATTCCATGACAGGACCAAATTTACACAATATCTTTCCACTAACCCAGCTCTACAAAGGATAATAGGAGGAAAACTCCAATACAAGGAAGGAAATGGCACCCAAGAAAAAGCAAGACAGTAAACTTCTTCCATCAAACTCAAAGGAAGATAACTACTCAAAAACAAAAATAACATCAAAAATGTCAGGAAGTAATAATCTCTATTCCTTAATATCTCTTAACATCAATGGACTCAACTCCCCAATAAAAAGACATAGACTAACAGACTGGATACGGAAACAGGACCCTACATTTTGCTGCTTACAGGAAACACACCTCAGAGTCAAAGACAAACACTACCTTAGAGTAAAAGGATGGAAGACAATTTTGCAAGCAAATGGTCACAGGAAGCAAGCTGGAATAGCCATTTTAATATCAGATAAAATTGACTTTCAACCCAAAGTCATCAAAAGAGACACAGAAGGTCACTTCCTGCTAGTCAAAGGAAGAATCCACCAAGAGGAACTCACAATTCTAAACATCTACGCTCCAAATGTAAGGGCACCCTCATTTGTAAAAGAAACCTTACTAAAGCTCAAAGCACACATTGCACCTAAGACAATGATTGTGGGGGACCTCAATACTCCTCTATCTACAGTGGACCGACCAGGAAAACAGAAACTAAACAGAGACACGGAGAAACTCATCGAAACTTTGGAGCAATTGGATTTAACAGATATATATAGAACATTTCACCCTAAAGCAAAAGACTATACCTTTTTCTCAGCCCCTCATGGTACCTTCTCCAAAATCGACCATATAATAGGACACAAGACAGATCTCAACAAATATAAAAAGATCGAACTAATCCCATGCCTCTTATCAGATCACCATGGAGTAAGAGTGTTCTTCAATAGCAACAAAAACAACAGAAAATCCCCATATGCTTGGAGGCTGAACAATATTCTACTCAATGATACCTTAGTCCAGGAAGAAATAAAGAAAGAAATCAAAGAATTCTTAGAACTTAATGAAAATGAAGGCACAACATACCCAAATCTATGGGACACAATGAAAGCAGTGCTTAGAGGAAAACTCATAGCCCTGAGTGTCTCCAAAAAGAAACAGGAGAGAGCATATACCAGCAACTTAATGGCGCACTTGAAAGCTCTGGAACAAAAAGAAGCAATTTCACCCAGGAGGAGTAGAAGACAGGAAATCATCAAACTCAGGGCTGAAATCAATCAAGTTGAAACAAAAAGAACCATACAAAGAATCAACAAAACCAGGAGCTGGTTCTTTGAGAAGATCAACAAGATAGATAAACCCCTAGCCAGACTTACTAAAGGGCACAGAGACAGTATTCAAATTAACAAAATTAGAAATGAAAAGGGAGATATAACAACAGAAACTGAGGAAATTCAAAAAATCATCAGATCCTACTACAAAAACCTATACTCAACACAACTGGAGAATCTGGAGGAAATGGACAATTTCCTCGACAGCTACCAAATACCAAAATTAAACCAGGATCAAATAGATCGTCTAAACAGACCCATAACCCCCAAAGAAATAGAAGGGGTCATAGACAGTCTTCCAACCAAAAAGAGCACAGGACCAGACAGTTTTAGTGCAGAATTCTATCAGACCTTCAAAGAAGTCCTGATACCGATACTCTTCAAATTATTCCACAAAATAGAAACTGAAGGAACACTACCCAACTCATTCTATGAAGCCACAATTACCCTGATACCAAAACCTCACAAAGATCCAACTAAGAAAGAGAACTACAGGCCAATTTCTCTTATGAATATCGATGCAAAAATACTAAACAAAATACTTGCCAACCGCATCCAAGAACACATCAAAACGATCATTCACCATGATCAAGTTGGCTTCATCCCAGGGATGCAGGGATGGTTCAATATACGGAAATCCATCAACGTAATCCACTACATAAACAAACTCAAAGAAAAAAACCACATGGTCATCTCATTAGATGCTGAAAAAGCATTTGACAAAATTCAGCATCCTTTCATGCTAAAGGTCCTAGAAAGAACAGGAATTCAAGGCCCATATCTAAACATAGTAAAAGCAATATACAGCAGACCAGTAGCCAACATTAAGGTAAATGTAGAAAAACTCGAAGCAATCCCTCTAAAATCAGGGACTAGACAAGGCTGTCCCCTCTCGCCATATCTCTTCAATATAGTACTTGAGGTACTAGCTAGAGCAATTCGACAACAGAGGGAAGTCAAAGGGATACAAATCGGAAAGGAAGAAGTCAAACTATCACTATTTGCAGATGATATGATAGTTTACTTAAGTGACCCAAAAACCTCCACCAGAGAACTCCTGCAACTGATAAACAACTTCAGCAAAGTGGCTGGCTATAAAATCAACTCAAGTAAATCAGTAGCCTTCCTATACGCGAAGGATAAGCAGGCCGAGAAAGAAATTAGGGAAATGACACCCTTCACAATAGCCACAAATGATATAAAGTATCTTGGAGTGACGCTAACCAAACATGTGAAAGATTTATACGACAAAAACTTCAGGTCTCTGAAGAGGGAAATTGAGGAAGACATCAGAAAATGGGAAAATCTTCCATGCTCGTGGGTTGGCAGGACTAATATAGTCAAAATGGCAATCTTGCCCAAAGCAATATACAGATTCAATGCAATTCCCATCAAAATCCCAACTCAGTTCTTCATAGAGCTAGAAAGAGCAATTCTCAAATTCATCTGGAATAACAAAAAACCCAGAATAGCTAAAACTATCATCAACAGCAAAAGAACTTCTGGGGGAATCAATATCCCGGACCTCAAGCAATATTACAGAGCAGTGGTATTAAAAACTGCATGGTATTGGTTCAGTGACAGGGAAGCGGATCAATGGAATAGGATCGAAGACCCAGAATTGAACCCACACATCTATGGCCAATTGATATTCGACAAAGGAGCTGAAAACATCCAGTGGAAAAAAGATAGCCTTTTCAACAGATGGTGCTGGCTCAACTGGAGGTCAACATGCAGAAGAATGAGAATTGATCCACTCTTATCTCCTTGCACTAAGCTCAACTCCCAGTGGATCAAAGACCTCCACATAAAACCAGACACACTAAAACTAATAGAAAAGAAACTGGGGAAGACCCTTGAGGACATTGGCTCAGGGGAAAAATTCCTGAACAGAACACCAATTGCTTATGCTCTAAGAGCAAGAATAGACAAATGGGACCTCATAAAACTACAAAGTTTCTATAAGGCAAAAGACACTGTCAAAAGGATAAATTGGCATCCAACAAATTGGGAAAAAATCTTCACCAACCCCACATCCGACAGAGGGCTAATCTCCAATGTATACAAAGAACTCAAGAGGTTAGACCCCAGAAAACCAAATAACCCTATCCAAAAATGGGGTACAGAGCTAAACAGAGTCTTTTCACCTGAAGAAATTCGGATGGCTGAGAAACACCTTAAAAAATGTTCAACATCACTAGTCATTAGGGAAATGCAAATTAAAACAACCCTGAGATTTCACCTCAGACCAGTCAGAATGGCTAAGATTAAAAACTCAGAAGACATCAGGTGTTGGCGAGGATGTGGAGAAAGAGGAACACTCCTCCACTGCTGGTGGGAATGCAAGCTGGTACAACCACTCTGGAAATCAGTATGGCGGTTCCTCAGAAAACTGGGCGTGATACTTCCGGAGGACCCAGCCATACCACTCCTGGGAATATACCCAGAAGATTCACCAGCATGCAATAAGGATACATGCTCCACTATATTCATAGCAGCTTTATATATAATAGCCAGAAGCTGGAAAGAACCCAGATGTCCCTCAACAGAAGAATGGATACAAAAAATGTGGTATATATACACAATGGAGTACTATACAGCCATTAGAAACAATGAATTCATGAAATTCTTAGAGAAATGGATGGAGCTGGAGAATGTCATACTAAGTGAGGTGACCCAGTCTCAAAAGAATACCCATGGTATACAGTCACTGATAAGTGGATATTAGCCTAGAAGCTTAGAACACCAAAGACACAAATCACATATCAAGTGATGTCTCACAAGAAGAAAGGAGTGGACACTGGTGCTAGAATGGACCAAAACATCATTGTGGGAGAGTACAAGAACAGTAAAGTGGGCGGGGTGGATGCGGGAGCAGGGGGAGGGAAAAGGACATGTGGGACCTTTGGGGGTGGGGAACCAGAAAAAGGGAAATGAATTGTAAATATAGAATATATACAATAAAAAAAAATAATGATTTCATGCAATTTGTAGGTAAATGTTTAGACCTGGAAAATATCATCCTGAGTGAATTAACCCAATCACAAAAGAATGCACATGAAATGCAATCACTGATAACTGGATATTAATGAGCCCAGAAGCCCTAAATACTGAAGACACAAATAGCAAGTCAAATGATTCCCAAGAAGAAGAAAGGAGAGGACCCTGGGCATGTAAAGATTGCATCCAGTTTAGTAAAGAAACCGAAGGGGGAGGGGGAATGATTGGGGAATAGTTGGGGGGGAGAGGGACTATGGGAACTATGGTGGGTGGGAACTCGGAAAGGGGAAAGCCTTTGGAATGTAAACATAGAATATAGAAAATAAAAATAAAAAAATTAAAGTTAAAACATTGATTTTTTTTATTGGATATATTCTTTATTTACATTTCATTTCCCTTTTCCTGGTTCCCTGCCCCCAAAGGCCCGATATGCCCTTTTCCATCCCCCTGTTCCCCCATCCTCCCCTTTCCAATACCTGTTCTGGTAATCTCCTACAGTGATGCATTGGCATTTCCAGATCCAGGGTCTACTCCTTCCTTCTTCTTGGACATCATTTGGTACGTGGATTGTGTCTTTGGTGTCCCAAGATTCTAGGCTAATATCCATTTATCAGTGAGTGCATACCATTGGTATTCTTTTGAGACTGGGTTACCTCACTTAGTATGATGTTCTACAGTTCCATCCATTTCTCTAAGAATTTCATGAATTCATTGCTTCTAATGGCTGAATAGTACTCCATTGTGTATATATACCACTTTTTTGTATCCATTCATCCGTTGAGGGACATCTGGGTTCTTTCCAGCTTCTGGCTATTATAAATAAGGCTGCTATGAACATAGTGGAGCATGTATCCTTATTACATGCTGGGGAATCTTCTGAGTATATGCCCAGTAGTGGTATGGCAGGGTCCTCTGGAATTATCATGTCCAGTTTTTTGAGGAACCACCAGACTGATTTCCAGAGTGGTTGTACCAGCTTGCAATCCCACCAGCAGTGGAGGAGTGTTCCTCTTTGTCCACAACCTTGCCAACACCTGCTGTTTCCTGAGTTTTTAATCTTAGCCATTCTGACTGGTGTGAAGTGAAATCTCAGGGTTGTTTTGATTTGCATTTCCCTATTGACTAATGATGTTGAACATTTCTTAGGGTGCTTCTAGCCATCTGAAGTTCTTCAGGTGAAAAGTCTTTGTTTAGCCCTGTACCCCATTTTTGATAGGGTTAGTTGGTTTTCTGGGGTCCGTCCTCTTGAGTTTTGTATTCATTGGATATTAGCCCTCTGTCAGATGTAAGATTGGTGAAGATCTTTTCCCAATTTGTTGGTTGCATATTTGTCCTTTTGACACTGTCTTTTGCCTTACAGAAACTTTGTAATTTTATGATGTCCCATTTGTATATTCTTTTTTTTTTATTTTTTGGATATATTCTATATTTACATTTCATTTCCCTTTTTCTGGTTCCCCATCCCCCAAACGTCTCACACTCCCTTTTCCCTCCCCCTGTTCCCCCATCCACCCCTTCCCACTTGATCTTAGAGCATAAGCTATTGGTGTTCTGTTCAGGAACTTTCCCCTGAGTCAATGTCCACAAGGGGCTTCTCCAGTTTCTTTTCTATTAGTTTCAGTGTGTCTGGTTTTATGTGGAGGTCCTTGATCCACTTGGAGTTGAGCTTAGTACAAGGAGATAAGAGTGGATCATTTCTCATTCGTCTGCATGCGGACCTCCATTTGAGCCAGCACCATTTGTTGAAAATGCTATCTTTTTTCCACTGGATGTTTTAAGCTCCTTTGTCAAAGATCAAGTGGCCAGAGATGTGTGGGTTTATTATGGGTCTTCAATCCTATTCCATTGATCCACCTCCCTGTCCCTGTACCAATACCATGCAGTTTTTAACACTACTGGTCTGTAGTATTGCTTGAGGTCTGGGATACTGAGTCCCCCAGAAGTTCTTTTACTGTTGATAATACTTTTAGCTATCCTGGGTTTTTTCTTATTCCAGATGTATTTGAGAATTGCTCTTTCTAACTCTATGAAGAACTGATTTGGGATTTTGATGGGGATTGTGTTGAATCTGTAGATTGCTTTTGACAATACAAATAACTATATGAATCCTGCCAACCCACAAGCCTGGAAGATTTTTGCATTTTCTGAGGTCTTCCTCCATTTCCTTCTTCAGAGACCTGTAATTCTTGTCATACAAATCTTTCACTTGTTTGGTTAGAGTCACACCAAGATACTTTATATTGTTTGTGTCTATTGTGAAGGGTGTCATTTCCCGAATTTCTTTCTCAGCCTGCTTATCCTTTGAGTATAGGAAGGCTACTGATTTGCTTGAGTTGATTTTATAACCATCTACTTTGCTAAAGTTGTTTATCAGCTGTAGGAGTTCTCTGGTGGATTTTCTTGGGTCACTTAAGTATACTATCATATCATCTGCAAATAGTGATAGTTTGACTTCTTTCTTTCCAATTTGTATCCCTTTGTCTTCCTTATGTTGTCAAATTGCTCTAGCTAGTACCTCAAGTACTATATTGAAAAGATATGGTGAGAGGGGGCAGCCTTGTCTAGGCCCTGATTTTAGTGGGATTGCCTCAATTTAGTATTTGGTATCTGTCTAGGAAATTGTCCATTTCCTCCAGATTCTCCAGTTGTGTTGAGCATATACTTTCATAGTAGGATCTGATTTTTTTAATTTTCTCAGTTTCTGTTGTTATATCTCCCTTTTCATTTCTAACTTTGTTAATTTGGATACTGTCTCTGTGCCCTTTGGTAAGTCTGGCTAAGGGTTTATCTATCTTGTTGATTTTCTCAAAGAACCAGCTCCTGCTTTTGTTGATTCTTTGTATGGTTTACTTTGTTTCTACTTGATCTATTTCAGCCCTAAATTTGATGAATTCCTGTCTTCTACTCCTCCTGGGTGAATTAGCTTTTTTTCCAGAGCTTTCAGGTATGCCATTAAGTTGCTAGTATATGCTCTCTCCTGTTTCGTTTTGGAGGTACTCAAGGCTATGAGTTTTCCTCTTAGCACTGCTTTCATTGTGCCCCATAGATTTGGGTATGTTGTGCCTTCATTTTTATTAAATTCTAAAATATCTTTGATTTCTTTATTTTTTCCTTTACTAAGGTATCATTGAGTAGAAAATTTTTCAGCCTCCATGTACATGTGGACTTTCTGTTGTTTTTGTTGTGGAATTTTGCAAATTTGGTTTTGTCATGGAATATTTTGGTTTCTCCATCTATGTTGATTGAAATTTTGCTGGGTATAGTAGTATATGCCTGACATTTGTGTTCTCTTACAGTCTGCATGAGATCCACTCAGGATCTTCTTGCTTTCATGGTCTCTGGTGAGGAGTCTGGTGTGATTCTGATAGGTCTTCCTTTATATGTTGCTTGGCCTTTTTCTCTTATTGCCTTTAATATTCTTTCTTTGTTTAGTACGTTTGAGGTTTTGATTATTATGTGACAGGAGGTATTTCTGTTCTGGTCCAGTCTGTTTGGAGTTCTGTAGGCTTCTGGTGCATTCATGGGCATCTCTCTCTTTAGGTTAGGGAAGTTTTCTTCCATAATTTTGTTGATGATATTTTCTCACCCTATAAGTTGTAGATCTTCACTCTCATCTATACTTGTAATCCTTATGTTTGGTCTTCTCATTGTGTCCTGGATTTCCTGTATGTTTTGGGTCACAAGCCTTTTGCATTTTGCATTTTCTTTGACTGTGGAGTCAATGGTTCCTATGGTATCTTCAGCATCTGAGATTCTTACTTCTACCTCTTGTATTCTGTTGTTGGTATTTGCATCTATGACCCCTGATTTCTTCCCAAGGTTTTCTATTTCCAATGTTGTCTTCCTTTGTGATTTCTTAGTTGTTTCTACTTTTGTGTTTAGATCCTGGATGGTTTTGCTCAGTTCCTTCACTTTTTTGTTTGTGTTTCCCTGCAATTCTTTGTGTGTGTATGTGTGTGTGTGTTTGTGTTTCCTATTTCATGACTTCTGCCTATTGACTCAATTTTTCCTGCATTTCCTTAAGTGTTTTTTTTCATTTCCTCTTTATTGGCTTCTGTCTGTTGACCTATATTCTCCTGGATTTCTTTAATTGATTTTTGTGTTTCCATTGTAAGGGCTTCTTACCTATTCATGTTCCCTTGCATTTCTTTAAGAGGTTTGTTTTTCTTTTGTGTGTTCCTCTAGCAGCATCATGACCAGTGCTTTTAAATCCAAATCTTGTTTTTCTGGTGTGTTGGGGTATCCAGGACTTGCTGTGGTTGGAGAATTGGGTTCAGATGCTGCCATATTGCCTTGATTTCTGATAGTGAAGTTCCTATGTTTGACTTTTGCCATTTGTTTATCTGTGGAGTTAGTTGGTTTTGTTGTTACTGGTTGGTGTTTGAAGCTCTTGTGAGCCTGGCGTTTGGTGCTGCTGTAGCAGAGTGCGTTGGTGCTCCTTAGGTGGAAAGCAGAATGTTTCAGCCACTGGGCTCTGAATTAACTCTGCAGCTCTCCCGGGCCATACTCAATTCTCCTCCTGGCTTTCTGCTGGGCAAGTAACTGGCCTCCCACCTTCTCCTCCTTGTTTGTTTAGATGCCAGCTCTTAAGAATCAGAATGTTTGGTCAACATTTGGTGCAAATTTGGTTTTGTCGTGGAATACCTTGGTTTCCCCATCTATGGCAATTGAGAGTTTTGCTGGGTATAGTAGTTTTGGCTGAAGTTTGTGTTCTCTTAGAGTCTGCATGATGTCTGCCCAGGATCTTCTAGCTTTCATGGTCTCAGGTGAGAAGTCTGGTGTAATTCTGATAGGTGTTCCTCTATATGTTACTTGTCCTTTTTCTCTTACTGCCTTTAATATTCTTTCGTTGTTTAGTACATTTGGGGTTTTGATTATTATGTGACGGGAAGTATTTCTGTTCTGGTCCAGTCTATTTGGGGTTCTATAGGCTTCGTGTATATTCATGGGCATCTCTCTCTTTAGGTTGGGGAAGTTTTCTTCCTTAATTTTGTAGAAGATATTTGCTGGCTGTTTAAATTGTAGATTTTCATTCTCATTTATCCCTATAATCCTTAGGTTTGGTCTTCTCATTGTGTCCTGGATTTTATGAATGTTTTGGGTTACCAGCTTTTTGCATTTTCTTTAATTGTTGAATCCATGGTTCCTATGGTATCTTCAGCATCTGAGATTCTGTCTTCTATCTTTTGTATTCTATTGTTGATATTTGCATCTATGACTCCTGATTTCTTCTGATTTCTCCTATATTTCCACTGATTTGGGCTCCTCTGTTGGTTCTCTATGATGGCCAGGTTAGGCTACCAGCTCCAAGATGGTGGTGGGTGGCGGGGGCTCTGTCTAATTGTGGAATTCCCTGCAGGACTGGAGCTTCCCTGGCTGGACTGCTGGAGCCTAGATGGTGGTGCTCTCAGTCTGCAGGGCTCTGTCTGGTTGAACTGCTCTCACCAAGATAGTGGCAGAATGCAGGGCTCTGTCTAACTGTGGGGCTCTCTGTAGATCCGGAGCTTCCCTGGTTGAACTGCAGGATCCAAGATGGTAGGGATCTTGGTCTGTGTGTCTCTGTCTATCTATGGGACTTCCTGCAGGTCAGATGCTCCCCTGCATGCCCAGGCAGCTGTAGAACTGCTCGGCTCCCTGGTGAGCAAGGCACCCAGGCAGGCTATGCCCTGGGAGATCCTTCACTCTGGTGCCCTCTGTGTACCTGGTTAGGCTACCAGCTCCAAGATGGTGGCGGGTCTCAGTGCTCTCTAGATCAGCTTTGTAAAGAAAAAAAATTATTAAAGTGGATACAGTAGTTAGTAGGGGAAAGTTGGGGACCTGTTAGGCTATATAGATTTTAGAGATTGTAAAAGTTATATGAAAATATTTCTTAAGTTAAAATGGAGAAAATAAGGATGAAAAAAGTAAGGAAATATGTAGGAATCCTAAAGTCATCCTTAGGGAGTGCTTCTCAAAATGATTATCCACTGATTTGAGATCTGGCTACCATCTTTAGAGTCTTAACTGAGCTAGGTTTTTTTCAAGGTTCTAAATGCTTTTATAGTCAAGTTTGAGAACCTGTTCCTACATACACAGATAAAATAGGAGGTAATGATGAAGATGAATTCATTATCTTTTGTTTGGTTTGGTTTGGTTTGGTTTTAGATGAGGTCTTAATATATCGTTCATGTTAACCTGATACTCCTGAACTCAAGTAATTTCTCTGTCTCTGCTTCCCATATAGTCCAGTATATGAGTAATTGTAACCTTCCATGGCTAGATCTTCATTTTAATTGTTATAGCTAGATAGTGAGGTATATTACTTCACTATTGTGAGCAAGCATTGTATGTATGTTATATTTCCTTTTCCTAGTTATTAGAAGGACTGAAAAATGTAGTACTTAGCTAAAATCTCTGCAGATGTTTTATATTCCAGAAATTTAATAACAATGACCATCATTTAAAAAATTAATGATGATAAACAGCAAAAGTTTGACAAGTTTCTTATTGTATTTTGAAAACACTTGACATGGGACTTTAAATTAAGTAAAATTTCTTTAGTAAATGGACAACTGAACTGAGGTCTCAGTGCCCGAGATAAAGATGGGTGGAAAGAATAGTACAAAAAAATAACATGTGCAAATGCTCCAAAGCTCACTAGAACAAGATTATTTCAAGAAGCAATTAAAAATAATTTCTAAAATGAGGATTTCAATAATAAAAATTTTTACAAATGTTAATATTTGAGATTAGTATGATTATTTATTTTCAATTTGTCTTCTGGATCTCTGCAACATATTCCTTTGTAGACCAGGCAACACATTTTTGTCCAGTTTTGAAAGTGTGGATTGTGAGAATTGTTGAAGACTTCAGGTTATAAATAGTTTATAAAATTCAGGCTCTGAGTTTAAAGTGCATAACAATCATACTGTTTTTTCTCCCCTTTTTCTTTTTGGTTGAACCCCTTCTTTCCTCCTAGTTTCCTTTCTCTTTTCATGGTAACTTACTAAGTTTAAGGTTGTTTGCATGAACAAAGGTGGTCATTATTTACTGGAGTTTGGGCAACTTACTACTGAGAAAAAGTGACTCAATACATAATTTTAGATATAGTTATGCTATAAGTTTGTTTATTCATTCATAACACAGCCTTCAATGCATCTTTCCTTTTTAATTAAAAATATTTTGGCATGCACTGATTGTATATACTTATGGGGTACAATGCTTATGTGATGCATGTAAATTCTATCTAATTTTATCAAATGAAACAGATATATTTATTTGAGAAATTCATTGTTTTTTGTGAGCTCCCTGGAACTGGAGTTACATGTGGTTGTAAAGAGAATTGAACCAGGTCTTCTAGAAGAATACTCAGTGCTCTTAACCAATGGTCCATCTTTCTAAAACTTTTATGTTTTGGAGACTTCTATAATGTGATCCCCAAATCATACTAATTTATATGCCTACAGACATTACTGAAATGTTCCTATTCCTTATACCTACCTCAACACTTATCTTTTGATTCTTAGATAAAAATTAATCAATTGCTATAGTGCAATATCTCATTGTGGTTTAGATTTGCATTTCCATGATGCTTAGTGATGTTCAATATATGCTCTTGTACCTGTTGTGCACTTGCCTTCTTTTAAAGAAAATATTGAAAAATGTCACCCATTTTTCAATTAGATATCTATTCCACTGATTTGATTGACTTCCTTCTGTATTATGGTCATAGGGCTTGCAACTCTTTTTGCCTGTCTCATTCCTAAACTCTACTATTTTTTGTTTGTGTGTATAGAAGCTTTGGGTGGTTGATTATGTGATATAATTGCTAACTAATTTCCCAGTTATTGTAGTGTATAAGCTATGTTTAATGAAACATCTAATACTCCTGCGAGTAAGCCTTCTTCACTCTTACTGTCTAGCTTCTCTCATTCCTGCAAATCTGGACCTGTACGTTTTAGATGTCATGACTCATCATTGTGTAAGCACAGAGTGCTTTAAATACTCCTTGCCCCTGTCTTTACTGCTCTTTCTTTGGAATTTACAGTATATATTCTGTCTATTTTCCTTTAACTAAGTCCTTTGAATCTGTACTCTATCTAGTGAGCCAACCTTCAGGAAGTCTCTCGTGCCCCTATACTTGGATAAGTGTGCTTCTTCTATTGCTTATAAGTCTTGAAGTTCTTATCTCTAGCCTGTCGTTAATAGCTTTATACTGAAATAATCTGTTCAGGCCTCACACTTTGCAAATAGGCTATGAGGTCCTGAATGGCAGAGCTTAGGCCTCATCACACTTTTTACCCCAGTTTCTAGTACTGGCCTGGCACAGAGTGCTTTGCTCAGTAAATGCATGTTGAATTGAACTAGCCAGTTCAAAACTTTTGGTAGCCTATCAAGGTTGGTGGAAGTCCTTTAAATTCATTCAGGTTTCTAATGACCCAGGGCCAAGAGCTAAAGTCAATATAAGACCATAAGACATGCCCAAGGAGCTTCTGTAAAAGAAAATTGTTTTTATTAGTGTAAACTGGTTCCAGTGAAATTCAGGTTGGCAGACTGACACAGCTAAAAGACAGGAGCTGAAGAAGTACCTTCTCACCCTTGTCCTTTGCCCTCTTACTCAATTGCTTGGGTGACAGCCTGTCCAGGAGGCAGGCCATGGAGTTAGATGGATATGTTCCCAGTCACAGACTTGGGCTGAGGTTGGAATTCTAAGCCAAGTTCAAGTTGTCTTCCTTTGGTTCAGCTCCCTGCTCTCACAGTGCTGCTGCATTCTTGGCAGGGTGTAGTTATACCTGGTGTGTAATTGAAAACACAGATGCTTCAATTCCTTTTAAAGGCAGAAGGTGGAATCTTTTCAGAAGTCCAACAGAACAGAAGTATTGATGCTTTTGTTTCTCCACACACTTCTAGCTTGGGCATTTATGGCACCTGAATAATAGAAAATTGTATCAAAGTAAGTTATCTGTCTTTGTGAAACTAGCATTAGTGCTTCTTGATTTGTTCTTTTAAAAATTCAGTTTAATAGGTTTCTGTGCATAGAAGACATTTAAAGCTAATCCCAGGCAGGGCATTGTTGACTATGCTTCTCTGAATAGTATGAAGTGCTTCCTTGCTAAGAGTTATTCCAGAGCCTTTTGTGGACATGGGGCCTGGAAGGCAGGGGATACTGAAAGTTAGAGAGATGTAGCAATAATAACTCGTCTTCTGCAGTAATCCAGGCATTCTATACTGGAACTGGGGAAAATCCCATCAGAGTGTGCAGCCTCTTTATTTGATCTTTGTTATTTCACTCTAAGGAGACTATGGTCACTGAAACTACCACAATATGTCAAAGACCATATTGTTTAATATTGGCAGTAGACAAGAAAGTCTAGATTTCAAAATTCCATGACCTATCTATGTCTAGTGTTTTCTCTAGACAACAAAGATTTCATTTTCAAAGTATTTTTATAAATATTAACCAGTGAAGTCTTTGAGCTAATCATGTGGTTTGAAAGCAGCAGTCATGCATTGATCTGGGAAGTAAGTATGAGGCGGCATAGAGCCTGGATAGGTTGTTAAATTTGACTAAAGAGAGTCAGGATTTTGTCATGGGAAGTCAAGAAAGATCACAGAAATAGAATTCTTGTAAAATATTGATAGAGGTCAAAGATAATTCCTGCCGCTTGGCAGTCATAATGCAGTAAAGTCCTCTAGTAGATTTTTTAGCATCACTGGTTAACATTTTCTTTTTTGAATCAATCTAAAGATGACTTCATCAAAGCAGGAACTAAACTTGTTTGTTGTCCAGTCAAGGGGCAGTTTGAGTTTAAAAATCAGCAATGAGGGATAGATGGTCTCTGATTAAATAAGGAGTACGTGACTTATACAGTTAAACTGAGCACCACTACCAGGACTTAATCTCCACTGCGTGGTCAAAAATGTAATAATTTTAAAACAGGAGTCCAATATTGTCATTTGACATAGACTCTATGCAGCAAGCACTATTACTCTATTACTGGCAGATTTATATTGTTCTCAACCATTCTCAATTTTGTATTTACAAAAAAATAATGTAAGCTGTCAATGAGACCATCTAAAATGGAAGACTGCATATGAGGACTTTACAAATCAGAAACAATTCTCTCAGATAGTGCAACTCAAAGAGAACAGGTGTTGGAGATTTTGATTTAGGCACAACTTTGGCACAACTTTGGGAAGCTATGGCAAGGATACGAAGATTTGTAAAAACAAAAACAAACTACCGCAATGCCTCATATTTACCCTCATGTCATTTCCATTTTGAACTACTCCGGGTACATGTTGAAACAAGTTGAGATAGCTAATAGCCAAGTTCCTATGCACCTCTAAGCCAGTGAAAAAGACATGTGACCCTCTCCTTTGTCATGTGATTGGTAGGAACAGTTCTAGAGACGGATCCTGGCAATGCTTTGGGGGTGATACAAGAGGCAGAACCCAATCCAACTCACGTTATCACAGCTGCCTTAGCTCCTGACAGCTGCAAAAATTTGTTTTTATGAAGTATGCAGTTCTGATTTCAGACAGGCTTTAGACCAAACAGCCCTGGGAAGCCAATTGCATAGTATTTAGTCCCTGACAACAGGCCTCCTTGATGGCTCATAGTTCTTCATCAGACAACATTCATTCTAAACTTGACAATTAGACTCATGTTGCTTGGCCTTTTCTTCAAAGTAACAAAACATCAGCAGGCAAGGCATAATTACCCATTGTTGGGGTTTACAGGCATTATTTCTTTGGAGTGGGCAATACAGGCTTTAAAGGCTTTTTTATTTGTGAAGGGAAAGAACTTCAGACAGTGTTTTCACAGCTTTCTGTTTTTAATAGCTTTATTTTGCAGGTTTTGTATTTGCATAGTTACTACAGATAATCTAGCAACATTTCTGCCCATATTGCTCTGGCACTAGCTATAGAAAATAATTAACCCAAGGCAGCATAACTTGGTTAGAGAGATGCTTGAATCTATATCAGTGCTTTTACTATTTGACCTCCAAGTAACATATCCATTATAACAGGAAATCTTGTCTATGTTTTGCATTCTGAGGCAGTGTTGATATAGGCTATGATGAAGAGAGAAGCTTTATGATAGAAAAGGGAGAAACAGAAGACCAGACATATAGCTGGCCTATACTCTTTAATAATCATATGATTCCTATAGATCCTCATTTTTTTCTGCCAACAGGAGATTATATCTCCTGTGGTATTGTTTGTTTCTGTTTTTGCCTTAACCGCTATTGATGAAATCACATATGGCCCTTAATTTCTTAGATAAAAATTCATGCCTCTTCACCAACATAATACTAACTTAGAAATAAGCAGCTCAAGGCTCAAAGGTCATAAGCAGAAAGAGTCTAAGAGTCACAGAAATAAGCACATTCTTTTCTAGGAGGGAATCCTAGAAAGTTCATAGAGCATAGTAGTACAAGACAGAAGAGTAGTCAAAAATTATCATATACTCATTAAACAGAGTTGCAGATTTCATTATGACATTTTTTTATTAATTATTAGACATTTTCTTTATTTACATTTCAAATGTCATCCCCTTCCCTTGCTCACTAACCCACACACTCCAGGACAGGACAGGAGTCTCTGTCCTGACTTTCCCCTACACTGGGGCAACAAGCCTTCACAGGATGTGGGCCTCTCTCATTGATATCCAACAAGGCTATCCTCTGCTAAATATGGGGATGGAGCCATGGGACCCTCCATGTGTACTATTTGGTTCATGGTTTAGTACCTGGAAGCTCTGGGAGTACTGGTTGGTTCATATTGTTGTTCCTCCTATGTGGATGCAAACCTCTTCTGCTTCTTGTGTCTTTTTTCTAGCTCCTCTACTGGGGACCCTGAGATCAGTTCACTGGTTGGCTTTGAGGATCCACTTCAGTATTTGTCAGGCACTGGCAGAGCCTCTCAGGAGACAGCTACATCAGGCTCCTGTCAGCAAGAACTTGTTGGCATCCACAATTGTGTCTGAGTTTGGTAACTATATTGGATGGATCCCCGGGTGGGACAGTCACTGGATGGTCTTTCCTTCAGTCTCTGATCCACAATTTGTCTCTGTATCTCCTCCCATGGGTATTTTGATCCCCCTTCTAAGAAGGAATGAAATATTTAAACTTTGGTCTTCCTTCTTCTTGAGCAACATGTGGTCTGCGAATTATATCTTGGGTATTCCGAGCTTCTGGGTTAATATCCACCTATCAGTGAGTACATGCCATGTGTGTTCTTTTGTGATTAGATTACCTCATTCAGGATGATATTTTCTCGTTCCATCCACTTGCTTAAGAATTCATGAATTCATTGTTTTTAATAGCATGGTGTAAATGTACCACTACATTTTCTAGATCCATTTCTCTTTTGAGGGACATCTGGGTTCTTTCCAGCTTCTGACTATTATAAATAAGGCATAACGAACATAGTGGAGCATTTTCTGGGTATATGCCCAGGAGTGGCATAGCTGGGTCCTTAGGTAGTGCTATGTCCAATTTTCTGAGGAACCAACAAACTGATTTCCAGAGTGGTTGTACCAGCTTGAAATCTCACCAGCAATGAAGAAGTGTTCTCTTTATCCACACCCTTGCCAGATTCTGCTGTCACCTGAGTTTTTGATCTTAGCCATTCTGACTGGTGTGAGATGGAATCTCAGGGCTGTTTTGATCCACATTTCCTGTTAATTGAGGATGTTGAACAGTTCTTTAGGTGCTTATCAGCCATCCAGTATTCTTCAGTTGAGAAATCTTTGTTTAGCACTGTACCCAATTTCTAATAGGGTTATGGGACTGTTTAGTTCATCTATTTGATCCTGATTTAATTTTGGTATTTGGTATCTGTCTAGGAAATTGACAATTCTTCCAGATTTTCCAGTTGTGTTGAGTATAGGCTTTTGTAGTAGGATCTGATGATTTTTTTTAATTTCCTCAGTTTCTGTTGTTATATTTCCCTTTTCATTTCTAATGTTGTTAATTAGGATACTGTCTCTGTGCCCTTTGGTTAGTCTGACTAAAGGTTTATCTATCTTGTTGATTTTCTCAAAGAACCAGCTCCTAGTTTTGTTGATTCTTTGTATAGTTCTCTTTGAAATATCTTAGTTGTTTCAATTTCTGTTTTAGATTCTGGATGGTTTTGCTCAGTTCATTCACTTGTTTGTTTGTGTTTTCCTGTAATTCTTTAAGAGATTTTTATGTTTCCTCTTTCATAACTTCTGCCTGTTGACCCAAGTTCTCCTGTATTTCAAGTGGTTTTTGCATTTCCTCTTTATTGATTTCTATCTGTTCACCCATATTCTCCTAAATTTCTTTAAGTGATTTTTGTGTTTCCCTTGTAAGGGCTTCTACCTTTTGATTCATGTTATCCTGTGTTCCTTTAAGAGATTTTTTTATGTCCTTCTTGTGTTTCTCTAATAGTATCATGACCAGTGATTTTAAATCCAAATCTTGTTTTTCTGGTGTATTGGGGTATTGAGGACTTGCTGTTGTTGCAGAATTGGGTTCAGATGTTGCCATATTGCCTTGATTTCTGTTAGTAACATTCCTACATTTGCCTTTTGCCACCTGCTTATCTCTGGCATTAGTTGGTGCTATTGTTACTGGCTGGTGCTTGAACCTCTTGTAAGCCTGTAAGGCTATTTCCGAACCACTGGATGACTGGGTTTCCCCTGGCACAGATTGCTGATGTGTTGTCCTACTCTTGGGTGTTGTTGGAGCCCTGGTGTGCCTTGCCCCAAGCAAGGTTGTCTCTGTATCTGGTGCTGCCTGTCTGCTCTATCCAGGAGCGAAAATGGCAGATGCTGTGGGGACCTTTTCCAAGTGCAGATCACTCTGCAGGACAAACAGCCCAGGACAGGGCTGGCACACAGATGGCCTGCAGAGCTGCCCAGGCCCTGGGTGCAGGCAGAATCCTGGCGGGCTGCGTCCCAAGCGATGTTAGACTCGTGATAAATCTGTGTAACTGGCACTGCCCATACTGTCTGTCCAGGAGCCAAGATGTCCCATAAACATTTTATAATAATAAAATTTCTTTGAAAAAAATGAAAGTAGAACAGATTTTTTACATTTTACCAAAACCAATATAATTTCATAATTTCTTTTGTTGTTATTAATTATTATTATTATTATTATTATTATTATTAATAATATTATTATTATATATTTTTTATTTATATTTCAAATTATTTCCCCTTTCCTGGATCTCCCATCCATGAAAGTCCCATAAGCCCTCTTCCCTGCCACTGTTCTCCAATCAACCCCTTCCTGCTTCCCTGTCCTGGTGTTCCCCTACACTGATGCATTGAGTCTTTCCAAGACAAGTGGCCTCTCCTTAATTCTTCTTGGGCATCATTTCATATGTGAATTGTTTCTTGGGTAGTCCAAGCATCTGCACGAATATCCACTTATCAGTGAATGCATACCAAGTGTGCTTTTTAGTGATTGGGTTACCTCACTCAGTATGACATTCTCCAGTTCCACCCACTTGCTTAAGAATTTCATTAATTCATTGTTTTAATAGCTGAGTAGTATTCCATAGTGTAAATATACCACATTTTCTGTAACCATTCCTCCGTTGAGGGACATTTGGGTTATTTCCAGCTTCTGGCTATTATAAAGAGGGCTGCTATAAACATAGTGGAGCATGTCTTTATTACATGCTGGGAAATCCTCTAGATATATGCCCAGGAGTGGTATAGCAGTGTCCTTTGGTAATATCATGCCAAGTTTTCTGAGGAACCACCAGACTGGTTTCCAAATTGGTTGTACCAGCTTGCAGCCCCACCAGCAGTAGAGGAGTATTCCACTTTCTCCACATCCTCACCAGCACCTGTTTTCTCCTGAGTTTTTTATCTTTGCCATTCTGATTGGTGTGAGATGAAATCTCAGGGTTGTTTTGATTTCTATTTCCCTGATGATTAAGGATGTTGAACATTTTCTCAGCCATTTGATATTCCTCAGGTGAAAATTCTTTGTCTAGGTCTGTACCTCATTTTTTAATAGTGTTATTTGTATCTCTGGAGTCTAACTTCTTGAGTTCTTTGTATATCTTGGATATAAGCCCTCTGTTGGATTTAGGGTTGGTAAAGATCTTTTCCCAATTTGTTGGTTGCCATCTTGTCCTTTTAACAGTGTCCTTTGACATACATAAACTTTGTAATTTTATGAGGTCCCATTTGTCAATTCTTGATCTTAGAGCATAAGCTATTGGTGTTCTATTCAGGAAAATTTCCCCTGTGCCCATGTGCTCAAGGCTCTTCCTCCGTTTCTTTTCTATTAGTTTCAGTGTGTCTGGTTTTATGTAGAGGTCTTTGATGATCCACTTGGACTTGAGCTTAGTACAAAGAGATAAGAATGGATCGATTTTCATTCTTCTGCATGCTGACCTCCAGTTGAACCAGCACCATTTGTTGAAAAGGCTACCTTCTTTTCCACTGAATGGTTGTAGCTCCTTTGTCAAAGGTCAAGTGACCATAGTTGTGTAGGTTCTCTAAGGATAAACAGCCTGAGAAAGAAATTAGGGAAATGACACCCTTCACAACAGCCACAAACAATATAAAATATCTTGGTGTGATTCTAACCAAACAAGTGAATGATCTGTATGACAGGAACTTCAAGTCTTTAAGGAAAGAAATCAAAGAAGACCTCAGAAGATGGAGAAATCTTCCATGCTCTTAGATAGTCAGGATTAATATTGTAAAATTGGCCATCTTGCCAAAAGCAATCCCCATCAAAATCCCAACTCAGTTCTTCATCGAGTTAGAAAGAGCAATTCTCAAATTCAACTGGAATAACAGAAAACCCAGGATAGTGAAAACTATTCTCAACAGTAAAAGGACTTCGGGGGAATCAGTATCCTGAACCTCAAGAGCAACAGTGATAAGTACTGCATGGTATTGGTACAATGACAGGCAGGTAGAGCAATGGAATAGAATTGAAGACCCAGAAATTTCATAATTTCTAATTTTGTTGAAAACATATATTTAGATAACTATCATGATCACTGTCCTCACCCCCATCAAACATAGAAGACAGAGGTCGTTACATATCCACAACTTGTCAAAATGCTCAGAATAAGTGACCAGGATGCTCAGTCCTAATAGATACAACATAATTGTTATACCTAACTTTCAGAGAAAT
Organism: Apodemus agrarius; assembly: GCA_964023405.1. NCBI lineage: Eukaryota > Metazoa > Chordata > Mammalia > Rodentia > Muridae > Apodemus > Apodemus agrarius. Next base: position 60,549,213 of record OZ030010.1, on the reverse strand, counting down.
TGCAGAGTGTGGGATAGAAGGATTGTAAGATGTAGAGGTCCAGGATTCCTGCTGCTATACACTGTTCCCTAAACTTTACAAGGAGAATATACCCATGAAATTTAATTAATAGGTTTTCCTGAACACTACTGGATATATGTAAATTTGAACAATGATAAATGGACTTGTAGGTTGTTTACACATGTGTGTATATGTTTATATATATATATATATATATATATATATATATATATATCCATGCATGTATATGTATAGACATAAATAGATTCTAAATGGATAAAATATCTAAATGTGATGACATTTGAAACTGCTAGAAGTCATAGATGTTGGAAATAATATTCTGTATAAGACCGTGTTTGCCTAGAAACTGTGCTCAACAATTGACAGATTTTTATTGAATGAAAAATCTTCTGTACAGTAAAGAAAACATAAAGTAAAAATGATACCCATGGTGTTTGAAAATCTTTACCAGTTATACATTTGATAGAAGATTAATATCCAGAAATATAAATATAAAGAAGTCAAAAAATAAGACTCAAACAAAAAAAAAGAACACCAAAGAAATTTGGCTATGGATCTGAACAAAGACTTCTCAAAATAAAAAATAATTATATGTAAGAAATATCTCAAAAAGTACAATTATGGAAGTGCAAATTAAAAATATTTTCAAAATTTCACCTTGCTCTAGTTAGAATGTATAAGGTCAACTTATTAACAACTAGTGCTTGAGAAGATATGATGTAAAGGGAGCACATATTCATTTTGCTGGTACTGAAAACTCATGTAGCCATTATGGAAATCACTGTGAATGTTTTTAAAAAGCTAACAATAAATAAATCTACCCTACAGAATAACTATACCATTATTGGATATACCAGAACACTATATCATTCCAGATAGGTACTAAATTATATTTTTACACTGATGCTTAATTCAAAATAGCCAGGAAATGCTTGTTCTGTTTTCTAAAGAGAAAAGAAAGGTGGGGAGTTGTATCAGTGGGGAGGTGGGAATCTAGGAGGAGTTGGGGGAGGAAAAGCATGATCAGAACGTATAGTATGAAAACATTTTCAATCAAAAATATTCAGGATATGGAAATATGCTTTATACCTGTCAACTGATGAACTATTAGTGAAAGTATAGTGCATTTTTATAAAATGGCATATCAGTATTTAATTGTTTTTTATTTTTTATTTTTTTAATTTCTATATTCAGTTTACATTCCAAAGGCTTTCCTCTTTCCCAGTTCCCCCCTCACCATAAGTCCTCTTCCCTCCACCCATTCCCCAATCAGCCCCCCCCCCCATTTCTCTGTTCTGATACTCTCCTACAAAACTGGATCCAGTCTTTTCAGGACCAGGGTCCTCTCCTTCCTTCTTCTTGGGAATCTTTTGATTTGCTAATTGTGCCTTGAGTATTTAGGGCTTCTGGGCTCATTAATATCCACTTATCAGTGATTGCATTTCATGTGTATTCTTTTGTGATTGGGTTAATTCACTTAGGATGATGTTTTCCAGATACAACCATTTGCCTACAAATTGCATGAGTTCATTATTTTTAATTGCTGAGTAGTATTCCATTGTATAAATATACCACATTTTCTGTATCCATTCCTCCTTTGAGGGACATCTAGGCTCTTTCCAACTTCTGGTTATTATAAATAAGGCTGTTATGAACATAGTGGAGTATGTGTCTTTATTGTATGCAGGGGAATCCTCTGGGTATATGCCCAGAAGTGGTATGACAGGGTCCTCTGGAAGTGTCATGCCCAATTTTCTGAGGAACCACCAGACTGATTTCCAGAGCTGTTGTACCATCTTTCACTCCCACAAACAGTGGGGGAGTGTTCCTCTTTCTCCACATCCTTGCCAGTATCTTGGCGTGACTCTAACCAAACAAGTGTAAGATCTCTATGACAGGAACTTCATGTCCTTGAAGAAAGATATCGATAAAGACCTCAGAAGATGGAAAAATATTTCATGCTCTTGGATTGGCAGGATCAATATAGTAAAAATGGCCATCTTGCCAAAAGCAATTTACAGATTCAATCCAATCCCCATCAAAATCCCAAATCAAGTCTTCATAGATCTAGAAAGAGCAATTCTCAAATTCATCTGGAGTAACAAAAAGTCCACGATAGCTAAAACTATTCTCAACAATAAAAGGACTTCTGGGAGAATCAATATTCCTGACCTCAAGCAGTACTACAGAGCAATTGTGTTAAAAACTGCATGGTATTGGTACAATGACAGGTAAGTAGATCAATGGAATAGAATTGAAGACCCAGAAATGAACCCACAGAGTTATGGCCACTTGATGTTTGATAAAGTAGCTACAACCATCCAGTGGAAACAAGATAGCCTTTTCAACAAATGGTGCTGGTTCAACTGGAGGTCAACATGGAGAAGAACGGAAATTGACCCACTCTTATCTCCTTATACTAAGATCAACTCCAAGTGGATCATGGACCTCCACATAAAACCAGACATACTGAAACAAATTGAAAAGAAACTGGGGAAGACCCTGGAGGACATGGGCACAGGGGGAAAGTTCCTGAACCGAACACCAATAGCTTATGCTCTAAGATCAAGAATTGACAATGGAAACTCATAAAATTACAAAGTTTCTGTAAGGCAAAGGACACCGTCTGAAGGACAAAATGGCAACCAAAAAAATAGGAAAAGATCTTCACCAACTCCACATCTGACAGAGGGCTAATATCCCATATATACAAAGAACTCAAGAAGTTAGACCCCAAAGAACCAAATAACCCTATTAAAAATGGAGTACAGAGCTCAACAAAGAATTTTCACCTGAAGAAATTTGGATGGCTGAGAAGTACCTTAAGAGATATTCAACATCATTAGTCATCAGGGAAATGCAAATCAAAACAACCCTGAGATTCCAACTCACACCAGTCAGAATGGCTAAGATTAAAAACTCAATAGTATTTAATTGTTTAGAGAAATAAATTATGAAAAGTATAGGTAAATGAATATAACTAGAAAATAGTATATGGAGATGACCCTTACCCAGAAGTACAAAGGCTACATATTCTCCTCATTTGTGGACAGTTGTTTCAAATATTGAGATGTGCATATGCATCCTGGAGTGAAGAGAGAAATGGAGAAGGTAAAAGGAGAGTAAAGGATTGGATTGGGAGAGAAGAAGCCTTAGAGTGGTGACATGTAGATTGCAGGAAACCAGTGCTTTGATAGTAGAAATTGGGAAAGGAGCCATGGGTCCCTTCATGTGTACTCTTTGGTTGATGTTTTTATCCCTGGGAGCTCTGGGAGTACTGGGTGGTTCATATTGTTCCTCCTATGGTGCTGCAAACCTCTTCAGCTCCTTGGGTCCTTTCTCTTTCACCTTGGGGACCCTGGGCTCAGTTCAATGGCTGACTGAGAGTGTCCCCCTCTGTATTTCACACCAAAGGGAGGAGAGGCCCTTGTCCTGGAAAGATTCAATGCCATAGTGTAGAGCAATACCAGGACAGGGAATCAGGGGAGTGTTGATTGGCAGAAGGGGAGATGGCTTATGGGGTTTTCAGTGGAGGGGGGAACCAGGAAAGAGTACAACACATTAAATGTAAATAAAGAATATACCTAATTAAAAAAAAAAGAAATAGGGAAAGGAGAGTGGATTCAACTGGGGAGGGTGGGAAAGTTCAATACAGAGAGGGGGGATATAACAAGGAAGTCCTGAAAAGCACAGGAAATTATTTTATATTTTCCTAAAATTATATATAATATACATTGTTTATGCAGTTTACACGAAATTATGCCACTTAGGAATCTAAGATGCATAGAGTATTTAACAAGACACCCAGAGACCTTCCCTCCATTGTTTTTTAGGTTGGGTGAGTCAAAGAGACTCCCAAGATAGTTTAAGCTATTTCCATTGTCTTTGATCCACTCTCTCCTGAGAAGTTGAAGGGAAAACCCTATTACTGAAGATATCAAACAACACTACCAACACAGTACATGGAGGAATTGAGTTGGAGCTTCCCTAAAAGCTCGTTACAGAGGACTAGCCTTCATTGTATCTGAAGGTGCTACAAAGCTGCCAAAGAAGAAAAACATTCAATAGCCTTATGCAACTATAACATCTGTGAGCTACAGAAATCACCAGCATGGCAAGAATGCCTCAAAGGTACATTTGTGGCTCTTATATATTGGGGGCAATTAAAAACCATTTTATTGGACTTTGGTCATGCTCACCAGAAGAGTTCATGCCTGGTTATTGTAAATCTAGCTAACATCATGAGTGCTCTCATGGAACCTAGAGGAGAACCTTCTACTGCCAATTTTCTCAACCAGGATAATTCCAAATTACATTCTAAATACACATTGTTATATTCACAAATAAGTGTAACTCTCACCCCTCATCAAAGAAGCCTTTCTTTGCCACAAATGAAGACTATTATAGAAATCCACTACTGGTCAAAATGCAGAGAATAACGGACTGTGTGTGTGGGGTTCCAGCCCCAACTGATACATCTACAAGCCAACCTCTAAACCCAGGGTTCAGGAAACTGTAGCTTGTTTTTTCTACTTTGTGGGTTCTTCTGTTTCCCACCCTTTATCCTCCCCTTCCCCTGTTTTACCCCAACTGTATAGGAGAGAAACAACAATAGATGGCAAAGAGATCACTGAATATAAATTATTTCCTTTTGTTTCTTCCTTGACCACAGCTACTTAAAAAAATCCAACCACCCTTTCTAAATGACCTGCAACAATCCACCAGGCCTCTCAGGGCCCTAGTATTTATGTAACTTATGAAAAGTTCCTAGGACACCCTCTTCTGGCCTCAGCAAGGACAAGATATGCAAATAACACATAGACAGACATGAAAAAAAATTAAAACAGAGAGTGTTTCAAAAAAGATCACACAAGTATAGAGATTATCTGCAGATGGAAAACCAAGCTTCTGCTAGAGCATGAGGTAAATCATTGTCAGCTGCTATATACAGTCCAAAGCAGCCCCATATCCCCATACCTTGGTATAAAATAAAAGCACATTCTTATAATATTCCTGGGACTGCAAGCTGGTACAACCACTCTGGAAATCAGTCTGGTCTGGCGGTTTCTCAGAAAATTGGGCATGTACTACCAGAGGGCCCATTCCTGGGCTTATACCCAGAAGATTCCCCAGCATGTAATAAGGACACATGCTCCAGTATGTTCATAGCAGCCCTCTTTATAATAGCCAGAAGCTGGAAAGAACCCAGATGCCCCTCAACAGAGGAATTGATACAGAAACTATGGTATATTTACACTATGGAATACTACTCAGCTATTAAAAACAATGAATTCATGAAATTCTTAGGCAAATGGGTGGAACTTGAAAATATCATTTTAAGTGAGGTAACCCAGTCACAAAAGAACACACATGGTATGCGCTCACTGATAAGTGGATATTAGCCCAGAAGCTCCGAATACCTAAGACACAATTCACATATCAAATGATGCCCAAGAAGAAGGAAGGAGAGGCCCCCCAGAACTGGAAAGGCTCCATGCAGCCATGTAGGGGAATACCAGAACAGGGAAGCTGAAGGGGGATGATTGGGGAACATGGGGAGGGAAGATGGCTTATGGGACTTTCGGGGAGGGAGGAACCAGGAAAGGGGAAATTGTTCAAAATGTAAATATAGAATATATCTAATTAAAAAAAAAGAAACCAAAATTTCAAAATTTTCAGAACTACCCCTACAGGAAACAATCATAGAAGACAATGATAAAAGATTGTAAGAGCCAGAAGTCCAAGATGACTTCTACATGGTTGCCTTTTAGGTAAGACAGGAAAGCTGTCTCTGTAATATTTCAAGAATATGATAACTTATGTGCCAGAAAGCTAGTGAATAAGATCACTGGCTATATGTTCAGAAGACCAGAATTTGAATCTAAGCACCCAAAATGCAATTCACTATCATCTGTAACTGAATTTCCAGTGGATTTGACACCATCTCCTGGTCTCAGCAAGGACCAGACTTGCACGTAACACATAGACCTAAACAGAAAAAAAAAAGAAATTTAAAAGACATACTGATTCAAAACATTATAACTAAGGAAGAACAGAATAATAACATGAGTTTACATACCAGCATGGAAGGGAAAAAACTTACAAGACCCACCCTAGGTGAAGAAGAGAAAGAAATGATCAATGACTCCTGTGAGATAGAATCTGTCTTCCCTTGGATCAGCTATCTAGTTAGCTATTCAATTCCAAATGATATCAGAACAATATAATATGAAAGTAGCTAGAAATGAAGAAAGAACATTCTTGCACTCTGACAAAATCATGTACTAAGACAGATTATGTCTTCATGTGACCAAATCTAGAAATAATTGAAAATAAATTCTTATAAATAGAATCCTTTGTGGTATTTTTCAATGTTTATAAATTTTATGGATACCATTAAGTTTTAAATGCTTAATAGGGTAAACTGGAAATGTAAGTTTCATACCTCAGCATAATAATGTTTACTGTAAAACATTGACTCAACATCCTACATGAAAGTATTTTCCTCTAATATCAGGAACAAGACATAGCTACCTGGTCTTATCATTCCCATTCAAGGCAGTGTTTTAATCTTAGAGGAAGAAGGACAAATAAAGAAATAAAAGAGACATAGATAAGATGCAAAATTATTCCTATTTATAATTGCTAAAATCCTAAACTTAAAAGAACTTAGAAAGTCTATCTGAAGTACTGTTATATCAGATGAACAATTTAGCAAAGTTAAAAGCTACAGGATAACTATATAATAAAATCACTAACTTTTGATTAAAATATCTACATTTATTTATTTGAGGTTGGGAGTGGGACATATATGCACATGTGGAGATCAAAGGACAAATTGTAGAAGCAAATTCTCTTCTTCCAGTATATGGGATCATGGGATTAAACTTAGGCTCTCTGGCTTGGTAGCGAGTACCTTCATAAAATGAGCCATCTTACTGACCCCTAGTAACCTTTCTGTATATTAACAGTAAATTCACACACACACACACACACACACACACACACACACACACACTTTAACTCACAAGGAAAAATCTAATTCACAATAGTCTAAAAAATTCCTAGGAATAAATCTTGGAAATTAAACTTGTATACAATGGAACCTAAGAAATACTAAAGAAAATTAGAAAAGAAAAAAAAGACCCAGTTATGTATACATTTAGGTATATACCCAGAAGTGTCATAATCAGTATTTTCTTGTCAGACAACATGTTTAATGAACAAAAAAAAGCACTTATTACTGTTGACTAAAACTACTAAGTCTTCACATAAATGTTGCTGTAAAATATCATTTCCACATCTTTTTAGGCAGAAAGATATCTGGAACATAGCACATAATCGTAGGTAATAAGAAGAACCTTAATTTGAAGTTAATTAGGAATATCTATTATCTATCTAAGACTTATTTTGTAATCTCTATGATCTGTGTTTGTGTAGTTGGGTATTGTGATGATTTGCATATACTCAGCCCAGTGAGTAGCACTATTAGAAGGTGTGGCCCTGTTGGAGTAGGTGTTACCCTGTTGGAGTAGGTGTGTCACTGTGGGTGTGTGCTATAAGACCCTCATCTTAGCTGCCTGGAAGCCAGTATTCTCCTAGCAGCCTTCTGATGAAGATGTAGAACTCTCAGCTCCTCCTGCACAATGCCTGCCTGGATGCTGCCATGCTTTCACCTTGATGATAATAGACTGAACCTCTGAACCTGTAAGCCAGCCCCAATTAAATGTTCTCACAAGTGTTGCCTTGGTCATGGTATCGGTTCACAGCAGTAAAACCCTAACATTTAATTTGTACTGGCTTACAGATTCAGTCCATTATCATCAAGGTGAGAATCTTTTGGCATCTCACAGTGTCAAGCCTCTTGCTTTGTCCCTCCTAGTCTGCATTCTGTTCCTTGCTTAAACTGAACTCCAATTAAAATTAATGGTCTGGACTGAAGTGGGGTGTTTTGTTTCCTCTGAGAAAGGGAACAAAATACTCACAGGAGCAATAAAGGAGACAAATTGTGGAGCAGAGACTGAAAGAAAGATCACCCAGAGACTGCCCTACCTGGGGATTCATCCTATAAACCGTCACCAAACTCCAACACTATTATGGATGACAAGAAGTGCAAACTGAAAGGAGCCTGTTATGGTTGTCTTCGGAGGGGCCCTGCCAGAGCTTTACACATACAGAGGCAGATGCTAGCAGCCAACCATTACACTGGGTATGGGGTCCCCAATGGAAGAGTTGAGGGTGGTCTGGAGGAGCTGAAGGTGTTTACAGCCCCATGGGAAGAACAATGATGTTGGCCACCCAGACACCCAGGGACTAAACCATCAATCAAGATGTACTCATGGTTCCAGCAAAAATGTGGCAGAGGAATGCCTTGTCAGGCATCAGTGGGAGGAGAGGTCCTTGGTCAGGTGAAGGCTCAATAGGTGCCCCAACAAAGGGAAATCGAGGGGTGGGGGAGAGGCAGGAGTGGGTCTGATGGAGGGGCATATACTTGGAGGCAGGGAGTAGGAGGATGGATTGAGGATTTTCTGGGAAATCAAGGGAGGAACCGAGAAAGGTTTTAGCTTTTGAAAGCAAATGAAGATTATATTCAATGAAAAAGAAAAAAAAGAATAAAATAAAAAAAGAAATAATGGTCTCTGTATCACCATAAGTTTTCCTTATAAGAATTGCCATGATCATGGTGTCTGTTCACAGCAGTAAAACCCAAACTAAGACAGATACTATTTTATCTCATACCCTCATTCATTAGCATTAATTGAGCACCTATGATATACCAGGTACTCTTATAGGTCTATAGGATCCTATAGGTCTAATTATACATCTAGTGTCTTGAACGATTTCTAGGCTCTTGTGTAATATTTCAGAACCCTGGAAAGGACCAGTGAAACTGTATACAGTGAAGCTGGAGTCAGTGAAATATTTACAAAATGGATAAAGTTTGAGGTGGTTCTAAGAATAAAAATAATAGCTTCTAATCATCCATTCAATTTGTTTTTAAGTATATGTTAACTAGCCTGTCTAATGAACATTTATTGCTAGCTATGATTCTGGTTCATGTTGGGCCATGTAAGCTAAATTGGTAAATCACAGAGACACATAATTTATAATCTAATTTCATCACATAATTTTAAGGTATTGATAATTTATTATGAAGCAGGAGTAGCATAATATAATGCCTAAGAATATGAACTTTGGCATATGAGTTAAAAACTTTATCTAGTTCTATCAGTTACTAACTATACGATCCTGGGTAAATAACATCATTTTTGTGCTTAGGTTTTTGCCTCTGTAAAACAAGAACAAGAATATCACCTACTTTTAGTATGAGAATTTCATTGGACATAGATCTAAAGTACTTAAAATAGTTGCTTTGGATAACCTGTGCTATCCAAATATTTGTCCATAACTGCAAAGTGCAGGATAGAAGGAATTCTTGGAGTATTAGAAGTACATAACATTGAGTAAAGTAAAGGGGTATCTTGTTTGGGAATTCATAAAAGACTGTCTGAGGAAATAAAAGTTAAGCTCAGACTCCCAATTAGAGAAAATTTCCCATATGGTCATGAAAATTAACATATCTAGAAGAATGCCAAGAGTTAGTGATGCCTAGTTCTTAAGAACAGATTGAAAGACAATTATCCTTGATACAAGAAAAGTGGATCTCCTAGCAGTGGGGCTATGGAAACTGAAATAACCAACAACTGTAGTCAGGCAGGATATCCAGAGGAGGAATAAGGACAAAAACCCTCCCACAAAACTTTATACCCCAAAATTCTCCTGTCTACTAGAATTGCAGGAAGAAAGATGGAGCAGAGACTGAGGGAATGACCAGTCAATAACAGTTCTAATGTGAGACTATGCCATGGACAAGCATCAATCCCTGACACTGTTAATAATACTCTATTTTTGCAGATGGGAGCCTAACATAACTGTTCCCTGAGAGGCTGTACCCAGGAACCAATGGAAAGAGATGTAGAGACCCACAGTCAAACATTGGATGGAGTCTTATGGAAGAGTTAGGATAGAAACTGTACAGGAAGACCAACAGAGTCACCTAACCTAAACTCTTAGTGACTCCCAGAGATTGAACTTCTAACAAAATAGCAAGCATAGCATGGACCTAGGCTCCCTGCATGTATGTACCTCATATGCAGCTTAGTTTTCACATGAGTCCCTCCAAAATTAGCGTGGGGTCTGTCCCTAAAGCTGTTGCAAATCTGTGGAATATGTTCTTTTTAACTGGGCTATCTTGTTTGACCTCTGTGGGAGAGGATGTGCCTAACCCTGGAGAGACTTGAGGCTCCAGGGTAAGGAGTGAATATCCATGGGGTCTCAACCCTCTCAGAGAAATGTAGGGGTATAGGAGAAGAATTGTGGGAGGGGGACATCGGAAGGAGGGGGCAGTGATTGTCTGTGAGGTGGGAGTGGGTAGGTAGATGGGAGAGCACATTCATAGAAGCCAGGGGAAGGGTTAGGGGGTTTGCAGAGGGGAAAACAGAGGGGATAACATCTGAAATGTAAATAAATAAAATATCCCATAAAAAGGAAAAAATTAATTAATTAATTAATGAGAAAATGTAAAAAAATAAGGAAAGTGGAACATTATTGATAAGTTTAAAGCATGTGAGTGAGATAATGAATTTTGGGTTGTAGAAAAATACCATGTGAAATAAAAATGGACAAGTGCATAAAAATTAGAAATGATGACAGCAATTAGAAAACTAGTAAGATCCAAGCGAAAGTTGTTGGTGCCAGTTCTCAAATGACCTGCTCCTGCCAATTCTCGCATGCCTTGCTCCTGTCAGTTCTCTAGAGAGTATCAGGAAGTAGGGTCCTTTGTGTGGAGCAGAGACTGAAGTAAAGGCCACCCAGAGACTGCCCTACCTGAGGATTCATCCTATAAACACTCACCAAACCCCGACACTATGACAAGAAGCATATACCAAAAGGAGCATGCCATGGTTGTCTCCAGAGGGGCCCTGCCAGAGCCTTATAAATACAGAGGCAGAAGCTAGCAACCAACTATTGGACTGGGCGTGGGGTACCCAATGGAGGAGCTGGAGGGTGGTCCTGAGTAGCTGAAGGGGTTTACAGCCTTTGATGGTTTGTATACGCTTTTCCCAGGGAGTGGCACTATTAGGAGGTGTAGCCTTGTTGAAGTAGGTGTGTCACTGTGGATGTGGGGTTAAGACCTTCACCCTAGTTGCCTGGATGTCAGTCTTCTACTAGCAGCTTTCAGATGAAGATGTAGAACTTTCAGTACCTCCTGTACCATGCCTGCCTGGATGCTGCCATGTTTCTGCCTTGATGACAATGGACTGAACCTCTGAGCCTGTAAGCCAGCCCCAATTAAATGTTGTCTTTTATAAAACTTGCATTGGTCATGGTGTCTGTTCACAGCAGTAAAACCCTAAGACAGAATTTGGTACCAGGAGTGGGGTTTTACTGTGATAGGCCTGACCATGCTTTTGTTTGGAAGAATGTGGATTTTTGGGACTTTGGATTTGGAAAGCCACAGAATTCTTTAAGTGGGGCTTAATGGGCCAGACTAGTAGGAATATGGAAGACAGTGGTGCTGAGGGTCATTTGAACTGTGTAGGCCTGATGGCCCAAGAGGTTTCAATGGAGAAGAACTTTAATATGTGGCTAAGAAACTGTTTTTGTGATGTTTTGGTGAAGAACATGGCTGCTTTTTGCTACTGTCTGAAGAGACTGACCAAGGCTAAGGTTAAGACATTTATATTAATTGCATTTGCAAAGGAAGTCTCAAAAAAGCCCAACAAAGATTTTGTTCTCTGGTTAAGTCTGATGAAGAGAATTTTGATCAAACATAGCAAGCTGAGAAAGGAAAAGTACAAAATATATAGTTTGAGTATTAAAGGAACTCCAGGAAGTGAAATGAAGCTGAATTGAAGGATATTAAATTGAATTAAGGGAGTGGTGACCTTGAGGGCAAGATTCACCCAGTTAACTTTAGGTCCAGGCCTGGTAATATAAGCCTTTAATTCCAGGAGGCAAAGAAAAGCAGATCTCTGAGGTCAAGGCCAGCCTAGAACAGAGCAAATTCTAGGTGAAGAAAAACTTTAATCTAGGCTTGGTGGACCACAACTTTAATCCCAGTGTTTAGGAGGCAGGCATGCTGATCTCTTGAGTTCAAGGTCAGTCTAAGGAGCAAGATTCAGGACAGCCAACTTAGGTAGTGAAGGAGCTGGTAAAAAGGAAGCTAGTGATAATGTAATAGAACAAGTGGGCCGATGTTCCAACTCCTGCCAGCAGCAGAACTCAGCAGCTTCGGCCATGTGTCTCTGGCTTTATATTCAAGAGGAGATGGAGACTACTGGGACAATTGACGCTGGTTGGTTGGAGCTAAGAAATTAGTGGTGATTAAGAAAAGACCAGCATCACTGAGGTGAAATATGGGAAGTGATTTCAGAGAACACAAAGAAGCTGTATTCCAGAGATAGCCAAGTGTTCCTCATGCTGCAGCTGTACTTGGTAACTTGTAAGAATCATCCAGGTGGTACTGGTTTTGAAGGCACGAAGGCATCGTGAAGAACAGCTGAGGTTAGGTACTGTGAGAGGCCATGAAAGGCCATTGGTGAAAGTGTACCCTCAGTTGTAATTGACAGCCCAGGACTGAAGGGGTCATGCAAAGGAGTTGAGGCTTGATACCATAAAGAGAGCCTATGAGAGGCTTTGTTGAAGTATAGTTGCAGTGGAAAACCCTAGCATATTGGAGATGCCAGTACCATGGGATGACCACCAAGAACAGCAGTGGCAGTGGAGTGGATCAATCTGAACTTAGAGTGCCACAGAGGGCAGAGCTGGAGAAGTGACACCAGCTCTTTGGAGATACACAGAAGATCATGTGTGGATCTCAGACATTGGAACAAGAAGCTGCCAGAGCCACAGGATGCCTGCCAAGGAAAGCTGCTAGCAGGGAGTGGAACAAGCCCAGGAGAAAGAACCCTGTTGAAGTCAACAAAGATGAAAAAGGAGTTGGATATCTGAAGACTCCTTTGCCATCAGACATGTAGATGCAGAGTTTGGACTTTGCCCAGCTGGTTTCTTGTCTTGCTTGCAGGATTACGGTTAAGGGATTGAATGAATCTCAGAAGAGTCCTTGAACTTTGGACTTTTAGCACTGTTGAGACTGCTATAGACTACAAGGACTTTTGAAATTGAACTAAATGCATTTTGCATTATGTTATGTTTAAGTATGGCCCCCAAAGACTCATGCTTGAACAAGCCTATGGGCTCTAGGGAGTGGAATGTGATGGTTTGTATATGCTTTTCCCAGGGAGTGGCACTATTAGGAGGTGTGGCCTTGTTGAAATAGGTGTGTCACTGTAGGTGTGGGGTTAAGACCTTCACCCTAAATGCCTGGATGTCAGTCTTCTACTAGCATCCTTCAGATGAAGATGTAGAACTCTCAGCTCCTCCTGTACCATGCTTGCCTGGATGCTGCCATGTTTCTGCCTTGATCGCAATGGACTGAACCTCTGAGCCTGTAAGCCAACCCCAATTAAATGTTGTCTTTTATAAAATTTGCATTGGTCATGGTGTCTGTTCACAGCAGTAAAACCCTAAGACACAGCCCCATGGGAAGAACAATGATTTTGGCCACCCAGATACCTCAAGACTCCCAGGGACTAAACCATCAACCAAGGGGCACACATGGTTCCAGCCAAAAATGTGGCAGAGGAATGCCTTGTTGGGCATCAGTGGGAGGAGTGGTCCTTGGTCAGGAAAAGGTTCAACAGAGGCCCTAACAAAGGGAAACCGAGGTGAGGGAAGTGGGAGTGTGTTGGGTGGAGGGGCATATATGTGGAGGCAGGGGGTGGGAGGAGGGGTTGAGAGTCTTTGGGGAGGGGGGAAATCAGGAAAGGTTTTACAATTGGCAATGTAAATGAAGATGATATTCAATTTAAAAAAAAAGAAAGTTGTTGGTGACTGAAACCAAAACCAAATAGTACAAATAGTAGACATGAACAAATGTGGTTAGAGCCAAGGAGCATTCAGGAAATCAAAACAGCAGACAAAATTGAAGAACTCAGTAACGGATTGTGTGTTTGTGTTTTTGAGTGATAAAAGGGAAGAAGATGAACTGAGGTTGTTATTTCAGGCCTATTAATCCACTGAGTACATAGAGAGACAATTTATTGAAGAACAAAAACTGTGATACAAGCAACTTACCATGAAAGGAAATGGAGTGTTAAATTTGCTCAGTTCTAAATATATGCAAGATATCATACTACTTACTTTATATGAATTATTTTATTCAACACTCAGTAGCCCTATGCGAAGTTCATCATAGTTTCACATTTAAAAAAATTGTCCAAGATTACATAGGTAAGTGAATATAGTACTGAGAATGTAAACTAGGGTTCTTCTGATGCTTAAGCCCATACCTATACCATATTTCTATATAGCTCTATAGAATATCTTGGATTAACCTACTAACTCTGGCACTGAACACCTGCATTTGGTATTCCTCAATATCTATTTTAATTACCAAAATACGACATTAAACAAAACTTAGCATCCAATATTATTAAATAAATGCCCTTTTGTAATGTGGTAAGGGTGGAAAACATAAGGATTCAACATGACTGATGACATTTCTATTCCTTTCTTCCTACCTATCAATGATAGCTACTTTCAAAATGCTCAAGTGCCACACATATTCTGGCAAAGAGACTTTGTGTAATGTCCAGTTGTCAAAGGAAGTCTGCTGAATATATTTTGGGTGCCAAATTTTTAGAATTTCTAGGACATTTTGGTCATTGTGATAGTGTCTGGGGACACTGTGACTAAACATTTCAAATTAAGGCTGTTCTCTAGCATTCTGGCCAGTTGCTTTTCATTTTCATACACATAATTGAAAAGTAGATGAACATATTTTTTGTTTCTCATCCTAGATCTTAGAAAATATAAAGTAGGTCAAGATCAGGGCTCCTGAGACAGGTCATGTCAGTATGTTAAAATATTCATCACTATTTTAAGTACTGACTTTTACTTCATTATGGATCATTGAAGTTTTCTTCTGTAATCTATCTAAAAAATTAATAGCACAAGAGATCTTGCTAAAAGCCTTACTGTTCCCATATTCTATTATTCCATGTGGGTGACTTGTTAATCAGGCAAACAAACCCAAGCTAAGCTGATTTGTCATTTTGTGCTCAATGCATTTTGTCTCCAAGTTCATACACTCTGTTATTCGTAGTCTCTATAATTTGTATCTCTTCTCACCCTACATCAAAAGGTTCACTTGTGGCTGATGAAATCCACTTTTAAACCTTTTAGATAAGCCTTACTATGTTTAACAGTATTTAGCTTTCCAACTTTCATGCCATACTCCAGGACTACTTAATAGCTAGAGATTTGACCTTTATTCATAATTTCTTGCTAAGTGATTTTTCTGGTTTAGAAGCCTTGAACTCATTTAAGGCAATTATATCCTCTTTACAGTGTGTCCATGACACGAGTTGCAAATACATCTAATCAATGTTCATTTCACAGTTTTTAGGCTGGGTGACAATTGTCATTGTCAGAATATTTAACACTGGTCATAAGAATTAATGTCTCTGATTAGCTAGTCATCTCCCAGAAAAGAGCAGTTCCCTGGGTAAGGAGATATAATAGTAAGTGCTATGAGATTTTTTGGAATGGCTTATCACTTTGGCAGTTTATATAACAATTTTCTCTGTATTAACAAAGCCATCTTCACATTCCCACCAATTTATCTCTTCCAGTGTTTGAGTAGTTGGGTGCATAGTCGATGCCTTTATATATGTTGGCAAAAATGTACATCTCATTTGGAGATATGCAGATTAAATTCAGAGCATATACATTGAGTGGAAGGGGAACAAGATTGCAGTTGTACTTGTGCCTGTTAAAAGATGTTTGCATGCAGTGTATAACCTGAAATCCTATGTGAAGTTGGTCCTCTCTGTAAGGGTAGTAATAAAGACTAACAGATCCCAAGGCAAAGTCTCCATTAAATTATTTTCTACAACACTGCTGCTGATGTTTATATCTGTGCACAGAATTCAGTTTACATTTTGTCTTCTTAGAATTGCATTTGTGCTTGTGAAGAAGTTTCTCTATGAAGGATCATTTACAAAATTTTACAGAGCTGTTAATTCCAAGCAAAATGAATGGATAAATTTTTATTTCTAAACAACAATCCAGAAAAAAATCCTGCAAAATACCATTAAGGAGGAGATTATTTACCAGGAACTAGAATGCCCTCTTTACTCAAAATGCCTCCCTGTGATTTTGCTGGAAAATAATTGGCTGGAAGAAACTATTCTTTTCTGCTGGTTTTGAGGGTGTGAAATCTGTCATTTACTGTTATGTCCTAATTATTTATCCTTGAAAAATTCCATTGATCTTTTTTATTTCAGTCTTCTCACAAGCTTGATGAGGATATTATTTGCACCAACTTCTTAGATTTGTGCTGAATGAAATATTGAGTATTTACTGCAGTGCCTGAGATAAAATTATCTTGTTATAACTATCAATTATTACTGTTGTTAGGAAAGATATTTATTAGAAATATATACTGTAAATTCTTGGATTTAATTCTTTTCCCAATATTGACAGTGGATGAAATTCCAGATTCTTCTAATATCTGGACCAGAAAACAAAATTGTGTAGGAAAGAGTTTTACAAAGAGATTTCCTACATCAATTAAGAGCGTTAGTAGATCTAATTATTTTTACTCCTATTCCAGTCTATCTGGCATTACATGCATATCTCTGAACTAGAAATGAAGATATAGAGGACAGCCAAGATTATTTGAAAACTATAGAGCAAGAACTTGTTCTTTTTTCTTCATGGTCTTCCTTTTATCTTGCCAATCTAATCATTTTCTACAGAAAGGAATAACAATGCATGCATGGAGATTGATCATCTAATTTTTTACATAATAATTCTGAGAACTGATAGCTTCCAATTTTAAGTTCTAGCTCTGGAATTGTTTGGCAATTTGTGCAGGAAATTTGTGTTGTTACTTGATCAGTATTGTGGCATTGAGACAAAAAGTTTATTTGGACTCAACTTTCTTACTTGCAAGACATGAAAAACTAAATAGAATTATATATGTACATACCAAAATACTAATTTTCTTTGTGTCATATTAATGCTATTAGTTTTATAATGTTTGCCTAAAATATGCTATCTTCCCTTCATGAGAGATCTGGTTTGGTTTAACTTTTGTTATCATATCTTTCTTCTTATCTTGGAAGAACTGTGCTTAATTTCTTCACTGCTGCTTTGTTTTTGCCAAAAAATTGTTTTCTGAAGTTCAAAGGTCAATTCCATTACAAATACGCAAATAAAGAAGTAACCCAAGATTGAATATCCATGTCCCACATATAATCACTTGGGACTTTAGATTTTTTTCAGGCTAGTTTTAGTTCTAATGCATACTAATCTGAATATATTTATTAGTTTTTAAAATTCTGGATTTATTATAATATTTTGTGATTTCTTTTCTCTACATAATGTATCATGAATCCTTTTTCATTGTTGTACATATAATTGGTCATAATATCTTACAGATAACACAGAATTCATTTTCTTTTATAACTAGGATATTTTCTTTTTAAAAACAATACTAAATAGTTTCACTACTTGATATTACTTTCTATATATCTTCACTGTATTTATATGTATTTTTGTATCTCTGAAAATATTCAGATTCTTTGCTAGCACTGACGACTGATGGGAAAATATATATTGTTTAACTTGCAATCCAAACATTGGTCTATGAGATTCTGTACTCTCTTGCCAACATTAGAGAACTGTGCAGTTCTTGTTCTACATATCAATTTGGCAAAAATCTAATTTTTGTTTTAGCTTGACATTAAATATAAAACATGAACTTTTATTCATATGTTTAATAGTGTATTGATCACATTTCTGACAGTTGTGGCAACATGACTGACTAAACTTAAAAAAGGAAAATTTTGGTAGGGAATTCATGATCACAGGCATGACAGACAAATTTCATTCGATTCAGGATAGGAAGGAAGGTGAACTTTTGGATTTGGCTAGTTTTTATCACTTTTGTTCACTACAGTACTCCAGCCTATAAGACAAGCCATCTACACAGGGTGGGTCTTCCCTGTTCAGCTAAATCTTTCTTGAAATACTTACAAATTGAGAGGCATGTTTTCTACGTGATTCTCAATCCATTCAAGTTGAAAATGAAGATTCAGAAATGGCTATTTTATATATAGAATTCCTACTACTATATTTACTCTATTTACTTAAGTACTATTTACTAGTGTTTTATAAATACAAAAGGCAGTTGCACATATGAATGCACAGCAGTTATGGCAGCATGGACAGGACCTGCACAGGCTCAAGTGAGACAGAAATCCCAACATAAGAGTGGATGTGGTTACTAAGTTCCATACTTAGCTAAAGAGCCTTGGTAAGTGAAAGCTGCAAGAAAAGATAAAGTTAAGTTTCTTTGAGGGTGTGGTCTCTGGTAGCTCTATCACACTCTAGTGGGTAGTCACATATCTAAGAGTATCTAGGTAGAACTAATGAGACTTGATGGTTTCTTATTATTTTGTGAGGATACAGAGTTGGATGAGTATGAAATAATGGGTAGAGCTGGAAGAATGTAGGAGAGGAAGATGAATATGATAAAATACAATGTATATAATTTTCAAAGGCTTAATAAAAATTAAAGATTATAACTATACCTATATTTCTGCTGCAACTTGCAGAATAGAAGTTATTTTTCAACTATTAAGGTGATCTCAAAGAACACTGAGAGGTCCTCTGGCTCTTAGAATCTTTCCATTCCTTCTTCTGAGCCTTGGTCACAGGAGTTGTGTTATGGATGTGTTGATCAGCGCTGGACACTTCATGACCATTTGTTTTCTGCACTTAACCTAGTTGTGGTATTCTGTAGTGGTCTTCTGCTCTAAAAAAATAAGCTTCTTTGATAGGGAGTGTTGTTTACATTTGTCTGGTGTATGCAGATAACTGTTTAGATTTAGGGTTTAAGAAAATGATAGTAGCATGTTCTTGTCTAAAATCCATTCACTCACTAGCCATGGACAGTTGTATAGGTTTTACAATCCCAGACATAATTTCTCTTCTGCTAAGTATACATTGACTACAATTAACAACTGCCAAATACTGCCATGATGTATTCATGTATGAAATTCTGAAAAAAAAAAACCAAGAATCAAAAGAAAACAAGCAACTTATTGTTCAGGATCCAATATTTTCTTTGATGGCAGATATTCCTATTCAGGAAATTTATCCATAGTGTAAGTTTCTTTGGCTTTATCTGTCAAGAAGTTATTTAAAAAGTTGTTTTGTTTTACTCATTAAAGATACATTAAACAGGCTAGAGCTGTGGATGCCTTGTCAAGAGAAGTAATGATAGATAGAGTCAGCAATAAGGATTGTAAGGAATCCAAATAGAAAGGCAAAAGAAGTTCCACCTTTGAAGAATTCTTTCTCTAACTGGTAGCTAGTAATTCTACTTCAAACGATTCATGATTAATTACAAATAATAAAAGACTTATCAATCTATATTTTTCCAAACAAAAACATTAATCATAAACTGTCAAGTAATTTTTGAAGTCCTACAATGTGCAAGGAAGTATTCATTACTAGTGGTGAATAAATGTTTCTGATAAAGTGATTCAATGTGTTTAGTTTAGATTTTGTAGGCTATCCATTTTCAGTGATATTTGAGCTAACAATCCCTTGAAACATGGTTATGTTTTCTTGGTAAAATAAAGCATGGGAGAATTCTGGGTTGAGAAACAAGCAACACATACCTCTGGCAGAAGCCTCCTACCCCACTACATGTTAAACCAGTACCCTGAACCCAAGATAAGATACCCCTCATACCTGCCCAGCATAAGCCCTACTGTTTCTCCTCTACTTCTCCTCTACTTGACACCATATTCCTTCCCACACCTAGTTTAGAAACATTTTACTAGAGGCCAGGCTAGCTCCCTGAAAAACACATAAACTATCTCCACTCCCTGCCCTACACTCACCCACCCAACATAACACCAACAACCCATCCTCTCCTCATTGCCATATTCTGGCCCACACCTCTTCCAGAAGCCTGCTACTACACCAGAGGCCATGACAAGATCCTGAATCCCAGAGACTAGGCCAGCTCCCTGAAGATCAGGGAGAAGTTTGACACCCAACTGGGAGCCAAGCCAGCATCCTGAATTCCAAAGGACCCCCACCAGATCAGAGACCATGCACTTTGCTAGAATATAACATTACAAATTTGCTTTGTATTGTATACAATACAAGTGCAAATATAAATAACCATTAGATCATATGTTAAAAAGATGTACTCCACCAAATTGGAAAATCTAAGAGAAGTAGATAATTTTTTGATAGGTACCACTTACCAATGCTAAGCAAAATTTAAATGGTTTAAATAAACTTATGACCTCCAAGAAAACAGATGCAGTCACTAAAAGTGTCCCAAACAACAACAACAACAACAACAACAACAACAACAACAAGCCCTGAGATCTGAGATAAACATTTTTAGTGTGGAATAATAGTAGACGTTCAAAGAACTTACACCATTATTCTTCAAATCATTCTACAAAGTAGAAACAAAAGGTTCAAAAAGGCCATATTCACACTGATCCAAACCATACAAAGATTCAACAAAGAAAGAAAAGTATAGACCAATGTCCCTGATTAAAACAGGTGCAAAAATACTTGCAAATTGAATCCAAGAACATCAAAAGAGTCATACACAAAGTTCAATTTGGATTCATCCCGGAGATGCATGGATGGTGCAACATACAAAAATAATTTGTCAATGTAATCATCCATATAAACAAACTGGAGGAAAACAAGAGTGATCATCTCATTGGAAACAGAAAAAGCCTTTGACAAAATCCAACACTTCTTCATAATAAAAGTTTTCTAAAGGTCAGAGATACAAGGGTCATATCTACACATAATAATGGCAATTTACAGTAAGCCAATAATCAAATTTAATGGAGGAAACCTTGAAGCAATTTTTACTGAAATTGGGAATAAGAAAAGGATATCCTTTATTTGCCATATCTCTTCAATGTAGTGACTGAAATTGATGCTGGAGCAATTGGACAACTGAAGGAGTTCAAGGGGATAAACATTAGAAAAGAAGAGGTTCAAGTATCTTAATCTGCAGATGATATGATAGCATACATAAACGAGCCCAAAAAATTCTACCAGGGAACTCTTACGGTTGAAAACAACTCTAGTGAAGTGACTGGATACAAGACTAATTAAAAAAAATCGGTATTCCACATATACATAAATGGCAAACAGGTTGAGAAAATAAGGGAAACAACACCCTTCACAATAGCCACAAATAATATAAAATATCTTGGGGTAACTCTATCCAAGCAAGTGAAAGATATATGAAAAAGTGCTTTAAGTCTTTGAAGAAAGAAATTGAAAAAAGATGTAAGAAGACAATGGTCTTCTGTTAACATAGTGAAAATGGTCCTCCTACTATAAGCAATCTCCATATTCAATGCAATCCCTATCAAAATTTCAAAAATCCTTATAGAACTTGGAAGGACAGTACTGTACTTCATATGAAACAAACAAACAAACAAACCAAAAACCAAAACAACTCAGTATAGATAATACAATCCTATACAATAAAAGAACATTTGGATGTATCACCATTCTTGATTTCAGGCTATACTATA
Source organism: Apodemus agrarius (assembly GCA_964023405.1). Lineage (NCBI taxonomy): Eukaryota > Metazoa > Chordata > Mammalia > Rodentia > Muridae > Apodemus > Apodemus agrarius. The sequence continues at coordinate 60,527,464 of OZ030010.1, read as the reverse complement.
GAACTATAGTAATAAAAACCTCTTGATATTGGTTTAAAATGAACATGCTGACCAATGGAATCAAATTGAAGAGCCAGATGTAAATCTACACACCTATGGACACATGTATTTTTATAAAGGAGCTAGAAATCCACAATAGAAAAAAAGGTATCTTCAACAAATGATCTAACTGGATGCCAGCATGTAGAAGAATGCAAATGTAACTATATCTTATCACTCTGCACAAAATTCAAGTCCAAGTGGATCATAGAGCTCAACAAAACCTGACACACTGAAAGTGATAGAAGATCAACAATTAATAAATGAGACCACATGAGACTGAAAAGCTTCTGTAAGGCAAGGGACACTGTCAATAGGATAAAACATCAGCTTTCAGAATGCGAAAAGATTTTCAATCCATATTTGACAGGGGGTTAATGTCATATATATATATTTACATATACACATATCCATACATGTACACACATGTGCACACACACACACACACACACACACACACATATATATATCAAGAAACTACACATCAACAAACCATATAATTGAATTAAAAATGGCTGTCCTCAGAGAGGCCCAGCAATCAGCTGACTGAGATAGAAGCAGATACTTACCCAACCACCCAACCATTGGACTGAAGTTGGGGACCCCTGTGGTTGAATTAGGGAAAGGCTGGGAAAGGCTGTGCAGGAGGTGACTCCATAGGAAGACCAGGAATCTTAACTAACCTCGAGATCTTTTATGTTGGTCATTGTTGTGTACCTCAAGGCCACAAAAATAGCCTATATGATTTTGGGAGTCTCATTGGAATCTCTGGACCATCAAGTCAAAAGGGGGTTTTTCATGCCTGATACTGGAATATTTGTCAGGTAGTCTTTGGCTTTTTTTTCCCCCAAGACAGGGTTTCTCTGTGTAGTCCTGGCTGTCCTGGAACTCACTCTGTATACCAGGCTGGCCTCCAACTCAGAAATCTGCCTGCCTCTGCCTCCCAAGTGCTGGGATTACAGGAGTGCGCCACCACCGCCCGGCGTCTTTGGATCTTTGGAAGAGCATTGCTAGCTTAAGTGCCTTAACTTCATTTAAACTATATGAGTTTACATATAATGATTCTTTATGGGGTTTTCAGACATCCTTAGTTTTCCTCTTTCTTTTTGTAATAAAGTCATTCTCATTCTCGATACAAGCCTTCCACTTTCCCATTCTACTTTCATATCACTTATATCTTGCTACTTCTCTCTCAAGTTGTCCTTTGCACCTATTTTTTAAGAGTTTCAGCTGTTACTCCAAGTTCTATACTAACATCTGAAGATTTTTCTAGGTCTTTCATCACATAAGTATATAGAATTTTGTCAACAGCTTTTTATGTATTTTTTCAAAGAGCATGTGGTTATTTTTTATTATAAAATCCATTTATATAATTAAATTTGATAACTTATAACAGTTGAAATACCTCTACATGCCTGGAATAAAACTGACTGTTTTGGTGGATTATTTTTTGATATATGTTTGGATACTACTTGGAATTGTTTATTAATGATTTTTAATCTATATTTATCAGAAATATTTATTTGTGGTTTTATTTTTTGTTATTGTGCATTTACCAGGTCAGAGTATTAGAATACTAATGATTTGACAGAAGGAATTTTGAAGAGTTTCTTCCATTTCTTTTTTTTAAATTAATTTAATAAATGTTGGTTGTAGATTTTCCTTGCAAAATTCTTCTGTGAATTCTTCTGGCTTTGAGAATTTTGTTAGTTGGAAGACGTTGTATTACTGTTTCCATGTCATTGTTTGCTATGGTAGTTCATCTATTCATGGTTTATCTTTGGTGGTTTGGATGAATCTAAAAATTCCTTTATTTTTTCAACTCTCAAAGAACCAGCTCCTGGTTTTGTTGATTCTTTTTATGGTTCTCATTGTTTCTACTTGATTGATTTCAGCCCTGAGTTTGATGATTTCCTGTTTTCTACTCCTCCTGGGTGAATTAACTTCTTTTTGTTCCAGGGCTTTCAGGTGTGCCATTAAGCTGCTAGTGTATGCTCTCTCCTGTTTCTTTTTGGAGGTACTCAGGGCTATGAGTTTTCCTCTTACCACTGCTTTCATTGTGTCCCATAAATTTGGGTGTTGTACTTTCAACTTCATTAAATTCTAAATCGTCTTTGATTTCTTTTTTTATTTCTTTTTTGACCAAGGTATCATTTAGTAGAGTATGGTTCAGCTTCCATGTGTATGTGGGCTTTCTGTTGTTTTTGTTGCTATTGAAGACCACCCTTACTCCATAGTGATCTGATAGGAGGCATGGGGTTATTTCAATCTTCTTATATCTGTTGAGGTCTGTTTTGTTGCCAACTATATGGTTGACTTTGGAGAAGGTACCATGAGGTGCTGAGGAGAAGGTATATTCTTTTGATTTAGGATGAAATGTTCTCTATATATCCGTTAAATCCATTTGGTCCAAACTTCAATTAGTTTCACTGTGTCTCTGTTTAGCTTGTGCTTCCCTGATTAGTCCACTGAGGAGAGTGGAGTGTTGAAGTCACCCACAATTATTGTGTGAGGTGCAATGTGTGATTTGAGCTTTAGTAAAGTTTTGCAGGATTTTAAAGTATTCTCTTGAAATATTATGTTTTTCTTTGGTGACTGCTGCAAAGTTTCCTTGTTCATTTCTGAGTCTATCAATTTACTAACTTGGCTTATTTCTTGTTTTTCAGTTTTGGTTATGTGGGACAATTGTCTGTGAATTTTTTTATCTTTTAAAAAAAGCTCTTAAGTGAGTGAATTATTTGCATTGCTTTATTTTTGTTTTGATTTTCATTCTTTCTTGCTATCTACTGTGTATGTGTGTTTGACTTTGGTTTGTTCTTGTTTAACTCTTGAATTGCATCTTTAATCTATTTATTTGTGCTTTTTATGATCTAGCAATAGAGGAGCTTAGAATTTCCCTCATAATTTTGTTTTTAATATTCCCCAGAGATGGTGGTATGCTGTTTTTTAATTGTTGATTTACTTTAAGTTTTTTCTTTATTTCTTCTTTGATACATTCAGTGTTTATTAGTAAGTTATTTAATCATCTCCATTACTTTTTTATACACACTAGAGATCTTTGTGTTGTCAACTTTAAATTTTATAGCATTGTGGCCAGATAGGATTCACAGAATTATTTCAAAATTTCTGTATTTGTTAAGATGTGTTTTGTGTTCCTGAGTGTGATTTATTTTAGAAAAATTTCCATGGACTGCTGAGTATTCTGTATATTCTTTGGCATTTGGTGGAATATTCTGAAGATATGTGCTAGGTTCACTTGTTGGATGTCATTTTTTTCTCATGTTTCTATGTTTATATTTTGTTACAGAAGACAAGCCTATTAGAATGAGAAAGCATTTAAAGTCACCTGCTCTTATTAGGTTGGTATTAATCTGTTTCTTTAATTCCTGTTGAATGCTTTCTATGAAATTGGGTTCACAAGAATTTGGTTCATATAGGTTTAAAATTGTAAATTCTTCTTGGTTAACTGTTACCATGATGAAAAAGAAGTATCCTTTATCTCTTCTGATTAGTTTTAGTTCAAGTCTATTTGATATACATTAGGATATCCTACTTTTTTCCTGGTCCCATTTCCTTGGACAACTTTTGTTTTCATTACTTCACTTTAAGGTAGTGCCTATCCTTAGAGCTGAGTTTCTTGAAGACTTCAGAAAACTTGATTTTCCCTTTTAATCCTTTCAGCTTACCTGTTTTTTTAATTAGTTAAGGCCAACTATAGTATGGATACTTTGGTCCATCTTAGAAGGGGGAACAAAACAGCCATGTGAGGAGATACATAGACAAAGTGTGGGGCAGAAACTGAAGGAAAGGCCATCCAGAAACTACCCCACCTGGAGATCCACCCCATATGTTGTCACCAAACCCAGACACTAATGTGAATACCAACAAGCACTTGCTGAAAGAAGCCTGATATAGCTCTCTCCTGAGAGGCTCTGCCAGTACTCGACAAATACAGAGGTGGATGCTTCCAGCTAACCATTGGACTGAGCACAAGGTCCCCAGTGGTGAAGCTAGAGAAAGGACCAAAAGAGCTGAAGGACCTAGACAACATTATGAACCAAACAGGACCCCCAGGGACTAAACCACCAGCCAAAGAGTACACATGGAGGGACCCATGGCTCCAGCTGCATGTGTAGCAGAGGATGGCCTTCTTGGGCATCAAAGGGAGGAGAGGCCCTTTGCCCTAAGAATGCTTGATGCCCCAGTATAGGGGAATATACCAGGACGGGGAAGTAGGAGTGGGTGAGTAGGTGAGCAGGGAGAAGAGGGGATGGGATAGAGTATCTTCAGAGGGGAAACCAGAAAGGGGATAACATTTGAAATGTAAATAAAGAAAATATCTAATAAAATAGATAGTTAAGATGATTAATAATAGTTATTACTGGATAGTGTGCTTGATTTCATTCATTTTGCAGAATTTTTGATGTGTTTTCTTAGTCATATTTTTTGTTTCCGTAATTATTGTTTAATTTTTCCTACAGTGTTTTTATATGCTACTTCTTTCTTCACTGCAAAATATTGCTTTTTCTAATACCTATAAAGTTGCTTTTGTCAACAGAAAATATTTTACTCTGTTTCCTTCAATTATGGCAGATAGTTTTGTTGGTTAAGATGGGCTAGCTTGGCATTCATGATCTTTTAGAACATGGAATGTGCTCTAAAATCTTGTAGCTTCAAAACTTTCCATTGAGCAATATACTGTTACTATGATGGCTTTTCCATTATGTGTGACTTTTTTTTTATTTTGGCAATTTCAGTACCCACTCCTTGTTCTGATTTTCTGATTAGTTAGTATTTTAACTATGATATGCTGTGGCTAGTTTCTTTTCTGTTCCTGTCTACTTGGTGTCTGTGTAATTTTTTTAATTTTTTTTTTTGGTTTTTTCAAGACAGGGTTTCTCTGTGTAGCTCAGGCTGTCCTGGAACTCACTTTGTAGACCAGGCTGGCCTCGAACTCAGAAATCCACCTGCCTCTGCCTCCCAAGTGCTGGGATTAAAAGCGTGCGCCACCACCGCCCAGCGTGTGTAATTTTTATGTTAGTATTGGTATGCCTTTTCTGAGCTTGGGGAAGTTTTCTACTATGATCTTGTCTACAGATCCTTTACTTTATTTCCATGTCCAGTTATTCTATCATCTATTTGAGCCGATCTTTTTGCAAAACTTTTCCTGAGTTTTTTAATTGGATTATTGAGCTTTTCAGTTTCTGCTTCATTTCAGCATGCATCCCCTTTAATATCTTTTAACTCTTTAATGAATTAAACTTTCAAACCTTAAATATTCTTCATTTCAGTCAGCTGAAAATTTGTCTTCTTGGGCATTAGTCACAAATTTCTTGCTATTCTTTTGAAGTAAATTTAAGTGTCTGTGTCTTCTTTAAACTTGTTGAATTCCCTAATGAAGTTTATGGTTGTTTATTTAGTTCTATGTGCTGGGATAATTCCAGGTAATCCTAACTGGAGAGTTCTCTTTTTATAGGACTGGCAGATTTGCAGGGAGATACACAGTCTTGGTCTTTTATAACTTTTGTGTTTTTATGATGAGACCTGGGCATCTAGAATTCTCTCTTTGGCTCTGAATATGATTTTAGGCTACTTCAGGCTAGGCTAGTGTAGAGGCTACACAGCATGCCTGAGGGTTGAGGATGATGTTTTAGGAGAGGTTTTAAAGACTTACCAGTGTGTATCCTTGGACAGGTATGAAATCTGTGCTATGCAGGGAGGTATAGTGCATGTGGCCAATGATTTAGGAAATGGAACTAGATCTGTGCACAGGACTTTTAATCCAGGAATGGTTCTGGAGATTGAGGTAGGTACAAAAAGCTTCATATTTACAGAACATAGCAGACCAGACTCAGGCTATATCACTATAGCTTGGCCTAGAGTTTGGATGTGATGGTAATGAGAACTAGGGTCAGGAAGACTGAACAGGCTGGCCAGAGACAAGGATTCTGAGATGGGTGAAGCCCAGAAGGAGGAAATAGAGCAGTTGAAGCTGATTATATTGAACCTGAAAAGGAGAAATATACTTGTGCTAGGTGTGGGAAATTGGAAGGGGGTACATGTTGACTAGGATTCAGGAAATTCACTGAGCTTTATCTGAGCACATGATATGGGACCTAAAAAAAGGCTTGGAGATAAGATACAACATCAGAGACTACACTGGAGTAGGCGAGGAGGGAAAGTGTAGGCATACTATCTTGATCCCTGGCATAATTGGTGGCTATGAATCCCTGGTGGAAAATGGGTTTGGGGCCATTGGTGAGTCCCAATGCAACAAAGATGGGCTGAGATGAGTGTCTGAGGTGGATGGTGGCTACAGACCTAAGGGTATCTTAAGAAGACAAGAAAAATGAGGAAAGAGGGCATAAGTAGAGCCAATTTGGGTCTTTGCCAAGTATGTTGGCTGTGAGATCCCTGATGGGAAGTCATTTGGGGATGATATCCAGAGAGAAAGAAATGCATATGGGATGAGAGGAAGGCCTGAGACTGGCAAAACCATCAAAATTAGGGGGCTCTGGTCCTGTACCACATGTTGAAGCTGTGGGCTCTGTAAGAAGTTGAACTAGGTCTACAGTATATTTCAAAGAAGTGGCAATGAGCTGGGGAGAGGGGATAACTCTAGTGTCAGGGCTGGGGATGCCCTAGCTATACCACAGTGGAGGAAGGAAAAACAGGTGCATGTAACCTATCTGGATCTGTGCTATGTGTGGTAGTTTTGGGGTCCCTGTTAGAAAGTCATAGTCTTCTTTATGGTTGGCTTGTGACCTATTGTCTGCTTACATATTTTTATAAAGTGTTAGACTTATGTCCATGTTCTTTTCACACACACATATGCTCAGTTTTCCCAATATCATTTGCTTAATTATTAAATATTGAAATTTCTATGACTCCTTCTCTCCCTCCCTCTCTAGACCCTTCCTTCCTTCCTTCCTTCCTTCCTTCCTTCCTTCCTTCCTTCCTTCTTTCCTTCCTTTTTTTTGGAAAGACAGTGTCTCCCTATGTAGCCCAGGCTGCCCTTAAACTTCTGATTTTCCTACCCCTAGCCTTCAAAGTATAAGAATTTCAGGTATGTGTCACTGTACTGAGTTAGACCTTTCTTAAAAATAAGTTATACTTTTGTAAGTCTATCTGTGGTTTCTGTATTTTACTATATTTATGTATGTACTTATACACCCAAATATTTTTCAATAATGCTTATCATTTCTACATAATGTCTTCATGTGAATTATAGTAATTTTGCTCTTTATTCTTTTAAAAATATTGTATTACTTTCATACATGTGTATTGTATTTATATTATTTGGGCCTCCCTTTCATCCCTCCTTTTCAATCTTTCTCAAATTCTGACCTCTCTTTAAAAAATTGTTAATGTTACATACATATAAATATATACATACAACCTGTTAAGTGCATTTTGTGTTGCACTTATATTTATAATTTCAAAGGCCTGACTACTTGATATTTGAGAGCCAGTTAAGGGACTCATCTCTGGAGAAAATTGATTTTCTCCCTCTAAGCAGTCACTAACTGGCTCTAGCACTTCATCTAGGGGTAGGACCCTCTAAACCATTTCCCATCCACATTATTATATCAACAGGTATTATTGTGGTTCAGGTCTTATTTAGTCAACAATATTGCTGATAATTCATGAGTAGAGTTTACTGGTCATATATAGATGACAGTCTCACAGCAGATGCTCTAGTCTTCTGATACTTAGAATATTTCCAACTGCTCATCTGTTGTGGTCCCTGAGTCTTGGGTGATTGCACACACACACACACACACACACACACACACGCACATTTATATTCAATTTACATATATTTTTATATATGCACATATATACAATGGCAAAGAAAAATGATCCTGTATTTGAAAGAGAACAAAGGGAGACATGAGAGGGTGGGAGGGTTTAGAGGGAGAAAATAGAAGAGAAATTATATAATTATAACTTAAGAAGTAAAGAAATTGTTTGGTATTTTTAAAGTTAGAAATAGATCTATCATATGATCCAGCTATATTATTCCTGAGCATATTTTCAATGAGCTTTTTGTCCTACTACAGAGATACTTGCTTATAATCATTAATTACTGCCTTGTTCACAATAGCTTAGAAAGGAATCAAATGAGATATCATTCAACAGATGAATGGCAACTGAAAATGTGGTTTGTACTCATAGTGGAATGTTATTCAGCTGAAAAGAAAACTAAAATTTTATACTTGCAAGTTAAGTCGATGTAGCTGAAACATTACTGTGTGCCCCAATTAGGAACTATACATGTCCTTTCTTATATAAGGATATTACATTTGAATCTTTGGGTGTGCTGTTTAAATGGCTGTACACATAGAAGTCAGGAAATGAGTAAGGGGCAATGAGATAAAGGTTCCAAGGGGAGGAAGAAAGGACACAGATTGTATGAACAGTAATATAGGAACAAGAGGGGATAGATGATTTAGACGATCAGAAGTTAGGTTAGAAGAGGATGTAAGGAGAAGGATAAAAGTGAAAATCCTTGAAACTTCCATATAGAATTGTTATACTTTAGAAAAATCACATAATATATAGACAAATACATATAAAATTAGTGTAACTGGAATGGCCCTATAAAGGGAGTACAATTCCCCTCTAAGAGACCTTGGGATATCAAATAAAAAGTTCAATGCCTGGAATGGGTTACCTTTATTGATTCTTTGGTAAGCAGTGCCCCATGGATCTCCTAAAATATTACACATTATTGCTATTGCTCCTGATTACCCTCCAGAAACTTCATGATAAGATTGCATTGATAAAAATACCAAATAAGTGAATCATAGCACATGGAGCAACTAAGCTGGTACTAATCTGAAAATTTCATCCCTACTGGCTATCTTTTATGGATCTGGAAGGGACTATGCACACTACAATACTAGAACAGTATTAAATGATCTTACACAATTGTGAACACTGGGAGCTACAATAGTTACTAGCTTGGCAAGATATTCCGATTGGTATGGTGCAACATTGCTACAACATTTATGGAGTAACTAAGCACTTTCTGATTGGAATTAAAGCCTATTCCACAAGATATGTCTCACACTTTCTATTAACGGCATCAAAAGCTCACTGCTGGTATGCCATAGTCCCTAGGTGAGAATTTAGTACTATTATTCAGATAAATGGGTATAGCAATAAGCTATCACCTAAGATATTATCTCTATACACACAGATTAGTGTATATCTGTACTCTCATCAAATAAGATTTTTTGTATAGAACATGGAAATTAATACAGAGATCCATTAGTCAACATGCATAGAACATGAAACTGCCGCATGCTAACTTCAAAATATGTCATCTTATTACAATTCCTCCACCCAATACTTAGGGATCTTCAGAGAAGAGGAGGTCAATGATTGAAGAGACAGAAAGATGAAAAATTTGTAGCAAAATAGTATTTGTTGAACACAACAGTGTAAATACATCCCAGAACTCATCCAGTCATAATCTCATCGTGGACAGGGAATGGTTTCATGAGAATTTTCCACTGTCTGAGGTGCTATAGACAAACGAAGGTTTTCTGGGAGTGGGAGATTTGATTTTCTTCAGTGAGTCCCTAAGGGGATACTCATGCTCTAATACATGGTCTTACACATATTTCACATACAGACATTACTAAATGACTTTAGTGTATATAAGGAAAGAGAGAAAGAGAGAGGAAGAGACACAGAGAGAGAAAGAACAATGAGTTGTTAGGAAAAAGTGATGGTGGTTATAGAAGGCTTTACAGGGGGGTAGAATGATGGATAGATTTGATCCAAAAACATATGAATATATGAATATTGAGTAAAAAATAATAAAATTAAGCAGAATATGGGAATAGTTTGGAAAATGGTATCATTGTATAGGAAGGAACAGATTTGGTTTGCTCACATAATAATTAGAAAATACAATTAAAGATGTCATAATTAGTACTAAAATAGTTGTGGAAATCAGTAAAAAGGTTTATATTAATCAAATAAACATATAATTTAAGGGTATCTTAAAATTTTGAAAAAAATTGTGGAGTCTTTATTCACATGTGTCCTATCATCTTTATAATGCAGTGAAGTGATTTTATCTTGGAAAATCCCATCCCTAAAACAGTCTGGCAGTATTTGTGAATTACTGTGTTCGTGTTTTACTCCTTCTTTTTTTTAGTATGTTAAACTAACTAATGGAGAGGGTTCATCTCAGTTTTTCATAACTCAAAAGACAAGTAGAAAAAGTAGCAAATAAGTCTATAATAGCTTCAAAGGATATTGCTAATTTGTAAATACATGAACAAATAAATAATTTTTGGATGCATATAATAAGTCATCTAATGATTGGTAAATTGTAGGATGTTGGAGACCTTAGGAAATTGTGGATTTCTAAAATAGCTGTATCTAAAAGAAATATGAAAAAGTATTAAAATAATCAGGCCAGATATATACCTAGAGGATTTTTGGTATGGGCTTCAAATTTGGCCTCACCTGGTTCATAAGCTCCTTGTATACCTTAGTAAGTGTTAAATCTGTGAATGTGTAGATTTACGAAGATCAGAATAGGGATTTCATTTCAATTTTGTTATTTGTGTGTTCCCTCCAACTTCTGGATTTCAAGAAGGTATATGGCAAATGGTTACCTGAAAATAAGCAAATGGAAAGGGGACACTGGTGATCTCAAATGACAAACAGGATTTTTTTCAACAAGGTTCTTTAAAAAGATTAAAGGAGTGGATTTAAACAATTAACATCCTGATCTTTCCAGGACTTTTAACATGAAGGGGTGTTGTATATTCTCAAATGCTTTTTCAGAATCTAATGAGATGATCATGTGTTTTTTGTAGAAGAATGCAAATTGATCTATTTTTCTCTCCTTGCACAAAGCTCAAGTCCAAGTGGTCAATGACTTCCACATAATCCATAAAGTGCAAAAGAGCCTTGAACAAATGGACACAGGAGAAATTATTCTGAACAGAACACCAATGGCTCAGGCTCTAAGATCAACTATTGACAAATAGTATCTCATAAAATTACAAACCTCTGTAAGACACTCTCAATAGAACAAAACAGCAACCTACAGATTTGGAGATGTTTACCAACCCTATATCTGATACAGGGCTAATATCCAATATATACAAAGAACTCAAGAAGGTAGACTCCAGAGAACCAGATAACCCTATTAAAAAAAAGAGGTAAATAAATAATTCTCAACTGAGGAATCTCAAATGTCTGTGAAGCACCTAAACACATGTTCAACATCTTGAGTCATCAGAGAAAAGCAAATGAAAACCTGAGATTCCACCTCACATCAGTCAGAATGGATAACATCAAAAACTCGGGTGACAGCAGATGCTGGGGAGTATGTAGAGAAAGAAGAACACTCCTCTATTGCTACTGGGATCACAAGCTGCTATAACTACTCTAGAAATTAATCTGGCCATTCCTCAGAAAATTGGAAATAGTTCTGACTGAAGACCCAGCTCTACCATTCCTGGTCATATACCCAAATGATGCTCCAATATATAAAAATGACACATGCTCCACTACATTAATAGCAGCCTTATTTATAGTAGCCAGTAGCTGGAAACAACTCACACATCCCTCAGTGGAGGAATGGATACAGAAAATGTGGTACCTTTACACAACAAAGTACTATTTAACTATTACAGTACTACAGAGCAATTGTGTTAAAAACTTCATGGTATTTTTACAGCAACAGGCAAGTGGATCAATGGAATAGGATTGAAGACCCAGAAACTAACCCACAGACTTATGGTCACTTGATCTTTGATAAAGGAGCCACAACCATCCAATGGAATAAAGATAGCCTTTTCAACAAATGGTGGTGGTTCAACTGGAGGTCAACATGCAGAAGAATGCGAATTGACCCACTCTTATCTCTTTGCACTAAGATCAACTTCAAGTGGATCAAGGACCTCCACATAAAATCAGACACACTGAAACACAAAGAAACTTGGGAAGACCCTGGAGGACATAGGCACAGGGGGAAAGTTCCTGAACAGAACACCAATAGCTTATGATCTAAGATCAAGAATTGACAAATGGGACCTCATAAAATTACAAAGTTTCTATAAGGCAAAGGACACTGTCAGAAGGACAAAATGACAACCAACAAAGTGGGAAAAGATCTTCACCAACCCCACATCTGACAGAGGGCTAATATCCAATATATACAAAGAACTCAAGAAGTTAGACCGCAAAGAACCAAATAACCCTATCAAAAAATGGGGTACAGAGCTAAACAAAGAATTTTCACCAGAAGAAATTCGGATGGCCGAGAAACACCTTAAAAGATGTTCAACATCATTAGTCATCAGGGAAATGCAAATCAAAACAACCCTGAGATTGTACCTCACACCAGTCAGAATGGCTAAGATTAAAAACTCAAGAGACAACAAGTGCTGGCGAGGATGTGGAGAAAGAGGAACACTCCTCCACTGTTGGTGGGATTGCAAAATGGTAAAACCACTCTGGAAACCAGTTTGGCGGTTCCTCAGAAAATTGGGCATGTCACTTCCAGAGGACCCTGGCATACCACTCCTGAACATATACCCAGAGGATTCCCCTGCATACAATAAAGACACATGCTCCACTATGTTTACAGCAGCCTTGTTTATAATAGTCAGAAATTGGAAGAAGCCCAAATATCCCTCAAAGGAGGAATGGATACAGAAAATTTGGTATATTTATACAATGGAATACTACTCAGCAATTAAAAATAATGAATTCATGCAATTTGTAGGTAAATGGTTAGACCTGGAAAATATCATCCTGAGTGAGTTAACCCAATCACAAAAGAATACACATGAAATGCAATCACTGATAAGTGGATATTAATAAGCCCAGAAGCCCTAAATACTCAAGGCACAATTAGCAAGTCAAATGATTCCCAAGAAGAAGAAAGGAGAGGACCCTGGGCCTGTAAAGATTGGATCCAGTTTTGTAGAGAAACCTTGGGGGGGATGATTGGGGAATAGTTGGGGAGGTGAGAGGAATTATGGGACATATGGTGGGGGGGAACTGGGAAAGGGGAAAGCCTTTGGAATGTAAACATAGAATATAGAAAATAAAAATTAAAAAAAATTACTTCACGAAATTTGCTTGCAAATGGATGGAACTAGATAATATTGTTCTGTGTGAGGTAACCTAGTAACAAAAGGACACACATGGAATATATTCACTCAAAAGTGGATATTAGCCCCAAATCTGGGAATACCCATGATACAACTCACAGACTATATGTAGCTCAAGCAGAAGGAAGACTAAAGTTTGGATGCTTAAGTACTACTTAGAAGAAGGAACAAAATAATCATGGAGGTAGAAGGAGCCTGGGGCCTGGGAGAGAGGAGGGGGAGGGAAAAAGAAGGGCCAGGATCAGGTATCGAGGATATAGGGGAAACACAGAGGGTCAAGGAATTGAATGGAGGGGTGTAGCAGTGGGTAATGGTGAACTGAGGGTAGCCACTAGAAAGTTCAAGATGCCAGGCAAGCAAGAGTTTCCCAAGACCTGACAGGGATGACGTTAGCCAAAATACCTAACGAAGGGGAGAGAGAACCTGTAGCGACCACCTTCAGTAGATACATATGTTCCCCAGTTGAGGGATGGGGCCACACACCCATCTCAAAAATTTTAACCCAGAATTGCTCCTGTCTAAAGGAATTGCAGGGACAAAGAGTAGAGCAGAGACTGAAGGAACGGCCATCCAGAGACTATCCCACCTAGGGATCCAACTTATCTGTGAACATCAAACCCCGATACAATTGCTGATGCCAAGAAGTGCTTGATGACAGGAACCTGGTATAGCTGTCCCCTAAGAGGCTTTGCCAAAGCCTAAACAGTACAGATGCAGATGCTCACAGCCAACCATTGGACTGAGCATGGGATCCCCAATGGAGGAATTAGAGAAAGGAGCTGAAGGGGTTTGCAGCCCCATAGGATGAACAACACTATCAACCAACCAGACCCCCCAGAGCTCCCAGGGACTAAACCACCAACCAAAGAGTACTGTGGAGGAACCCATGGCTCCAGCCCCATATGTAACAGAGGAGTGCCTTATTTGGCAGCAATGGGAGGGGAGGCTCTCGGTCCTGTGGAGGCTTGATGCCCCAGTGTAGGGGGATGCTAAAGGGATGAGGTGGGAGTGGGATGGAGGACATGGGAGGACCCTTATAGAGGAAGGAGGCAGGGGATAGGAAGGAGGGTTTGTGTAGGGGAAATGAGGAATGAGGACAACATTTGAAATGTAAACAAATAAAATAACCAATAAAAAACAAACAACTAAAATCAAGCATTGGGCTGAAAAGAGAGATATTTTTTCCAGAATTTGTACACTTTAATGAATAAATCCATAATTTCAGCAACATAAAGACATTAATTCATATGAAATTGGAAATGTGACTTAAAAGAATGAAATTTTTTAAATCTTAGGAGTAAACTTGGACTGTAAACTTATTATACAAGAACTGTTAAAACTAATTATTTTTAGACATATAATTGTCTTAAAAATTTCAGGTCTTCTTATGGAATTTTAATACATATTTAGTTTTGATTGGTCTTCCCTAACTCCATCTCCCCAGCCTTCATCTCTATTTAAACTAGTGTCCTTTGTCTTACAGAAACTTTGTAATTTTATGAGGTCCCATTTGTCAGTTCTTGATCTTAGAGCATAAACTATTGGTGGTCTGTTCAGGAACTTTCCCCCTGTGCCCATGTCCTCCAGGGTCTTCCCCAGTTTCTTTTCAATTAGTTTCAGTGTGTCTGGTTTTATGTGGAGGTCCTTGATCCACTTGGAGTTGATCTTAGTACAAGGAGATAAGAGTGGGTCAATTTCCATTCTTCTGCATGTTGACCTCCAGTTGAACTAGCACCATTTGTTGAAAAGGCTACCTTTTTTCCACTGGATGGTTGTAGCTCCTTTATCAAAGATCAAGTGACCATAAGTCTGTGGGTTCATTTCTGAGTCTTCAATTCTATTCCATTGATCTACTTGCCTGTTGCTGTACCAATACCATGCAGTTTTTAACACAATTGCTCTGTAGTATTGCTTGAGGTCAGGGATATTGATTCCCCCAGATGTCCTTTTATTGTTGAGAATAGTTTTAGCTATCCTGGGTTTTCTGTTACTCCAGATGAATTTGAGAATTGCTCTTTCTAGATCTATGAAGACTTGATTTGGGATTTTGATGGGGATTGCATTGAATCTGTAAATTGCTTTTGGCAAGATGGCCATTTTTACTGCCATTCCAAGAGCATGAAATATTTTTCCATCTTCTAAGGTCTTCTTCGATTTCTTTCTTCAAGGACTTGAAGTTCCTGTCATACAGATATTTCACTTGTTTGGTTAGAGTCAGGCCAAGATACTTTATATTGTTTATGGCTATAGTGAAGGGTGTTATTTCCCTAATGTCTTTTTCAGCCTTCTTGTCCTTTGAGTACAGGAAGACTACTGATTTGCTGGAGTGGATTTTAGAACCAGCCACTTTGCTGAAGTTGTTTATCAGCTGTAGGAGTTCTCTGGTGGAGTTTTTTGGGTTACTTGTGTATACTACCATATCATCTGCAAATAGTGATAATTTGACTTCTTCCTTTCCAATTTTTATCCCTTTGATTTCCTTATGTTGTCTAATTGTTCTCGCTAGAACATCAAGTACTGTATTGAAAAGATATGGAGAGAGAGGAAAGCCTTGTCTAGTCCCTGATTTTAAAGGGATTGCTTCATGTTTCTCTCCATTTATTTTGATGTTGGCTACTGGTTTGCTGTATATTGATTTTACTATGTTTAGATTTGGGCCTTGAATTCCTGTTCTTTGAAGACTTTTAGCAGGAAAGGATGCTGAATTTTGTCAAATGCTTTTTGTAGCATCTAACGAAATGATCATATAGTTTTTTCTTTGAGTTTGTTTATGTAGTGGATTGCATTGATGGATTTCCATATATTGAACCATCCCTCCATCTCTGGGATGAAGCCTAATTGATCATGGTGAATGATCTTTTTGATTTGTTCTAGGTTTCAGTTTGCAAGAATTATATTTAGTATTTTTGCATCGATATTCATAGGAGAAATTGGCCTGTAGTCCTCTTTCTTGGTTGGATTTTTGTGTGGTTTTGGTATCAGTGTAATTGCGGCTTCATACAATGAGTTGGGGATTGTTCCTACTGTTTCTATTTTGTGGAATAGTTTGAAGAGTATTGGTGTTTGGTCTTCTTTGAAGGTCTGATAGAATTCTGCACTGAAACCATCTGGTCCCATACTTTTTTTGGTTGGAAGACTTTCTGTAACCCCTTCTATTTCTTTAGGGGTTATGGGAGTGTTTAGCTGATCTAATTGATCCTGATTTAATTTTGGTATTTGGTATCAGTCTAGGAAATTGTCCATTTCCTCCAGATTCCCCAGTTGTTTTGAGTAAACGCTTTTGTAGTATGATCTGATGATTTTTTGAATTTCCTCAGTTTCTATTGTTATATCCCCCTTTTAATTTCTAATTTTGTTAATTTGGATACTTTCTCTGTGCCCTTTGGTTAGTCTGGTTAGGGGTTTATCTATCTTGTTGATTTTCTCAAAGAACCAGTTCCTGGTTTTGTTGATTCTTTGTATGGTTTTCTTTGTTTCTACTTGATTGATTTCAGCCCTGAGTTTGATGATTTCCTGTCTTCTACTCCTCCTGAATGTTTTGGGTTACAAGCTTTTTGCATTTTGCATTTACTTTGACTGTTGAATCCATGTTTCCTATGGTATCTTAGGCATCTGAGATTCTTTTTTCTATCTCTTTTATTCTGTTGTTGATATTTGCACCTATGGCCCCTGATTTCTTCCCAAGGTTTTCTATCTCCAAAGTTGTCTCTCTTTCTGATTTCTTAGTTGTTTCTACTTCTGCTTTTAGGTCCTTGATGGTTTTGCTCATATCTTCCACTTTCTTTTTAGTGTTTTCATGTAAATCTTTGAGAGATTTTTGTGTTTCTTCTTTCAGGATTTCTGCTTTTTGACCCAAGTTATCCTGTATTCTTTTTTTTTCTTTTTTTCTTATTTTCTATATTCTTTGTTTATATTCCAAAGGCTTTCCCCTTTCTAGTTCCTCCCTCACCATATGTCCCATAACTCCTCTTTCCCTCACATTCCCTAATCACCCCCCCTTCCCACCATTTCTCTGTTCTGGTATCAAGGTATCATGTTATCCTGTATTCTTTAAGTGATTTTTGCATTTCCTCCCTATTGTCCTCTATCTTTTGATCCATATTCCCCTGAATTTCTTTAATTGATTTTTGTGTTTCCCTTGTAAGGGCTTTTAACTTTTGATCCATTTTCTCCTGTATTTCTTTAAGAGATTTATTTATGTCCTTCTTCTGTTCCTCTAACAGCATCATGATCAGTGATTTTAAATCCAAATCCTGTTTTTCTGGTGTGTTGGTGTATCCAGGACTTCCTGTTGTCAGAGAATTGGGTTCAGATGCTGCCATGTTGCCTTGATTTCTGTTAGTAATGTTCCTATGTTTGCCTATTGCCATCTGGTTATCTCTGGTCTTAGTTGGTCTTGTTTTCACTGGCTGGTGTTTGAATCTCCTGTGAGCCTGTAAGGCTAATTCTGCACCTCTGGATGTCAAGGTTTCCCCTGGCTCAGATTGCTGATGTGCTACCTTCCTCTTGTGTGCCCTTGGAGCCCTAATGTTTCCTGCCACAAGCAATGCTACACTCAGGTAGTCTCTGTTAACCTGGTGCTGCCTGTCTGCTCCTTCAGAGTGCACAGATGGTGGATGCTGCAGGGACCTTATTCAAGTGCTGATCACTCTATAGGGCAGATGACGCCCCAACTGGGTTGGTTCTCTATGGCTCTGCTTCATCCTTCTAGCCTGGTGTTCAGCACCATCTGGAAACACTGAGGGAGAAAGCTGAACATGGGACCATAATATGCCATGTTTGGGTGATATTTTTGGGATACCTGTCTGTGTCTGAAGGCCAATGGAAGAGGGAGTAGATCAATGGGAAAAGGGAAGGGTTGATGACAGGAAGATAGTAACAAGAACAGGGAGGCAAAACTGCAACTGTTGTTTGGATGTAATATATGGGGGAGTTTTAAAACAAAAATCAAATCTATACAAATAATAAACATTTGTATGCCAACTCACCTGATATATATTATGTTTTAAATTCAACATATCCCCAATTTGTTCATGTTTTGAATGTTTAGCACTAATATTTTTCTCAGATTTCAGAAATTTTGGAGGTATAAACTTGCTGTCTAAAGTATATCACCATGATTCCTGGTTTGCTTTTATATGAACAGGTTTTGCACAAGCTCTTGTTACTATGATGTGAACTGTTTCACCAGTCTTTTCTTGCCATCTCTGATTTAATCCATTGTAAACTGCAATTCAAATTCTATTCTTAATTGTTTATGCAAGGACACAATATCAAATTTCTACAGACTGAATTAATGATCTTACCTGGGTGAAAGAGGAGAATATTATTAAACATGGTTTTTATTCACTAAATACAAAATCATTTAATTTAATCATTAAATACAAAAATTAAACTGGCATAGTAACAGTAAGGAGATCAGGGAATTTGTAAAATTCCTCTCAAAAAACATGAATCATGAAAATAATTTTATGAGGTCAGCATTACTCATATAAGACAATGATACTACATGGAAAAAATGTGACCAGTCAGTATTACTTGTGAATTCCCATATACAAATTTTAGGGATATGCTATCAAAATAAATTCACCAGTATTTTAAACAGAATATACAATAGTATGAGTTCAGATGTTTTTCCAAACATAATGCAGGGATGCTTTAACATACAAAAAAATCAATGTAATATAATGTATTTAAAGAATGAAGTAGAAAAATATCACATGATCATTTAACTTGACAAATGTAAGTTGATTTATATATTAAATCATCCTAATAAAGTAATAGAACAGAACATTCAACATAATAAAATTGCATACAGAAAATATATATCTACTATCATAATAGAAAATGATTGGAATTTTTTTCTTAGATCAGAAAGAAGGCAAAGATCCTCCCTTTTATCTGTTGTATTCAGTACCTTATTGGAAAACCCAGAAAGAGGACACCAACCCACCTACAGAACTTTCAACCCAAAATTTGTCCTATGTAAAAGAAATTCAGGAAAATATTGGAGCAGAGACTGAAGGAATGGTCAACCAATAACCAGACCAACTTGAAACCCATTCATGGGCAGGCACTAATCCCTGATATTATTAATGATACTCTATTATAATTGTAGACAGGTACCCAGCATAACTGTTCTTAGAGAAGCTCTAAGTAGCTGCTGACTTTAACAGATGTAGAGACTCACAGTCAAATATTGGAAGGAGGTTGGAGACTCTTATGGAAAAGTTGGGGAAAGGACTGAAGGTGATGGGAACCCCACAGGAGGACCAAAATAGTCAACTAATCTGGAATTCTGGATGCTCTCAGAGACTGAGCCGTCAACCAAAGAACACATACAGGCTGTAAGGAGGCTGTTGGCTAATATATTGCAGCTGTTAAGTTCAACTCCATGTGGGCCCCCAACAGCTGGAGTGGAGGTTCTCCCTAAAGCTGTAGCCTGACTGTGGAATCCATTCCCAATAGGGATGCCTTGTCTGGCCTCAGTGGGAGAGGATGTGCCTAACCTGGAAGAGACTTGATGCACCAGGAGGCAGGAGATACCCAGGAGAAAGGGAGGGGGATAGAATGAAGGTCTCTGTAAGGAGGGAGACCATGAGGGCAGACAGCATTGGGATGTAAATAAATAAATATAAAAACATAAACAAGATAGTAAAAGAAAGGAACATTGACATTAAAAGGAAGTAATACAATGATCACTTTTAAAAATTGATGAGAATTTATACAGGGCAAACATTAAACATACAAAATATGGCTACTTACGAGTCAGTTTGGGAAGTTTTTGTTATACAAAATCAAAAAGAGAAGAGTTGAGCATCTGCAAAATAGTAATGCAAAATCAAAATTAATCTGGAGATTTAACAAAATTCTGAAGTCATATTTCAAAGATTTAGAAGATCAGTCTACAAATTTATATGCAAATTAAAAGACAACAAATGAGCCAAGTCAAGATTAAGGAGTAAGAACAAAACACCTAACTTCATAGAGGTATGATGACTAAGACAGCCTAGTCCTGGCATAAAATAATGATAGATAAATGGAACTAAAAAGAGGACCTGGAGTAATCTGAAAAAATTCATAGCCAACAAATTCTTGATAAAGGAGATAAAATACATTGCCTTTACAACAAATGTTGCAGACAAAACATGGTATCTAGTCATAGAAGCATGAAACTAGATCTATATATTTATCTTTTTCACAAAATCAGTTTGAAATATATTAAAACCTTTATTGAAAACCATGTCATTGAAACTTCTAAATAAAAGCAAACAGTGGACAAGGCTAGTATTTTCCAAACAAATTATCAACAGCTGTCTTAGGGTTTTACTTCTGTGAACAGACACCATGACCAATGCAGGTTTTATAAAAGACAACATTTAATTGGGGCTGACTTACAGGTTCAGAGGCTCAGTCCATTGTAATCAAGGCAAAAGCATGGCAGCATCCAGGCAGGCATGGTGCAAGATGAGATGAGGGTTCTACATCTTTATTCAAAGGAAGCCAGGAACAGACTGGGCATGCTCAAGCACCTAGGGGGAAGATCTCCATGCTCATCTCCACAGTGACACACTTCCTTCAACAAGGCCACACCTTCTAATAGTACCACTCCCTGGGATGAGCATATACAAACCATCACAACAGCACAAAAGTTAGCTGCAAGTACCAACAGGTAGAACTACTTGACATTATCAGCAGAATACACAGAGGAAAGGAAGAAAATCTTTACTAATTATACATGAGAAAAGGGGTTAATATTCAGAATTTGCAGAGAATTGTAGATATTAAATGCTAAGGAAATAAAACTGCCAATTAACAAATGGCCTAATGAAATAGTTTTAAAAACAACAAACATTAAACAACTATTATAAAAAGTTTTCAACTACCCTTGTCAACGTAGAACCACCATATGACCCAGCTACTTCACTTCTGGGAACATACACAGAGCACTCCATATTCTACCACAGAGATATTTACATCCCCCATGTGCCGGAGTCTCTGACCAGCAGAGACAAGAACGACACAGAGGCCAAGTAGGGTTCCAAGCAGCTTCCACCTTTTATTTCAGTTTCCCTTCTTTTTATACCCAAGCCTACTCTTGCCTCTCACCCACATCATCTTCCACAGCCAGTCAGCACAAAGCATGCATGATGCACAAGGCTTGCAGCCAATCAGCACAGAACACGCATGATGCACAAGGCTCGCAGCCAATCAGCACATCACATCACGTTCTGCTTCGTTGGTCAGGGCATGCTCAATCAGAGCACGCCTGCGCAGGAATCACGAGGCTTGGTGTACAGCCAGGGCGCCATCTTGGCTGAAACTGCCACACCTGCTTCCCACACGCATGCTTATTTTTCCTGTATTCATTATGGTAAGATAATGAAGCCAATGTAGGTTTGCATCAGCAAGAGAATGGACAATGAAAATCTGATACAAGGACAGGCATAATGATGTGCATCTTTAGTCCCAGTACTCAGGAGGCAAAGGAAGAAGCAAGTGGATTTCTGTGAGTTTGAGGCCATCTTAGTCTACATAGTAAGTTCCATACCAGCCAGAGCTACACAGTGAAATTATGGGAAAATAAATTCCTGTTGACAATAAAAAATGAATCAAAAAAAAAAACAAAACAACCAAAACATGCCCGGGAGAGGTGGCTTGGCTAGGAGCAATGCCAGCTCTTCTAGAGGTCCTGAGTTCAATTGTAAGCAACCACATGGTGGTTCACAACCATCTTTAATGGGATCTGATGCTTTCTTCTGTCAAGCAAGCATCCATGCAAATGAGATCCTAGGACCATGTCTCAAAAAAATTAAAATAAAGATATCATATACATTTTCTTTTTTTCTTTTTTTATTGAATATTATCTTCATTTACATTGCCAATGGTAAAATATTTCCAGATTTCCTCCCTCCCCCAAACCCCCAACCCCTCCTCCCACTCCCTGCCTCTAAGTATATGCCCCTTCACCCAACACACTCTCACCTCCCCCCCCCTTGGTTTTCCTTTGTTGGGGCATCTATTGAGCCTTTACTCCTCCCACTGATGCCCAACAAGGCATTCCTCTGCCACATTTTTGGCTGGAACCATGTGTACCCCTTGGTTGATGGTTCAGTCCCTGGGAGTCTTGGGGCATCTGGGTTGCTGAAGTCATTGTTCTTCCCATGGGGCTGTAAAAGCCTTTAGTTCCTCCAGACCACCCTCCAGCTCCTCCATTGGGGACCCCATGCCCAGTCCAATAGCTGGTTGCTAGCTTCTGCCTCTGTATTTGTAAGGCTCTGGCAGGGCCCCTCCATAGACAACCATGGCATGCTCCTTTTGGTATATGCTTCTTGTCCTAGTGTTGGGTTTTGGTGACTGTTTATTGGATGAATCCCCAGGTAGGGAAATCTCTGGGTGGCCTTTACTTCAGGCTACATCGTCTCCCTTATTGCTCCTTTGACTATTTTGTTCCCTTTCTCAGACGAACCAAAGCACCCTCACTTAAGTTTTCCTTCTTCTTGAGCTTCCTGTGTTGGGTGAATTGTAACTTGTTTATTTTGAGCTTTTGGGCTAACATCTGCTTATTAGCGAGTGCATACCATGTGCATTCTTTTGTGATTGGGTTACCTTGACCAGGATGACACTTTCTAGTTCCATTCATTTGCCTAAGAATTTCATGAATTCATTGCTTTTAATAGCTGAATAGTACTCCATTGTGTATATATACCACAGTTTCTGTATCCATTCCTCTGCTGAGGGACATCTGGGCACTTTCCATCTTCTGGCTATTATAAATAATGCAGCTATGAACATAGTGGAGTATGTGTTCTTATTACATGTAGGAGCATCTTCTGGGTATATACACAGGAGTGGTATAGCTGTTTTTTCCTGAAATTCTTTAAGGAATTTTTGTGTTTCCTCTTTAAGGGCTTCTACCTGTTGACCCATGTTCTCCTGTGTTTCTTATAGGGAATTTTGTGATTCCTCTTTAAGAGCTTTTGCATGTTGACCCATGTTCTCCCACAATTCCCTATGAGATTTTTATATTGCCTCTTTAAGGGTTTCTACCTGTTGACCCATGTTCTCCTGTATTTCTTGAAGAGATTTTTGTGTTTCCTCTTTAAGGGATTCTACCTTTTGATCCATATTCTCTTGTATTTGTTTAAGGAATTTTTGTGCTTCTACCTGTTGATCCATTTCTCCTGTATTTCTTCAAGGGAGTTATTTGTGTCCTTCTTGAAGTTCTCCATCAGGGATATGAGATGTAATTTTAAATATAGTTCTCACTTTTCTGATGTGATAGAGCATGTAGGATTTGCTTTTGTGGAAGAACTGGGTTCTGATGGTGTCATGTTGCCTTGGTTTCTGTTGGTAATGATCTTGTATTTGCCTTTTGCCATCTCATTATCTCTGGTGTTAGCTGTTCTTGCTGACTCTATCTTCTCTGTCCTGCAGGCCTGTGTTTCTGTACTCCTGGGATTCTCTTTCTGTCCAATGCCCTGAAAACAGCTGATTCTCCAGGAAGTATCAGGTGATGGGGGTCTCCCCTGTGGCAGACTTGGCAAGAGTTGAATGCCCTTCTGGCTGCTAGTTCTCAATTAATCTGCTGCTAACAGATCTCTGATGCCCTGTTGATGCTGGTTCTTGAATGCCCTGATTCTGCCTGTTGGAATGCTCTGCTGCTGCCAGTTCTCAATGACCTGCTCCTGCCAATTCTTGAATGCCTTGCTCCTGTCAGTTCTCTAGAGAATATCAGAAAGTAGAATCCTCTCTGTGCCAGAGGTGGAACCGTTCTACCACAGACAGAAAGGGGCAGTGATGGGGGAGAAGGGAGGGGTAGAAGGGGCTAAAGGGGAGTGGTGATCTGGAGGTTGCTGGGTAGTGAGTCTCAGAGCAGAGCGATTCAGGGCCTCTGGGGGGGGTTGGAGGTGGTTCTTACTGAATGCCTTGCTCTTGTAAGTTCTCTAGAGAGTATCAGTAAGTAGGGAACTCTCCATGCCAGATGTGGTGCAGGTCTACCACATCTGACAGAAAAGGGTGGTGACAGGGGCATACATTTTCAAAACAGTATATAATTTTTGCTGAGAACAAAATGATGTCACAAAATATTCAGGAAAATAAATTTATTTAGACACATAATGAGGTCACCCAACCTTGGAAAGATAAAACCTTGCATGTTCTCATAAAGAGATCCTAGCCTGTAATGTATACATGTATTTAAGTAAATAAATGCAAAGGAGCAAAGGAAAGGCTAATATAAATGATATTATGCCTACTAATGAGTTGAAATATATAGTATATTTCATGTAAGTTCATTGAATACTTTCTCAAAGTATAGCACATATTCAATGCCAAATGTCCTTAAATGGGGGATGCTCACATGTAATTTCATAAAGTCTTATTATCTTATTTGGAGATCTGAATTTTAATTGTTTTTCATTGTTTGACTATTCCTATAGGATTTAGTTCTTTGTAAGTTCTTCAAAGTTACTGTGTTTTATTCTCTACACATGAAGTTTAGTCACTCCAACAATAGAATGTATATATTGTTAAATTTTTAAATTAATCATAAATTTGAAATTTCTAAGTTTTCCAGGAAATGCTAATTTATTTTCTCTGAATATAAAGGAGAAACACGACAGAAATTTTGACAACTCTGAGAAACTTGTTTGTTTTATCACTGTATATTATAATTCTAAAATGTGTCACTGTTGCTGAATAAAATTACATTTTAAAATTCAAAAGATAAAAGCTAAGAAAAGTAACTTACAGTATTATTCAAAAAATAGATAAATTACTTACAGAAAGCATTAAACAAAAATGAAAGAGACTTCTATACCTAAAACTATAAACCTATTCTGGGAAGAAATTTAAGGAACACATAATTAAATAGGACCATCCTAATATTCATGGATTAGGGTGCAAAAATGTCAGCCTGGCAATGCTAACTAATACAGTATAAAGGTTCACTGCTATGTCTACCAATATTCCTATATTTTTTTCAAAAACATAAAAAATCATTTTAACTTGTTATTGATTCTTTGTGAGTTTCATACCATGCACCCTATTCCCACTCATCATCCTGTCACTTCAAATCTACTTTTGCCTTTGCAACTTCCCCCAAATTAAAAAAGAAGCACACAAGCAAACAAACAAACAAAACATAAAACATAAAAAAATACTCATTGTGGAAGCTGTAATATGTCACAGTGTGTTCCACAATATATGCATCTGTCCATACATCTTCACTTGCAAATGTTCATTGCAATGAGTCATTGCTCTGCTTGGAGGTCTCTGGCTTCTGGGACACCATCTATATTGGGTCCTCATGAGCCTCCTCATGGTTATCCTGTTATTACTCTGTGTTATGGAGATCCTGCAATTTTGCAACACTTGGACTGGTTCTTTCAGGCATTCCAAACATTTGCAGATGATAGATTTTGAAGTGATTCAACTCAGAGCCCTGGATTTTGGTGGGCCTGGGTGGTAGTTGAACTAATCAGTTCACCATATTTCCCTTGTCCTTACTACCAGAGTGATTTCTCCAGTACTGCTCTGGCTAGACTATACAATGCGGCCATCAGAGGATGCACATTATAAGTGATTTGATAGAGTCAATGGAAAGGGGGGAAGGTGCTTTATGGAGGAGAAAGGTAAATACAGAAGGAAGGAGAACCTTAAAATAACAATAAAAGTGTTTGATAAAACCTAAAATTTATATACTATTACTTGCCTATAATATGCATAATTATGTGTATATGTATACATCTATAGTTTTAATGAACTTTTCTCTTCTGGTCTGATGTGTTCCAAAAACCAAATACCAGCTAACAATATCAGACATTATAAGTTATCTTTTGAGTTGTTGGCTAGGGTTGTTCAAGAGATTCTGAAGGCATACAGCCTACTGATATTACCTTAGTTGCCCCCTACCAGAGGTAGAAAATAAGTCCTTATTGCTGAAGACAGCATGCACTTCAGAAAGAGGCTTAGAGACCCTTGAACTAAAACTCACTTGAAAGCCTCCTCCCTAAAGTGTCACTTTTGTGGTACCAGAAAGTGTCATGTAAACTTCCAGAAAGGGAAGGCAACCAAAAATCCTATCCAGCTATAATGCCTATACAGCACAACAACAATTAAAATGACACAATAACCCTAAGGGTTCAGTAGTGACATGTATACTTTGGTGGCAACTATCAGCTCTTAATTGGGCTTCTGACCTACCTAAAAAGAGTGACACCATCCTTAGCATGAGAAACCTGGGTAGCTAGCTACTCATTGCTAGTGAACTCATGGATATTGCAGGAAAACCTAACATCACTATTTACCTAAACCAGCATATTCCACAAAAACAATCTAACCATTTGTCCTTATATCCATATGTAAATTTAGTTTAAACCTCAGTACCTAGGAGACTTCTCTGTAACAGAGACCACTACAGAATAGCACAACTAATCATAATGCAGAGTTGATTAGTACACTCACAATGGATACATATACAAAACTCTTTTGAACCCAAGTTGTAAGTATTGTGGAAGAGAATGTGGAAAGATTGTGAGAAGAGCCAGAAGATCAGGAAGTTTATTTTGAGATTTTTCATACAGGAATGTTGGAAGCTACTCCCACAATGCAGTTAGAACATGAACTGAACAAGAAGGATTGCACCAGATTTAAAGTAGACAGAGAAATGGTCAGGAGGTCTCAACCATACAAAAAATTACAAGTTACTAAGACATGTTGAAAGTGGGAGAAATAGTCTTCTTCAGGGAAAAGCACACTGATTAGTTACCCAATATGAAATGATCAACCATGAAAACATAATACAGTAACATATACATAGTAAGCAGGCTATATTTAAGAATACATGGATATATTCAATAACAATTAATGACAAAACAGGACATGAATTTGAAAAATAGCAAGGAAGTGTATATAAGAGTGTTTGGAGGGAGGAAAGGAAAGGAATTATATTATAATCTCTAAATTATATCATCATATTTAATTATATTACAATCTCCAAATCAAATAAAATAAAAATTCACATACAATTTTATAGAACTTTGTGTAGGCAAATAATCATAAAAAGAAAATAAAATCTTATATTTATTGCTTTAAAAATTACAATATTTCAAACATTGAGATTTAAATGTGTTATTGCAGTTGGAACAGGAAGTGTTCCTATGTGTGTAAATCATTGCTCCTGAGCTCATGACACTATTTTAGCAGGTGATGGAAACTTTTATGAGTTAGTTGGCACCTCACATAGGTCACTAAGGATATGCATTTAATAGCTATTCCCAGTCACTAGCATCTTCATTTCTATCTGCTTCCTGTCTGCTATTTCATATATATTGCCAGCACCATGATGTTCTGTGTCACCACAGTTCCAGAATCAAGAGAACCTAGCATTATTAACTGAAATCTCTGAAATCATGAGCTAAATTTTTAAAAATATTCCCATTTCTGTTTCTCTTATGTATCTTATCATAAGACAATTAACACATATCTAATACTTTCATTTATAGGCAATGATTTTGGTAAATATTTCTAAAAAGAAAAAATATATATGTCCAAAATTATTTTATGAAAGAAATCTCAAAAATTTTAATCAATAAGCAAAAGTGCAGAAGCCATAGTATAGTGTTGCCTCAATGCAAGTCAAAATGGCCACCATAAAAAAGGCAAATGGTAACAACTGCTGGCAAAAGTACTGAGGAAATAGAACCATTCTACTATTTTGAAGGGCATGTAAATTGATTTGGTAGTCATTGTGGAAAATAGTATTGCTGTGACAAAAAGAAATAAAAAAAATCAAATGCCATGGCTGGAGAGATGGCTCTGGCAGTGAAGTGCTTGCTGTGAAAGTATGATGACCAGAGTCTTAGTCTCCAAGCACACATGAAAAAAAAATGCTAAGTGTGACAGTGTACATTTGTAACCTCAGAAGTGGTCAGAGTTTGGGGGTGGTGGGAAAATCCAGGAAACTCAGACCAGCCAGCCTATCTGAAACCAAAAGCCCCAGCTTTGGTGAGAGAACAAATCACTAAATGATGTGGAAAGGAATCAAATAACAGCCAAAAATCAAACTCAGTCCCACCTAACATGCATGAGTAGATCTGTTCCTGCCTAGGGCTACACACACACACACACACACACACACACACACACACACACACACACACACACGCACTGCTGGTCTTTACACATATTTGGGCCAGCCAGTCATTATTAAAACTTACAGTGTGCACATCTGGGTGAGGCTAATGATTTTTGGGTATGCTCTGGTAACCTTCATAGCACTTTCCAGCACTTTGAAAACTAGTCAGAAGGAAAGAAGCTTCCAAATCAGTACCAGCTTAACTTCTCCATGTTCCTTGACTCAAGTGTGCAGTATCTTCTGCAGTAAGATCTTACTTTGATCTTCTAGAGAGTGACAAAGAACAGAAACAAAACAAAAATATTATCCTGTAATTTATGGAAGGTAACTTTTATCTAATAACCAGTGATGCCGAGCATCTTTTATTTGTTGATGATCCTTTATGCCCTTAGTTTTCATTGTGCATCTTATGATTATCTGCATTTCAACACAACTTACATTGCTCTTTTTTGTTCACAGCACTTACTTTGACATATATGCTTCTTACTAATCATTTTTTCTCTTTTAAAAACTTTATTACTTGGTTTATTGCTACTACTTCCTCTTCGCTACTCACTAGAGTTAGCTATGTGACAATTTCAAACATGTATACAATTTATTCTGTTTACTCTCACCTTTACTCCTTCTTATTCCTCTCCCATGTCTGTAAGTTCCTAATCTTCCCTAGCAATTATTTTTCTAGATTTGTTTCTTAGCTTTGATTTTGTGACCAACAGATTTTAACAAAAACTGTATCTATGATATTTAATTTAGGTCTATCCACTGGAGCCTGATGAGGTGAGCAGAGGTTATGAAACTTGAAATAATAACTACCCAGAATCTATCAAAAGCAAATAATGCAGCAGTAATGGTAAGACATCCAAAGCCCATCTTCCATCTGTTCCTAACTGTTGACTAGTTTGTTTTTGTGAAGGCCATATGCTGCCTGTAGCTGGTCTGGGCTCATCATCATAGTGCCTATGTCTTTGCAGATATCACTTTGCAACCCTTCTGTTCTCTGGTTCTTACCTTATTCTACCTATTATTCTATGATATTCTATAAACTTTAAATGAATGTTATAGATATGTTCTTTATGATCAGGTATTTAAGGTTCACTTATTCTCAGTGTATTTAGCAGGGATAAGTTTCTACATTAGTCATCATTCAATGGAAATTCTGTTATTTTGAAGTAGATAACCCACATGAAGTACAGTTCTAGTTACATCCTATTGTTGTTATAGAGGAGAAGACTGATTTCAACTTGTAGCTTACATTCCACTATGTAAGAATGTCATAACAGTATCCTGGAGGAAGGAACAGGAGTGAAGGCAATAGAAGAGCTTTGCTGACTGCTTTGATCCTCATGGTTTGCCTAGCTTATTTTTTATACCAAACAGTAACACATGAACAGGGGAGTCAATTACCCATATGGGACAGGTCCTCCCACAACAATAATTAATATAGAAAATATCTCACAGACCTACAGACAAGTCTGATGGAGGTATTTCCTCAATTAAGGTTTCTTATTTTCAAATGACTTTAACTTTGTCAATCAAGATACAATTTACAATCTTTGAATTGTATCTTAGATATTCCAAGCTTCTGGGTTAATATTCACTTATCAGTTAGTACATACCATGTGTGTTCTTTTGTGATTGGGTTACCTCACTTATGATGATATTTTCTAGTTCCATCCATTTGCCTAAGAATTTCATGAATTCATTGTTTTTAATAGCTGAGTAGTATTCCAATGTGTAAATGTACCACATTTTTTTGTATCCATTCCTCTGTTGAGGGACATCTGAATTGTTTCTAGCTTCTGGATGTTATGAATTTTGCTTCTATGAACATAGTGGACATGTGTCCTTATTACATACTGGAACATCTTCTGGGTATATGCCCAGGAATGGTATTGCTGGGTCCTCAGTTAGTACTATGTTGAATTTTCTGAGGAACCACCAAACTGATTTCCAGAGTGGTTGTACCAGCTTGCAATCCCACCAGCAGTGGAGGAATGTTCCTCTTTCTCCACATCCTCACAAGCACCTGCTGTCACCTGAGTTTTTTATCTTAACCATTCTGACTGGTTTGAGGTGGAATCTCAGGGTTATTGTTATTGGCATTTCCCTGATGACTGAGGATATTGAACATTTCTTTAGGTGCTTCTCAGCCATTCAGTATTCCTTAGCCGAGAATTCTTTGTTTAGCTCTGCACCCCATTTTTAATAGGGTTATTTGGCTCTCTGGAATCTAACGTCTTGAGTTATTTGTATATTTTGGATATTAGCCATCTGTCAGATGTAGGGTTGATAAAGATCTTTTCTCAATTTCTTGGTTGCTGTTTTGTCATATTGATAGTAGTGTCCTTTCTCTTACAGAAACTTTGTTATGTTATGAGTTTCTGTTTGTCAATTCTTGATCTTAGAACATAAGCTATTGGTGTTCTGTTGAGGAAAATTTCCCCTGTGCCCATGTGTCTTGTTTTATGTGGAGGTCCTTGATCCATGAGGACTTAAGCTTTGTACAAGGAGATAAGAATGAATTGAATGTCTCACGAAGAAGGAAGACCATAGTAGGGATACTTTGGTCCTCCTTAGAAGGGGGAACAAAATACCCATGGGAGGAGATACAGAGACAATGTGTGGGGCAGACACTGAAGGAAAGGTCATCCAGAGACTGCTCCACCTGGGGATCCATCCCATGTACTGTCACAAAACCAGACACTAATGTGGATGCTAACAAGCAGTTGCTGATAGGCGCCTGATATAGCAGTCTGCTGAGAGGCTCTGCCAGTACCTGACAAATACAGAGCTGGGTTCTCTCAGCCAACCATTGAATTGAGCACAAGGTTCCCAATTGAGCCAGAGAAAGACCCAAGGAGCTGAAAGGCTTTCCAACCCCATAGGAAGAACAACAATATAAACCAAAAAACAGAACTTCCAGGGACTAAACTACCAACCAAAAGTACACATGAAAGACCCATGGTTCCAGATGCATATGTAGCAAAGGATGACCTTGTCGAACTTCAAAGGGAGGAGAGGCCCTTTGCCCCGAGAAGGCTTGATGCCCCAGTATAGGGGAATGCCAAGACAGGGAAGGGGAAGTGGGTGGGTTGGTGAGCACAGGAGAGGGGGATTGGATAGGGTGTTTTAGGAGGGAAAACCAGGAAAGGTTTGGAATGTAAATAAATATGAATAAAGGAAATATCTAATGAAAAAGATGACACAATCTAACAAGCACAAGCAAGTAGCATCTGTAATTTAATTTTACATATGTACTCATTTGTTAAATGTTCTCCAACACAATTATACAAGCAAGTTAAAATTTGTATCTGTTTTCCAGAAACCTGGAAAATCAGACAGTGTAGAAAGAAATTGCCACATAAAACAATAGAAAGAAGAACTAAGATTCCCTTTAAAATCTTTGGGACATTCATTTCTTAACACATTTTCTCACGAAATAAATTGGCATCTGTCATGTATCTTAGATTGTAAATACTCATCATAGTGAGTGCTTCTTGTCATCACAAATTTTTGAAATAGGCATCACAGTTTGTTATTATTTTATTGATGAAAAATCAAGTTCAGAAAAATTGATTTGCTTTGGGTCTCAAAGCAAGTAATGAACTCTGACCAGAATGCTGTTTCTAGTTACTGCTATTACCTACATGATCATGCTCTTTCCTCCCTTGCTCCTTTCTTCGTGTTATGTCTATTGTATTTTTATTTACCTAACATTTAACATATTTAATTTTTGTTAGACATTCTACATTTTGGGTTTCATGACATTTAAACATATACATATAATATAACTTAAATATATTAGACCCAATCTCTCTTTCTCTTTCGTAACCCATTCAGCTGATCTCCTTCCTCTCTACATGTGTTCTCCCTTCTAATTATATGTCATACATGCTTGCACACATGTGCACACATGTTTGGGAAAATCTATATAGGAACCTAATTTTTTATGTTTGAGAGAGAGAGAGAGAGAGAGAGAGAGAGAGAGAGAGAGAGAGAGAGAGATGCTGTGGATTTGGTTTAATGCATACATTATGGGTTCCCAAACTACATGAAAATCCTAAGTGTGAGAAACCAAAGGTCCCTGCCCCAAGACGGTTCTGATTGGCAAATAAAATTGTCAGTGGCAATTGGCTGGGCAGAGAGACAGAGACAA
The DNA here is from genome assembly GCA_964023405.1 of Apodemus agrarius. Classification (NCBI taxonomy): domain Eukaryota; kingdom Metazoa; phylum Chordata; class Mammalia; order Rodentia; family Muridae; genus Apodemus; species Apodemus agrarius. The sequence continues at coordinate 60,494,976 of OZ030010.1, read as the reverse complement.
GACTTGAGGTTTCCCCTGCCAAGGGAACTCAGGGAAGAGGAAGGATTTAGAGTAGCAATGCCTAAGAAGCAAAAGGATCAGGCATGATAGCTAGAGAAGCAAGAGCATACAACCATGGAAGAGCAGCCCCAAAGGGCCTCCCCATTTGGATCTAGGGTAGCAAAGATGGACTATAGATTTTAGTAAGTAATAATTCAGGAGGAGAAGCATTAGCTATGTGGAAGTTTAGAAGTGGCCCAGTGATTGCACTGTTTAAGGCATATTAAAATAGAAGGTGGTGTGTTTGTTTCTTTTTTCATATTAAATACAGATTTTAATTGGATATTTTATTTGTTTATATTTCAAATCTTTTCTGCTTTTCTGATTTCTCATATCCCACCCCTTCTTAACCTGCTTCAATGAGGGTGGTCCCCTACCCATTCCCACCTCACTACCCTAGCATTCCTCTAGACTTGGGCATCAAGCCTTCACAGGACCAAGGGCCACTCCTCCCATTGATGTACAACAAGGCCATCCTCTGATACATATGGGATTGGAGCCATGGGTCCCTCCATGTGTACTCTTTGGTTGGTGGTTTAGTCCCTGGGAGCTCTGGGGGTACTGGTTGGTTCAGATTGTTGTTCCTCCTATGGGGCTGAAAACCCCTTCAGATCCTTCAGTCCTTTCTCTAACTCCTCCACTGGGGACTCTGTGCTCAGTCCAATGGTTGGCTGCATGCATCTGCATCTGCTTCTCTATCTGCATCTGCATCTGTATAGGTCAGGATCTGGCAGAACCTCTCAGGGTCCAGCCATACCAGGATCCTGTCAGCAATTACTTCTTGGCATCAGCAATAGTATCTGAGTTTGGTGTCTGCATGTGGGATGCATCCCCAGGGGGGGAAGTCTCTGTATGGCCTTTCCTTCAGTCTCTGTTCCACTCTTTGTCCCTGTATTTCCTTTATACAGGAGCAATTTTGGGTTAAAATTTTGGAGATGGGAGGATGGCCCCATCCCTTAACTGGGGGGACATGCCTAACCCCTGGATACATACGGTCTCAACAGGTTCTCCCCCACCTTTGTGGGGCATTTCTGCCAATGTCATTCCCATGGGGTCCTGGCAGGCTCTTGATTTCCTGGCATGTGGGAATTTTGGTAACTACCCCTAGTTCCCCATGCCCCACTGCTACACACCTTTGTTCAATTTTCTAACCCTCAGTACATCTCCATCTCCTCCCATACCTGATTCTGTCCCCTTTCCCCCTCCCTCTCCTCACTTCCTCCCAAGTCCTTCCCACTCTCTACTTTCCTTGATTATATTGTTCCACCTGCTCATTCTCTCCCTATCTATTCAATATTGTACTTGAAGTTCTACCTAGAGCAATTAGGAAGAGCAACAAATCTAGGAGAGCAACAAAAGGAGGTCAAAGGGATACAAATTGGAGAAGAAGTCAAAATATCACTATTTGCAGATGATGTGATAGTATACTTAAGTGACCTCAAAATTCCACCAGAGAATTCCTACAGCTGATAAACAACTTCACCAAAGTGACTGGATATAAAATTAACTCAAACAAATCATCCGCCTTCCTTTATACAAATGATAAACAGGCTGAGAAAGAAATTAGGAAAACAACATCCTTCACAATAGACCCAAATAATAATATAAAATTTCTTGCTGTGATTCTAACCAACCAAGTGAAAGATCTGTACGACAAGAACTTCAAGTCTCTGAAGAAATAAATGGAAGAATACCTCAGAAGATGAAAAGGTCTCCCATGCTCATGGATTTGCAAGATTAAAATAGTAAAAATGGCCATCTTGCTGAAAGCAATCTATAGATTCAATGCAATCCCCATCAAAATTCCAACTCAATTCTTCATAAAGTTAGAAAGAGCAATTCTTAAATTTATTTGGAATAACAAAAAACCCAAGATAGTGGCATGTATTCTCAACAATAAAAGAACATCTTGGGGAAACACCATCCCTGACCTCAAGTTGTACTACAGAGCAATAGTGATAAAAACTGCATGGTATTGGTACAGAGATAGACAGGTAGATCATTGGAAAAGAATTGAAGACCCAGAAATGAACCTACACACCTATGGTCACTTGATCTTTGATAAAGAAGCTAAAATCATCCAGTGGGGAAAAAGTTCCAGCATTTTCAACAAACGGTGCTGGTTCAACTGGTGGTCAGCATGTAGAAGAATGCAAATCAACCCATTCTTTTTTCCCTGTAGAAAGTTCAAGTCCAGTTGGGTCAGGGATCTCCACATAAAACCAGATATACTGAATCTAACAGAAGAGAAAGTGGGGAAAATCCTGGAACACATGGGCACAGGGGAAATTTTCCTGCATAGAACACCAATGGCTTATGTTCTAAGATCAAGAATCAACAAATGGGACCTCATAAAATTGCAAAGCTTCTGTAAGGCAAAGGACACTGTCAATAGGACAAAACAGCAGCCAATAGATTGGGCAAAGATCTTTACCAATCCCACATCAGATAGATGGCCGATATCCAATGTCTACAAAGAACTCTGTTATGCAAGCAGACAGAAGTTTAGCATAAATCCTCTGAGAGCTCCACCCAGGAAACAATGGAAACCTGCAGAGACTACAGTTAAAGATTAGATAGAGCTCTGGGAATTTTGTGGAGGATTTTGAGGAAGGATTGTAGGACTGAGAAGTCATAGGGACTCTACAGAAAGACTTACAGCATCTAACCTGAACTCTTTGAGGCTCCCAGAGACTGAATGTCCAACCACAGAGCATACAAAGACTGGACCTAGGACTCCCACACATATATAGAAGATGTGCAGCTTGTTCTTCATGTGGGTTCCCCAACCACTGGAGCAGGAGCTGTCCCTGAATCTGTTGCCTGCCTGTGGATCTTGTTCCCCTAACTGAGCTATTTTATCTGGCCTCTGGGAAAAGATGTGCCTAGTCTTGCAGTGACTTGATTTGCCAGGGTGTGGTGATGCCCAGGAGAGCCTCCCCCTTCCTAGAAGAGGAGATAGGAGTTGTGGGAGTAGCTGTGTGAGGTAGGGACCAGGAGGAGGGTAGATGGGTGTAATTGGAAAGTATAAGTGAAGAAGTAACCAAATTAGTGAAGAAAAGGAAGTAAGAAAGTGTTAAATGTTCCAAGTGGTAATTATATAAATAACTGAGTTAACTATTGTGTCATATATACATGAGTCAAAAAATTATATAATACCTTATAAATTTGAACAATTATTAAGTGACAATCAAAAAAATACTAAGAAAGGAAATTTTTGAGGGAGTGATTAATATTACTTGAGAAAAATAAATTCTTGGCCTTCCAAAGATATTTCACACAGCATTTGCTCTCAAAATTCATGACCCTTCCCTCCATAGTTTTTCTTGCCAGTTTAAATAACACTTTTCTCCTTTAACATCTGTTTTTATTTTTCCTTCAAATTCTTATTCAGAATTGGCAATTATGCCTGGTGAGTTGATAAGTAATAAGAATCTGATTCCTGTTCTCTGCTGGTTAAGATTCACTACCCCATCAGTAGTCTTATGATATCTGATTGCTTTTCTTCTGTTTCTTAACTTACCACTCATTTGAAGGTCTCAGATTCTGTGGATACTTATTCTGCTATGTACACAAAAACTGTGGTTTTGAATGAAGAGAACAACCCTTGTGATTTCAGTCAAAGCTTCTTACATAATGAATTGTAGCCACATTTGTCTGAAATATATTCTTACTTTTCACAACTGTTTTGTTCAAAATTTCACAGACTTATTCCAGCATATTATCATAGAGATTAGGTTATCTTGCAGATAAAATTTAGGAGAAAAAATTAATTCATTAATATTAATCCTTCATATTGTATCAGACAGAGTGCTGGCACTGAGAACACAGAAATGAATAATTTATAGTTACAGTCCTCAATGAGTTCACATTCTGGTTGAAGGAAACAAAGGAAAATAAAAACACAATTACAATATATTGGACTAAGTTTTATCACAGGCGTAAGCTGCTTAAGATGCTGAACCTATCCTAGTGTGGAGTGAGAAGAGTCAAGGAAACTTAAAAGTCCTAATATACCTATCCCTTGTACTCACAGCCTCTAATATTATGTAGCAGAGCTCATCTGAATAAACACATCATAAAAGGGACAAAGGACTTACTAACATTTAATCAATAAAATTATATAGGGATAAGTGCTCAAAATAGCACTACATTTGAAGTTTTATCCTTTGTAGCCACTACCTTAAATTTCCACAGAATTTAACTCTGAGTTTGTATATTGTAAGTATAGTCTAGTAGGATAACAGACATTGAAACTTATCTTCTGTTCTCTTTCTCCAACTCTAAGAACTCTATCCCCTTTCTTCCCTTCTAAGTTCCTACTTGAACTCTTATTTCTCTTACTTTCTACTGGGGATTTTTGCAATTTTTGCATCTAGCGGTGGGGTTACCATGTGTGTGGAGCATAGTATTTTAGTTGGAAAAGATGGTGATATCCCCACCCTGGATTGCCATCACTATGACAACTTCACAGGTCAGCTGTTTTAAGACTCATTCATCATATGCAATTCTTGTTTCTAATGTATACTTTTGGGGGCATTGTGATGTGACCTGTGTGGTTGATTCCATCTAAGTTCAAGTGAACCTGCAGGAAAGGAAGAATTTTGGCTTACCTTCCCCAGTGTCCATAGCATGCACTTCCAGTAAGTAGGGTGAGAAGAAAATTTATAATCAACATTCTTGACCTAGTGTGTGTACACATATGAGTATTGAAGATTTGTTGGGTTGAAGAGATGGCTTAGCAGTTAAGAGCACTTGCTGATCTTCCAGAGGTCCTCAGTTCAACTTCCAGATACCATGTGGTGGCTTACAACCATCTGTAATGGACATCCAATGCTACTTTCTGGTGTGTCTGAAGACAGCAACAGTGTACATGAAATAAATAAATCTTTAAAAATTTATTTTTATTCTGCAGCTGACCTACAAATATTTGCATTTCTACATGCTCTTCAAGGCTGCTGTGTGAGAGAGAACCTTTTCTTTCTCTTTTCAACTTTTCATGCTTGGATTATTTGTGTCTTCTGGCAAGAGGAAAACATCATCAATCATAAATTTTATAATTTTGTGATTATATGCATATGTATTAAATCATCTGATATTTATATTTGTATGACTACTATTGTATTAAAATGAAGAATAAAAGTTAGATTGAAATCACATAAATAACTTTTTTATTCTTGGAACATTAAACAACAAATAAAATATAACAAGAGGAGAGATATATTACAGAAGAATTGGAAATGATTCATATTTTAGTATGTTAGAAGCTCAATTTCTCTATTATTTAAGCATAGATCTTTAGGCTTTTAATCCCCCCAAATGCACGTTTATGAAGCCAACCATGGGAAGAAGTGATGGTATAGAAATTCCAAAATCACCTTATAAAAAAAGTTAATGTAGCTTAACAATTTTCTTTCTCAAATAATCTTCTCTCTCAAAGGCCCACTTTTTGGTCATAGGATAGAACAATATTTATAGAGAGGCTTATAGGGAAAGGAATTACAATTAATTGTTACTAAGCATTCAATGAACCCAAGTTTTATAACAACCACTTAAGTGAGCTTTTACATACATATGCTAAAGGACTGAATTTGCTGAAGGGGTTGCAACTCCATAGGAAGAACAACAATATCATCTATGGAGACCTCCCAGAGCTTCCAAGGACTAAACCACCAAACAAAGAGTACGCATGGACTGACTCATGGCTACAGTCACATATGTAGCAGATATGTCGCCTATGGCCTTGTTGGACATCAATGGAAGGAGAGGCTTCATGCCACAGTGTAGAGGAATGCCAGGGTGGGGAGGTAGGATTGAGTGGGTGGGTGGTTGGGTGGGTGAGTTGAACACCCTGATAGAAGCAAGGGAAGGGGGATGGAATAGGGGGTTCCCAGGGGGGAAACAGGGAAAGCAAATAACACTTGAAATGTATATAAATATAATATCCAAAAAAAGAAAAGAAAAGAAAAGACTAGCTAGTTTCCTCTCCTGAAGACACCATGTACTGAGGCACCCCAGAAGATCTGCTATACTCAGAGCATATGGTAAGAACTCTCCTTAAGTCCCACAGCTACCCAATGGACTGGGGACTCATTACCCCCCCCCCAAACCCCTGCCCACCAAATATCACTCCCCTTCTGCCCTGTAACCCAGACCCGCAAACACAAGGGATAACCAGGTGGCAAGCACAAGACCATAAGCAACAAAAGACAACATATGTGGGCATCATCAGAAACAAGTTTTCCCACTGCAAGCCCTGAATACACCAACATACCTGACAATCAGGAAGCTGACCTAGTATCCGACCTTATGAAGATAATAGAGTCCTTTAAGGAGGATATAAATAACTCACTGAAAGGAACACAATAAAGCACAGGTAAACAGGTGGAAGCCCTGAAAGAAGAAACAAATAAATCCCTTAAAGAAATGCAGAAAAATAAAACAAAAAGGGAAAGGGATTAAATAAAGCAAGACCTAAATGTGGAAGTAGGAACAATAAAGAAATCATAAATGAAGGCAAACCTGGAACTGGAAAATCTAGAAAAGAGGTCAGGAATGCAAGTATCACCAACAGAATACAAGAGATAGAAGAGAGAATCCTAAGTGTAGAAGATACACAACTGCCAAATAAATTCAAAACATAAAAAAAAAAAACAAAACAAAAACTCCTAACCGAAAGAATCCACGAAATTCAGGACACAATGAAAAGACCAAATCTATGAATAATCAGAATAGAGGAAAATGAAGATTCCCAGCTCAAAAGACCTGAAAATGTCTTCAACAAAACCCTAGAAGAAAACTTCCCCAACCTAAAGAAAGAGATGGCCATAAAGGTACAAGAAGCCTATAGAATACCAAATAATGGAAACAAGAAAAAAAATCCTCTTTCCATATAATTATCAAAACACTAAACACACAGAGCAAAGAAAGAATATTAAAAGCTACAAGGAAAAAGGGCTAAGTAACATACAAAGGTAGAGCTATCAAAATTACACCAGACTTCTCAACAGAGAATATGAAAGCCAGAAGAGCTTGGTAAGAGGTCATGCAGACTCTAAGAGACCACAAATGCCAGCCTAGTAAACTATACCTGGTAAAACTCTCAATCAACACAGATGGAAAAAACAAAATATTCCAGGACAAAACCAAACTCAAATAGTATCTATCTACCAATCCAGCCCTACAGAGGACCCTGGACAGAAAACTCCAACACAAGGAAGAACAAAGAAAGCACCAAAGAAAGGACACAATATTTAGCACCTCACAACAAAGCCAAAAGTAGAAAACCACAAGTACATAAGCTACATACAAAAACAAACATATCAGGAACTAAAAGTTAGCTCTCTTTAATATGACTCAATATTAATGGACTCAACTCACCCATAAAAAGACATAAGCTAATATACAGGATATGCAAACAAGATCCAGCATTTTGCTGCATACCTCAATAACAAAGACAGACACTATCTTAGAGTAAAAGGAAGGAAAAAGTTCTCCTAAGCAAATATTCCCAGGAAACAAGCAGGAGTTGCCATCCTAAGATCCAATAAAATAGAGTTTCAACCAAAAGTTATCAAGCATGATGGGAAAGACACTTAATATTCATCAAGAGTAAACTCTACCAAGAGAAAGTCTCAATTCTGAATGTCTATGCATCAAATGCAAGGGCACCCACATCCATAAAAGAAAGTTTACTAAAGCTCAAAACACACATTGACCCCACACAATAATAGTGGGAGACTTCAACACCCCACTCTCAACAATGGACAGGTCATTGAAATGGAAACTAAACCGAGACACAGTGAAACTAATAGGGGTTATGAACGAAAAGGATTTGACAGATATCTACAGTGCATGTCACCACAAAACAAAAGAATACACCTTCTTCTCAGAACCTCATGGTACCGTCTCCAAAATTTACCACAAAATTGGTCACAAAACAACCCTCCACTGATACAAGAAGATTAAAATATCCCATGTATCCTATCAGATCACCTAAGGCTGAACACCTAAGCCTGGTGTTCAACAACAGCAAAAGCAACAGAAACCCAAATACACATGTAAAATAAACAGCTCTACTCAATGATATCTTGGTCAAGGCGAAATAGAGAAAGAAATTAAATACTTCCTGGAATTTAATGAAAATGCGGACACATCATACCAAAACTTATGAGACACAATGAAAGCAGCCCTAAGAGGTAAGTGCCCTGGTAGAGAAACTGGCGAGATCTTACACTAACAACTTAATAGCACACCTTCTAGCTCTAGATCAAAAAGAAACAAACTCACCCAAGAGGAGTAGAAGGCAGGAAATAGTCAAACTCGGGGCAGAAACCAGCCAAATAGAAACAAAGAGAACAAGACAATACAAAGAATCAACAAAACCAAAAGCTGTTTTTTTTAATTATTATTATTGGATAAATTCTCTATTTACATTTTATTTCCCTTTTACTGGTTCCCTGGCCCCCAAAGGTCCCACATGCCCTTTTCCCTTACCCTATTCTCCATCAACCCCTTCCCACTTCCCTGTTGTGGTATTCTCCTACACTGATGCTTTGAGCCTTTCCAGAACCAGGGTCCACTCCTTCCTTCTTCTCGGACATAATTTGGTATATGGATTGTGTCTTTGGTGTTCCAAGATTCTAGGCTAATATCCACTTATCAGTGAGTGCATACCATGGGTATTCTTTTGAGACTGTGTTACCTCACTTAGTATGATGTTCTCCAGCTCCATCTATTTCTCTAAGAATTTCATGAATTCATTGTTTCTAATGGCTGAATAGTACTCCATTGTGTATATATACACCACAATTTTTGTATCCATTCCACCATTGAGGGACATCTGGGTTCTTTTCAGCTTCTGGCTATTATATATAAAGCTGCTATGAACATAGTGAAGCATGTATCCTTATTGCATGCTGGGGAATCTTCAGGGTATATGCCCAGGGTTGTTATGTCTGGGTCCTCAGGAAGTATTGTGTACAGTTTTCTGATGAACCGCCAGACTGATTTCCAGAGTGGTTGTACCAACTAGCAGTCCCACCAGCAGTGGAGGAGTGTTCCTCTTTCTCCACATCCTCGCCAAAACCTGCTGTTTCTGGAGTTTTTAATCTTAGCCATTCTGACGGGTGTGAGGTCAAATCTCAGGGTTGTTTGGATTTGCATTTCCCTAGTGACTAATGATATTGAACATTTTTTTAGGTGTTTCTCAGCCATCTGAAGTTCTGGTAAAGTCTTTGTTTAGCTCTGTACACCATTTTTGATAGGGTTATTTGGTTTTCTGGGATATAACTTCTTGAGTTCTTTGTACACATTGGATATTAGCCCTCTGTTAGATGAAGGGTTGGTGAAGATTGATTCCCAATTTGTTGGTTGCCAATTTGTCCTTTTGACAGTGTCTTTTGCCTTACAGAAACTTTGTAATTTTATGAGGTCCCATTTGTCAATTCTTGATCTTAGAGCATAAGCTATTGGTGTTCTGTTCAGGAACTTCCCCCCTGTGCCCATGTCCTCAAGAGTCTTTCCCAGTTTCTTTTCTATTAGTTTTAGTGTGTCTGGTTTAATGTGGAGGTCCTTGATCCACTTGTAATTGAGCTTAGTACAAGGAGATAAGAGTGGATCAAGTCTCATTCTCTGCATGTTGACCTCCAGTTGAGCCAGCACCATTTGTTGAAAGGGCTATCTTTTTTCCACTGGATGTTTTCAGCTCCTTTGTCGAAGATCAATGGGCCATATATGTGTGGGTTCACTTCTGGGTCTTCCATTGATCCACCTCCCTATTACTGTACCAATATCATGCAGTATATATATATATATATATATATATATATATGCATATATATATATATATTATTGGATATATTCTATATTTACAATTCATTTCCCTTTGTCTGGTTCCCCATCCCCAAAGGTCCCACATGCCCTTTTCCCTCCCCCTGCTCCCTCATCCACCCCCTCCCACCTCCCTGTTCTTGTACTCCCCCACAATGATGTTTTGGTCCATTCTAGCACCAGTGTCCACTCCTTTCTTCTTGTCAGACATCACTTGGTATGTGATTTGTGTCTTTGGTGTTCCAAGATTCTAGGCTAATATCCACTTATCAGTGACTGCATACCATGGGTATTCTTTTGAGACTGGGTCACCTCATTTAGTATGCCATTCTCCAGCTCCATCCATTTCTCTAAGAATTTCATCAATTCATTGTTTCTAATGGCTGAATAGTACTCCATTGTGTATATATACCACATTTTTTGTATCCATTCCTCCATTGAGGGACATCTGGGTTCTTTCCAGCTTCTGGCTATTATATATAAGGCGGCTATGAACATAGTAGAGCATGTATCCTTATTGCATGCTGGGGAATCTTCTGGGTATATTCCCAGGAGTGGTATGGCTGGGTCCTCAGGAAGTATCATGTCCAGTTTTCTGAGGAACCACCATACTGATTTCCAGAGTGGTTGTACCAGCTTGCATTCCCACCAGCAGTGGAGGAGTGTTCCTCTTTCTCCACATCCTTGCCAACACCTGATGTCTTCTGAGTTTTTAATCTTAGCCATTCTGACTGGTGTGAGGTGAAATCTCAGGGTTGTTTTGATTTGCATTTCTCTAATGCCTAATGATGTTGAACATTTTTTAAGGTGTTTCTCAGCCATCCGAATTTCTTCAGGTGAAAAGTCTCTGTTTAGCTCTGTACCCCATTTTTGGATAGGGTTATTTGGTTTTCTGGGGTCTAACCTCGAGTTCTTTGTATACATTGGATATTAGCCTTCTGTCGGATGTGGGGTTGGTGAAGATCTTTTCCCAATTTGTTGGTTGCAGATTTATCCTTTTGACAGTGTCTTTTGCCTTACAGAAACTTTGTAATTTTATGAGGTCCCATTTGTCTATTCTTGCTCTTAGAGCATAATCAATTGGTGTTCCGTTCAGGAATTTTTCCCCTGAGCCAATGTCCTCAAGGCTCTTCCCCAGTTTCTTTTCTGTTAGTTTTAGTGTAGTTTTTAACACTACTGCTCTACAGTATTGCTTGAGGTCCAGGATACTGATTCCCCCAGAAGTTCTTTTAGTGTTGATAATAGTTTTAGCTATCCTGGGTTTTTTGTTATTCCAGATGAATTTGAGAATTGCTCTTTCTAACTCTATGAAGAACTGAGTTGGGACTTTGATGGGGATTGCATTGAATCTGTATATTACTTTTGGCAAGATTGCCATTTTAAGTATATTAATCCTGCCAACCCATGAGCATGGAAGATTTTTCCATTTTCTGAGGTCTTCTTCAATTTCCTTCTTCAGAGACCTGAAGTTCTTGTCATACACATCTTTCACTTGTTAGAGTCACACCAAGGCACTTTATATTGTTTGTGGCTATTGGGAAGGGTGTCATTTCCCTAATTTCTTTCTCAGCCTGCTTATCCTTTGCGTATAGGAAGGCTACTGATTTACTTGAGTTGATTTTATAACCAGCCACTTTGCTGAAGTTGTTTATCAGTTGTAGGTGTTCTCTGGTGGAAATTTTTGGGTCACTTAAGTATATTATCATATCTTCTGTGAATAGTGATAGTTTGACATCTTCCTTTCTAATTTGTAACCCTTTGACTTCCTTATGTTGTCGAATTGCTCTAGCTCATACCTCAAGTACTATATTGAAAAGATATGGTGAGAGGGGGCAGCCTTGTCTAGTCCCTGATTTTAGTGGGATTGATTCAGGTTTCTCTCCATTTACTTTGATGTTGGTTACCAGTCTGCTGTAAATTGCTTTTACCATGTTTAGGTATGGGCCTAGAATTCCTGTTCTTTCTCAGACTTTTAGCATGAGAGGATGCTGAATTTTGTCAAATGCTTTTTCAGCATTCAATGAGATGACCGTGTGGTTTTATTTCTTTGAATTTGTTTATGTAGTGGATTACATTGATGGATTTCCCTATATTGAATCATCCCTGCATCCCTGGGATGAAGCCAACTTGATCATGGTGAATGATCGTTTTGATGTGTTCTTGGATCTGGTTGGCTAGAATTTTATTGAGTATTTTTTGCATTGATGTTCATAAGGGAGATTTGTCTGTAGTTCTTTCTTAGTTGGATCTTTGTGTGGTTTTGGTGTCAGTGTAATTGTTGCTTCCTAGAATGGGTTGGGTAGTGTTCCTTCTGTTTCTATTCTGTGGAGTAGTTTGAAGAGTATTGGTATTAGGTCTTCTTTGAAGGTCTGATAGAATTCTGCACTAAAGCCATCTGGTCCTGTGTTTTCTTTGGTTGGAAGAATTTCTATGATCCCTTCTATTTCTTTGGGGGTAATGGGACTATTTAGACGATCTATTTCATCCTGATTTAATTTTGCTATTTGGTGTCTGTCTAGGAAATTGTCCATTTCCTCCAGATTCTCCAGTTGTGTTGAGTATAGGCTTTTGTAGTAGGATCTGATGATTTTTTGAATTTCTTCAGTTTCTGTTGTCATATCTCCCTTTTCATTTCGTTTTTGTTATTTTGGATACTGTCTCTTTACCCTTTTGTAAGTCTATCTTGTTGATTTTCTCAAAGAACCAGCTTCTGATTTTGTTGATTCTTTGTATGGTTCTCTTTTTTCAACTTGATTGATTTCAGCCCCAAGTTTGATTATTTCTTGTCTTCTACTACTCCTGGATAAATTCTTCTTTTTGTTCCAAAGCTTTCAGGTGTGCCATTAATTTGCTAGTGTATGCTCTCTCTTGTTTCTTTTTGGAGGTACTCAGGGCTATGAGTTTTCCTCTTAGCAGTGCTTTCATTCTGTCCCATAGATTTGGGTATTTTGTGCCTTCATTTTCATTAAATTCTGAAAAGACTTTGATTTCTTTCTTCATTTCTTCCTTGACTAAGGTATCATTGAGTAGAATATTGTTCAGCTTCCATGTATATGTGGACATATATTGTTTTTGTTGCTATTGAAGACCACTCTTACTCCATGGTGATCAGATAGGAGGCATGGGATTAGGTTGATCTTCTTATATTTGTTGAGGTCTGTCTTGTGACCAGTTATATGGTTGATTTTGGAGAAGGTACCATGAGGTGCTGAGAAAAAGGTATAGTCTTTTGCTTTAGGATGAAATGTTTGGTATATATCTGTTAAATCCAATTGGTCCAAAACTTCAATAAGATTTACTGTGTCTGTTTAGTTTGTTTTCCTCATTGGTCCATTGAGGATAGTGGAGTGTTGAGGTCCCCCACAATTATTGTGTTATGTGCAATGTGTGCTTTGAGCTTTATTAAAGTTTCTTTTATTAATGAGGGTGCCCTTGCATTTGTAGCACAGATGTTCAGAATTGTGTGTTTTTCTTGGCCGATTTTTCCTTTGACCAACAAGAAGTGACTTTTTGTATCTCTTTTGATGACTTTAGGTTGAATGTCAATTTTATCTGATATTAGGATGGCTATTCCAGCTCGTTTCCTGAGACCATTTGCTTGTAAAATTGTCTTCCAGTCTTTTACTCTAAGGTAGTGTTTGTCTTTGACCCTGAGTTGTTTTTCCTGCATGCAGCACAATGTAGGGTCCTATTTCTATATCCAGTCTGTTAGTATATGTCTTTTTATTGGGGAATTGAGTCCATTGTTGTTAAGAGATATTAAGGAATAGGAATTATTTCTTCCTGTCATTTGTGATGTTATTTTTCTTTTTGAGTGGCTATCTTCTTTTGAGTTTGATGGAAGAAGGTTACTATCTTGCTTTTTCCAGGGTGTAGTTTCCCTACTTGTCTTGGTGTTTTCCTCCTATTATCCTTTGTAGGGCTGGGTTAGTGGAAAGATATTGTGTAAATTTGTTCTTTTTTTGATTTTTTTTATTGTATATATTCTATATTTACAATTCATTTCCCTTTTTCTGGTTCCCCACCCCCAAAGGTCCCACATGTCCTTTTCCCTCCCCCTGCTCCCGCATCCACCCCCTCCCACTTTACTGTTCTTGTACTCTCCCACAATGATGTTTTGGTCCATTCTAGCACCAGTGTCCACTCCTTTTTTCTTGTGAGACATCACTTGAAATGTGATTTGTGTCTTTGGTGTTCCAAGCTTCTAGGCTAATATCCACTTATCAGTGACTGTATACCATGGGTATTCTTTTGAGACTGGGTCACCTCACTTAGTATGACATTCTCCAGCTCCATCCATTTCTCTAAGAATTTCATGAATTCATTGTTTCTAATGGCTGAATAGTACTCCATTGTGTATATATACCACATTTTTTGTATCCATTCCTCTGTTGAGGGACATCTGGGTTCTTTCCAACTTCTGGCTATTATATATAAGGCTGCTATGAACATAGTGGAGCATGTATCCTTATTGCATGCTGGGGAATCTTCTGGGTATATTCCCAGGAGTGGTATGGCTGGGTCCTCTGGAAGTATCACACCCAGTTTTCTGAGGAACCGCCATACTGATTTCCAGAGTGGTTGTACCAGCTTGCATTCCCACCAGCAGTGGAGGAGTGTTCCTCTTTCTCCACATCCTCGCCAACACCTGATGTCTTCTGAGTTTTTAATCTTAGCCATTCTGACTGGTGTGAGGTGAAATCTCAGGGTTGTTTTAATTTGCATTTCCCTAATGACTAGTGATGTTGAACATTTTTTAAGGTGTTTCTCAGCCATCCGAATTTCTTCAGGTGAAAAGTCTCTGTTTAGCTCTGTACCCCATTTTTGGATAGGGTTATTTGGTTTTCTGGGGTCTAACCTCTTGAGTTCTTTGTATACATTGGAGATTAGCCCTCTGTCAGATGTGGGGTTGGTGAAGATTTTTTCCCAATTTGTTGGTTGCCGATTTATCCTTTTGACAGTATCTTTTGCCTTACAGAAACTTTGTAGTTTTATGAGGTCCCATTTGTCTATTTTTGCTCTTAGAGCATAAGCAATTGGTGTTCTGTTCAGGAATTTTTCCCCTGAGCCAATGTCCTCAAGGATCTTCCCCAGTTTCTTTTCTATTAGTTTTAGTGTGTCTGGTTTTATGTGGAGGTCTTTGATCCACTTGGAGTTGAGCTTAGTGCAAGGAGATAAGAGTGGATCAATTCTCATTCTTCTGCATGTTGACCTCCAGTTGAGCCAGCACCATCTGTTGAGGGATGGTTCAATATACGGAAATCCATCAACGTAATCCACTACATAAACAAACTCAAAGAAAAAAACCACATGGTCATCTCATTGGATGCTGAAAAAGCATTTGACAAAATTCAGCATCCTTTCATGCTAAAGGTCCTAGAAAGAACAGGAATTCAAGGCCCATATCTAAACATAGTAAAAGCAATATACAGCAGACCAGTAGCCAACATCAAGGTAAATGGAGAAAAACTTGAAGCAATCCCTCTAAAATCAGGGACTAGACAAGGCTGTCCCCTCTCGCCATATCTCTTCAATATAGTACTTGAGGTACTAGCTAGAGCAATTCGACAACAGAGGGAAGTCAAAGGGATACAAATTGGAAAGGAAGAAGTCAAACTATCACTATTTGCAGATGATATGATAGTTTACTTAAGTGACCCAAAAACCTCCACCAGAGAACTCCTGCAACTGATAAACAACTTCAGCAAAGTGGCTGGCTATAAAATCAACTCAAGTAAATCAGTAGCCTTCCTATACGCGAAGGATAAGCAGGCCGAGAAAGAAATTAGGGAAATGACACCCTTCACAATAGCCACAAATGATATAAAGTATCTTGGAGTGACGCTAACCAAACATGTGAAAGATTTATACGACAAAAACTTCAGGTCTCTGAAGAGGGAAATTGAAGAAGACATCAGAAAATGGGAAAATCTTCCATGCTCGTGGGTTGGCAGGACTAATATAGTCAAAATGGCAATCTTGTCCAAAGCAATATACAGATTCAATGCAATTCCCATCAAAATCCCAACTCAGTTCTTCATAGAGCTAGAAAGAGCAATTCTCAAATTCATCTGGAATAACAAAAAACCCAGGATAGCTAAAACTATCATCAACAGCAAAAGAACTTCTGGGGGAATCAATATCCCGGACCTCAAGCAATATTACAGAGGAGTGGTATTAAAAACTGCATGGTATTGGTTCAGTGACAGGGAAGCGGATCAATGGAATAGGATCGAAGACCCAGAATTGAACCCACACATCTATGGCCAGTTGATCTTCGACAAAGGAGCTGAAAACATCCAGTGGAAAAAAGATAGCCTTTTCAACAGATGGTAAATTTGTTCTTGTTATTGAATATTTTGATTTCTTCATCTATGTTGATTGAGAGTTTTGCTGGGTATAGTAGTCTTGGCTGACATTCGTGTTCTCTTAGAGTCTGCATGATATCTGCCCAGGATCTTTTAGCTTTCATGGTCTCTGGTGAGAAGTCTGGTGTGATTCTGATAGGTCTTCATTTATGTGTTACTTGGTCTTTTTTTCTTACTGCCTTTAATATTCTTTCTTTTTTTAGTATGTTTGGGGTTTTGATTATTATGTGACTTGAGGTATTTCTGTTCTTGTCCAGTCTGTTTGGTACTCTGTAGGCTTCTTGTATATTCATGGGCATCTCTCTCTTTAGGTTACGGAAGTTTTCTTCCATAATTTTGTTGAAGATATTTGCTGGCCCTTTAAATTGTAGATCTTCACTCTCATCTATCCCTATAATCCTTAGGTTTGGTCTTCTCATCGTGTTCTGGATTTCCGGGACATTTTGGGTTACAAGCCTTTTGCATTTTGCATTTTCTTTGACTGGGGAGTCAATGGTTTCTATGTTATCTTCAGCATCTGAGATTCTTACTTCTATCTGTTGTATTCTCTTGTTGATATTTGCATCTACGACCCCTGATTTCTTCCCAAGGTTTTCTATCTCCAAAGTTGTCTCCCTTTGTGATTTCTTAGTTGTTTCTACCTCTGTATTTAGATCCTGGATGGTTTTGCTCAGTTCCTTCACTTGTTTGTTTATGTTTTCTTGCAATTCTTTTAGAGATTTTTGTGTCTCCTCTTTCATGACTTCTGCCTGTTGACTCAATTTCTCCTGCATTTCTTTAAGTGATTTTTTTCATTTCTTCTTTATTGGCTTCTGCCTGTTGACCCATATTTTCCTGGAATTCTTTAAGTGATTTTTGTGTTTCCATTGTAAGAGCTTCTAACCTATTCATGTTCTCCTGCATTTCTTTAAGAGTTTTGTTTATGTCTTTTTTGTGTTCCTCTAGCAGCATCATGACCAGTGCTTTTAAATCCAAATCTTGGTTTTCTAGTGTGTTGGGGCATCCAGGACTTGCTGTGGTTGGATAATTTGGTTCAGATGCTGCCCCATTGCCTTGATTTTTATTAGTAATGTTCCTACATTTGCCTTTTGCCATCTCTTTATCTCTGGAGTTAGTTGGTCTTGTTGTCACTGGGTGGTGTTTGAAGCTACTGTGATCCTGGCATTTGGTGTTGCTGTTATAGATGGCGTCCATGCTCCCGAGGTGGAGATTGGATATTTTCCACTACTGGGCTCTGAATTACCTCCTCAGCTCTGCTGGGCCGGACCCAAGTCTCCTCCCTGCTTGCTGCTGGATGTGCAATTGTCCCCCTGCCATCTCCTGGCCTGCCTAGATGCCATCTCTTAAGAATCAGATCCTTTTTTTCCCACCGATCTGGGCTTGTCTGTTAGATCTTTATGGTTACCTGGGCTCCTCTGTTGGTTCTCTATTGTGACCTGGTCAGGCGACCACCTCCACGATGGTGGCGGGTCTCCATGCTCTGTCTAACCGCGGGATTCCCTGCAGGACCGGAGCTTCCCTGGTTTGACTGCTGGAGCCTAGATGGTGGTGCTCTCAGGCCACAGGGCTCTGTCTGATTAGCTCTCTGTGGTGCCCCGAGGCAAGATGGTGACCTCTGCTGTAAGCCAGGCACAGACCCCCAAGCAAGCTCGTGTGTGTCAGTCTAGAGACTGCCCACTGAGCTGATCTAGCTCTGGGTGCAGGCAAGAGCCTCACAGGGTAGTCGATGTTAGACTCATACTCTGTCCATGCACCTGGCCCCAGTTGCCAGCTGTCTGCAGTGACCCGCAGCAAGATTGCAGCCTGCACTGCAAGCCAAACGAGCTGGCCCCCAGTGGTTGGCGACAGCCAGTCGAGCTGTTGCAGAGATCACCTGCCGAGCTGATCTGGCTCTGGGTGCAGGCAAGAGCCTGACTGACAGGGTAGTCGATGTTAGACTTGAATTCTGTCCATATGCTTGACCCCAGCTGCTAGCTGTCTGTAGTGTCCCGAGGCAAGATGGCGGCCTCTGCTCCAAAAGCTGGTTCTTTAGGAAAATAAACAAGATAGATAAAGATCTAGTCAAATTAAATAAAGAACCCAGAGGCAGTATCTAAAATTAACAAAATTAGAAATGCAAAGGAAGACATAACAACAGAAACAGAGGGAATTCAAAAATCATCAGATCCTACAATAAAAGACTATACTCAATAAAACTGGAATATCTATATGAAATGGATGGTTTTCTAGAAAGATACCACATACCAAAGTTAGATCAAGGTAAAATCAGGTAAATTAAACAGGCCCATATCCCATAAGGAAATAAAGAAGTCATTAAAAGCCTCCCTACCAAAGCAAGCCCAGGACCAGATGGATTTAGTGGAAAATTCTACCAGATCATCAAAGAAGACCTTATACCAATATTCCTCAAACTATTTCATAAAATAGAAACAGAAGGAACACTACCTAACTCATTCTATGAAGCCACAATTACTCTGATACCTAAACTACACAGGGACCCAACCAAAAAAAAAAATTCAGACCAATCTTACTCATGAATATTGATGCAAAAATACTCAATAAAATTCTTGCAAGGTTAATCCAAAAACACATCAAAACTATCATCATTCACCACAATCAAGTAGGCTTCATCCCAAAGATGCAAGGTTTTCTTCAATATATGAAAATCCATTATTATAATCCAATATATATAAAAAATAAATCAAAGAAAAATTCAAATGATCATCTCCTTAAATGCACAGAATCATTTGGCAAAATACAATGCTCTTTCATGTTAAAAGTATTGGAAAGATCAGAAATTCAAGGCCCATATCTAAACATAATTAATGCAATTTACTGCAAACCAACAGCCAATGTCAAATTAAATGGAGAGATACTTGAAGCAATCCCACTAAATTCGGGGCAAGACAAGGACACACACTCTCCCCATATCTATTCAGTATAGTACTCGAAGTGCTAGCTAAAACAATAAGACAACAAAAAGAGATCAAGCAGATACAAATTGACAAAGAATTAATAAAGGTATTACTATTTGGCCCCCGGATCAGGAACATTCTGGGTCACAGCATACTATCTCCAAGTGGTGCAAGAAGACAGACATCCACCCAGCAGCCAGCTGGGAGGAGGCAGCTTGCACAGGTGAGACCAGCCCTGCAAATCAGAAGATCCTGTCTGGAGGCCTTTGGCAAGAGACTTCTGGTTTCCGCTTCAGGATTGGAATCATCCCTGGCTACAGCGTGCCATCTCCAAGTGGCTCAGGAAGCCAGCTATACACCCAGCATCATGGAAGACACAGCCAACATAGCCTGCATCCTGAGTTGATCAGGGCCACAGAGATATAAGAGAGTGAGTCTCAGCCGCCATCTTTGCTCCTGTGACTGTATAACAGATTGGTAGGCAGTGATCACCAGAGTAGAGGCTCACATGGGGCACACCCCACCAGAACTCCACGTGTACCCAGGAACTCGGCAGCACCACAGCAATTTGTGCCAGGGGAAAGCAGGTCAACCAGAGTTGCTGAGATTATCCTACAGGCACACAGGAGGGGCAAGCACCAGCCAGTGACAGCAGGACCAACTAATACCAGAGAAAACCAGATGGTAAAAGGCAAACATAGGGATGTTGCTAACAGAAACCAAGGCAATATAGAACCATCCAAATGAAATTCTCTGACAACAGCAAGTCCTGGATACCCCAACACACCAGGAAAGCAAGATTTGGATTTAAAATCACAGATCATGATGCTGATGGAGGGCTTCTTGGAGGGCTTCAAGAAGGACATAAATAAACCCTTTAAAGAAATACAGGAGAACACAAGTAAACAGGGAGAAGCACTCGAAGAACTAAAGGAAAACACAACAAAACAAGTGAAGGAATTAAACAAAGCCATCCATGATGTAAAGAATAAGGGAGAAACAATAATGAAATCACAAAGGGAAACAACTTGAGACAGAAAACCTAGGAAAGAAGTCAGTCATGGATCCAAGCATCAACAACAGAATACAAGATATAGAAGAGAGCATCTCAGATGCAGAAGATACCATAGAAAGCATTGATACAACAGTCAATGAAAATGAAAAATGCAAAAAGCTCCTGACCCAAAACATCCAGGAAATCCAGGACAAAATGAGAAGACCAAATCTAAGGATTATAGGTATAGAAGAGAGTGAAGATTTCAAGCTTAAAGGGCCAGTAAATGTCTTCAACAAAATTATAGAAGAAAACTTCCTTAACCTAAAGAAAGAGATGCCAATTAACATACAAGAAGCCTACAGAACTCCAAATAGATTTGGCCAGAAAAGAAATTCTTCCTGTCACATAATAATCAAAACACCAAATGTACTAAACAAAGAAAGAATATTAAAAGCAATAATGGAAAAAAGTCAAGTAAGATATAAAGGTAGACCTATCAGAATTACACTGGACTTCTCACCAGAGACTATGAAAGCCAGAAGAGCCCGGGCAGATGTCATGCAGACCCTAAGGGAACACAAATGCCAACCAAGACTGCTATATCCAGCAAATCTCTCAATTACCATAGATGGAGAAACCAAGGTATTTCATGACAAAAGCAAATTTACATAGTATCTTTCCACAAATCCAGACCTTCAAGGGATAATGAATGGTGAACATCAACAAAAGGTGGGAGACTCCTCAAAAAAATAGCAAGAAAGTAATCTTTCAACAAACTCAAAAGAAGATATGCACACAAACATAAAAATTAAATTAAAAATAGCACAAAGCAACAATTACTGTTCCTTAATATCTCTTAACACCAATGGACTCAATTCTCCAATAAAAAAAGACATAGACTAACAGATGGGATATGTAAACAAGACCCAACATTGTGCTGCATACAGGAAACACATCTCCATTTCAAAGACAAACACTACCCCAGAGTAAAAGGGTGGAAAACAGTTTTCCAAGCAAATGGTCCCAGGAAACAAGTTGGAGTAGCCATTCTAATATCCAATAAAATAGAGTTTCAACCAAAAGTCATCAAAAAAGACACAGAAGAACACTTTATACTCATCAAAGGGATAATCTACCAGGAAGAATTCTCAATTTTGAACATCTAGGCCCCAAATATAAGGACACCTGCATTTGTAAAGGAAACCTTACTAAAGCTTAAAGCACACATAGCACCCCACACAATAATTGTGGGTGACTTAAATACCCCACTCTCTTCAATGAACAGATCAGCGAAACACAAAGTAAACAGAGACACAGTGAAACTAACAGAAATTTTGGACCAAATAGATTTAATAGATATCTATTCACCATTATTTCATCCTAAATCAAAAGAATGTACCTTCTTCTCAGCATGTCATGGTACCTTCTCCAAAATTGCCAATATAGTTGGTCACAAAACAGACCTCAACATATATAAGAAGATATAACTAATTCCATGCCACCTATCAGATCACTACAGAGTAAGGCTGGTCTTCAATAGCAACAAAAACAACAGAAAGTCCACATATGCATGGAAGCTGAACAATGCTCTACTCAATGATACCTTGGTAAAGGAAGAAATAAGGAAAGAAATCAAAGACTTTTTAGAATTTAATGAAAATGAAGGTACAACATACCCAAATTTATGGACAGGAAGAAAGCAGTGCTAAGAAGAAAGCTCATAGCTCTGAGTGCACCCTAAAAGAAGCTGGAGAGAACATACACTAGCAGCTTAACAGCACACATGAAATCTTTAGAACAAAAAGAAGCCAATACACCCAAAGAGGAGTAGAAGGCAGGAAATCATCAAACTCAGAGCTGAAATCAACCAAGTTGAAACAAAAAGAATTATACAAAGAATCAAAAAAAGCAGGAGCTGGTTCTTTGAGAAAATCAACAAGATAGATAAACCTTTAGCCAGACTAACCAGAGGGCACAGAGACAGTATCCAAATTAACAAAATCAGAAATGAAAAGGGAGATATAACAACAGGAACTGAGGAAATTAAAAAAATTATCAGATCCTACTACAAAAGCCTAAATTCAACACAACTTGAAAATCTATAGGAAATGGAGAATTTCCTACACATATACCAACTACCAAAGTTTAATCAGGATCAGATAGACCATTTAAATGGTCCCATAAGCCCTAAAGAAATAGAAGTTGTCATTGACAGTCTCCCAACCAAAAAAAGCACAGGACCAGATGGCTTTAGTGTAGGATTCTATTGGACCTTCAAAGGAGACCCAATACCAAACTATTCCACAAAACAGAAGCAGAAGGAACATTACCCAACTCATTCTATGAAGCCACAATTTTGCTGATACCAAAACTACACAAAGATCCAACAACAGAAGAGAATATTAGACCAATTTCCCTTATGAATATCAATGCAAAAATACTCAATTAAATTCTGGCCAACTGAATCCAAGAACACATCAAAATGGTCATTAACCATGATCAAGTAGGTTTCATGCCAGGGATGCAGGGATGGTTCAATATAAGAAAATCCATCAACATAATCCACTACATAAACAAACTCAAAGGAAAAAAAAACACATGGTCTTTTCATTAGATGCTGAAAAAGCATTTGACAAAATTCAGCCTCCTTTCATGTTAAAGGTCTTAGAAAGAACAGGAAGTCAAAGCCCATATAATAAAAACCAATATACAGCAATCCACTAGCCAACATCACAGTAAATGGAGAGAAACTTGAAGCAATCCCACTAAAATCAGGGACTATACAAGGCTGTCCTCTCTCTCTCCATATTTATTCAATATAGTACTTGAAGTTCTAGCTAGAACAATTAGACAACAAAAGGAGGTCAAAGGGATACAAATTGGAAAGGAAGAAATCAAACTATCACTATTTGCAGATGATATGATAGTATACTTAAGTTACCCAAAAAACTCCACCAGAGAACTCCTACAGCTGATAAACAACTCCAGCAAAGTGGCTGGATATAAAATTCACTCAAGCAAATCCTATACTCAAAGGATAAGCAGGCTGAGAAAGAAATTAGGGAAATGACTCCCTTCACAATAGCCACAAAAATATAAAGTATCTTGGTGTGACTCTAAGCAAACAAGTGAAAGATCTATATAGCAGGAACTTCAAGTCTTTGAAGAATGAAATTGAAGAAGACCTCAGAAGATGGAAAAATCTTCCATGCTCTTGGATTGGCAGGATTAATATAGTAAAAATGGCCATCTTGCCAAAAGCAATCTACAGATTCAATGCAATCCCCATAAAAATCCCAAATCAATTCTTCATAGAATTAGAAAGAGCAATTCTCAAATTCATTTGGAATAACAAAAAACCCAGGATAGCTAAAACTATTCTCAACAGTAAAAGAACTTCTGGGGGAATCAGTATCCCTGACCTCAAGCAGTATTACAGAGCAATTGTGTTAGTAACTGCATGGTATTGGTACAGTGACAGGCAAGTAGATCAATGGAATAGAATTGAAGACTGGGAAATGAATCTACACACCTATGGCCACTTGATCTTTGACAAAGGAGCTACAACCCTCCAGTGGGAAAAAGATAGCCTTTTCAACAAATTGTGCTGTTTCAACTGGAGATCAGCATGCAAAAGAATTCAAATTGATCCATTCTTATCTCCTTCTACTAAGCTCAACTCCAAGTGTATCAAGGACATCCACATAAAACCAGACACACTGAAACTAATTGAAAAGTGATCGGGGAAGATCCTTGAGGACATGGGCACAGCAGAAAATTTCCTGAACAGAACACCAATAGCTAATGCTCTAAGATCAAGAATTGATAAATGGGACCTCATAAAATTACTAAGTTTCAGTAAGGCAAAGGACATTGTCAAAAGGACAAAATGGCAACCAACAAATTGGGAAAAGATCTTTCCCAACCCTACATCTGATATAGGGCTTATATCCACAATATACAAAGAACTCAAGAAGGTAGACTTCAGAGAGCCAAATAACCCCATTAAAAATGGCATACAGAGCTAAGCAAATAATTTTCACTTGAAGAATTTTGAATGGCTAAGAAGCCCCTTAACAAATGACCAACATCATTAGTCATTAGGGAAATGCAAAACAAAATGACCCTGAGATTTCACCTTATATAAGTCAGAATGTGTAAGATAAAAAACTCAGGAGAAACCAGGTGCTGGCAAGGATGTGGAGAAAGAGGAACACTCCTCCACTGCTGGTGGGGTGACAAGCGGGTAGAACCTCTGTAAATGAGTCTGGTGGCTCCTCAGACAACTGGGAATGATACTTCCTGATAATCCTACTATACCACTCCTGGGCATATACCCAGAGTATTCCCCAGCATGTAATAAGGATACATGCTCCACTATGTTCATAGCAGCCCAATTTATAATAGACAGAAGCTGGAAAGAACCCAGATGTCCCTCAATGGAGGAATGGATACAGAAAATGGGGTATATATACACAATGGAGTACTATTCAGCTTTTAAAACAATGAATTCATGAAATTCTTAGATAAATGAATGGATATGGAGAATATCATCCTAAGTGCGGTAACCCAGTCACAAAAGAACACTCATGGTATGTAGTCACTGATAAATGGATATTAGCTTTGAATCTTGGAATGTGCCAGACACAATTCACATATCAAATGTTGCCCAAGAAGAAGGAAGGAGTGGCCCCTGGTCCTAAAATGGCACAGTGCAGCAGTGTAGGGGAAAACCAGGACAGGAAAGTGGGAAGGGTTGGATTGTTGAACAGGGGAAAGGAAGAGGGCTTATGGGGAAAAAGGTATTACTATTTGTAGATTATATAATAGAATATATTAGTGACCCCAAAAATTCTACCAGAGAACTTCTCCAGTTGATAAACAACTTCAGCAAAGTGGCTGGATATAAAATTAGCTCAAATAAATCAGTAGCCTTCCTTTATACAAATGATAATCAGGCTGAGAAAGAAATTAGTGAAACAAGTCCCTTCACAATAGTCACAAATAATATAAAATATCTTGGGGTAACTCAAACAAGTGGAATGTCTGTTTGACAATAACTTCAATCCTCTCACGAAAGAAAATGAAGATCTCAGAAAATGGTGAGATCTCTCATGCTCATGGATTGGCAGAATTAACAGAGTAAAAATGGTCATCCTACGAAAGGCAATCTACAGATACAATGCAATCCCCATTAAAAGAAAAAAAAAACCTAATGCAATTCTTCAAATACATGGAGAAAGCAGTTCTCAAATCTATTTGGAAAGGCAAAAATCCCTGAATAGCGATAAGAATTCTTAACAATAAAGAATAGCTGGGGAAAATCACCATTCCTAAACTCAAGTTCTAGTACAGAGCAATAGTGATAAAAACTGCATGGTATTGACACAGAGACAGACGGGTTGTTCAAAGGAATAGAATTGAAGACCCAGAAATAAAATCACACACTTACATACACTTGATCTTTGACAAAGAAGCTAAAAATATACAATGGAAGAAAGAAAGCATCTTCAATAAATGGTGCTGGTCTAACTGGCTGTTCGTATGTAGAAAAAATAAAATAGACCCATATTTTTCACCTTGGCCCTCAATCTAATAGAAGACAAAGTGTGAAGAGCCTGAAATTCATTGGCATATGGGGGAATTTCCTAAACAGATATCCAACAGCTTATGCTCTAAGATCAAGAATTGATAAATGGGACCTCACGATACTAGAAAGCTCCTGTAAGGCAAAGGACATAGTCAGTAAGACAAAATTGGCTACCTAGAGGTAGCAGAAAAATCTTCATTAACCCCAGATCAGATATATATTTTTTATATATTTTGACTAATATCCAAAATATATAAAGAACTTAAGAAGCATACCACCAAAAGACCAAACAACCCAATCAAAAAATAGGGTATAGAACTAAACTGAGAATTCACAACAGAGGAATCTCGAATGGGCGAGAAGCACCCAAAGCAAAGTTTAAAGTCCGTAGTGATCAGAGAAATGCAAATCAAAACAACCCTGAGATTCCACCTTACACCAATCAGAATGGCTAACATTAAAACCACAGGTGACAAAACATGCTGTGGAGGATATGGAGAAAGAGGAGCACTCCTCCAATTCCGGTGGGAATGCAAACTGGTACAACCTTTTTGGAAATCAATCTGGAGGTTTCTCAGAAAATTGGAAATAGATCTACCTGAAAATCTAGCAATACCACTCTTGAAAATGTATCCAAACGATGCCCCATCACGCACAGGGGCATGTGTTTCACTATGTTCACAGCAGCCTTGTTTATAATAGTCAGAAGCTGGAAACAATCCAGATGTCCTAGTACTGAAGAATGGATACAGAAAATGTAGTTCATTTACACAATGGAATACTACTCAGCCATTAAGAATGAGGACATCCTGAGTTTTGCATGCAAATAGATGGAACTAGAAAATACGCCGAGTGAGGTAACTCAGACCTCAAAGAACATACATGTTTATGTACTCACTAATAAGTGGATATAAGTTAAAAAAAAGAGAACAGAATATCCAAGGTATAGTACATGGAACTCAAAAAAGTCAAGAAGCTGAAGTGCTCAAGTGAGGACACTTTAGTTCCACTTGGGAGGGAGAAGAATGCAATCACAAAGTGGAGATGGGGGGGGAGATCTGGGAGGGAAAGGGGACAGGGCAGGGTAAGAATGGAACATGATCTGGTGTTGGATTGGGGGGAAAGGACTGAAGCCCTGAGAGCCAGCAGAATGAATGGAAATAGGGAATCTCAGGAGATAGGAGGAGGGGGGTATCCTCCAGAATGTACCAGAGCCCTGGGAGATGAAAGACTCTCAGGACTCAAAGTGAGGGACCTTCGAAAATGCCCTAGAGTGTGGAGAGGGATAGAGCCCACCTCCAGCAGAAAGAAGGCATCAAGTGAGGGGTGTGGTTGCCACCCCACAGTTAAAACTCAAATCCAAAATTGTTCCTTTCTGAAAGAACTGCAGAGATAAAAATGGAGAGAAGCTTGAGGGAAAGGAGGTCCAACAAAGTATGGCCCACCTTAAGGGAAGGCCCCATGTCCTGACATTATTACTGAGGCTATGAAACACTCACAAAAATGGACCTATTGTGACCATACTCCAAAAGACCCAACAAGCAGCTGAAAGTGTCAGATACAGATATTTGCACCCAAACAAAGGACAGAAGCTGCTGACCCCTGTGGTTCAATTAGGGAAGGCTGGAAGATGCTAAAGAGGAGGGCTACCCTGTAGGGAGGACCAGCAGTCACAATTAACCTGGACCCCTGAGATCTCTCAGACACTGGACCACCAACCAGACAGCATATACTAGCTGATATGAGGCCCCAGACATACATATAGTAGAGGACTTCCTGGTCTGTGTTTATTCAGAGATGGTACACCTAACCCTCAAGAAACTGGTGGCCCCAGGGAGTTTAGAGGTCTGGTGGGGTGATGGATGGGGACATCCACGTGAAGACAGGGGGTTGGGTGGAAGTATGGGATGTGGAACAGTCAAAGGATGGACAGTGGGTGGGGATAAATTATGAAGTGTAAAACAAAGAATAAAAAAGTACATACACTAACTCCAGATTGTAACATTCCAGTGACAATTTGACTACATTATATGACCTGAAGCCAGAATTCTAACTTCTCTAGAGTTTTATCAACAAAATCTATATGAGATGGAATCTAGTATTTTAAGCTGCTATATTTGGGGAGCGAATTGTTTGTACTATTAGTATTAACATAAAAACAGATATTCGCTGGGGACTTATAGGTTAGTTGACAAATATCTATATTGTCATAGAGTTAGAGGAAAGTACAGATGCTGTGTAGGTAATATATTGTCCAGCAGATAACTTTTATAAGTATTTGTCTGTGTAGTGATCTAAACGGAGGTTGAGATTTTATGTTTAGAGCTGGAATGTTAGGCAAAGCTAGGTAAATGATCCTTTTAATTAAACTGATGAGCAAGATAAGTATGCACTCACTGATAAGCGGATATTAACCTAGAAGACTGGAATACCTAAGACAAAATCCACATATCAAATGATGTCCAAGAAGAAGGAAGGAAGGAAGGAAGGGCCCCTGACTCTGGAAAGGCTTAATGCAGCAGTGTAGGGAAATACCAGAACAGGGAAGAGGGAAGGGGTGAATGGGGGAACAGGGGAAGGGAAGAGGGCTTAGGGACTTGTGGGGAGGGGGGAGCCTGGAAAGGGGGAAATCATATGAAATATAAATTAATATATCAAATAAAAAAGAAAAGAACAAGTAGATGAAATGATTAAATGGATGAAGCTAGACATAAAGTAGATGAAATAATTAAGGGCTTTAAGAGAAGGTTGATTAATGCTCAATTTATGTTGTCTAATTTTCTATGATATAAACCTCTATCATTTTCTTAAAACTTCACTAAAGTGTGCCACATGATAAAATTTCCTTCACTTTCTTCTGCTTTGTATAGATAAATTGGAAATTTCGTGCCTTACAAGAAGATTGAGTACTATAAGATACCAGAAAACTGGAAATTGCTGAATTAAAAATCTAGACCATAGGTTCCAGTAAAATTTAAATTTACCACCAAAATATCAAGAAACATATTGCATAATCTATATATCACAGACAAGTGATTCAAATATTTTACTTAGATTTTAAGAACAACAAGACACTAAAGTTCCTTGTTGGTTTACCTAGATCCATGCTTGTTGGTACATTTTCTTTTGTGAAGGATGCAGAAGAGTACTATATGTAATTTTAAAACTTATTAATGTTGTTGGGTGTTAAATATTATATGTGATAATATTTTCATAATACCCATTTAATTTACCTTCTCAGGATTCTTTCTTTTTTTGGTAGTCTCTATTTTCACTTTAGGTAGTTGTATTTATATTTCGTGTTATATCATATTCGAACTTCCACAGTGAATTGAGTAGGTTACCTTTACACCAGCAGTATATAAGACATTTAAACATTTTTAAAAGCACTTATTCAACTCTTCTACATATTACCCATTAGAACACTGTATTTCCTGTTCTGTTGAAACTAATTTGTCATCTCAATTATGGAAGATTCACCTAAGAGTCACCTTATTGTGTTCAACATATTCTAGAATAACTTTATGACTTTTACTTAGCTTGTCTTTTTGTCCCAGATGACCTATCTTAGAGTAATTATCAAAAGTTGATTCTTAGATACTACCCCATACAAACATATTCATTTGAATTAATATTCTATTAATTTGAAAGTTACTTTGTGATTATATGGGACCAATGAGGCAATGTAACAGAAAAGGGCAATTGATATAAATTATTATCAACCCTGTCTTCTACCCTCCAACCCCCATTTGAAGGAGGAAAATAACACTTTCAAGTTGTCATCTGACCTTTACACTCATGCCATGGCACATATGTGCACCTACAGATACAAATAAATAAATAAATATAATAATAATAATAATAATAGTAATATAAATGTGATAATAATATTTAAAAGAAGGCAAAATTATGAGTTTGAATTGTTTAAGCACAAAAAATTTAGAAATAGCAATGCGACATTCATTTTTCAATGACAGATATGTTTCAAATATCTCCACAAATTTGAGGATTAGTTCTTATTATGACAAAGTAAAATAACACTTATTTGGATCTTGTATGAGTACTTGGAATTATCCAGACTAAATATGGAAGATGTGAATTAAAAGAAGTATTATAAAATGTATAGGGTCTTTTGTCTAACTCCTTCATTGGGGACTCTATGCTCAGTCTATTGGTTGGCTGTGAGCCATGGGTATTTTGATCCCCCTTCTAAGAAGGATCAAATTATCCACACTTTGGTTTTACTTCTTCTTGAACTTCATGTGGTCTGTGAATTATATCTTGGTTATTCTGAGCTTTTGGGCTAATATCCACTTATCAGTGAGTGCATACCATGTGTCTTGTTTTGTGATTGGGTTGCCTCACTCTGGATGATATTTTCTAGTTCCGTCCATTTGCCCAAGAATTTCTTGAATTCATTGTTGCATTATATTTTGTTTTTATGAATATATTGTAGTTTGAAAACTCATAGGGAGCCCATAAGTCTTCATAGTATGGATGTGACATGAATGAAACGGACTGATTTTCTTTTCTTTTTTGTTTTGGAAGTTCACTTTAACTAGCAACACTGAAGAATTAAGAACCTGGAACAGAGAAACCAATTAAGAGGATCAATGATAGAATGTATGAGAAAGCACTTTTCAACTATAATGCACTAAATAAATATGAGTTATTATGATTATAACTCATGTCAGAGTTAATGAGGGGCTTGAGCTCAGGATTTCTGACTCCAAATCTAGGGCCTTCTTTCTACATCATGTTCTTTGGGCAACTCCACCCAGCCTTGCGATTTGTACTTCTGGTAATGCTGACAATTAAGGCTCTTATAGTGCTTTGGCATTTCTGAGGCCTTGCTATTCAGAACTTAGGCACTTCCTAGCACCCAGTGAGGTAGACTCACCCATGATTCACAGCTAGCAAAGTGACATTTAAAGCAGCTATACAAAATAATGAAGCTCAGGAGGAGAGAAAAGCATCAGTGTCTTGGGAAAGAGACACTATCATCAGACTAGCAGAACGAGAACTAGCACAGTAAAGGTGGAAGACCTGAAAGAACAACAGAGGAAAGACCAGCAAGTTTCCCATCAAAGATTTGTGCCCATGTAGCTTACTCTTTTGCCTCTGGCACATAACAGTTGATAAAATATTTGCCATTTGAAACTGAAAAGCATTTTCAAAAACATGTCTTTTACCTGCCCCCTCTAAAATGTGAAGCAAATATTTTACTCTTCTTTCACAGAGAAGAATTAGCCTCAAGGTGGCCTAATGTTCCACATTTGATATGTGGCAGAACCGGAAGTCTGACTCTTGATTATCTAATTCATAGTCCTGTGGACTTTCCACTGTACCACAATGTCCCTGTTGTTAGCATTCTGTCTAAGCTCCACCCCACAGTTGCCAGGCAACAGCCAGGTATGCTCTACCTCACATTACCTAGCAACAGCTAGATAGGCCTGATCCAGTATAAAAGGGGCTGCTTGCTCCCTCCTTGGTCTCTTGCTCTCTTGCTTTCTCTTGTTCTTGATTTCCCTTTCTTGCCTCTTCCCATTCCCTTCCCCTCTCTCTCCCCACATGCTCATGGTCAGCCTCTTCTCCTCTACTTCTCTACTATCTTTCTCTCACTTTCCCTCCATCTCTCCCTCCCTCCTTCCCTCTCCCTTTCTCTGACTCTATTACCCTCTTGACTCCCATCCCCATGCTCTGAATAACCTCCATTCTATACTATACCATCCTGTGTCTGGTCCCTCAGAGGGAAAGGATGCCTCAGCATGGGCCCACTGAGGTACCCACTTCCCTCACACCTCATCACACATCCATAGAACATAACCCTTCTCTCTTTTTTATAAACACACCACCCTGTATAAAACATTAAGTAGTAATAATATAGTATAGGAATTTTTAAAAAATCATTCCATTTGATGCCATTCTGAATGGCAAATAGAGCCAGAGAGAAAATAAGGTGACAAAGCTCCATAAAATTGATAGACTAAGGTGCTAGCCATTCATTGCAGACCAAACTAGATAGTTGTTGAACTCTGCTTTCTCAGGAGGTATGTTTGTGTATTTGTAGCTTTATATAGGAGGAAGCATATTGTAGGGGAGAGACAGAGCGATCAAATGACAGCATTTTTAAAATGAGAAACTCGAACAGGACACCACTATAGACTGTGAAACTTGAAATTTTGGCTTTGATGGCAGTATAGAGTATTTTTTTCAAGGTGAATAATAAATGAATTGTGTGCCACACAGTAAATACCTAGTAAGTTGCTTAAAGATTTGAAAGATTTAGATTCATCTAGGGGACAGATAAATAGAAGCTTAAGTTTTATTTTGTTTTGTAGTTCCTTTTTTCATTCATTCTGTAATGAGACAGTCTTTCTCAACATTGTCTTTGTTAACTCCACATCACTCCCCCATTCTGTGCTTTCCCAAAACCAATGGAACAACATGCTTTGCCACCTCTGTTACATACACTGTTGAACAACTGTGTAACTGCCTTCACCATTCTGAATGTACAGACTACACATACATGATCTCTACTCAGATGTAATTAAGCTTCCAAACTAGTCCCCTGTACTTTGGAGGTGGTCTAGGTACAAATCTTACTTTCAACTTGGATTGCATTTATTACTTTTGAGAAATTCAAGGTAATTTAAGTAAAATCAAGCTTGTCTAGTTGTACTTATGTCATTCAAATATCCTAAGTAAAAATAGTCATGGGCTGTCTGTTTCTCAAGGCAGAGGATCAGGTTAAGTAAGAATAGAGGTCTTAAGAAGTCTCACAGTTGAAGGCATAGAATATGCTACCTGTCTAAAGGTATGTGATGACAGCCAGGAGGGATATAATATCAGAAGCTTCTCCTGAGGCACTGTAATAATTTTTTGTTGATTGACTGAGCTGAGTCAGGCATTGTGTGAGTTAATCAGTGAGGAAAAAAAAGGACTATACCTTAGGGAATTGCATAACCAGGAAATGCATAACTAAGAATCTAATTAGACTGAATCTAGAAGAAAGTGGTCAGTACCACTTTAAGGGCTTTCTACAGGAGGCCATATCTAGACTTTGTCTTGAAAAAGAGTTAATATGTAGAGACCCGAGGAAATGCCTGCAAGGAAGGATAGGAGCAAAAGTGCTCCAGTGAGAAAAGGATCTAGTTTCTGGTCCAAACATACATAAAATCCACATTCTTTTTTTTTTTACTCAGAACTGCTGTAGCCCAGAAAACATTTAGCCTTGCCTGTCTGCTTTTTAAGATCATGGAGGTACATGCAATTAATTTTCTCAGATAATATAGCTATTCTTAAACCAACTCAACAGTAGAACACAAGTGTGCTGAATCATAAGGAAATAAAGTGTTAGGCTTGAAGAGTCTATCAATCCAAGAAAAATAACATTATTAGATTTTATTAGGCAGCCATTCAGCAGGATACTTAGAACTTATTAGGTACACAAGTGACAGATCATGGTGGTTGGAAGCACAGGTCTTGAGACCCAACTGATTGGATTTGAATCCTGCACTTGCTGTGCCTCTGCCTTGAGGGGTCATGAATATTAAATTAAGCAAGCTTTTAAAAAATACATAAAATTATGCAAGACATATAAATGCCATGTAAATATTTAGTACATGAGGACAAGTGTCTAAGTCTTTTTATTACTACTTCATGGATTTCTGTTTAGAGAAGAGTCACAGAATACTTACACTTCCAATGGTGAGACTTCTATTCTTTCTTTGCTTCTGAATATAGGGAAAGAGAAGTACAGGGAGTTACAGGAGACTTTATATGTATTTTCAAGCTCTTCTGGGTCAAGAGAGAAGAAGTATTAAAAAATAACAACAAAGATTTCTGTTAAAATATGCAAAGTTCCTTATTGAGTTACTCCTTACTGAGTTTTGTATGACCTCTCTTTGTTTTCCTTAGGTATAAAAGGGAAGGTAAAGTCATCCTATCATAAGTCTTTCTGAAGATTAACTAATAGAATTCACATGACAAAAGCCTTAGCATATACCTGTCACATGAGAATTACTTGGTAAATCTTAGATTATCTTATTTTCAATTGATATCAGTCTGAGTTATATAGTTACTTGGCTATGGGCTGTCTCTGGAATAAGCACCTTTTAAATCTGTGCTGAGGCATTTAGCCTGGGAATACCTCAGGGCACACATCCACAATTCCTGTCTGATGACCTATTCCCTGGGTGTTAGCAAAGGAAGAAGGCTCCTCTAAATATTCAGTTTGATAAAGTGAAAAATTGGCTCTGACAGGTTTTAGAAAGTGTAGTTGCTACTTTATCTTGTAAACCTCAACTTCTAACATCAGTTTGCAAAGTGTTACACAGCCTGCCAAGCTACTTTGTCTCCATTTTACATATACGTTAAAAAAAAAAAAAGCAGGCTTTAAGGTGATCACAAAGAGGCACCTCACCCAGTTTTACAAATCAAACAGAAAACAAAGAGTTTTGCCTAAGGGCATACTACATGCCAGTGGCAGAACTGCCTCTTAAACATACTTATTTCTACTTGAGATCTCTTTAAAATACCCTTTGTAAATCTCCTAGTGAAATTCCAACTCAAACTTGACCCATAGCCTGTTAGACTGGCTAACCAATCTGAATGTATATGATGTAGTAGAATTGAATACAAAAAAAGTTACATTATGAATTTGGAAGTGAGGATGGTTACACTATGCTACTTTGTTCAAAATCCAAAGAAAAAAAGCTAGTCTCTTTTATAGTTTTAGTGAAGTGAATAGAGAACTAGAGTGAAGAGAGGGCTGCACAACAGATCCAGACTCTCACAGCAGCTATCAAAACTGCACTGTATATAACCAGCTTTGGAGGAGGTTACAGATGGGTTCTTGGGGTATTTGGCCTTGTGAAAGTCCCAACTCTTTTCGCAGCCACTAACTTCATTATCAGTACTCTCCCAATGTATTGTGTACAACTCTTCCCAAATTTATTGGAGGCTAGGTTCTCCTGGGAGGAAAATGGATGTGACTAGGTTGGATTGTCAACGTAATTATGGCACTTAAGTACATTAAGGGCAACAAGAATCCCTCTACATCTATTAGACAGAGATTTCTCTGGTATTGTGTTTTATAAAAAGAGGATCCAGGGATATGTTTGGTGGAGGCACAGTATGGTGTGGGGAAGGAGGTGCCTCTGCAGGTCCATGCTGAGGCAACTCTTCCCCCTGAGGTAGCAGGAACATGAGTATAGTATAGAATAGAGTTTACATAGGGGATCAGGAGGGGGAATTGAGGGGGTAGTAGGGAAAGGCAGAGAGAGAGAGAGAGAGAGAGAGAGAGAGAGAGAGAGAGAGAGAGAGAGAGAGAAAGAAGAAGAAGAAGAAGAAGGAGGAGGAGGAGGAGGAGGAGGAGGAGGAGGAGGAGGAAGAAGAAGAAGAGGAAGAGGAAGAGGAAGAGGAAGAGGAAGAAGAAGCTGGCCATAAGCATGTGGAGAGAGAAGGGGTAAGGGGATGGAGAGAGAAGAGCCAGAAGGTGAAGAGTGTAAGAGATCAAAAGAGCAATAGAGCAAGAGCAAGGAGGGAGCACTTGACAGGTAACTGTGGGGCAGAGCCTAGAAGAAATGCTAACATCTAGACTTAGCAAATCATGTCTTCTGTTTGTCAAATAGGGCCTATTGAGAAAAAATAATCAAGCATATTGGAGGATGTTTCATCTAGTGTAGTGTGAAACTTACCACATACTGGTCATTTGGAAGAGGCCTCTGTACTTTCTAGAGAAGCTCTGACTTGGCAGTCCAAACTGCTTCTCACTCGTAATCCACCCCTGAACTCCCCACAAAACAGGAAAAATATGAATTCTGTCATTTACCTGAAGCTAGGAACAGGAGTTGGGCAGCTCCCATTGTCTTGGCAGGACCATATGGGACAAAGTAAGCATTGCAGGACACATATGATTGCTTCACATGAATTACTATTGGATAATAATTATACAAGAACAGAGCTTAGGTGCTTTTAATTATAGCATTGAAGTTTTGCTTCTTCTTCTTATAGTGCATACTCTTTTATAAGTTTAGGAATGATTTGGTGGAATCAAGGAGAACCCAACATTCCCAGATCCTCCCTGCAGTAGTGAGTCAAAGGCAGGAGTGATCATTGCACTGAAGCCAATTAAGGAGGCTTTACTTCTATGAAGTCTTCCAAATGGCCTTGCTGTCTTGCCAGATAGGCAAGGTTCTTTTCCACAGGTCGAAATGGCACAAATCCCTCTAGAATATTTCTTTTATTGATTTTGTATAAGTGATGTAAAGTATGCTCTGATTGGATGAGATTCTGACTCTATATCCCAGTATTCATTGATAATTCTAGAAGAAATTTTGCACTTCATACCCCATATTTTTCAGCTAAGAAGCTGCTTGGTTCATACAGAAGAGAATATTAAAAAACCATTTAAATGTCTGTGTCTTCCATTACATTTATGTCTCCTCCTCATGAAAATACAAAATGTATTCTAAACACTGCTGGCAACTTTTTTAATTGCTTATTCTGCACTGATTTCAATCTATATAAGTGAAAGTAGTACCCACCTTTTTACCTGTTTAGAAATATACTTTTAAACTTTGAATACTTTATTAATTCTTTGAGAATTTTATCCAGTGTGTTTTGATCATATTCACCCTCCTTCCTCCATCTCTTTCCAGATCCACCCTCTCCTTCTCTTTTGCAGCAAGGCCAATTTGTACTTCCCAAACATTCTTGGATACATAGCCTTCCACTGGAGCATGGTCAGCTTATCAGGAGCTACACTGTTAGAGAAAACTTACTCTTCCTTTTATCAGATAACAATTGGCAATAGCTCCTTGGCTAGAGGTGGAACTTTGTGTCCAATTTTTCTCTCCATACTGCAATTTGGTCTGGCTTGGGCTCACATAGGTCTTATGCATTCAATCACAACCACTGTGAGTTCAGTTCAGTTATTCTTCTATTTGCAGATGATATTGTCTTCTTAAAATCACCACCCCTGGCTCTTAGTCTTACTGTCCACTCTTCCAGATTGAACTCTGCCTTTGGAAGAACATGTATGGTATATATATTCATTTACTGTTAAAAATTTGACACTTTCTTAGTCTCTGTACCTTGGTTAGTTGTGGGTCTCTCTGTTTATAATAATCTATGTAAAACAGAACCTACTCTGATAAGAGTTGAGAGATGCCATAATCTATGAATAAAATAGGACTTCATTGGAAGTTGACTTAATATTATGTCCATTAGGCAGAATACTAGTATCAAGTTCTCACCTAGGATTTATGATCTTTTTATCCAAGGATTCTTGGTTCTATAATGATTCCAGGTATTTCCTGTGGAGTGGACATTAAATTAGCAGCACGGTTGGTTACTCAGAGGACATACAGAGATGTCTTGCCTTGTCAGTCACTTCTGTAATTCATGGGGCATACAGTTATGTAAGTATGATGATTACTTTGCTTTTCTGGTAGTGTGCAAAGCACCTTCAATCAGCATCAAAACTATTCAGTAGGGATGAAATGTCCAGGTCAGTCCAAGCTTGATTCCTCCATGTTTTATGTCTCAAGTATATAGTGTTTTCAGAAACAGGGTCTTACAATCACATTCTGGAGAGTAACCAAGAACACTGGAAATAGCTTGTTATGTTTAAGGTTGTTTGCAAACTAACTGTCCTACAACTCTAAAAGAAGTAGTTCATTGCTGATATTGGGATTTTTGACTAGCTATCCTCTGGTGTCAGGAATGGGCTTTTGATGCACTTGTAAAGTGATGTAAGTGGATATGTACAAAAGCATTAGGAAGATTCTATAGTAGTAGGCTTCCATACAGCTTTAAAAATCTTTAGTATTATTTGTCACTGCAAGTTTCTTTTTTTCTACCCTGACCTCCCCTCCTCATTCCAATTTATATTGGAATTGTGAAAAGAGAAATACTAATCAGTGTTCTCTACATTTTTATTATATATTACCCGGTCTCCCCCAATGTACTGGAAAACCCCTATCCCATACCCCTCCCCCTGCTTCTATGAAATTGTTCCTTAAGCCACCTATCCATCCCCACCTGTCTGCCCTCAATTCCCCTTCACTGAGGCATTTATCGAATCTTCATAGGACCAAGGACCATGCCCATTGATGCGTGACAAGGCTAACCTCTGCTACTTTTGAAGCCAGAGCCATGTGTGCTCCTTGGTTGGTGGTTTAGTTCCTGGGAGCTCTGGGGAGAGGGTCTGGTTGATTGATATTACTGTTCATTCTATGGTGTTGCAAAGCCCTTCAGCACCTTCAGTCCTTTTTCTAACTCCTCCATTAGGAGACTCCACACTCAGTGCAATGGTTAGCTGTGTGTATCCAAATCTGAATTTGTAACACTCTGAAAGGGTCTCTCAGGAGAGAGCTATATCAGGCTCCTTTCAGCAAGACTTTCTTAGCATCTGCAACATTTGATATTAAAATGGCTACTCCAGCTTGTTTCTTGGGACTATTTGTTTGGAAAATTGTTTACCAATCCTTTACTCTGAGGAAGTGTTTATCTTTGACACTGCAGTGCATTTCCTATATGCAGGAAAATGCTGGGCCATGTTTATGTATCCAGTCTGTTAGTCTACGTCTTTTATTTGGGAATTGAGCCCATTGATGTTACGAGATTTTAAGAAATAGCGGTTGTTGCTTTCTGTTTTTTTTTTTTTTTTGATGTTATTTTTAAGTTTGTGTGGTTATCTATTTATGGGTTTGTTTAAAGATTACTTTCTTGCTTTTTCTACGGTGTGGTTTCCTTCCTTACATTGGTGTTTTCTATCTATTATCCTTTGTAGGGCTGATTTTGTGGAAAGATATTGTGTAAATTTAGTTTTGTCATGGAATATCTTCGTTTCTCCATCTATGATGATTGAGAGTTTTGCTGGGTATAGTAGTCTTGGCTGGCATTTGTGTTCTTTGAGGGTCTGTATGAGATCTGCTCAGGATCTTCTAGCTTTCTTAGTTTCTAGACTAAGAAATCTGGTGTAATTTTGATAAGTCTGCCTTTATATGTTACTTGACCTTTTTCCCTTGTTGAGTTTAATATTCTTTCTTTGTTTTGTGCATTTCACATTTTGACTAATATGTGATGGGAGAAATTTCTTTTCTTGTCCAATCTATTTGGAGTTTTGTAGGATTCTTATATGTTTGTGGGCATCACTTTCTTTAGGTTAGTGAAGTTTTGGTCTATAATTTTGTTGAAGGTATTTCCTAGCTCTTCACATTGGTAATCTATTCTCTTCTATACCTGTAATCCTTAGGTTCGCTCTTCTCATTGTGTCTTGGATTTCCTGGATGTTTTGGGTTGGGAGTATTCTGCATTTTGCATTTTTGTTGACTGTTATGTCAATGTTTTCTATGGTGTCTTCAGCACCTGAGATTCTTTCTTTTATCTTTTGTATTCTCTTGTTGATACTTGTGTCTATGCCTCCTGATCTCTTTCCTAGGTTTTCTATCTCCAGCGTTGTCTCCCTTTGTGATTTCTTTTTATTTTTCTATTTCTATTTTTATATCCTGGATTGTTTTGTTCAATTTCTTTACCTGTTTGTGTTTTCCTGCAAGGACTTAGGGATTTTTAAGGGATATTTTTGTATTTCTTCTTTAAGGACTTCTACATGCTTACCTCTGTTTCTTGTCCTTCTTTAAGGGAGTTATTTATGTCCTTGTTAAATCCTCTATCATCATCATGAAATGTGATTTTAAATCAGGGTTTTGCTTTTCTGGTGTGTTGAGTTATCCAGGACTCTATGTGGTGGGAGAACTGGGTTCTGATGATGCCATGTTCCCTTTTTTTCTGTTGCTTATATTCTTGCCCTTGCCTTTATCCATCTGGTTATCTCTGGTGTTAGCTGGTCTTGCTGTCTCTGACTTTTTCTTGTCCCTCCTGCAAGCCTCTGTGTCAGTACTCCTAGAAGACTAGTTCTCTTCTGGTGGAATTTGGGTATGGAGATCTGTAGTTCTGGGTTACAGACAGAAACCAGAAGGAAACTGTCCCCAGGTGTTCCTTGGTTCCTGTGTACTAATGGCTCTGGGAGGGTTCTTCTTAGGCCAGGAATTTGAAGAGAAGTGGTGGTCTTACCTGTGCTTACAGGTGTGTTGATTCTTCTGGGAGACCAGCTCTCTCCTGGTGGTATTTACAGGTTTAGCACTTTGGCACAGGATCAGTTCTGGGTGCAGATGTAAACTGGAAGACTCCTGTCCCAGGCATCTCCTCAGTTCCTGTGTCCTGAAGGTTCCAGGAGGGTCCCTCTGAGCAGCAATAGTGGTTTTATCTGGGCTCACAGGCTTGTCTGTACTCCTGAGAAGCTAGCTCTCCCCTGGTGCTATTTGCTATGGGGCCCTGTGGCACAGGATCAGCTCTGGGCTAGAAGGAAATTGGAAGGTTCTTATCCCAGGCTGCTCTTTGTTTCCTGTCACCTGATGGTTCTGGGCAGGTCCCTCTGAGCAGAAGTGGTGGTCTTATTTGTGCTCATAGGCTTGTCTGTACTGCTGGGAGGTTAGCTCTCTCCCAGCACTATTTGTGTATCTCTCTACATTTTTTACCTTAAAACCTATCTTCATTATCCTTTAGCAATTTTCTGACCTCTAGGTGCATTCCAAATTACATATATTAATATACATATATACATATATTATATTATATGTACATATATGTATGCTATACATATATTACACATATGATATATGTAATATTATGTCAGTATTAATATTATATATACATTCAAAGCCAACATCTGCAAATAAGAAAATACATGACATTTATCAGTCTAGTTCTATATTACTTCACTCAGATTAATCTTTTTCCCACTCCAGTAACTTACATGAAATTTTTGTAATTTTATTTTATTTATTTATTTTTTGGCTTTTTCGAGACAGGGTTTCCCTGTGTAGCCTTGGCTGTCCTGGAACTCACTCTGTAGACCAGGCTGGTCTTGAACTCAGGAATCCACCTGTCTCTGCCTCCCAAGTGCTGGGATTAAAAGCGTGCACCACCACCGCCCGGCTGTAATTTTATTTTTTTAATACCTGAGTAACATTCCATTGTAAAAACATACTAAATTTAATTTATGTTGTGGTTGATGAATATCTAGCTCTAGGCTTTCTTTATCATCAATACCAATAAAATTTTGTTAAGTAATTAGGTGAAAGGGACATTTTTTATTAAGTCATTTAAGAATAAGAATAACCCTTACACCTAACTCAGCCCCTAGTCTACCTTAACTAGGAGATGGACCTAGTCTAACTGCAATTTGTGCCAAGGCTGATTGATATCCAAGGAAGGACTCCCCTTTTATAAGGAGAAGGGGAAAAGTGGTAGGTTGGGGATGAGGTGAGAGGGAAGGAGTGAGAGGAGAGGAGGGAGGGGAAGCTGTGATTAAGATATAACTTATATATATATATATATATATATATATATATATATATAGATAGATAGATAGATATTGATATTTCTCTCAAGAGTCAGAGTAATAGCTAATTCCAGCATTTTGACCATGCTAGGTATAACTTGAGTAACTCAGGACAGGGTAACAATAATATCAGATTATTGTTTTGAATTATTTTGCATCTCACTTACATTTCAAATGTCATACAGTAGGTACTGATAAAATGTTTATTAAATAAATATATATTTCAATAAATATGACAGTATTCCTCTTGTCAATGAAATAAGTAAACTTCACAGAGCAGTTTGCATGTCTTGCCTTAAGTTTTGATGTTCCAAATTTTTCCTACTTTCCTACTTTCATGAACAGAAATGGAAGATCTAGTGGGACAAAATGGGGTCCAACTCAGAAATAATTCTGAGAATAATTCATAGTATCCAATTTTCTCATTTGCAAGAAAATCCTTATAATTTCTCATTTAAATTCCACCCACATTGTCCTTAAAAAAACTGAATAGATGAAAAAGACACTGATATGAAATTAATTTTGAATGTTTGTACCAATATCTGACATTCCCTAAATTTAATAACAAAAATTCAACATGTCAGCCTACTGGAATGTATTCTACTCTAAGTAAATTGTACATACATAGATATCTTATGTAAGGACTTGATTGCATACAATTTGGTAAAGTGTTAGATCTATAAGAAACCTTATATACAACAGAACCTGAATCATTCATTTTATACATAGTGACATCAGAACCTGGAGAATGGGAAATATTGAAGTGTGATTTGCTAATCTCCAGCTTAGAATTCTTACCAGACCATAGGATTTCCACTGTCAGTTATTCCCTCAAGGACTCTTGTTAGTAGTCTTTTAAGTTTAGACAATAGGATTTTCTGGATGAGAAATACCATGTGGACAGGAAACATACAGACATCTGCCTCATTTGGGTGCTGCATTGATGATAGATTGTATGTTTATTTAGGCTGGGACTGTTTGCTGATATATTGATAGGAAGATCCGGAACCCTCAGGCTGTTCTGCCTCTGTTACCAAGCTTAGCCAGTAATACTGGATCATGTTTGCATAGTGCCTACCTCTATGTGTTTTGTTGTAATAGGGGCCACATGCCAAACACATGATAACACAGCTATGTGTCATATCTTAGGACTCACAGTTCTCAGACTATAAAGAAATGAGGACAGACTTAGATGAAGCAAGGCTGAACTAGGAGCAGACCTATAATCGACAGATGAGGGCAAAGTATTAAAGCAATTAAGAACAATATTCATCTTCAAAAACTCACATTTCTAATCTTGGCTGGCTCTAAACAAGTTACTTAACCTCTCTGACCTTGGTTTCCTCATCTGTATAATGAGAATAATTAGATATGCTTCAAGTATTTTAATGGAGCTATGAAAGTAGTATGAAAATGATGGTATTATAAAAGGGTTTTTATGAATATATCTGGATTTCTTCATTTCTCAACCCTCTTTTTCTATTTTTTCCTTACCTCTGCTTCTGAGAAAGGGTCTGGCTATAGTATTCACATTGGCTTTGATATTCTAGCTTCTGCCTCCTGGGTGCTCAGATTGTAGGTAAGCACCACCACAATTTGTGGTGGATTTGTACTAATCCCATTTTGTACATCAATAAACACAGTAGAAAAAATCACTACCTTTTTTCTAATAAATGTAGGAAAAGAAAACACAGAGTGGTTAAAGTGTCATGGTGAGCTTCTTTTAAATGTACAAATAGCCCAAAACACTTGTTCTCAAATGCCTAGGTCATATCAGCTAATAGTATTAATAGTAAAGGTCAACTTTTCTTTATTGGGGTCAACCATGGATCCGAAATTCCATACTAAAAGAGAAGGAAGAACAAGTGTTGTGGCATAACATCATTATTTTCACCAAACATTATAGGCTACTTTTAAATCTCACTGTTCTTATAGACTTAGCAGTGCAGGAGGGAACAGTAGAAAGCAGATCTGATTCCAGGACAATCAAGTTCAAGTCTTCATATAGAACAAATTAGTTCTTTCCCCAAAGCTTTTATTTTCCTATCCATAAAATAAAATTATCTACTTCTTGTAATTATTATGAAGAACAAAGTAGAGGAATGATGATAGCCATAGTGAAATTTGCATGGTTACTAAAGAGTGTCTTCTTATTTAGCCTCTGCTTTAAGCATTTAGATTCATGGGTCATACTTATTTACTTCATTTTACTTGTTATCCAATGCTATGGGATAAGGATAGGGAGAGATATCAAGATGAAAATTCTAAAAA
The DNA here is from genome assembly GCA_964023405.1 of Apodemus agrarius. Taxonomy (NCBI): domain Eukaryota; kingdom Metazoa; phylum Chordata; class Mammalia; order Rodentia; family Muridae; genus Apodemus; species Apodemus agrarius. Next base: position 60,451,553 of record OZ030010.1, on the reverse strand, counting down.
TTGTAATAGAGATTGTCAAATAAAGCAGAACTTATCACAAAATTATAAGAGGACTGAACCAGAAGAAAATAAACTTCAGAAGCTACAGAGCCTTCAATAATTTCAAAGATCCTATATTAGTATGATCATACAATTACCTATTTATCTGAGTTACCTTGCCAGTTGGATTTCTCCTAACTTCAGCTTGAGTTCAGTACAAGAACATTTCTTGTTACAACCCAATATGGTGACTATCAGCTTCCCACTAATGTGAGTTAGTTTTCCCATATGAGGAAGATAATCGTGTGTGTGTGTGTGTGTGTGTGTGTGTGTGTGTGTGTGTGATGAACAAATCAACATTTCTAGACCAAATTAATCATCTGCATTTGGATCAGGTTCAGTCAAGTTATGGTTGTTTGGTAGAAAACATGGGACCTTAAGTTTTAGGAACAGTTTACCTTCTAATGAGATATGGTTTTGGCAGGTATTGTGATATAAGAATAATATAGGTCTCTGCTTTGGGGTTGAAAAATTAAAGCAGATATGAGCAGAGACTAGACAATGAATGTGACAATAGTTTTTGCTATCCTGGGTTTTTTGTTATTCAAAATGAATATGAAAATTGCTCTAACTATGAAGAATTGAGTTGGAATTTTGATGGGTTTTGCATTGAATCTGTAGATTCCTTTACTCAAAATGGCTAATTTTGCTATATTAATCCTACCAATCAATGAGCATGGGAGATCTTCCATCTCCTGAGGTCTTCTTTGATTTCTTTCCTCAGAGACTTGAAGTTTTTGTCATATAGATTTTTTTTTACTTGCTTAGAGTTACACCAAGATATTTTATATTATTTGTGACTATTGTGAAGGGTGTCATTTCCCTTATTTGTTTGTTTCTCAGGCTGTTTATCATTTATATTAAGTAAGGCTACTGATTTGTTTGTTAATTTTATATACAGCCAGCAATATTCATTTTTAATGACTAGAATCTCAGTTATAGAAGATGAAAGAGCTCTATGTTGGATAGTACTGATGGTTTTATGGCATTGTGAGTACACATTAATTATTTAAAATACTAAGACTGTAATTTTTTGAACAATGTATATTTTATTATAATTTAAGAACAGGGAAGTGGGAATGGGTGTATAGGGGAATAGGGGAAGGGAAAAGGGCATGTGGGACCTTTGCAGGGCAGGGAACCAGGAAAAGGGAAATGAAATGTAAATATAGAATATATCCAATAAGAAAATTTAAAAAAAGAATAAAAATTTTCTTGAAAACTAAAAAGTATTTTATATTTTGGGGAACTGAGAGGGACATATTGCTACACACCTATATTTTCTATATTTTGGATGCAGCAATAGGAAGATTTTGAGTACAAATCCTCAGTTACATAGCCAAAAGATCTCTAAATAAATAAACTAATGAAAAAATAAAAAAGTTTTTTTAGTAAAATTAAAACATTAGAAGTATATAGAATGTAGATATTTAACGCATTTACCTAGTTGATACATATCCATCTGGGAAATTATCAGCATTAGTAATATCATAAAATCATAAATATATCCACTATGTTTAATAATTTTCTTTTTCTTGTTTGTTAAAAGAATATTCTATATGATATCTACCTTATTTATAAATATTTAATTATTTGATACTATTTAGCTCTTTACAATATTTTTTGTAATAAGTCTCCAAGTCTTATTCATTGTGTGTAATTGAAATTTTATATCTTCAGATAATCCAACCCCCATCCATTTGTCCTTTCAGCTTCTGAGTTACAATATTTCATATTGCTTTTATAAGGTGGCTTGTCATGTTGGCTCTCATATGTCTAACACATATTAGCTAGAAAATATTTTAAAGAATTTATTCATAATGCTGCAAGTAACAACATTTTTTTTCAGGCCGAATAATATGTTCCATTTGGTATGTTTATAACCTTTTCTTTATCCATTCATGTGTCAATGAGCATTTAGCTTGTTTCCATGGCTTTGCTATGAACTGCAATGAATATGGGAGCATCGATATCTCTAACATATTGCTTGGCTTTCAGTTATACTTTTTGGCTATATATCTAGAAGTTAAAGAATATCTACATAATTTTACTTAATGGTTGTATCAATTTTAACTTCCACAAATAGTTCACAAGGGTTCCATTCCCATTTCAGTCCTGACAGCATTTTCCCAATGAATTTCCCTAATTTATTTGACATTGGTTTGTCTGCTTTTTAAAATGTCTCTTTGGTCTTTTGCCTATTTTTAAACTCAGATCGTCTATGTTCTTTCAATAATGATTTTCTTGTGATTAAAAGGCATCAATCAAATGTACTGTGGTGGTGCCCACCTTTAATCCTAGTACTTGAGAGGCAGAAGAAGGAGGATCTCTGTGAGTTCTAGGCCAGCCTGATCTACAAAGTGAAATCTTGGACAGCCAGGGATACACAGAGAAACTCTGTTTCAAACAAAACAAAACAAAACAAAACAAAACAAAACAAAACAAAACAAAACAAAACAAAACAAAACAAAACAAAACAAAACAAACAGAAAAAGGAAGAGAGTAGTTAATATATTATTAGCTTCCCAATTTACAAATATTTCCTGTCACTCTATAGGTCATTTTGTTTTCTTGAGTACTTCCTGTACTGTGAAGAGTCCTTTACATTCAATATACTCTTTTCATTTATTTGCTTTTGCTATTTATGGTTTTTGTGTCATAGCAAAAGAGCAATTTCCAAAGTTTTCTCTCTGAAGAGTTTTGGATTGGGGGAGGGGGCATCTCATGTTTAAATATTTAATTCCTCTATGTTGATTTTTGTTCATGACATAAGATGCTATTCCAATTACAATTTTTTTCTCTTTGGGAATATACACATTTTCCAGCACCATTTATTGAGGAGACTTTCAGTTTTGTTGTGTCTTCTTGCCACTCCTGCAGGAAAAAAAATGCAAAACAATACAGGAAAAAAGTATTTACAGAAACCTCCATCTTGCATATAGAAAGTTCTCAGGATTTAAAAAGTCCACTAAGAGCTAATGAATGAGTCTGGGAATATTGCCACAGGATTTTAATGCTTCTATTTTGGAGGCAGAGGAAGGTAGAATTTGAGAACGGCCTGGTCTATATAGAGAGTTCCAGGGCAGCCAGCACTACATAGTGGGACACTGCCTCAAACAAACATACAAATAATACTCCTCAAGAACTAAAGCAATAACAACAAAATGAAGAAATGAGTTCAGCAAAGTTTTAGGCAGTACCACTGAACTATCTGAAAAGAAAACAAAGAACAATATTATATTTTAAACAACACAGGAAAAATAAAATATTTTAGTAAATAAGTAATGAGTTGAAAAAGTTCTATGCTGAAAAAATATTAAGTGATGAACAAAATAGAAAGATTCAGGAATAAATAAGAAGGCATTATGTGTTCATAAATTATAAAATTAATATTGTCAAATCTTCTATACTACTCAAAGAAGTCTACAGATTCAATGCAATGAATTTCCAAACCATGATAACAATTTTCATATTAATATAAAAATCCTTAAGTTTATGTGAAGTCACAAGCCCTTAATAGCTAGAGCAGTTTAGCAAAAGGAATAAAGCCATAGGGAGCACATTTCATTATTTAAATATATAGCACAAAGCTACCAGAATAAATATGTAAAAATTCAGGCAGAGAAATAGTCACTGCAACCAATGTAACAGGGAGCCTAGAAATCAATCCACTAATTTATGTTTGCCATTTTATGATGAAATTTACTGAACCTTTAAGAAAAATCCTCCTACTTGGTAGTACTATCTCTTTTTCCTCCAGATTATATAATTTTACAATCCCTTCAGACAATATTAAGTGACAGAAAGAAGTGTTGAACTAGAACATGAAGAACTAAGTGGTCAGGCTGAAAACAAAGGCTTGTGTTTCTACATCTTAAAAATGCCAAAGGAAGACTATAAAGAAAATTAACCCTACTATGACTGTGACAGAGAAATGGAGTGTTCTAGAGAACAAAGATACTAGCATCCTATATTTCTATGTATATCAATCTGTATTTCCTGATTGATCCATCCAAAGCATTAGTTCTCTCTCACTCTTTTTCTTTTTAATAATTTGAAAGATATTTTCTTTTTTCACTTTCATTCTGATCCCAGACACCCCCTAAATCCTCTCCCTCCTCTTTCAAGTCTTACCCTTACAAATCTCTTTGCCCACTGCCTCCTCCCTTTCCCCTCTAAGAAAGTATCACCCCACTCTGGGACATCTAGTCGCTGTGGCACTAGGTACACCCTCTCCCACTGAGGCCTAACCAGACATTCCAGGTAGGGGAAATGAGATCCACGGGCAGAGAACATAGACCTAGAAAGCCACTCACTCCACTTTTTAGGGGACTCACATGACGAACAAACTTCACATTTGCATGCTTCCTGGTTGGTGGCCCATTGTCCCAGGTTAGTTGATCCCATTGAACATCTTGTGCTGTACTTTACCCCTCCTACTTGCTCACTTCTATCTCCAACTCTTCCACAAGACTTCCCAGGCTGGGCCTTAGGTTTGGCTGTAGTCTTTGTATCTGTGTTCACCTGATGCTTGATGAAGCCTCTCAGGAAACAGTTATGCTAAGCTTCTTTTTGCAAGCCTAATAGAGTTATCATTAATAGTGACAGGGATTAGCTTCCTCATATGTGATGGGTCTCAAGTTGGGGCAGTCATTGGTTGGCTCCTTCCTCAGTCTCTGTTCCAGCCATTTCAGTTTTGACATAAACTAACTTTGCCATTTTGGCAGAATGAAAATCTCTACTGCAGCTTTGGCCTGATTGGTCACAGAAAAAAAAATGAGACTGCAGTTATTCAAAGGATTCCAAAACTTTTGTGGGTTTCAGAGTTACCTTGAAGACATGTTAAGTGAAGGATGGCTGGGCATGACTCCCAGAGTTCCTGAGTGAGTAGATTCAGGATGGAATTACAAATTTACATGTCTTGTATATTTCCAGTTCCTTCTGCTGCTGCTGCCTATTGCTCCTTGGGATCAGATGTGTAGAAGCACTGTGTTAAAGTTAGCTGGGTCATTTCCTTCCAAAAGAAGGGAAATTCCTTGATGTTAACCTTAGGATTCAATGCTGAATCAACTACTAGTATCAATTGTGTTCTCTCTTAGAAACTTGATTTTGAAACTCTTAGAAGCGTTTATTTGAAATTTTGAAGTGTGGTCTTGTCATTTGCTGACCTAGACTCTGTCTCAGTTACCTGTTTCTTTATTGCATACCTTCACAGTTGCTTTTCTGAATTCATGTCTTACTTTATGACAAGCTAGAACTATTTCACACTCCTTGTTGAATGGTGACCACATCTTCCTGACTGTGTGTTCAGTCATGGAAGTGTTTATACAAAAGAAACTGGCAAATTCTAGGAATTAGGATAGTTTTGCTTCCAGAAAACCAGCCACAGAGTCCCCGGTTAAGTGGCACACCTCCTGCTAGCACCATTGCCAGCTGACTTCCTGAACCTTAACTTAACTATTGCCAGATGGAAATTGTTAGATGGAATTTATTTTCACTAGTGCTGATAGCTCAAAGAGGTCGTTTTCATTTTCTAACCACTTCCAATCTCTAGCTTTAAGATGGGATTATTAGAATAGAACAGACAGGAGCCAACTGCCATCGGTTGTTGCTATTGCACACATTTTTATACTTTTAAGTACAGAACCATATACAGATCATAATTTTTTTACTTTTTTATTTTTTAAATTTTTTATTGGATATATTCTATATTTACCATTCATTTCCCTTTTTCTGGTTCCCCAACCCCCAAAGGTCCCACATGTGCTTTTCCCTCCCGCTGCTCCCTCTTCCACCTCTTCAATCTTCCCTGTTCTTGTATTCACCTACACTGATGCTTTGATCCTTTCCAGCCCCAGCGTCCACTCCTTTCTTCTTGTCAGACATCATTTGGTACATGAATTGTGTCTTTGGTGTTCCAAGCTTCTAGGATAATATCTATGTATCAGTGAGTGCATACCATGGGTATTCTTTTGAGACTGGGTTGCCTCACTTAGTATGACATTCTACAGCTCCATCCATTTCTCTAAGTATTTCATGAATTCATTGTTTCTAATGGCTGAATAGTACTCCATTGTGTATATATACCACAATTTTTGTATCCATTCCTCCATTGAGGGACATCTGGGTTCTTTCCAGATTCTGGCTATTATAAATAAGGCTGCTATGAACATAGTGAAGCATGTATCCTTATTTCATGCTGGGGAATCTTCTGGGTATATTGCCAGGAGTGGTATGGCTGGGTCCTCTGGAAGTATCATGTCCAGTTTTCTGAGGAACCGCCAGACTGATTTCCAGAGTGGTTGTACCAGCTTGCAGTCCCACCAGCAGTGGAGGAGTGTTCCTCTTTCTCCACATCCTCTCCAACACCTGATGTCTTCTGAGTTTTTTATATTAGCCATTCTGATTGGTGTGAGGTGAAATCTCAGGGTTGTTTTGATTTGCATTTCTCTAATGACTAATGATGTTGAACATTTTTTAAGGTGTTTCTCAGCCATCCGAATTTCTTCAGGTGAAAAGTCTTGGTCTAGCTCTGTACCCCACTTTTGGATAGGGTTATTTGGTTTTCTGGGGTCTAACTTCTTGAGTTCTTTGTATATATTGGATATTAGCCCTCTGTTGGATGTGGGGTTGGTGAAGATCTTTTCCCAATTTGTTGGTTGCTGATTTATCCTTTTGACAGTGTCTTTTGCCTTACAGAAACTTTGTAATTTTATGAGGTCCCATTTGTCTATTCTTGATCTTAGAGCATAAGCGATTGGTGTTCTGTTCAGGAATTTTCCCCCTGAGCCAATGTCCTCAAGGTTCTTCCCCAGTTTCTTTTCTATTGGTTTTAGTGTGTCTGGTTTTATATGGAGGTCCTTGATCCACTTGGAGTTGAACTTAGTGCAAGGAGATAAGAGTGGATCAATTCTCATTCTTCTGCATGTTGACCTCCAGTTGAGCAAGCACCATTTGTTGAAAAGGCTATCTTTTATCCACTGGATGTGTTCAACCCCTTTGTCGAATATCAATTGGCCATAGATGTGTGGGTTCAATTCTGGGACTTCAATCCTATTCCATTGATCAGGCTCCCTGTCACTGAACCAGTACCATGCAGTTTTTAACACTACTGCTCTGTAGTATTGCTTGAGGTGCAGGATATTGATTACCCCAGAAGTTCTTTTGCTGTTGATGATAGTTTTAGATGTCCTGGGTTTTTTGTTATTCCAGATGAATTTGAGAATCGCTCTTTCTAACTCTATGAAGAACTGAGCTGGGATTTTGATGGGGATTGCGTTGAATCTGTATATTGCTTTTGGTAAGATTGCCATTTTAACTATATTAATCCTGCCACCCAAGAGAATGGAAGATTTTTCCATTTTCTGATGTCTTCTTCTATTTCCCTCTTCAGAGACCTGAAGTTTTTGTCATATAAGTCTTTCACATATTTGGTTAGAGTCACTCCAATATACTTTATATTGTTTGTGGCGATTGTGAAGGGTGTCATTTCCCTAATTTCTTTCTCAGCCTTCTTATCCTTTGCATATAGGAAGGCTACTGATTTGCTTGAGTTGACTTTATAACCAGCCACATTGCTGAAGTTGTTTATCAGTTGCAGGAGTTCTCTGGTGGATTTTTTTGGGTCACTTAAGTATACTACCATATCATCTGCGAATAGTAATAGTTTGACTTCTTCCTTTCTGATTTGTATCCCTTTGACTTCCCTATGTTGTCGAATTGCTCTAGCTAATACCTCAAGTACTATATTGAAGAGTTATGGTGAGAGGGGGCAGCCTTGTCTAGTCCCTAATTTTAGTGGGATTGCTTCAAGTTTTTCTCCATTTACCTTGATGTTGGCTACTGGTCTGCTGCATATTGCTTTTACTATGTTTAGATATGGGCCTTGAATTCCTGCTCTTTCCAAGACTTTTAGCATGAAAGGATGCTGAATTTTGTCAAATGCTTTTTCAGCATCCAATGAGATGACCATGTGGTTTTTTCCTTGAGTTTGTTTATGTAGTGGATTACGTTGATGGATTTCCGTATATTGAACCATCCCTGCATCCCTGGGATGAAACCAACTTGATCATGGTGAATGGTCGTTTTGATGTGTTCTTGGATTCGGTTGGCAAGTATTTTATTTAGTATTTTTGCATTGATATTCATTAGGGAAATTGGCCTGTAGTTCTCTTTCTTAGTTGAATCCTCGTGTGGTTTTGGTATTAGGGTAATTGTGGCTTCATAGAATGAGTTGGGTAGTGTTCCTTCTGTTTCTATTTTGTGGAATAGTTTGAAGAGTATTGGCATTAGGACTTCTTTGAAGGTCTGATAGAATTCTGCACTAAAACCATCTGGTCCTGTGCTTTTTTTGGTTGGAAGACGTTCTATGACCCCTTCTATTTCTTTGGGGGTTATGTGTCTGTTTAGACGATCTATTTGATCCTGGTTTAATTTTGGTATTTGGTAACTGTCTAGGAAATTGTCCATTTCCTCCAGATTCTCCAGTTGTGTTGAGTATAGGCTTTTGTAATAGGAACTGATAATTTTTTGAATTTCCTCAGTTTCTGTTGTTATATCTCCCTTTTCATTTCTAATTTTGTTTATTTGAATACTGTCTCTGTGCCCTTTGGTAAGTCTAGCTAGGGGTTTATCTATCTTGTTGATTTTCTCAAAGAACCAGCTCCTGGTTTTGTTGATTCTTTGTATGGTTCTCTTTGTTTCAACTTGATTGATTTTAGCCCTGAGTTTGATGATTTCCTGTCTTCTACTCCTCCTCGGTGAAATTGCTTCTTTTTGTTTCAGATCTTTCAAGTGCGCCATTAAGTTGCTAGTATATGCTCTCTCATGTTTCTTTTTGGAGACAATCAGGGCTATGAGTTTTCCTCTTAGTACTGCTTTCATTGTGTCCCATAGATTTGGGTATGTTGTGCCTTCATTTTCATTAAATTCTAAAAAATCTTTAATTTCTTTCTTTATTTCTTCCTGGACTAAGGTATCATTGAGTAGAATATTGTTCAGCCTCCACGTGTATGAGGATTTTCTCTTGTTTTTGTTCCTATTGAAGAACACTCTTAGTCCATGGTGATCTGATAGGAGGCGTGGGATTAGTTCGATCTTTTTATACTTGTTGAGGTCTGTCTTGTGACCAATTATATGGTCGATTTTGGAGAAGGTACCATGAGATGCTGAGAAAAAGGTATAGTCTTTTGCTTTAGGATGAAATGTTCTATATATATCTGTTAAATCCAATTGGTCCAAAGTTTCAATGAGTTTCTCCGTGTCCCTGTTTAGTTTCTGTTTTCCTGATTGGTCCACTGAGGATAGTGGAATATTGAGGTCCCCCACAATTATTGTGTTAGGTGCAATGTATGCTTTGAGCTTTAGTAAAGTTTCTTTTACGAATAAGGGTGCCCTTACATTTGGAGCGTAGATGTTTACAATTATGAGTTCTTCTTGGTGGATTCTTCCTTTGACTAGCAAGAAGTGACCTTCTGTGTCTCTTTTGATGACTTTGGGTTGAAAGTCAATTTTATCTGATGTTAAAATGGCTATTCCAGCTTGCTTCCTGTGACCATTTGCTTGCAAAATTGTCTTCCATCCTTTTACTCTAATGTAGTGTTTGTCTTTCACTCTGAGGTGTGTTTCCTGTAAGCAGCAAAATGTAGGGTCCTGTTTCCATATCCAGTCTGTTAGTCTATGTCTTTTTATTGGGGAATTGAGTCCATTGATGTTAAGAGATATTAAGGAATAGTGATTATTTCTTCCTGACATTTTTGATGTTTTTTTTGTTTTTGAGTAGTTATCTTCCTTTGAGTTTGATGGAAGAAGGTTACTGTCTTGCTTTTTCTTGGGTGCAGTTTCCTTCCTTGTATTGGAGTTTTCCTTGTATTATTCTTTGTAGAGCTGGGTTAGTAGAAAGATATTGTGTAAATTTGGTCCTGTCATGGAATATTTTGATTTCTCCATCTATGTTGATTGAGAGTTTTGCTGGGTATAGTAGTGTTGGCTGACATTTGTGTTCTCTTAGGGTCTGCATGAGATCTGCCCAGGATCTTCTAGCTTTCATGGTTTCTGGAGAGAAGTCTGGTGTGATTCTGATAGGTCTTCCTTCATATGTTACTTGGCCTTTTTCTCTTACTGCCTTTAATATTCTTTCTTTGTTTAGTACATTTGGGGTTTTGATTATTATGTGACGGGAAGTATTTCTGTTCTGGTCCAGTCTGTTTGTTGTTCTGTAGGCTTCTTGTATATTCATGAGCATCTCTCTTTAAGTTAGGGACATTTTCTTCTGTAATTTTGTTAAAGATATTTGCTGGCCCTTTAAGTTGTAGATCTTCACTCTTATCTATCCCTATAATCCTTAGGTTTGGTCTTCTCATTTTGTCCTGGATTTCCTGGATGTTTTGGGTTACAAGCCTTTTGGATTTTCCATATTCTTTGACTGTGGAGTCAATGGTTACTATGTTATCTTCAGCATCTGAGATTCTTACCTCTATCTCTTGTATTCTGTTGTTGATGTTTGCATCTACGACCACTGATTTCTTGCCAAGGTATTCTATCTCCAAAGTTGCCTCCTTTTGTGATTTCTTAGTTGTTTCTACCTCTGTGTTCAGATCTTGGATGGTTTTGCTCAGTTCCTTCATTTGTTTGTTTGTGTTTTCTTGCAATTCTTTAAGAGATTTTTGTGTTCCCTCTTTCATGACTTCTGCCTGTTGTTTCAAGTTCTCCTGCATTTCTTTAACTGATTTTCTCATTTCCTCTTTATTGGTTTCTTTCTGTTGGCCCATATTCTCCTGGAGTTCTTTAAGTGATTTTTGTGTTTGCATTGTAAGAGCTTCTACACTATTTATGTTCCCCTGCATTTCTTTAAGACATTTGTTTATGTCTTTTTTGTGTTCCTCTAGCAGCATCATGACCAGTGCTTTTATATCCAACTCTTGTTTTTCTGGTGTGCTAGGTTATCCAGGACTTGCTGTGGTTGGTGAATTGGGTTCAGATGGTGCCATATTGCCTTGATTTCTGGTAGTAACGTTCCTACCTTTGCCTTTTGCCATCTGTTTATCTCTGGAGTTAGTTGGTCTTATTATTACTGGTTGGAGTTTGAAGCTCCTGTGAGCCTAGCCTTTGGCACTGCTGTAGTAGAGGGCATCCGTGCTCCTGATCCCAGCCTCCAGTCATCCGCCGTGACCTGACCTCTGCAGCCAGCAGTCTTCTATGTCCCAAGGCAAGATGGCACCTCTTGCAGGCCGGCTAGCTGGTCTGCAGCAGTCTGCAACCACAGCTGAGCTGTAGGTGCACAGATCTCCTGCTGATCTCCTCTGACTCTGGGCGCTGCCTAGAGCCTGAAGGTGTTATCTATGCTATGCTAAGCTAGGTCTCTGTCCACGCACCTGACTCCAGCAGCTAGCAGTCTGCTCGGTGTCCTGAGGCAAGATGGCACCTCTCTGCAAGCCCGGAGAGCCGGTCAGCAGTGGTCTGCAACCACAGCTGAGCTGTAGTTGCGCAGATCTCATGCCGAGAGCTCCTCTGGCTCTGGGCTCCAGCCAGAGCCTGATGGTGTTGTCTATGCTAAGCTAAGCTAGGTCTCTGTCCACGCACCTGACTCCAGCTGCCCGCAGTTAGTGCAGTGTCCCGAGGCAAGATGGTGCCCCGCTGAAAGCACAGCGAGTCTGTCCCCAGAGGTCAGCAACCGCTGCTGAGCTGTAGGTGCACAGATCTGCTGATCTCCTCTGAGTCTGGGCCCAGATCATAATTTAATAAAAGATAGTAAATTATACAAAGTGGAAAACATTTCATATGCATTTTCTGTAGTATTTCAGTAATTTGAGACAAGATTGCAATATTGTACTATATCTGCCTACAAAAGTTTTATTTCTTCCTTCTCACCCTGCATGCATTTATTTCCTCTATTGTCTTCATTAGAGAAGACATAAACACCAACTAGAACTTATGAATAGTATCATCTTGTTCCTAGTCTTAGCCAGAAAATAACTAGTTTCTTTCTGTTTAATATGCAAATGTTTGTAGCCATTCCTTTTCTGTTGTTTGTTTTGTAGTGCTGTGAAAGGAACTCGGGGTCTTATACATGCTTAGCAGATGTTCAAACACAACTCCAAATCTATCTTCATCAAATTGATAAAAACATCTTTATTCCCTGTATGCTTAACAAATAGTGGCATTCATGCATTTTCTCTCTATATAATTTTTCTTTTATGGTATGTTGATGGTGTAGATTATTTCAACAATTTTCAAAACTTTAATTTATATATAACTGTGAATTCCATTTAATCATCTTATCTAATTTTAACACATTTACTGGCTTGATTATTACTTTTATTTGATTGCCATTTACTATAGTATTTTACATTTTAAAAAATTATTCTTTTATTGTATATTTATATTTCATTGATTTTTTTTTCTAGTCCTGTTTGGTTCTATCGTAGGTCTCTGAGTTATCTAGCCATTGGTTCTTGGACCTTCAGGTAGTGTCAAGTGTGGCCTTCCTCTCATGGCCTGGGTCTCAAGTTAGACCCCTGGTTTTCCCCTCCCACAATTTCTGGGCCACCTTTACTGCAGCACATCTTACAGTCAGGACAAATTGTAGGTAGAATGTTTTGGGGATGGGTAGCTTCTCTGTAAGGATGGAAACAACATTTGTCTATGGTGATAAACATAAATATTTAGACTGCAGTTTAGTACCCCTATCAATTTATCTAAGGAGTAATAGCAAGGTCTCCCCCTAGAGTTCATTTTGGAATTTTTAACTGGCTTGATCTTGAGGATATATTCTGTAGGCAAACACAGCTGCTGTGAATTCATGTGTGCAACAGCCAAGGCATGTCCAGAGGATAGCAACTTACAGCATCCCTTCCCATCTTCTTGTTCTTATAGAGTTCCATTCTTTCTTCTGCAATGTTCTCCTAGCTTGGAGAAGTGTGTCTAATAATGTTCCACTTATATCTGAGAACTCACAGTCACTTATTCTCAATACTTTCAACATGAACACATTTGCATGTTAACCACTACCCACTGCATAAGAAGCTGTGGGCCACCAATAGGCTTTCTTCTAGGGCTTATGATTACCCTAACCATGAGTAACATTTATAGTACTAAGCATGAAATTCCTTCTATGGCATTGGCCTCAAATTTAATCAAAATACTAATTGATTGCCCCTGTAAACTGTCTTGCCAGTACTGCACTTGTGGGTACACTTTGCCTGTCAGATCAGTATTGTATAATAAAGTAGACAGTGATAGGTAAAACAACTAATGCATTTTCACCCAGCAGCCTCTACATAGCATTTATCAACATTATAAAGCTAGCTGGCTGGGAGAGATTCTTGGTCTGTTCAAAACTGATTTATATGTCCTGCAACAAAAGTGTGCAGTGTCTTCAGCTATAGGGTCCTAGTACCCAGTTGTGTTGAGCTCAGAAGCTCGGAGTACCCAAGATATAATTCACAAACCACATGAAGCTCAAGAAGAAGACCAAAGTGTGGATATTTTGGTCCTTCTTAGAAAGGGGAACAAGATACACATGGGAGGAGATACAGAGACAAGTGTGGAGCAGAGACTGAAGGAAAGACCATTCAGAGAGTGCCCACCTGGGGATCAATCCCATATATACTCACCAAACCCAGACACTATTGTGGAACTCAACAAATGCTTGCTGACAGAAGCCTGATATAGCTGTCTCATGAGAGTTTCTGCTAGTGCCTGACAAATACAGAACTGGAAGCTCACAGCCAATCAATGGACTGAGCACAGGGTCCCCAATGGAGCAACTAGAGAAATGGCCCAAGGAGCTGAAGGAGTTTGCAGCCCCATAGGAGGAACAATATGAACCAACCAGTACCCCCAGAGCTCCAAGGGACTAAACCATCAAGAGTAAACATGGAGGGACCCACATCTCCAGCTGCACATGTAGCAGAGGGTGGCCTTGTTGGACATCAATGAGAGGAGAGGCCTTTGATCCTGTGAAGGTTTGTTGCCACAGTGTAGGGGATTGCCAGGACAGGGAAGCAAGAGCTGGTTGGTTAGTGAGCAGGGGAAGGAGGGATGGGATAGGGGGTTTTTGAAGGTGAAATGTAAATAAAGAAAATACCTAATAAACATACAAACAAGCAAACAAATAAACCCTTAAATTTTTACAGTGAAAAAGAAGGAACATAACCTAATTCTGTTCTGTAATTTAAAGATAGACAATTGTAGAAGTTAGGTCTACGTAGATGGCCCAGATTAAGAAAGGGAAGGATAGAGGAATAGGAGTAATTTATAAATCCATACTTTTAAAATATCTCAAGCATTTTATTGGATTAAGAAATTCTCACCCTATTTATAAAAAAGGCATTTGGAGAGGCATGGTTGAGGCCTAGAAAGTTTTGGGGGAAAATAGAGGAAGAGTTAGCCTTAGGGTTTGAAGACAATAGTATATTGTATATTGTTTTTGTCATTAGTTTTTGATATTATTTTTATTTTGAATAGATTTGTTTTTTCTCTTTAATTATTTTGAGAATTGCACATATGGGTACTTGGTTTACATCAAGTTCACCTTTTCCTATCCCTCCTTCAACTCTTCCTGTGTCCCTCTTCTCTCCCAAATGCAAGACCTCTCCATACTCCTGTGATATGTATCTGTATAACCTATTGTGACAATTTGGTGTTTCTCTTATCTACACTTGTTTAGAGCTAACCACTTGGGAATAGATAATCTATCAGAGTTCATTCCTGGAGTAAACTGGGTCTCCCTTTCTTAACAGTCATTGATTGCCTCTAGTTCTTCATTGAAGTATAAGACACTGTGAAATGACATGGCAATGTGGATGGTAAAAATTCACAAATCTTGTTTGTTTGGATTCACTTTTCGAATGTCCATTGCTATATTTGCAGATAGAGTAAGTTATAATTTGTGTATCCTGAAATTTTTCTGTTTAAATAGTTCTAATACCTTTCATAAATGCTTTAGGAGCTATAACAAGTAAGATGGTATAACTTGTGAATAAAGATTGTTTCACAAAGACTATTTCATTTTTTGGGTTGTTTTTATTCTTTGCTTAGTGAATGAAGAAGGGAATGAAAGGAAGGATATGCTTGTTACTAGGTATGGTGGAGAAGGGTTATTATAGATAAAGGTAGAGTATAACCAAAGGTAGGGACATCTGTGAGAGTCCAGAGTAAACATGACCCTGAGTCAAGTCATGAGGGGAGCAGGGAAGGTTCAGGGAAGTAAGAAGTAGACAAAAGGGTCAGGTAACCAAAATGACTGGGTTTTATGGGGAACAATAGCTAGGGGAAGGGCAACCCAGCTCTTGGGCTGGAAAAAGATAAAGTAGGGGGTGGGGTATGCCAGCCATTCTCTGTAACACATAGGGACTGAGGAATGCTCAGAGAGCCTGGCAGCCAAGTCCACCTTGATGTTAAACAGGTATCTTAATTAGCCATTTGTCCTGGGTTTGAGACCTAATACCTATATGTATGCTAAAGTCTACAATATAATACTTTATAAATTTATCCTTGAGTAGGCTTCCTCTTCCTTGTATTCCATACAATAGAGATCAGTATTTTGTCATTAAGTAGGATGGTAAAATTGAGGTTTTTTTCATCAATTTATTTATCTATTCACTTTACATTCTATCATAGTCCCTCTCCTCATAGTTTCTCCTGACATGGCCCCTTTTCTAATCTCATCCTTTTTCTCTGAGAAGGGGGAACCCCCCCATACCAGCCCATTCTAGAATATCAAGTCACTGCAGGACTGGATACATCCTTTGCCATTGAGACCAGGCAAAGCAGCCCTGTTAAGACCAAGCTACACAGTTTCTACATATGAGCAGGGGATGGGGAGCTAGGTCTAGACCATGTATACTCTTTAGTTGGTGGTTCAGTTTCTGGGATCCCCCAAGGGTCCTGGTAACTTTGACTCTGTTGGTCTTCCTATGGAATTCCTATCTCCTTTAGAGCCTCCAATCTTTTCCCCAACTCTTCCATAATAGTTCCTGAGTTTAGCCCAGTGTTTGGCTATGGATCTCTGCATCTGTTTCCATTATCTGTTGGATGGAAACACTCAGAAGATAGTTCTGCTAGGCTTCTGTCTGCAAGCATAACAGAATGCCATTAATAGTATTAGGGATTGGTTCTTGTCTATGGGGTGTGTCTCAAGTTGGACCAATCCTTAGTTGGCTATTCCCTCAGTCTCTGCTCAATCTTTGTCCCTGCATTTCTTGTAGGCAGGGCAAATTTGGGGTCAAAGCTTTGTGGATTGTTTAGTGTCCTTATCCCTTCACTCAGAGGCCTGCCTGGCTTCAGGAGGTGGCTACTTCAGGTTCCATGTCCCCTACTGCTAGAAGTCTCAACTAGAGTCACTCTCAGAGACTCCCTGGATCTTCTCGTATCCAAAATCTCTGGGGAGATGCCCCCCCCACCAGATTGTGATTTCCATTAATGTTCCAGGCCCCTTTCCCCATCCTCTCTCACATCTAGTTCCCTCCTTCCATCCACTTCTGATAAGTATTTTATTTCCCTTTCTGATTGCAATTCAAGCATCCTTCCTTGAGTCCTCCATATTACTCAGTTTCTTTGGGTCTGTGGATTATAGCAGGTATCCTGCACTTTGTGACTAATATCCACTTGTAAGTAAGGACATATTATGTGTGTTATTTTAGGTCTGGGTTACCTCACTCAGGATGATATTTTCTAGTTCTATTTGCTGCAGATTTCATGATGGTCTTATTTTTAATAGTTGAGTAGTATTCCATTGGGTAAATGAACTACATTTTCTTTATCCATTTTCTTTCTTTTTATTTTTTATTTTTTTTGTGAATCTGTTCGTGGGCTCTGCGTCTGCCTCATGGATCTGCCTGTATCTACAGAGCTATATAGCAAGCCTTAACTTGGGTACAATGGCTCCCCCCACACTTTATTGTCCTTTTTTTAAATTTTCTATATTCTATGTTTACATTCCAAAGGCTTTCCCCTTTCCCAGTTCCCACCCACCATACTTCCCATAGTTCCTCTCCCCCCCAACTATTCCCCAATCATTCCCCCTCCCCCCTCGGTTTCGTTACTAAACTGGATGCAATCTTTACAGGCCCAGGGTCCTCTCCTTTCTTCTTCTTGGGAATCATTTGACTTGCTATTTGTGTCTTGAGTATTTAGGGCTTCTGGGCTCATTAATATCCACTTATCAGTGATTGCATTTCATGTGCATTCTTTTGTGATTGGGTTAATTCACTCAGGATGATATTTTCCAGGTCTAACCATTTACCTACAAATTGCATGAATTCATTATTTTTAATTGCTGAGTAGTATTCCATTGTATAAATATACCACATTTTCTGTATCCATTCCTCCTTTGAGGGATATTTGGGCTCCTTCCAATTTCTGGCTATTATAAACAAGGCTGCTATAAACATAGTGGAGCATGTGTCTTTATTGCATGCAGGGGAATACTCTGGGTATATGCCCAGGAGTGGTATGCCAGGGGCCTCTGGAAGTGACATGCCCAATTTTCTGAGGAACTGCCAAACTGATTTCCAGAGCGGTTTTACCATTTTGTAATCCCACCAACAGTGGAGGAGTGTTCCTCTTTCTCCACATCCTCGCCAGCACTTGTTGTCTCTTGAGTTTTTAATCTTAGCCATTCTGACTGGTGTGAGGTGGAATCTCAGGGTTGTTTTCATTTGCATTTCCCTTATGACTAATGATGTTGAACATCTTTTAAGGTGTTTCTCGGCCATCCGAATTTCTTCTGGTGAAAATTCTTTGTTTAGCTCTGTGCCCCATTTTTTGATAGGGTTATTTGGTTCTTTGCAGTCTAACTTCTTGAGTTCTTTGTATATATTGGATATTAGCCCTCTGTCGGATGTGGGGTTGGTGAAGATCTTTTCCCACTTTGTTGGTTGCCATTTTGTCCTTCTGACAGTGTCCTTTGCTTTGCAGAAACTTTGTAATTTTATGAGGTCCCATTTGTCAATTCTTGATCTTAGTGCGTAAGCTATTGGTGTTCTGTTCAGGAACTTTTCCCCTGTGCCATTGTCCTCCAGGGTCTTCCCAAGTTTCTTTTCTAATAGTTTCAGTGTGTCTGGTTTTATGTGGAGGTCCTTGATCCACTTGGAGTTGATCTTAGTGCAAAGAGATAAGAGTGGGTCAATTCGCATTCTTCTGCATGTTGACCTCCAGTTGAACCAGCACCATTTGTTGAAAAGGCTATCTTTATTCCACCGGATGGTTGTGGCTCCTTTATCAAACATCAAGTGACCATAAGTCTGTGGGTTAATTTCTGGGTCTTCAATCCTGTTCCATTGATCTGCTTGCCTGTTGCTATACCAATACCATGCAGTTTTTAACACAATTGCTCTGTAGTACTGATTGAGGTCAGGGATATTGATTCCCCCAGAAGTCCTTTTATTGTTGAGAATAGTTTTAGCTATCCTGGGTTTTTTGTTGCTCCAGATGAATTTGAGAATTGCTCTTTCTAGATCTATGAAGAATTGAGTTGGGATTTTGATGGGGATCGCATTGAATCTGTAGATTGCTTTTGGCAAGATGGCCATTTTTACTATATTGATCCTGGCAATCCAGGAGCAAGAAATATTTTTCCAACTTCTGAGGTTTTCTTCGATTTCTTTCTTCAAGGACTTGAAGTTCCTGTCGTACAGATTTTTCGCTTGTTTGGTTAGAGTTACGCCAAGATATTTTATGTTGTTTGTGGCTATTGTGAAGGGTGTTACTTCCCTAATTTCTTTCTCAGCCTGCTTGTCCTTTGAGTACAAAAAGGCCACTGACTTGCTTGAGTTAATTTTATAACCTGCCACTTTGCTGAAGTTGTTTATCAGCTGTAGAAGTTCTCTGGTCGAGTTTTTTGGGTCGCTTAGGTAAACTATCATATCGTCTGCAAATAATGATAGTTTGACTTCTTCCTTTCCAATTTGTATCCCTTTGACTTCCTTATGTTGTCTGATTGCTCTCGCTAGAACTTCAAGTACTATATTGAAAAGATATGGAGAGAGAGGGCAGCCTTGTCTAGTTCCTGATTTTAGTGGGAATGCTTCAAGTTTCTCTCCATTTATTTTGATGTTGGCTACTGGTTTGCTGTAGATTGCTTTTACTATGTTTAGGTATGGGCCTTGAATTCCTGCTCTTTCTTTTAGCATGAAAGGATGCTGAATTTTGTCCATTTTCAATGGAAGGATACCTGCGTTGTTTTAAGTTTCTGATTATTATAAATAAAGGTACTATGAGCATAACGGAGCAAGTTTACTTGGGGTATGATGGAACAACTTTTGGGTATATTTCCGGGAGTGAGGTAAAGCTATTCCCAATTTTCTGTTTGTGTTTTTAATTGATATAGTTCAGCAAATTGAAGTGTGTGTGTGTGTGTGTGTGTGTGTGTGTGTTTGTGTATACAGTAATTCAGAGTGTATGTATTTTGAAGGCATTTTGTAGGATTTGCTCTAATCTGAAGATAATGGGGAAATAAACCAATTCATTTTCCAATTATAGAAGTTACACTAAGTATTCACAATAACTTTTTTTTTCGAGACAGGGTTTCTCTGTATGGCCCTGGCTGTCCTGGAACTCACTCTATAGACCAGGCTGGCCTCGAACTCAGAAATCTGCCTGCCTCTGCCTCCCAAGTGCTGGGATTAAAGGCGTGGGCCACCACCGCCTGGCTCACAATAACTTTTACAACTGAATAAATTGTCAGGCCCTGGCATGATCTATTTCACATATTTTCCTCCTAGAATAATGGTCTAAACATAAGGGCTTTAGAAATAGACCCTCTCCGGGTTCTAAGATGACTTAGCAAGCAAAGACACTTGGGGGTGACCTTAGCTGTGACTCACAGCATTGGGGATATGGAAATGAAAAGGTCATCTCCTGTAGTGTTTTTTCTTGAGATGGATGAAATTTATTGTTCCATGTTTGTTACCATTTGACCTTATAAAATTGTTTTTGAATTTTAATGCATTAGTCATTAAATAATTTTGATTGTGGGGGAAGTAAGAAGAATGAACTAATAATTATTTCTCAGTTTTTTAGATTCAAGTTAGTGAATGGATTTAAAGGTGTTATTACTATGATTTAAATAAATGAGAGTAAACATTAAGGGAGTAATGCAAAGATTATCATGTACTGAGAACCTATAGTTATAATCTTTTGCTTCCTTCCCTCAGAAGGGAAGGAAAAACCTTCCATACTCTTGGATTGGCAGGATTAATATAGTAAAAATTGTCATCTTGCCAAAAGCAATCTACAGATTCAATGCAATTCTCATCAAAGTCCCAACTCAATTCTTCATAGAGTTAGAAAGAGCAATTCTCAAATTCATCTGGAATAACAAAAAAACCAGGATAGCTAAAACTATTCTCAACAGTAAAAGAACTCTGGGGGAATCAATATCCCTGACCTCAAGCAATACTACAGAGCAATGGTGTTAAAAACTGCATGGTATTGTTACAGTTACAGGCAAGTAGATCAATGGAATAGAATTGAAGGCCCAGAAATGAACCCACAGATTTATGCTCAATTGATCTTTGATAAAGGAGCTACAACCATCCAGTGCAAAAAAGATAGCCTTTTCAACAAATGATGCTGGTTCAACTGGAGGTGAGCATGCAAAGGAATGCAAATTGATTCATTCTTATCTCCTTGTACTAAGCTCAAGTTCAAGTGGATCAAGAACCTCCACATAAAACCTGACACACTGAAACTAATAGAAAAGAGACTGGGGAAGACCCTTGAAGACATGGGCAAAGGGGAAAATTTCCTCAACAGAACACCCATAGCTTATGCTTTAAGATCAAGAATTGACAAATGGGACCTCATAAAACTACAAAGTTTCTGTAAGGCAAAGGACATTGTTAAAAAGACAAAATGGCAACCTACAAATTGGGAAAAGATCTTAACCAACACCATATCCGACAGCGGGTTTATATCCAAGATATACAAAGAACTCAAGAAGGTAGACTCCAGAGAGTCAAATAACCCTATTAAAAATAGGGTACAGAGCTAAACAAAGAATTTTCACCTGAGGAATACTGAATGACTCTGATTTCACCTCACATCAGTCAGAATGGCTAAGATCAAAACTCAGGAGAAAACAGGTGCTGGCGAGGACGTGGAGAAAGACACTCCTCCACTGCTGGTAGGGTTACAAGCTGGTACTACCACTCTGGAAATCAGTCTGGTGGTTCCTCAGAAAACTGGGAATGATACTTCCCGAGGACCCCACTATACCACTCCTGGGCATATACCCAGAGGATTCCCCAGCATGTAATAAGGATACACGCTCCACTATGTTCATAGCAGCCCTATTTATAATAGCCAGAAGCTGGAAAGAACCCAGATGTCCCTTACCAGAGGAATGGATACAGAAAATGCAGTATATATACACAATGGAATACTACTCAGCCATTCGAAACAATGAATTCATGAGATTCTTAGACAAATGGATGGAACTAGAGATCATGCAATGTGAGGTAACCCAGTCTCAAAAGAACACTCATGGTATGCACTCACTGATAAATTGATATTAGCCTAGAAGCTTGGAATACCCAAGACACAATTCACATATCAAATGATGCCCAAGAAGAAGGAAGGAGTGGCCCCTGGTCCTGGAAAGGATCAGCGCAGCAGTGTAGGGGAATACCAGGACAGGCAAACAGTAAGGGGTTGTTGATTGGGGAACAGGGGGAGGCAAGAAGACTTATGGGACTTTTGGAGAGGGAGGATCCAAGAAAGGGAAAATGACTTGAAATATAAATAAAGTATATATCTAATAAAAAAAAAGTCTCCCAACTGCCAGGGAGTCATGGCATATGCCTATAATTACTGCAGTTGGGAGGCAGAGATAGGCAGATTTCTGAGTTTGAGGCCATATTGGTCTACAGAGTGAGCTCCAGGACAGCCAGGGCTAAACAGTAAAATGCTGTATTGAAAAAAAAAGTCTCATAACCAATAAATCCTGGGACCAGATGATTTGAAGAGCTATTTCCAATACTCCTCAAACTATTCCACAAAATAAAAATAGAAGGGCTACTACACAACTGATTCTATGTAGCCATAGTTACTATGATTCCTACCTAAACCACACATCGACCCAACAAAGAAAGAGAACTTCAGAGCAATTTTGCTTATGAGCATCGATGCAAAAATATTCAATGAAATTCTCTCTAACTCTAATGAAGAATTGAGTTGGGATTTTGATGGGGATTGCATTGAATATGTATATTGCTTTTGGCAAGATGGCCACTTTTACTATATTAATCCTGCCAATCCAAGATCATGGAAAAAATTTCCATCTTCTGAGGTCTTCTTCGATTTCTTTCTTCAAGGACTTGAAGTTCCTGTCGTACAAATCTTTCACTTATTTGGTTAGAGTCACATCTAGATACTTTATATTGTTTTTGGCTATGGTGAAGGGTGTCATTACCCTAATTTCTTTCTCAGGCTGTTTACCCTTTGAGTATAGGAAGGCTACTGATTTGCTTGAGTTAATTTTATATCCAGCCACTTTGCTGAAATTGTTTATCAGTTGTAGGAGTTCTCTGGTGGAGTTTTTTGGGTTGCTTAAGTATACTCTCATATCATCTACAAATAGTGATCCATTGACTTCTTGCTTTCCAATTCGTATCTCTTTGACCTCCTTTTGTTGTCTAATTGCTCTAACTGGAACTTCAAGTAGTACATTGACTATTTATATTTATGGAGAAAGAGGGCAGTCTTGTCTAGTCCTGGTTTTAGTGGTATTGCTTCAAGTTTCTCTCCATTTAGTTTGATGATGGCTACTGGTTTGCTGTATATTGCTTCAAAGGTTAGAAAGAGCAATTCTCAAATTAATCTAGAATAACAAAAACCCAGGATAAATGAAACTATTCTTAACAGTAATGAAACTTCTGGAGAAATTGGTATCCTCGACTTCAAGCAGTACTACAGAGCAAAAGTGTTAAAAAAAAATGCATGGTATTGGTACAGTGGCAGGCACGTAGATCAATGAAAAAGAATTGAAGACCCAGAAATGAGCCCACACATCAATGGTCAATTGATCTTTGACAATGGAGCTACAACCATCCAATGGAAAAAAGATAACCCTTTCAAAATTGGTGCTGGTTCAACTGGAGGTCACCATGCAGAAGAATGCAAATCGATCCATCCTTATCCCCTTGTACTAAGTTCAAGTCCAAGTGGATCAAGGACCTCCACATAAAACCAAATACATTGAAACTAATAGAAAAGAAACTGGGGAAGGGCATTGAGCACATGGGTACAGGGGAATAGTTCTTTAACAGAACACCAATAGCTTATGCTCTAAGATCAAGAATTGACAAATGGGACATCATATAATTACAAAGCTTCTATAAGGCAAAAGACACTGTCAAAAGGATAAAATGGCAACCAACAAATTGGGAAAAGATCTTAACCAACACCATATCCGACAGAGGACTAATATCCAAGATATACAAAGAACTCAAGAAGGTAGACTCCAGAAAGCCAAATAACCCTATTAAAAATGGGGTACAGAGCTAAACAAAGAATTTTCACCTGAGGAATATTGAATAGCTCTGAAGCACCTAAAGAAATGTTCAACATCCTTAGTCATCAGGGAAATGCAAGTCAAAACATCCATGAGATATCACCTCACACCAGTCAGAATGGCTAAGATCAAAAACTCAGGAGAAAACAGGTGCTGGCCACGATGTGGAGAAAGAGGAACACTCCTCCACTGCTAGTGGGTTGCAAGCTGGTACCACTACTTTGAAAATCGGTCTGTCGGTTCCTCAGAAAACTGGGCATGACACTTCCTGAGGACCCTGCTATACCACTTCTGGGCATATACCCAGAGGATTTCCTGGCATGCAATAAGGACATATGCTCCACTATGTTCATAGCAGCCTTATTTATAATAGCCAGAAGTGGGAAAAAACCCAGATGTCCCTCAATGGAGAATTGGATACACAAAATGTGGTATATTTAAGCTATGGAATACTACCCAGCTATTAAAATCAATGAATTCATGAAATTCTTAGGCAAGTGGGTAGAACTGGAGAATGTAATCCTGAGTGAGGTGACCCAATCACAAAAGAATATACATGG
The DNA here is from genome assembly GCA_964023405.1 of Apodemus agrarius. Classification (NCBI taxonomy): domain Eukaryota; kingdom Metazoa; phylum Chordata; class Mammalia; order Rodentia; family Muridae; genus Apodemus; species Apodemus agrarius. The sequence goes on along the minus strand of OZ030010.1, from coordinate 60,427,439 downwards.
TAAGCACTCACTGATAAGCAGATATTAGCTCAGATGATCAGAATACCCAAGAAACAATTCACATATTAAATGATGCCCAAGAAGAAGGAAGGAGCGGTCCCTGGTCCTGGAAAGTCTCAATGCAGCCGGGTAGGGGAATACCAGGACAGGCAAGCAGGAAGGGCTTGATTGGGGAACAGGGGGAAGGAAGAGGACCTTTGGGTAGTGGGGATCCAGGAAAGGAGGAATCATTTGAAATGCAAATAAAGAATACATCGAATAAAAAAATAGGAGCCAAGGAGCTGAAGCATTTTGCAGTGTCATAAGAGGAACAATAATATGTACCAACCAGTACTCCCAGAGTTCCCAGGGACTAAACCGCCAACCAATGTGTACACATGGAGGGACCCAAGGCTCCAGCTACATATGTAGTAGAGGATGGCCTTTTCAGAAATCAATGATAGGAGAGGCCATTGGTCCCGTGATGGGTAGATGCCCCAGTATAGGGGAAAGCCAGGTCAGGAAAGTGGAAGTTGGGGCTGGTAAGCAGGTGGAGGGGAATGGGATTGGGTGTTTTCTATGGGGTAAAGAGGAAAGGGAATAACTTTTGAAATTTAAATAAAGCAAATATCTAATACAAAGATATAAGATATATAAAGTATACAAATATATTTTTTTGGGACCGGATCGCTGGGATTGCAGTGAGGTTGCCATCTTGCCTCAGGTCACTGAAGACAGATGGCGGCTGGGGTCAGGTGCATGGACAGAGACCTAGCCTAGCATCGACTACCCTGTCTGGCTCTTGCCTGTGCCCAGAGGCAGAGCACCTCGGCGGGAAGTCTGTGCAACTACAGCACGGAGGCTATCGCTGACCGCTGGGGACCGGCTCGCCAGGCTTGCAGTGAGGCAACCATCTTGCCTTGAGTCACTGCAGAAAGACAGCGGCTGGGGTCAGGTGCGTAGACAGAGACCTAGCCTAGCATCGACTACCCCATCAGGCTCTTGCTTGTGCCCAGAGCCAGAGCAGCTCGGAGGCTGTCACTGACAGCTGGGGGCCAGCTCGCTGGGATTGCAGCAAGGCCGCCATCTTGCCTTGGGTCACTGAGGACGGACGGCGGCTAGGGTCAGGTGTGTGGACAGAGACCTAGCCTAGCGTAGATTACCCGCTCAGGCTCTTTCCTGCGCCCAGGGCCAGAGCAACTCTGCGGGAGGTCTGTGCACCTACATCTAGGTGGCTGTCGCTGACCACTGGGGACCAGTTTGGTGTGCTTGCAGCAAGGCTGCCATCTTGCCTCAGGTCACTGTGGACAGATGGCAGCTGGGGTCAGGAGCGTGGACAGAGACCTAGCCTAGCATCAACTACCCTGTCAGGCTCTTGTCTGTGCCCAGAGCCAGAGCAGCTCAGTAGGAGGTCTCTGCACCAACCTGCATGGGCACCAACCTACTAGTGGGTCTGTGCCTGGAGTACAGCCAGAGGCTGACATCTTGCCTCAGGACACCAAAGACAGCTAACCAGACAGAGCCCTGAGGACTGAGAGCACCACCATCTAGGTTCTAGCAGTCCAACAAGCGAACCTCCAGTACTGCAGGGAATCCCATGGTTAGATAAAGCCATGAGACGTGCCACCATCTTGGAACTGGTGGCCTGAACAGGTCACCATAGAGAACCAACAGAGGAGCCCAGATCAGTGAAAAAAATATCTGATTCTTAAGAGCTGGCAACTAGGCAGGCCAGGAGGAGACTGCGGGAGGCAAATTGCAGGTCTAGGAGAAAGCCTAGGGAAGACTTGGATCCGGCCCAGCAGAGCTGAGGAGGTAATTCAGAGCCCAGTAGCAGAAACCTCCCAGGTTTCCACCTCAGGAGCATGGATGCCCTCTAAGAGAGCAGCACCAAACACCAGGTTCACAAGAGCTTCAAACACCAACCAGTAACAACAAGACCAACTAACTCCAGAGATAAACAGATGGCAAAAGGCAAATGTAGGAATGTTACTAATAGAAATCAAGGCAATATGGCAGCATCTGAACCCAATTGTCAACCACTGCAAGTCCTGGATACCCCAACACATCAGAAAAACAAGAGTTGGATTTAAAAGCAGTGGTCATGATGTTGCTAGAGGAACACAAAAAAGACATAAACAAATCTCTTAAAGAAATGCAGGGTAACATGAATAGGGTAGAAGCCCTTACAATGCAAACACAAAAATCACTTAAAGAATTCCAGGAGAATATGGATCAAAAGACAGAAGCCAATAAAGAGGAAATAAAAAAATCACTTAAAGATATGCAGGAGAAATTGAGTCAATAGGCAGAAGTCATGAAAGAGGGAACACAAAAATCTCTTAAAGAATTGCAAGAAAACACAAACAAACAAATGAAGGAACTAAGCAAAACCATTCAAGATCTGAATACAGAGGTAAAAACAACTAAGAAATCACAAAGGGAGACAAATTTGGAGATAGAAAACTTTGGGAAGAAATCAGAGGTCATAGATGCAAATATCAACAACAGAATACAAGTGATAGAGGTAAGAATCTCAGATGCTGAAGATACCATAGTAACCATTGACTCCACAGTCAAAGAAAATACAAAATGCAAAAGGCTTGTAACCCAAAACATGCAGGAAATCCAGGACACAATGAGAAGACCAAACCTAAGGATTATAGGGATAGATGAGAGTGAAGATCTACAATTTAAAGGGCCAGCAAATATCTTTAACAAAATGATGGAAGAAAACTTCCCTAACCCAAAGAGAGAGATGCCCATGAACATACAAGAAGCCTACAGAACACCAAACAGACTGGACCAGAACAGAAATACTTCCCGTCACATAATAAGCAAAACCCCAATAGTACTAAACAAAGAAAGAATACTAAAGGCAGTAAGAGAAAAAGGCCAAGTAACATATAAAGGAAGACCTATCAGAATCACACCAGACTTCTCACCAGAGACCATGAAAGCTAGAAGATCCTGGGTGGATCTCATGCAGACTCTAAGAGAACACAAATGTCGGCCAAGACTACTATATCCAGCAAAACTTTCAATCAACATAGATGGAGAAATCAAAATATTCCATGACAAGAACAAATTTACACAATATCTTTCCACTAACACAGCTCTACAAAGGATAATAGGAGGAAAACTCCAATACAAGGAGGGAAAAAGCAAGATAGTAACCTTCTTCCATCAAACTCAAAAGAAGATAACCACTCAAAAACAAAAATAACATCAAAAATGACAGGAAGAAGCCGGGTGTTGGTGGCACATGCCTTTAATCCCAGCACTTGGGAGGCAAAGACAGGCAGATTTCTGAGTTCGAGGCCAGCCTGGTCTACAGAGTGAGTTCTAGGATAGCCAGAACTACACAGAGAAACCCTGTCTCGAAAAACCAAAAAAAAAAAAAAAAAAAAAAAGACAGGAAGAAATAATCCCTGTTCCTTAATATCTCTTAACATCAATGGACTCAAGTCCCCAATAAAAAGACATAGACTAACAGACTGGATATGGAAACAGGACCCTACATTTTGCTGCATACAGCAAACACACCTCAGAGTCAAAGACAAACATTACCTTAGAGTAAAAGGCTGGAAGACAATTTTGCAAGCAAATGGTCTCAAGAAGCAAGCTGGAATAGCCATTCTAATATCAGATAAAATTGACTTTCAACCTAAAGTCATCAAAAGAGACAAAGAAGATCAGTTCTTGCTAGTCAAAGGAAAAATCCACCAAGAAGAACTCACAATTCTAAACATCTACGCTCCAAATGCAAGGGCACCCTCATTCGTAAAAGAAACTTTACTAAAGCTCAAAGCACATATTGCACCTTACACAATAATTGTGGGGGACCTCAACACTCCACTATCCTCAATGGACCAATCAGGAAAACAGAAACTAAACTAAACAGGGACACAGGGAAACTCATTGAAACTTTGGACCAATTAGATTTAGTAAATATATATAGAACATTTCATCCTAAAGCAAAAGACTATGCCTTTTTCTCAGCACCTCATGGTACCTTCTCCAAAATTATCCATTTAATGTGTCACAAGACAGACCTCAACAAATATAATAAGATCAAACTAATCGCATGTATCCTATAGTCTTCCAACCAAAAAAAAAAAAAAAAAAAAAAAAAGAAGAAGAAAAAGAAGCACAGGACGAGATGGTTTTAATTCAGAATTCTATCTGACCTTCAAAGAAGACCTAATACCAATACTCTCCAAACTATTCCACAGAATAGAAACAGAAGGAACACTATCCAATTCATTCTATGAAGCCACAATTACCCTGATACCAAAACCACACAAAGATCCAAATAAAAAAGAGAACTTCAGACCAATCTCCCTTATGAACTTCTATGTAAAAGTACTCAATAAAATTTTTGCCAACTGAATCCAAGAACACATCAAAAAGATCATTCACCATGAAAAACTTGGCTTCATCCCAGGGATGCAGGGATGGTTCAATATATGGAAATACATCAATGTAATCCACTACATAAACAAACTCAAAGAAAAAAACCACATGGTCATCTCATTGGATGCTGAAAAAGCATTTGACAAAATTCAGCATTCTTTCATGCTAAAAGTCTTCAAAAGAACAGGAATTCAAGGCCTATACCTAAACATAGTAAAAGCAATATGCTGCAGGCCCATAGCCAACATCAAAGTAAATGGAGAGAAACTTGAAGCAATCCCACTAAAATCAGGGACTAGACAAGGCTGTCCCCCTCTTGCCATATCTCTTCTATATAGTACTTGAGGTACTAGCAGAGCAATTCGACAATATAAGGAAGTCAAAGGGATACAAATTGGAAAGGAAGAAGTCAAACTATCACTATTCGCAGATGATATACTTAAGTCACCCAAAAAATTCCACCAGAGAACTCCTACAACTGATAAAAAACTTCAACAAAGTGGCTGTTTACAAAATCAACTCAAGCAAATCAATAGCTTTCCTATACTCAAAGGATAAGCAGGCTGAGAAAGAAATTCGGGAAATAACACCCTTCACAATTGCCACAAACAATATCTTGGTGTGACTCTAACCAAACAAGTAAAGATTTATATGACAAAAACTTCAGGTCTCTGAGGAAGGAAATGGAAGAAGACCTCAGAAAATGGAAAAATCTTCCATGCTCGTGGGTTGGCAGGATTAATATAGTTAAAATGGCAATCTTGTCAAAAGCAATATACAGATTCAATGCAATCCCCATCAAAATCCCAACTCAGTTCTTCATAGAGTTAGAAAGAGCAATTCTCAAATTCATCTGGAATAACAAAAAACCCAGGATAGCTAAAACTATCATCAACAGTAAAAGAACTTCTGGGGGAATCAATATCCCAGACCTCAAGCAATACTACAGAGCAGTAGTGTTAAAAACTGCATGGTATTGGTACAGTGACAAGGAGGAGGATCAATGGAATAGGATTGAAGACCCAGAAGTGAACCCACATATATATGGCCAATTGATCTTTGACAAAGGAGCTGAACACATCCAATGGAAAAAAGATAGCCTTTTCAACAAATGGTGCTGGCTCAACTGGAGGTCAACATGCAGAAGAAGGAGAATTGATCCACTCTTATCTCCTTGTACTAAGCTCAACTCCAAGTGGATCATTGACCTCCACATAAGACCAGACACACTAAAATTAATAGAAAAGAAACTGGGAAGACCCTTGAGGACATTGGCTCAGGGGGAACGTTCCTGAACAGAACACCAATTGCTTATGCTCTAAGATCAAGAATAGACAAATGGGACCTCATAAAATTACAAAGCTTTGTAAGGCAAAAGACACTGTCAAAAGGCCAAATCTGCAACCAAACAATTGGGAAAAGATCTTCACCAACCCAACACCTGTCAGAGGGCTAATATCCAATGTATACAAAGAACTCAAGAAGTTAGTTCCCATAATACCAAATAACCCCATCCAAAAATGGGGTACAGAGCCAAAGACTTTTCACCTGAGGAAATTTGGATGGCTGAGAAACACCTTAAAAAATGTTCAACATCATTAGTCATTAGAGAAATGCAAATCAAAACAACTCTGAAACCAGTCAGAATGGCTAAGAATAAAAACTCAGGGGACAGCAGGTGTTGGCGAGGATTTGGAAAAAGAGGAACACTCTTCCACTGCTAGTGGGACTGCAAGTTGGTACAACCACTCTGGAAATCAGTCTGGCAGTTTCTCAGAAAACTAGACAGGATACTTCTGGAGGAACCAGCCACACCACTCCTGGGCATATACCCAGAAGATTCCCCAGCATGCAATAAGGATACATGCTCCACTATGTTCATAGCAGCCTTATTTATAATAGCCAGAAGCTGGAAAGAACCCAGATGTCCCTCAACAGAGGAATGGATACAAAAAATGTGGTATATATGCACAATGGAGTACTATTCATCCATTAAGAACAATGAATTCATGAAATTCTCAGAGAAATGGATGGAGCTGGAGAGCACCATACTAAGTGAATTAACCCAGTCTCAAAAGAATACCCATGGTATATTCGCTCACTGATAAGTGGATATTAGCCTAGAATCTTGGGACACCAAAGACACACTCCACATACCAAATGATGTCTGACAAGAAGAATGGAGTGGACACTGATGCTGGAAAGGCTCAAAGCATCAGTGTAGGGGAAGGGGTAGATTGCGGAACAGAGCAAGGGAAAAGGGCATGTAGGACCTTTCGGGGCCTGGGAACAAGAAAAAAGAAAGAAATGTAAATATAGAATATATCCAATAAAAAAATAAAAAGAAAAAAGAAAAAAAGAAATATATTTTTAAAATCAAAAATAAATAAATAAATAAAAAGAAGAAGTAAAAAAACATAATTCTAGGTCCCGTGGAGGCTTGATACCTCAGTGTATGGGGATGCTAGAGGTGAGGCAGGAATGGGTCTGCACGTGAGGAAACACCCTCATAGAGGCAAAGGGAATGGGGCATGGGATGTCAGGGTGCTGAGGAGAAGGTTAGAAGTGGGATAATATTTTAAATGTAAATAAATAAAACAAAAAAATTATTCACCACAAACAAGTAAGTTTTATTGCAGGGATGCAAGGATGGTTTAATATGTGAATATCCATAAACATACTTTGCCTCTATGAACAAAATGAATGAAAAAAAAATCACACAATTATTTCCTTATATGCTGTAAAATTCTTTGACCAGATCCAATACCACTTCATGTTAAAAGTTTTGGAGAGTTCAAGGATTCAAGGCAACTACCTAGATATAATAAAAGCAATATACAGCAAGCCAATAGCCAACATCAAATTAAATGGAAATAAACTATAAGCAATCCCACTAAAATCATATTCAAGACAAGGCTGTGCATTCTCTCCCTGTCTATTCAACACAGTATTTGATTTTCTAGCTAAAATAATAAGACAACTAAAGGAGATCAAGGGGCTATGAATTGCAAAGGAAGAAGTCAAGGTATCACTCTTTGTGTATGATATCATAGTAAACATAAGCAACCCCAAAAATTCTGCCAGAGAATTTCTACAACTGATAAACAACTTCAGCAAAGTGGTTGGATATAAAATTAACTCAATGAAATCAGTAGCCTTCCTTTATACAAATGAAAAATGGGCAGAGAAAGAAATAAGGAACTAGTACACTTTACAATAGCCACAAATGATACAAAATATCTTAGTGTTACTTTGCTCAAACAAGTGAAAGATCTGTTTAACAAGAACCTCAAGCTAATGGAAAAATGGAGATATCAGAAGATGGAAATGTAGTGAAAAATCACCATCTTACCAAAAGCAATCTACAGATTTAATGCAATCCCCATCAAAATTCCAACACATTTTTTACAGACCTTGAAAGAGCAATTCTCAGCTTTATATAGAAAAATAAAAACCCGGGATAGCCAAAACTATTCTGAACAATAAAAGTATTTCTAGAGGAATCACCATCTATGACCTTGAGCTGTTCTACGGAACAATAGTGATAAACAATGGCATGATACTTGTATAAAAACAAATAAATTGAACAATGGCATCAAATTAAAGACACTGAAATAAATCCACACACCTATGGGCATTTGATTTTTAACAAGGAAGTCAAAACCATATAATAGAAAGTGGAGATCATCTTCAAAACATGTTGCTTGTCTAATTGGACTCTGCATGTAGACAAAAGGAAATATTTATCATCCTCCACAAAACTCAATTCCAAGTTGCTTACGGACCTCACATTATAACCAGACACACTAAACATAATAGAAAAGAAAGTGGGAAATAGCTTTGCACTCATTGGTAGAGGAAACAACTTTCCAAATAGAGTACAAATGGCTCAGGCTTTAAGATTAACAACTGCTCCTTGGGACCTCATGAAACTGAAAATTTTCTATAAGGCAAAGAATACTATCAGTAGGACAAACAAAGCAGTCTACATATTGGGAAATGATCTTCAGTAACCCTACATCTGATAGAGCACTAATATCCAAAATATAGATGTTAAAGGGTCCCCACAGTGATTAGTCAAGTGATTAACTCAAGAGGTTAGACTCCAACAAACCAATAACCCGATTAAAACAGTCTACAGAGCTAAACAGAATTCTCAACAGAGGAATCTTAAATGGGTAAGAAGCACTTAAATAAATACCACTCCTGGGCATATACCGAGAAGATGCTTCTACATGTAATAAGGACACATGCTCCACTATGTTCATAGTGCCTTATTTATAATAGACAGAAGCTGGAAAGTACCCAGATGTCCCTCAACAGAAGAATGGATACAGAAACTGTGGTATATATACACAATGGAGTACTATTCAGCTATTAAAAACAATGAATTCATGAAATTCTTAGGCAAATGGATGGAACTAGAAAGTGTCATCCTGAGTGAGGTAACCCAATCACAAAAGTATGCACTCACTGATAAGTGGATGTTAGCCCAAAATCTCAACATAAACAGGTTACAATTCACCCAGCACAGGAAGCTCAAGAAGGAGGACTTAAATGAAGGTGCTTTGGTTCCTCTGAGAAGGGTAACAAAATACTCACAGGAGCAATAAAGGAGACAAAGTGTGGAGCAGAGACTAAAGTAAAGGCTTCCGAGAGACTGCCCTACCTGGGGAATTCATCCTATAAACAGTCACCACACCCTGACACTACTATGGATTACAAGAAGTGTATACCAAAAGGAGCATTTCATGGTTGTCTCTAGAGGGGCACTGCCAGAGCATTAGAAATACAGAGGCAGATGCCAGCAGCCAACCATTGGTCTGAGTGTGCGGTCCCCAATGGAGGAGGTGGAGGGTGGTCCAGAGGAACTGAAGGGGTTTACAACCCCATGGGAAGAACAACGATGTTGACCACCCAGACACCCCAAGGACTCCCAGGGACTAAACCATCAACCAAGGGATACACATGGTTCCAGCCAAAAATGTGGTAGAGGAATGCCTTGTTGTGCATCAGTGTAGGAGGAGTGGTCCTAGGCCAGGTGAAAGCTCAATGGATGCCCTAACAAAGGGAAATCAAAGGGTTGGGGGAGAGATGGGAGTGGGTAGGGTGGAGGGATATATACATGAGGCAGGAGGTGGGAGGAGGGGTTGGGGATCTTTGGGGGAAGGGGGAAATAGGGAAAAAAAAAAAGAAATGTTCAACATCCTTAGTTATCAGAGGAATTCCAATCAAGATGACCCTGACATTCCACCTACACCAATCAGAATGGCTAAGATAAAAAACCAAAACACTCAAGTGATAGCACATGCTGGCAAGGGATTGAAAAGTTATATAACCACTTTGCAAATCAATATGTGGGTTTTTCAGAAAATTGGAAATAATCTTATCTGAAGACCTAGCTATATTTCTCCTGGCATATACTGAAACAACGCTCTACCATCTAACAAGAACAGTTTGTCTACTATGTTCATAACAGTTGTGTTATAGACATGGATGATGGAAAAGTATCCAAAGCCAGTGGCATAGACAAAAACTTCAACAAGAGCATAGAATAAAACTTTCCCAACTAAGAAAAGGGATAAGTAAGTATACACATATAGGAAGCATACAAAACACTAAGTACAAAATAGACAAAAAGAAAAGCCTTAATGTAAAAAATAGTTAAACCATTGAGTATATAGAACAAAGTGAGAGCATTGCAAGAGAAAAGACACCATCACAATAACAGCTGATTCATCAGTGATATCCTTCAATTCCCTCCGGCCCCAAAGACATGGTTTTTCTGTATAACAGCTCTGGCTATCCTGGAACTCAATCTATGAACCAGGCTAGACTTGAACACATAGAGATACACCATGTCTGCCTACTGAGTGCTTGAATTATATGCATGTACCACCAATACCAGGCTCAATGGAAGTTTTTAAAGCATGAAAATAGTGGAGCAATATGGCCCATGTTCTTGAAGACCAAAACAGCCAATCTAGAACACACCGAAAACTACCTTCCAGATTAAAAGGTAACAACGTTCATTTTACAAACAGCATAAAAACTTATATTCAATAAACCAAATGCAAAGATAATGAAGAATCAATATTTTGAATTGAAATGAGCACAGACAAGAGAGTGTGAAAAGCAATGCAAAGACATAATTGCTAAAATACAGAGTGCCACTGAGAACACAAACACAACCAAAATAATGCAAAATGTCCCCAAGTAACACATACAATTCAATAATGCTTTTAGATATTATATGCTCAGTTCTCCAGTCAAAAGACACAGGATGAATAAATAGATCAAGAAAAACAGTTCATCTATCTATTGTCTACAAGAAATAAATAATAGTTTTAAAAATAAGCACCACTGTAGAGTAAAAGGATGAACCAATATGCTCCAATTAAATAGGACCAGGAAACAAGCATATTATCACTTTACCAAGGTCCAACTAAAACTAATCAGAAGAATAATCAAACAAGAAGACATTACTATGCTAAACATATATGCATCAAACTCTGTTTCACCCAATTTCATAAAAATGTACTACTGAATCTAATGACATAGAATAACCCAAATGCATTAAATGTGTGATTTTGATACCCCACTTTCTTCAAAGGGCTGATCACCTGAACAAAATATCTCCAAAGGGCTGATCACCTGAACAAAATAATAAACATAGAAATATAGGAATTAAATAATAACATAATAATATCTCCAAACTGGTTGTATTAATTAATATTCTATAGTTGTGAAGAGACACCCTGACCATGGCAGCGCTTGTAAAAGAGACCATTTAATTAGGACCTACTTACATTCAGAGCTTTAGTTCATTATTGTCAGGGCAGTATGGAGGCAGACATGGTACTGGTGATGTGGCTATGGGTTCTACACCTAGGCCAGTAGGCAGTAAGCAGAGAGAGAAATCACTGGGCCTGGCTTGAGTATTTGAAACCCTAAATCCTCCAATTCTGGGGACATACTTCCTCTACCAAGGTCATACCACTCATCAAAGGTCACAACTCATTGTGGGACTCCCTAATGACCATTCAAATCTATGAGCTTCTGGGATCATTCTTATTGAAACCCCCACAATAGTCTATCTAATCAACAAGGAAGACACATTCTACTCAACAGGCTACGGAAGTTTCCCTGAAATGGACTGTATTCTGGGACAAAAATATCACAAATTACAAAAGATTGAAATAACTATGTGTATCCTCCTTGACTATAATGCAATAAAATGTAAAATTGACCCCAAATAAATATTTAGTAAATACAAGAACTCATGGAGATTAAACACATAATCAGTGAATGATATATAAATCAAAGAAGAAATCAAGAAAGAAATACAAATTACTTCTTAGAAATAAACAAAACTAAAAACACTAAGCAACAAAATCACTGATACACATTGAACACATATCTTTTAAGGAAAATCTTAGCACTAAATGCTGGCATTAAATAATTGAAAAAAGCACAAATAAATGACTTAATGATGCAACACAAAATTTTGTATAAGCAAGAAAAGACTAAACCCTGGCCACCTATCATATAAGAAATTATAGCAATCAGAGCCAAAATTTTGCAATAAAACAAAAAAATAGGAAAAAGAGTTAATGAGTCTTGAGAGCTAATTTCTTGAGATGATAAACCTGATTGACAGACTTTTGGGCCAATTAACTAACAGAAAGAGAAGAGTCAAATTAACAGAATCAGAAATAAACAGGAAAACCTTAAAAGAGATGCCAAAGAAATTCAGAAGACTGTGAGGGGATAATTAAAACCCATGTACTCTATTAAGCTGAAGAAACTGAAAAACGTGGATAGATATCTAGATTCAGCCAAATCACTAAAAATTAATGCAAGAAGATTTCATCAAACTCAATAGATACCTAGCAAATTAAGAGATTAGAATAGAAACAAAAGCCTTTAAAGTAAAAACAAATATTAAGCCAAGTAGAGTCATAGCAGGATTTAAACTGACTTTCAAAGAATATCTATATTCAGACCTTCTTAATGTATTAAAAAATATGGAGCAGAAAGAGAAGAAGCACTCTGAAAAAACTTATATGAAGTCAATATCACTCTAAGACAACAACAACAACAACAAAAAAGAATTAAAAGAAAAGGAAAAGCTACAGCAAAACCAAAAACTACATGCTGGTATCCATAATGAACATGGATTTTAAAAACCTTAATTAAATAAATGCAAACAGAATAGAAACATATGTCAAAAGACTATCCATTATGAGCAAGTTTATTTATGAAATGTAGGGTATTTGAACATACAAATACAATATATAAATATATATGTAATATATATGTAATAAAGCACATGAATGGACATAAAGACAAAAATTTCATGCTCATCATAATAAATGCAGAAAAGGTCTTTGACAAAATTCAACATAGCTTGATGATAAATGTTCTAGAGAATGTAGATCTGGAAGGAACCTATATCAATATAAGTATGTGAGAAAGCTACAGCTTATTTTTTCCTACATGACCAGTGGCTTATGCTCTATGATCAAGAGTAGACAAATGAGACCTCATAAAATTGCAAAGCTTCTGTAAGGCAAAGAACACTATCAATAGGACAAAATGGCAACCAACAAATTGGGAAAAGATCTCTACCAACCCTACATCTGACAGAGGGCTAATATCTAATATATACAAAGAACTCCAGAAGTTAGACTCCTGAGAACCAAGTAACTCTATTAAAAAATGAGGTACAGACTCCGCACAACTGTGGCCATCTTGGTGGCAGTTGCTGGGATTGAGCGGGCAGAACCAGATACCCAAGATACCTCAAGCTTAAGATCTCTGGGGACTCGGGCCGCCAGCCAGTCATCTAAGAACAGGAGCTTGGCAGAGCAGTGGTTCCTGTGATCCATCAGGGTGTGGGTTCTCTGCCCTCTGGGAGACTCTGCAAGCCACACTCCCCATGCCCTGCGGCCACTGCCGGCATCCTTGCAGCTGTATGGACTAAGCGAACTGAACCAGGTACCTGTGATATCCAGAATTTGGGATCTCTGGGGACTCAAGGCCACCAGACAGTGATTTGGGCAGAGCAGCAGTTCCTGTGTCCCAGCTAGGCCTTGGCTCTTTGCCCTAAAGGGGACCATACACTCCACGCAACCACGGCCATCTTGGTGGCAGCGGCTGGAATTGAGCAGGCAGAACCAGATACCTGAGATACCCCAAGCTTAAGATCTCTGGGGACTTGGGCCACCAGTCAGTCATCTAAGAATGGGAGCTTGGCAAAGCAACAGTCCCTGTATTTAAGCAGGGCATGGGTTCTCTGCCCTCTGGGAGTCCCTGCACTCTGCACTCCCCACTCCCCACGGCCACCATGCATCCATGCTGCTGACTGAACTAAGCAAGCAGATCCAGAGAAGACAAGCAGCATCAGGTCCACAGAGATAACTGAATATAACATTGCTTAGAGCAAGATACACCAGGGGTCCAACAGCACCCAAGAGGAGAACAACACATCAGCAATCTGTGCCAGGGGAAACCCAATCATCCAGTGGTGGGGAAATAGCCTTACAAGCCCACAGGAGGTTCAAGCACCAGCTAGTGACTACAGGACCAACTAAAGCCAGAGATAACCAGATGGCAAAAGGCAAATGTAGGAACGTTACTAACAGAAATCAAGTCAATATGGCAGCATCTGAACCCAGTTCCCCAACAGCAGTAAGTCCCAGGTACCCCAACACATCAGAAAAACAAGATTTGGATCTAAAATCATTGGTCAGGATGCTGATAGCGGAGCACATAGATAAATCTCTTAAAGAAATACAGGAGAAAATGAATCAAAAATTAGAAGCTCTTACAAGGCAAAAACAAAAATCACTTAAAGAAATTAAGGAGAATATGGATAAAAAATTAGAAGCCAATAAGGAGGAAGTACAAAAATCACTTAAAGAAACACAGGAGAATGTGGGGCAACAAGTAGATGTCATGTAAAAGGAAACACAAAAGTCTCTTAAAGAAATACATGAAAATACAAATAAGCAAGCAGAAGACCTGAGCAAAACCATCCAGGATATAAAAACAGAAGTAGAAACAACTAAGAAATTGCAAAGGGAGACAACTTTGGAGATAGAAAACCTTGGGAAGAAATCAGGGGCCATAGATAAATGTCAACAATAGAATACAAGAAATAGAAGAAAGAGTATCAGATGCCTAAGATACCATAGAAACCATTGATTCAACAGTCCAAGAAAATACAAAATGCAAAATGCTTGTAACCCAAAACATTCAGGAAATCCAGGACATAATGAGAAGACCAAACCTAAGGATTATAAGCATAGATGAGAGGGAAGATATGCAACTTAAAGGGCCAGCAAATATCTTCTACAAAATTATGGAAGAAAACTTCTCCAACCTAAAGAGAGAGATGCCCATGAATATACAGGAAGCCTACAGAGTTCCAAACAGACTGGACCAGGACAGAAATACCTCCTGTCACATAATAATCAAAACCCCAAATGTACTAAACAAAGAAAGAATATTAAAGGCAGTAAGAGAAAAAGGCCAAGTAACATATAAAGGAAGACCTATCAGGATTACACCAGACTTCTCACCTGAGACCATGAAAGCTAGAAGATCCTGGGCAGATATCATGCAGACTCTAAGAGAACACAAATTTCAGCCAAAACTACTTTACCCAGCAAAACTCTCAATCACCATAGATGGAGAAACCAAGGTATTCCATGACAAAACCAAATTTGCACATTATCTTTCCACAAACCCAGCCCTACAAACTATAATAGGGGAAAAACTCCAACACAAGGAGGGAAACCATACCCCAGAAGAAGCAAGATAGAAACCACCTCTCATCAAACCCAAAAGAAGATAACCATTCAAATATAAAAAAAATAATATCAAAAATGTCAGGAAGTAATAATTACTATTCCTTAATATCTGTTAACATCAATGGACTCAATTCCCCAATAAAAAGACATAGACCAAGAGACTGGATACGGAAACAGGACCCTACATTTTGCTGCATACAGGAAACACATCTCAGTGTCAAAGACAAACACTAGCTTAGAGTAAAAGGCTGGAAGACAATTTTACAAGCAGATGGTCTCAGGAAACAAGCTGGAGTAGAATTCTAATATCAGATAAAATTGACTTTCAACCTAAAATCATCAAAAGAGACCCAGAAAGTTACTTCTTGCTGGTCAAAGAAAAAATCCACCTAGAAGAGCTCTCAATACTGAACATCTATGCACCCTCATTCATAAAAGAAACTACTAGAGCTTAAAGCACGCATTACACCTAAAACAATAATTGTGTGTGACTTCAACACTCCTCTCTCCTCAATGGACTGATCAGGAAACTAGAAACTAAATAGGGACACAGTGAAACTAATTGAAGTTTTGGACCAATTGGATTTAACACACACACACACACACACACACACACACATATATATACATATACATATACATATACATATACACACACATATATATAAAACATTTCATCCCAAAGCAAAAGAATATACCTTTTTCTCAGCACCGCACAGTACCTTCTCCAAAATCGATCATATAATTGGTCACAAGACAGATGTCAATAAATACAAGAAGATCGAACTAATCCCATGCTTCCTATCAGATCACTGTGGAGTAAAAGTGGTCTTCAATAGCAAGAAAAACAACAGAAAGCCCACATACACATGGAAACTGAACAACACTCTACTCAATGACACTTTGGTCAAGGAAGAAATAAAGAAAGAAATCAAAGACTTTTTAGAATTCAATGAAAATTAAGGTACAACCTATCCAAATCTATGGGAGACAATGAAAGCAGTGTTTTGAGGAAAACTCATAGCCCTGAGTGCCTCCAAAAAGAAACTGGAGAGAGCATACACTAGCAGCTTAATAACACTCCTGCCAGCCCTGGAACAAAAGAAGCTAATTCACCCAGGAGGAGTCGAAGAGAGAAAATCATCAAACTCAGGGCTGAAATCAATCAAGTAGAAACAAAGAGAACTGTACAAAGAATCAATAAAACCAGGAGCTGGTTCTTTAAGAAAATCAACAAGATAAATTAACACTTATCCAGACTAACCAATGGGCACAGAACCATTATCCAAATTAACAAAATTTACAAAAAAAAATTAGAAATGAAAACGTTTATATAACAAGAGCAACCGAGGAAATTCAAAAAACCATCAGATTCTACTACAAAAACCTATACGCAACGCAACTGGAGAATCTGGAGGAAATGGACAATTTCCTAGACAGATACCAAATACCAAAATTAAATCAGGATCAATTAGGTCAGCTAAACAGTCCCATAACCCCTATAGAAATAGAAGGTGTATAGAAAGTCTCCCAACCAAAAAAAGCAAGGGACCAGATGGTTTTAGTGCAGAATTTTATCAGACTTTCAAAGACCCAACACCAATACTCTTCAAACTATTCCACAAAATAGAAAGAGAAGGAACTCTACCCAATTTGTTCTATGAAGCCACAATCATGCTGGTACCAAAACCACACAACGATCCAACAAAGAAAGAGTACTACAGGCCAATTTCCCTTATGAATACAAATGAAAAATTACTAAATAAAATTCTTGCCACCTGAATCCAAGAGCACATCAAAACAGATCATTCATCATGATCAAGTAGGCTTCATCCCAGGGATGCAGGGATGGTTCAATATACAGAAATCCATCAATGTAATCCACTACATAAACAAAGTAAAAGAAAAAAAAACACGTGGTCATCTCATTAGATGATGAAAAAGCTTTCTGACAAAATTCAGCATGCTTTCATGATAAAAGTCCTGGAAAGAACAGGAATTCAAAGCCCTTACCCAAACATAATAAAAGCAATATACAGCAAACCAGTAGCCAACATCAAAATAAATGGAGAGAAACTTGAAGCAATCCCACTAAAATCAGGGATAGAAAAGGCTGCCCTCTCTCTCCATATCTTTTCAATATAGTGCTTGAAGTTCTAGCGAGAGCAATTAGACAACATAAGGAAGTCAAAGGGATACAAATCGGAAAGGAAGAAGTCAAACTATCATTATTTGCAGACGATATGATAGTTGACTTAAGCGACCCAAAAAACTCCACCAGAGAACTTCTACAGCTGACAAACAACTTCAGCAAAATGGCTGGTTATAAAATTAACTCAAGCAAATCAGTAGCCTTCTTGTACTCAAAGGACAAGCAGGCTGAGAAAGAAGTTAGGGAAATAACACCCTTCACAATAGCCACAAACAGCATAAAGTACCTTGGCATAACTCTAACCAAAGAAGCAAAAGATCTATATGACAGGAACTTCAAGTCCTTGAAGAAAGAAATCGAAGAAGACCTCAGAAGATGGAAAAATATTTCTTGCTCCTGGATTGGCAGGATCAATATAGTAAAAATGGCCATCTTGCCAAAAGCAATCTACAGATTCAATGCAATCCCCATCAAAATCCCAAATCAATTCTTCATAGATCTAGAAAGAGCAATTCTCAAATTCATCTGGAGCAACAAAAAACCCAGGATAGCTAAAAGTATTCTCAACAATAAAAGGACTACTGGGGGAATCAATATCCCTGACCTCAAGCAGTACTACAGAGCAATTGTGTTAAAAACTGCATGGTATTGGTACAGCAACAGGCAAGTAGATAAATAGAATAGGATTGAAGACTCAGTAATGAACCCACAGACTTATGGTCACTTGATCTTTGATAAAGGAGCCACAACCATCCAGTGGAAAAAAGATAGCCTGTTCAAAAAATTGTGCTGGTTCAACTGGAGGTCAACATGCAGAAGAATGCGAATTGATCCACTCTTATCTCCTTGCACTAAGATCAACTCCAAGTGGATCAAGGACCTCCACATAAAACCAGACACACTGAAACTATTAGAAAAGAAACTGGGGAAGACCCTGGAGGACATGGGCACAGGGGGAAAGTTCCTGAACAGAACACCAATAGCCTATGCTCTAAGATCAAGAATTGACAAATGGGACCTCATAAAATTACAAAGTTTCTGTAAGGCAAAGGACATTGTCAGAAGGACAAAACAGCAACCAACAAATTGGGAAAACATCTTCACCAACCCCACATCTGACAGAGGGCTAATATCCAATATATATATAAAGAACTCAAGAAGTTAGACCCCAAAGAACCAAATAACCCTATCAAAAAATGGGGTACAGAGCTAAACAAAGAATTTTCACCAGAAGAAATTTGGATGGCCGAGAAACACCTTAAGAGATGTTCAACATCATTAGTCATCAGGGAAATGCAAATCAAAACAACTCTGAGATTCCATCTCACACTCATCAGAATGGCTAAGATTAAAAACTCAAGAGAAAACAAGTGCTGGCGAGGATGTCGAGAAAGAGGAACACTCCTCCACTGTTGGTGGGATTGCAAAATGGTAAAACTGCTCTGGAAATCAGTTTGGAGGTTCCTCAGAAAATTTGGCATGTCACTTCCAGAGGCCCCTGGCATACCACTCCTGGGCATATACCCAGAGCATTCCCCTCCATACAATAAAGACACATGCTCCACTATGTTTATAGTAGCCTTGTTTATAATAGCCAGAAATTGGAAGAAGCCCAAATATCCCTCAAAGGAGGAATGGATACAGAAAATGTGGTATATTTTACAATGGAATACTACTCAGCAATTAAAAATAATTAATTCATGCAATTTGTAGCTAAATGGTTAGATCTGGAAAATATCATCCTAAGTGAGTTAACCCAATCACAAAAGAATACACATGAAATGCAATCACTAATAAGTGGATATTAATGAGCCCCAAAGCCCTAAATACTCAAGGCATAATTAGCAAGTCAAATGATTCCCAAGAAGAAGAAAGGAGAGGACCCTGGGCCTGAAAAGATTGGATCCAGTTTTGTAGACCCAGAACAGAGAAATCGTCGGGGCGGGGTTGGGGGGGAGGATGATTGGGGAATAGTTGGGGGGGAGAGAGGAATTATGCGATGTATGGTGGGGGGGGGAACTGGTAAAGGGTAAATCCTTTGGATTGAAAACATAGAATATAGAAAATAAAAATTAAAAAAAACAAATATAAAAAGAAATTATTGCTATCTGCATCCTATAGGATCCAAGTGTAGGAGAAGACTTTTTAAATAGGGATTCATTCATCTATTAATTAAGAGAGCCATTGATTAGTGGTAGTACAGAAAAATAAAAACCTTTAGTACAGTTAATGAAATAGTTGAGTAATGAGGAAGTTCACACGTCAAGATCGTCTTAAAAGTGGAGTAGGAGCATGTACAACTTGGCAGTAACCAACAGCTTTCTGTTGATTTAAGACCTACTCAACAGAAGTAATTAGACATTTTTAAGACTTGATTATAGTAGTTCAGACCTATAATTTGAGCACTCTGGAAATTTCAATGGAAAAGGTAATATGAGCTCAAGGCCTAATTTGGTTATGTAGAGTAAATCCCTGAATCTCTGAGGCTATAAAAGTGATTCTGCTTTAAACAAACACATATACACAAACTAGACACATATAATCCATGGGAAAAATTGAAAATAAGTGTTACAAAAGCTTACATTTTCAGTTTCTACAAAGAATATGGGTATCTTGATTGGGATCATATTCAATCTAAAATGGCTTTTAATAAAATGGATACTTTCATAATATTATTTCTATTGATCCATGAACACAGGTTTTCTTTCTCTTTTCTAGTGTTCTTTCTACCTTTTTCAGAGATTTTATGTTTCTTTTATAGGGTTCTTTACCCTCCTTGGTTTTGTTTATTGCAAGATATATTACTGTCATAGATACTATTGCAAATGGACCATGTTAATTACTTCTCTTCAGTGTGTTTGCTGTTGTGCACAGAATGGCTACTGATTTTTATAAGTTGATTTTTCCCTTTTAACGTTGCTGGTGTTGGTGATTGCTTCTTGAACTTCTCTGCTGGAGTGGTTTGGTTCCTTTCATGTTTAATATGTCATCTGAGATTCAGGATCACCTGACTTCTTTCCTAGTTTTTATCATTTTAATTTCTTTCACTTGTTGCTTTGGTAATTAATTCTTTCAAAACTGTATTGAAAATTAATGGAGATAGCAGGGAGATCTGTTTCATGTCTGATGGAATCACTTTGAGTTTTTCCTCCATTTAAGCTAATGTGTGGCTTTGTCACAAAGAGCCTTTATGATGTTGCGGTATATTGCCTCCTATACTACTCCTCACAGGACTTTTATTAGAAAATAAGTATGGAGACTCCTAAAGAAAAATCTATCATATTCCCCAGCTTCAGCACTCCTTGATATATGACCAAAAAATTAGAATGTTACTCCACATATACTTTTCTCATTCATGTTGATTGTCTCTCTAGTTAACAGTAGCTAGAATATAGAAAAAATCTAAATGTCCTTCAACAGATGAGTAGGTAATGAAAATGTGGTATATATATATATATATATATATATATATATATATATATATATATATATCCACAAAGTAATACTAGTCATCTGCAAAGAAAAAGGAAACAATGGAATTGTTAGGTAAAATGAAATAAAAAGAATTATCTTGAATGAGGTAAACCAGATTCAGAAAGACAAACTGCATGCTTTCTCTCCTCTGTGTATATCTTAGCTCTAAATCTTTAGATGTGAAGTAACTATGTTCTATTATGCACCCGCATGTGAGCCCACTAGGCTACAATGGATAGTACTAAACCTGTTGTCACACCGAAAATGTTGGCTTAAACCAGATGGTCACAAAAAAAAAAAGAAAAAGAAAAAGAAAAAGAAAAAGATATTGTGGGAAAGAGACCCTTACAAAAGAAGGGGGAACCAAAAGAGGTGTCAGATGTATAAGATAGGGTATGTGTTGTACCCTAGAGTATGCCAGAATACTTTTCATATCTATATCTATCTATCTATCTATCTATCTATCTATCTATCTATATCTATCTATCTATATATATGAATTTACCAAACAATACATTTAACAAAATGAGAAATAACAGAAAATGAAATGTATGCTGACAGCAAACAAACAAACAAAAAAAGCAAATGCAACAACTCCAGTGACAATATCAAATGTTAGCAGGATCACACACCAACTTGAGAACTCAGACATTGCTGATGGAGATGGAAAATGATGGAGCTACTCTGGAAAATATTTTGGCACTCATAAGGCTGAGCCTATAATTTCAGTATGCCTCAACACATATATTCTTAGGCACTTATCCCAGAGAATTGAGAATATCTATGCACGTAAAATGTAAATTTTTCTAGCAGTTTTACTTATAACTTCATGAGAATATGAAAAACTAAAATAATTTTCATATGTGAGTGGTTAAACTGACATACATGCTTGACATAGAACACTATTCAGCAACAAAAATGAATGAACTATTGATACATATGTGAACTTGGATGATTCAAATCTGCTTTATTTAAATAAATTCTACAAAGAATGAACAGATTAGTGGTGTTTAGGGTTAGGCATGGTAGGATAGAGGGTGAGGATAAATGTGAAAGGTTCAGGATGATGCAAAATTTCATATTTTTAATTCAGTGGTTGTTATAAACATCTACATATGTGAAAAATATAAGAATTCTGGAGCATAGAAGAGAATATTTTCCTTCTGAAATAACCTTTTCTTTTAACTAAATATTGGAAATGGGAGGCCTGTGATTCTAGTGCTCAGCAAAGTTTTCATGCCTCTGGCACCATTTTGGAATTATAGAAACCCTAAATCAGAATAGAACAAATGGGTTGGAACAATTTGCACTTCAGTTATAATTAATGTAGACCAAAGACCTCAGGGCTCTTCTATGTATTGTGGCACAGCATTAAGTAGCTCAGGATGAATGTAACATCTAAAACTAGATCCAGTCATGACAGAGCTTGAATACCAGAACAAAATGCTGCACAGAATTATATTTTATTTAATTTAAAGAAAATAAAATGATACCAAATCCAAACCTATTCATTCCACATTTAATTAATTTTTTTATATTGAACTTTATATGAGATCATCCAAAATATATTCCAGAGTTGTTGGCTTTCCATAACTTTTCTTTATCAGTTTTCCATAAGAGAGTGCTTCTGATGTACTCTTTACCCTGTCTTGCAGATGTGTTCAACTTTTTGACATTATGACAAAATATTGTCCCCAACAAAAATTATACATAAATAGCATATATTTCAGTTATTAACAGAAGACTTATCATGGTTTAAGAAAGTTTATAGTTTTGTGTTGTGCAATATTATTATGTTCAGATTCATATGGCCTATAGGCCTCAGGTAGAACACACCTGGAAGTGTCTCCACCTCAGCTCCCCTAAGACCTTGATTATTATCCAAGGTATGCTTAAAGATTGGCAGAGCAGTAAACTAGATCGCTCGAGTTCTATCCTGTGCCAGGGAATGGAAAAGAAGAACAACCAGGAGGAAAAATTTTCCTAGATTTCAGGCACCCAGTCTTCTATGTGGTCTTCTATGCATTTACAGAACCAACAAGCCCAGCAACACATTCCCAGTCGATCAGTTTTTGAACATTGACAAATGTTTCAGTTTTCTCATCTGTAAATTTGAGGTAGCATTTTGAACCTCAGGACAGGACCTTTTGGGCCAGTCTTTGGTTATGAAGAATCACATATAGATTATGCATCTCTTTATTTGCTGGCTAATCAGAATGAAAAAAATAAAACATGCCCAGAAGAATGCTTGGAGACTTGGAGATTGGACTTGAGAAGACTATTAGGAAGGTAAACTATGACCAGATTTTCGGGTTGTTGTTATAACATAAAGGGATGATTGAGAGCTAGTACCATGAGTAGAATCTAGGAAATCAATACTTTTCAAACTCAATTTTCCAACCTGCAGAATAAACTCTAAACTGGTTGGTTCAACTTCAAATTGAATAGTACTAGACTGTAGGCTAACTCTCTTGTTTTACATTATCCATCATTTCCTCTCCAAGCATGCTCACCATTTTACTATCCTCCGTCCCATAGTTAGGCTCTTAGTACTTGCTCATTCCTGGACATGCCTTTGCCTGCTCCCCTTCATATAAAATGTTCAAAACCCATCATATCTGTGCAGAAGAAACTCCCGTTCACTCTTTAGGATCTTAAGCAATTATTTCTTTAATAGCTTGCTGAAATTACTATCATAAATTATCTATTTTTCTCTTTATTTCTATTTTTCATATAAAATAATATTATAATATATTTGTATTTATCCGTCTACAATTATTGTATTCTCAATAGATTAACAAAATAGGTCTGATGAAATTTGTGGCAGCTAGGGTAGACCTTAGTTTTAAATTTATGTTTGGGAAATTTAAGTTTCCCAAATTATTGAAAAGACTTCTTTCACTTTTGGAAAAATTTGAACAAAGGCTAAATAATGACTTGCAAATTAGATTGCAAGGATATACCTGTAGCCACTGAGATACTGGCACTAATGAAATTGGAGGATCTTGCCATACAGAAGACATATATGCCATCATATGTTGCTGCACGCAGCTACAGCAAACTCGAACTTGGTCCCTGGAAGAGAAGCTGGGGGTAGATGGGAAGGGAGGGTGGCAAGAAAATGACATCAGGACAACAGTTGCTAGTCCAGATGTAGTGTTCAATTGGGGTCTCACAATATATATGGCTTTTTGGGGTGAGTCCTTTCCCCCAAACTCCATGGGTGTTGGCTCCAATGTTCCACACTGCTCAGTGGATAGCCTGCTTGATTCAGGAAATGGTAGGTCTGGCAGATCAAAGGACTTTAATGTTCAGCCCTGGGCTAGCTCAGGTGTTAGTGGCTCACAGGTAAATAAACAGGAGACTGTATTGTTCTGAGGAGAACAAAGGGCCAGGAACCTCAAGGGTTGAGAAATAGTGAGAAATAGCTGAGGAAGTTCGAAAACCCAGCTCAAAAGCTGGGGGAGAATACAATCATAAATGCCATATGCAGTAATCCTACAACAAATACCATGTGTAGTTATAAAAGCTTGAAATATTTTCCTCTAAGAACAGAAACAAGACAATAGGTAAAATCAAAACCTCAGGTGACAGCATATGTTGGTGGGAATGTGGAGAAAGAGGAACACTCCTCCATTGCTGGTGGGATTGCAAACTGGTACAGCCACTCTGGAAATCAATCTGGAGGTTGCTCAGAAAATTGGAAATAGATGTACCTGAAAACCCAGCAATACTACTCTTAGGAATACACCCAAATAATGCCCCACCAGTCCACAGGCACACTTGTTCCACTATGTTCATAGTGGCCTTGCTTGTGATAGCAAGAAGATGAAGACAAACCAGATGTCCCATGACAGAAAAATGGACATGGAAATTTGATTCATTTACACAATGGAGTACTACTTAGCTATTAGAACAAGGGCACCCTGAGTTTTGCAGGGAAATGGATGGAACTAGAAAATATCATCCTGATAGAGGTAACTCAGACCCAAAAGGATAAGCATGGTATGCACTCACTAATAAGTAAATATTAGCCAAAAAATTATAGAATACCCAAGATAGAGTTCACAGAACTCAAAAAGATCAATAAGCTGAACTGCCCAAGTGAGGATGCCTCAATCCAACTTGGGAGGGAGATAAAGCATTCACAAGTGGGGAGGGAGCGACCTGGGTGGGAAAGGGACAGGGGGTGTAGAAGAGGGGAGCATGATCTGGTATTGGGTGGGGGAAAAGGACTGAAGCCTTGAGGGTCAGCAGAAAGAATGGAAACAGGCAACCTTGGGAGATAGGAGGTTGGTGGTGAGGGCTCCAAAATGCATGAGAGACCTGGGAGGTGAGAGATTCTCAAGACTCAACGGGAGGGACCTTAGATGAAGTACCTGACAGTAGGGAGAGCGAACTTACAGAGCTCATCTCCAGCAGGAAGACAGAGTATCTATCGAATGAGGGAGGGGGAGTCATCCCACAGTCATAACTCTTACCCATAATTGTTCCTTTCTGAAAGAACTTCAGGGATGGAAATGGAGAGAAGTCTGAGGAAACAGAGGTTCAGGGACAGACCCAAAGTGTGATCCAGCTTAGGGGGAGGTCCTATGTCCTGACACTATTACTGAGGGTATGGTGTGGTCACAAAAAGGGCCTATCATGTCTGCCCTCCAAAAGATCCAACAAGCAGCTGAAAGAGTTGGATTCAGATATTTGCACCCAACCAATGGACAGAAGCTGCTGACCCCGGTGGTTGAATTAGGAAAAAACTGGAAGAAGTTGAGGAGGAGGGCCACCCTGTAGGATAACCATCAGTCTCAATTAACCTGGACCCCTGGGATCTCTCAAACACTGGACCACCAAACAGGCAGCATACACCAGCTGATATGAGGCCCCCAACACATATTCAGCAAAGGACGGCCGGGCTCTAGGTTCAGTCAGAGAAGATGCACCTAACCCTCAAGAGACTGTAGGCCTGAGGGAGTTCAGAGGTCTAGGGGGTGGGGACATCCTCATTGAGACAGGGGGTGGGGAGGAGATATGGGATGTGGAACACTCAGAGGGTGGAGCATGAGGGGTATAAAATCTAGAGTATAGAAAAAGATTAAGTAAAATTAAAACAAAAACAAACAAACAAAGAATCAAAAAAAGGACTATACTGCAATTGGATGACTGAACTGTGACTTTCCATTTTTTCCTAATAGGGATACTCATACTTTTTTGTTATCTTTCCTTCCTAGGCTTTAAATTCAGAAGAGAGAATTTGTATTAATTGAAACAATGATTTCCAAACTGTTCTTTACCAGTGTACCCTAAAAATGTGATTGTTAAGTTTCTTTTTACCTACAATTACCATGGCATATATCATGGTACAGATATTTTATACCCATCCTTAAAGGACAGATGAGGTTGCAGTTGTGTAGGCTTTTTGTCATACAGAAAAATGACCTCAGAGGGCAGTGCTATCTTCTGATTTGCCTCTACTACATACATCTAACAGTTTGATGATTATTTAAATTTCAAAACAAGAGATGATTCCATTTGCAATTCGATACAATTTTACTTTACCAACCCACCACTTTTCTGACTTTCATTTACTTTTCTTGGGTAATTGCTTTACCTAGAAATCTCAGTGCCATGGTATAGAAAATTGGGAAGAGGGGTATCCTGGTCCTGATTTCTGTTTTGAAGGAAACTCCATTTTTTTTGCCATTACATACGGTGTTTGCTGTAAGCGTGATGCATATGGCATTTATGATGATGTCATGTACTTATTCTATGTCTAATGAAAGTTTATTTTTATTATCAAAAGAGGTTGAATTTGTCAAGTAGATTTTGTGAATATTGTTATCATACAATTTTCAACATTTATTGTGTGATTTATCACATTTTTGGGGTTTCTTAATATTGAATGGTCCTGGCATGTCTGTGTTAACTCCCAGTTCATCATGGTGAATGAACTTTGTAATATACTGTTGAATTTCATTTGATGATTTTTGTTGTTGTTGAGAACCCTTATGTTCATTGGGAAGCTTGTATTAGACGGACTGAATCTGGATCACTGTTAATAGGAAGTTGCAGCCAAGTTATATGGATATTTCAGGATCTGCAGTCAGATCAACCAATAAGTCTTATCTTTGGAGGACTGATATATCTTTCAGTAGATTCAAGTAATGAAGAAGGCAGCTAGATTATATTGGGAAGGGAACAGAATCTGTATATAAACATGATTTCGGGTGACACTGAAGTTAACAGGTCTGCCTCTTGTGATATAGAAAGTTATATCTCTGAGAAGAAAGGGGCTGTAGCTGAGTTATGGGGCTATTTAAAGATGTGCTGCAGGGTTAATATTTGTGGACTTTCTCTGGGTTCATGGGAAGGCATGTCTCCTATAGATTGCAGGGCAGGCATGCCTGTTCCAACACTGTAAATGAGTGGTGCAGAATCCATTCATGGAGTACTTCAGGATTTAAAGCAGAGAGGTCATGAGCCAGTTTATTCAAGATAAAGGTAAATATTACTCTTGTCAGGTCCTTTGGTGGATGGTTCAGGAACCAGCACAAGTAGCATAAAGCATTAACTATACCTCAGTACAGGAGAGGATAAAGCCATTTCTGAGTCTGTAGCTACAACCAGGGTCAAGGAGGCTACCACTCTATTAAGGTGATGGTAACATTTCTACTTTTGTACATAAGACTATAGTCAACAAGTCTATACAACTTTAGTGTAGGTCTGCCTTCCAAAAATATATCTTCTGGAGCTCCTTCTTTATTGTGGTATGACTACTTCCTAACTAGACTCCACAGCTCCTGCAAAAGCACTTATGTTTACAGATGGCTTCTACATTATTTTTGATGTTAGAGGATACAAATAGACAATCTTCTATTTGGTCATCTTGTTAATGTTTTGACCACATTTTGCATTTAATTATTAAAGGGTATATGCCCAGTGCAGTAATTTTAAGTAACACACCTAAATGAGTATACTAGTATACATGCATACTCATCATTTCTGTTATATTCTCAGCTTTACATAAAGAATTTTCATTTAACACAGACACATATAAGGTAAAAACAGAGAAATATCTTAGGCTACTTCATAAGCCATTACCTCTGGCGATGCCATTACTGTGCCCCAAAGTAGCCACTTTGCTCTGATTTGTTTGTATAGTTCCAGGGTGTTGTCTATACATAAAACATATTTTCCCTTACACAGTCCTCTGCTACACACTTTAATATAAATCTACCCAGACTATTAGGATTATCCTGTACAACTCTTATTTACTGATCATGAAAAAAATCTCCCCATGCATAATGAACTTTTCACTCTCTAGTAGAATAACATTCCACTCCATTTATGTGAGTTGTAACCTAAAAGAACCTCAGTTGATGAATGTTTAGGTTGCTTGAAATATTATAGAGAATATATTAGGACACATCTTTTGGTGAATGTGTAAATATTTTCATGATATAGATTCCCAGAGGGAAATTTAGGAATATATATTGTGAACAAATTATATTTCATCATTTTTGAAAAATTCTCCTATCATTGTGTTTTACAGTAGCCTCAGCAACATTGGATACTGTACTTTAAAATTGGGAGTGGGGAGGTCTGGTCAGTGGGGGTGGGGGGTAGGGAACATTCTCTTGGAGATGTGGGGAGGTATGGCATGTGGAACATTCAGAGTATGGGGGAGGAGAATAAAGTCTGGAGTGTAAAAGAAAATTAAAGAATTTTTTTAAAAAAAAGAAAAAATGTCAATCAGTAGCAAAAACTATATTTTTATTTCATTTGTATTTTATTTTTCTAATTAATTATTTTATTTCTAAATGTTGCACCCCTTCCCAGTCCACCCTTCCAGGGTTCTTCACCCTTCCCCTTCCCCTCCCCTTCCTATAAAAGGGTGCCTACCCTGTGTGTTCCCCTTCTCTGGGGATTCAAGCCTCTACAGGATTTGGTGCAACCTCTCCCATTGAGGACAAACAATTCTCTTTCCTGTTACATATGTGCTTGGGGCCACTGATCAGCCCATCTAAGCTCTTTGGTTGGTGGCTTAGTCTCTGGGAGCTCCCAGGGGTTCTGGTTAGTTGATACTGTTCTTTTTTGTATGGGGTTGTAATCTCCTTCAGCTTCTTCAGTCTTTCCTTTAGCTCTTCTTTAGGGATCCCTGACCTCAGTTCAATGTTTGTGAGTGAGTATCTGTATCTGTCTCAGTTAGACACTGGTAGAACCTCTCAGAAGACAACCATGCTAGGCTCCTGTCTGCAAGATGATTCCTAAGTTAGGCCAATCACTGGTTGTCCATACCTCCAATCTCTGCTCCATTTTGTTTGTTTGTTTGGTTGTTTTTTTTTTTGTTTTGTTGTTTTGGTTTTTTGGGGTCCATGCATTTCTTTTAGATAGGAACAATTTTGGATCAAAAATTTTGAAGGTGGGTTGGTGTCTTCATCCCTCCACTAGGGGTCCTGTCTGACCACTGAAGGTGGTTTCTTCAGGTTACATTTCCCCACTGTTGGGTATTTTGGCTAAGGTTAACCTCATTGACTCTGGGAAGCCTCCCCCATCCCAGATGGGACTTTCTAGATGTTCCCTTACCCCCTACTCCCTGCCAGCTGCATATTTCCATTCATACTCCTGGCCCTCTGGGGTTGGCCCTGTCTTCCCCCATACCTAATCCTGTCCTCCTTTTCCCCTCTGTCCCTCTTTCCTACCTAGGTCCCTCCCTCTATCTGCCTCCAGTGATTATTTTTCCCCCTTCTAAGTGGAATTGGCCTTCTTCCTTGTTAAACTTTTTACTGTCTGTGGGTTGTATCATGGCTATTCAGTAATTTTTTTGGCTAATATACACTTATAAGTAAGTATATACCATGCATGTCCTTTTTGGTCTGAGTAATCTTAGGATATTTTCTAGTTCCATCCCTTTGCCTGCAAAATTCATGATGTCCTCATTTTAATAGCTGAGTAGTATTCCATCGTGTAAATGAAACACATTTTCTGTATCTTTTCTTCAGTTGAGGGGCATTTGGGTTCTTTCCAGTTTCTGGATATTATGAATAATTCTGCTATGAACATAGTGGAACACATGCACTTATTGTGCATTTTCTAGAGATTCTTCCCATGTTCATATACTTTTGTCACATTTTTATTTCTCTCTTTCTTCTCTCTTTCCTCTCCCCTCCTTGCTCCCTCCCTCCCCCCTTCTCTTTCTTAATCCTTTATCTGTTCACCACACTGTAAGTTCAGTCTCCTGGTCTGTGGCTTATTTTAAAAATCTGTTTCTAATAGTTATACAGTAAAATTTATCATTAAAAATATTTCCTCTTGGATTGAGGTATTCCTTAATAATACTTTTGCTCTAATGCAGTCATGTTTTTCTTTTTTTCTTTTTTCTTTTACTTTTTACTGTTTTATTCTTGTCTCAATTCCAATGATATTTATTTTATTGTATATTGTGATCTAAAAGTGAACCTATTCTTCAATTCAGTTTTCAAATAAGTGTATTCAACCTGTTTTCATATAGGTTTTTTTGTTAGGCTGCCTTTTTAAAAAAATAATGGCACAGCAAGATAGTATCAAAGTAGGCCAGAGTCTCTCCTTCAGCCATTTCATTTTAGCATTATGTCATAAGATCTAGACTTCTTGATAGATCTTAATTGTCTTATTATTTGTCCCTGTGAGAATCCTTTGATGAATCTGGAAGATACCACATCCTGTTGACTATGTGTGTGTGTGAAGAAGGCTTATAATTTTAATTGTAATTTTCACATGATACGAAAGCCCATATCCAGGTTGCATTCTGTGCTTGAGTCTAAATTTCTCAGCCTTTTTGATAACCTACTTTGCTAGGAGAGGTGCTGGCTCCTTCTCTGCTCCATTTCTAAATTTTCCAAGAACTTGTTGCTGGGTGTTCCAGCTGATCCTGAGATAACCTTGAGATCTCCTATTTAGAAAAGAAATGTGAGAATTGGAAGATTGCAGTAAGTCTCCTGCCTTGTCCTGTAAACGAGACTAGGAGAGTGTTCATATATGCTTAAGCCATGTAGTTATAATTTAATGATAATTAAACACTGTGACTTTGAATACTCATAATTATGGATCACAGTCTTTATAATAATCTTAGACAAAATAGTTATTCTCAGTTTAAAGATCAAAGATATTCATAAAGATGAAATTATTTGCATAAGTTCAGCAGAAAAGCATTTAGAAGTCCAAAGAAGAGAATACAGTGTCCAAAGTATATCAAGGGTTTTGGATTCAAGGATGACAAAGTTCTAGTTCTGCATCCATTGCATACTACATGAGTGAGCTTGGTCAAGTTATTCTCTTTACCTGTGCCTTTGATTTCTTACACCCCTATAAGTTATTGAAAGACTAAATATAATAGCAATGATGATGATGACAAGTATCTGCTACTGAGAATATAATTACAAAACGAGTTCTTTTCTGTCACTCTTAACCTTTGTGTATGATTTTTACCCAACCCAATCTATTTATCATGATTCTTAAAGAACACAGAAGGATACATCTGTGCTGGCCTTGGAGATATTCCTAATTAAAGCAAGAGTCATATCCTGGGTATAATGTCTCAGGGATATCAGTAATATGACTGCTGATAAACCTTGCTTAACAGCTCGAAGTTAAATCTCAATGATTATGAGAATGAAAACATACTCACTGAGTTGTACCATCACTTTCATTTCATCTGGGCTTTCTTTATAAATGTTCTCTCTCTCTCTCTCTCTCTCTCTCTCTCTCTCTGTGTGTGTGTGTGTGTGTGTGTGTGTGTATGTGTGTTTGTGTGTGTGTATGTGTGTGTACGTGAATGTACAAATGTACATACATGTATGAGTGTAAGCATACACACATGCCTTCGTATTTAAGTGAAATCAGATGACAACCTTAATTTCCATGCCTGCATTTCACCTTTTTTAATAGTCTCCCTCTCCCTCTCTCTCTCTTCTCTTTTTGCTGTATTTTTCAATATTTGTCTGCCTCCATTTCCTATCTCAATGTGTGTTATTGTGTCAAGCCTTTATATAGGTTCTGGAGTTTTGGACTTGGGTCCTACATTTATGCAGTAAAAAATTTACCCACTGAGGATGTGGGTGCTATAGTCCTTCTAAATAGATCAAGTTCAATATAATTATCACACATTGACTCTACTTTGTTCAGTGTTTAGCACTAGAATTATTTATTGTATGTGGCAGAGTATGATAATATATAAATGTTATTATTTCCATTTAACTGAAGATGATATTGAGTCAAGGCTTCAAGAAACTAAGGGGCTAATTCAAGTTTAAAGAACTAGCTATTGGTAGAGCTGAAACCAGAAATCATTGGTTGCCTCTCAAGCTAGCCTTCATAAAGCATCTCCTCAGCACCTTCCTTCTTTTTAATTTTTTTTTGTTAAGAATCCTGTTTACTCCTCTTTACCCTCAGACATACATTCAAAGAAGCCATCTCCATCTAGGTAACTAGTCATTATGCATGCTATGCGCAATGCTTGGCTTCCCAATCATTTTGTTTGTGGTCTTCCACTTGGCCATAAAGTTGAAGTGCCATGCTTTTCCAGGATAAGGTTTGGGAATGTTAAAAAGCTTGTAGGTTTGAAATGGAATCCTAGTTTCATAATTTATTTTCAAACTGATTCTTAGAATTTAGTACTCTGGTGCTTAAAACCTTAAAGCATTTTCTCAATGCTTTTAGATAAAAAAAAAAAAATCATGCTCTTTATATTCATTCCCAAGATGCTAGATGGCTTAGGACTTTCTAAGTTCCTTTTCTGCCACCCTTCCTTTTGCTGATGTCTCTCTGTGCATGCTGGGTGCTCTTTTCGTCTCTTTCTTGATTCTAAAAAGCTCTTTCAAACTTTCAGTTCTTTGCATTTCATCTCCTCTACATTCCAGAATCTTTAAGCTTGGCTGCTTTGGCTTTCTGTATTCAGATCTCAGTTCAGAATTCTTTCTTTATATGTCTTCTACTAATAAATTATCTAGTTCTCCTTGTCCTCTGTCTTATTATTTTATGAATTATATTTTTCTTGGTTTTGATTTTGAAAATTTATTATCTGCCTATGTGTTTAATCATTATTTTTCTGTTTATATTTTGTGTTTATGGCAGCAGTACTTCTCTGGATCATTCACTGTTGTACTTTTAGAACATGAAACAGTTTCTAGACTGAAGTAAATGTTGATTAAACAGTCTCAGAATAACTGACTGGAGAAACATCTCCTAAATAAGTCCAATGTACTTGGTACAGAATGGCAATCAAATCCCTGATAGTTTTCTTTCTTCTGGATAATTGTGTTCTTGGAATGTATACAAACCTTTATTTGACTGATTTGTTTTAGGTAACATCATAAATTTTTACTTTTGGCTCATTCCCCTATTCTCCCCTCCCCTTCTTCTTTGAAAAGGAAAGCCCCACAAAGTGAATAAATAAATTAATTAATTTAACGAAAATGGGCATTTGCTGAGTATGTCCTGGGAACAAAGTAAAGGAATGCAGTTTTAGACTGAAACTTTGCTCTTTTTTATTGCAATTGGTTTTGAGTTTATTTTGATTTATTCTAACTGTGCACTTTAAAAATTATATTTATAAAGTAAAAAGCTCAATTTATGACTAGAATAAGGAGAGATGTTTCAAGACTAGGTAATCTTGTTTTATGTTAAACTTTTACCCATGAAATTTTTATTCATTGATAATATTCTTTACTTCCTATTTTATTATTTTAATTTTAATTTTTAAAATTATTTTATTTACATTCCAGTCATTTCTCCCTGTTTCACTCCCCCCTCCCACAGTTCCTCATCCCATTACTTAGTCCCCTTGCCTCAAAGAGGGTGCTCCTCCCACCAGGCCTCAGTCTTCTCTGGGACCTCAATTGTCTCCTGAATTAAGTGCATCTTCTCCCACTGAGGCCTGACCAGGCAGACCTCTGCTATACTCATGCCACTGGCCTCAGATCAGTCTGTGTTTGCTCCTGGTTGGTGGCTCAGTCTCTTGGAGTTCCCTGGAGTCTGGGTAAGTTGAGACTGCTGGTCTTCCTATAGGATCATTCTCCTTTTCAGTTTTCTTCAATCCTTCCTCTAATTCAATCATAGTGGTCCCCGACTTCAGTCCAATGGTTGGGTCTAAGTATCTGCTTCTATCTCAGTCAGCTGCTTGTAGGACCTCTCAGAGGATAACCATGCCAGGCTCTTATCTGTAAGCATATCATATCATCAGTAATAGTGTTAGGTCTTGGTACTCCACCATGAGATGGATCCCAAGTTGGGCACTCATTGGACAGCATTTCCTTCAGTATTTTCTCCATTTTTGTCCCTGCCATTTTTTTAGACAGGAAGAGTTCTTGGTCAGAAATTGTGACTGTGGGTTAGTGTCTTAGTTAGTGTTTCACTGCTATGAACAGACACCATGACCAATGCAAGTTTTATAAAAGACATCATTTAATTGGGGTTGGCTTACAGGCTCAGGGGTTCAGTCCATTGTCATCAAGGCAGAAACATGGCAGCGTCCAGGCAGACATGGTGCAGGAGGAGCTGAGAGTTCGACATCTTCATCTGAAGGCAGCTAGTGGAAGACTGACTTCCAGGGTGAAGGTCTTAAGCCCACACCCACAGTGACACACCTACTCCAACAAGGCCACACCTCCTAATAGTGCCACTCCCTGGGAAAAGCATATACAAACCATCACATTCCACTCCCTGGCCCCCATAGGCTTGTTCAAACATGAGTCTATGGGGGCCATACTTAAACATAGCATAATGCAAAATGCATTTAGTCCAACTTCAAAAGTCCCTGTAGTCTATAGCAGTCTCAACAGTGTTAAAAGTCCAAAGTTCAAGGTCTCTTTTGAGATTCATCCAATCACTTAACTGTAATCCCCCAAACAAGACAGGAAACCAGCCGGGAAAAGTCCAAACCCTGCATCTCCATGTCTGATGGCAAAGCAGTCTTCAGATATCCAACTCCTTTTTCATTATTGTTGACTTCAACAAGGTTCTTTCTCCTGGGCTTGTTCCACTCTCTGTTAGCAGCTTTCCATGGCAGGCATCCTGTGGCTCTGGCATCTTTAACATCTTGGGTACCCCAAGTCAATTTCAGCTTCACAGCTTCTTGTTCCAATGTCTGAGATCCACACATGATCTTTTGTACATCTCTAAAGAGCTGGTGTCACTTCTCCAGCTCTGCCCTCTGTAGCACTATAAGTTCAGATTGATCCATTCCACTGCCACTGCTCTTCTTGGTGGTCATCCCATGGTTCTGGCATCTCCAATATGCTAGGGTCTTCCACTGCAATTACACTTCACCAAAGCTTCTCATAGACTCTCTTCATGGTATCAAGCCTCAACTCCTTTGCATGACCACTTCAGCCCTCGGCTGTCAATTACAACTGAGGGTACACTTTCACCAATGGCCTTCTATGGCCTCTCACAGTACCAAGCCTCAGCTGTTCTTCATGATGTCTTAATGCCTTCAAACTAGTACCACCTGGATGATTCTTACACGTTACCAAGTACAGGTGTAGCATGAGGTACAACCTTGGCTTTCTCTGGAATATAGCTTCTTTGTACTTTCAGAAAACACTTCCAGATTTCACCTCAGTGATGCTGGTCTTTTTTTTTGTAGTTATTATTTTTTTTATTAGATATATTCTATATTTACATTTCATTTCCCTTTTTTTTGTTTCCCCACCCCCCTAAGGTCCCACATGCCCTTTTCCCTCCACCTGCTCCCTCATCCACCCCTTCCCACTTCCCTGTTCTGGTATTCCCCTACACTGATGCTTTGATCCTTTCCAGCATTAGTGTCCAGTCCTTTCTTCTTGTAAGACATCATTTGGTATGTGAATTGTGTCTTTGGTGTCCCACGATTCTAGGCTAATATCCACTTATCAGTGACTGCATACCATGGGTATTCTTTTGAGACTGGGTTACCTCACTTAGAATGATGTTCTCCAGCTCCATCCATTTCTCTAAGAATTTCATGAATTCATTGTTTCTAATGGCTGAATAGTATTCCATTGTGTATATATACCATATTTTTTGTATCCATTCCTCTGTTGAGGGACATCTGGGTTCTTTCAAGCTTCTGGCTATTATAAATAAGGCTGCTATGAACATCGTGGAGCATGTATCCTTATTGCATGCTGGGGAGTCTTCTGGGTATATTCCGAGGAGAGGTATGGCTGGATCCTCCGGAAGTATCATGTCCAGTTTTCTGAGGAACTGCCAGACTGATTTCCAGAGTGGTTGTACCAGCTTGCAGTCCCACCAGCAGTGGAGGAGTGTTCCTCTTTCTCCACATCCTCTCCAACACCTGATGTCTTCTGAGTTTTTAATCCTAGCCATTCTGACAGGTGTGAGGTGAAATCTCAGGGTTGTTTTAATTTTCATTTCTCTAATGACTAATGATGTTGAACATTTTTTAAGGTGTTTCTCAGCCATCTGAATTTCTTCAGGTGAAAAGTCTTTGTTTAGCTATGTACACCATTTTTGGATAGGGTTATTTGGTTTTCTGGGGTCTAACTTCTTGATTTCTTTGTATACATTGGGTATTAGCCCTCTGTACGATGTGGGGTTGGTGAAGATCTTTTCCCAATTTGTTGGTTGCCAATTTGTCCTTTTGACAGTGTCTTTTGCCTTACAGAAACTTTGTAATTTTATGAGGTCCCATTTGTGTATTCTTGATCTTAGAGCATAAGCGATTGGTGTTTTGTTCAGGAATTTTCCCCCTGAGCCAATGTCCTCAAGGGTCTTCCCCAGCTTCTTTTCTATTAGTTTTAGTGTGTCTGGTTTTATTTGGAGGTCCTTGATCCACTTGGAGTTGAGCTTATTGCAAGGAGATAAGAGTGGATCAATTCTCATTGTTCTGCATGTTGACCTCCAGTTGAGCCAGCACCATTTGTTGAAAAGGCTATCTTTTTTCCACTGGATGTTTTCAGCTCCTTTGTCGAATATCAATTGGCCATATATGTGTGGGTTCAATTCTGGGTCTTCAATCCTATTCCATTGATCCACTTCCCTGTCACTGTACCAATACCATACAGTTTTTAACACTACTGCTCTGTAGTATTGCTTGAGGTCCAGGATATTTATTCCCCCAGAAGTTCGTTTACTGTTGATGATAGTTTTAGCTATCCTGGGTTTTTTGTTATTCCAGATGAATTTGAGAATTGCTCTTTCTAACTCTATAAAGAACTGAGTTGGGATTTTGATGCATTGAATCTGTATATTGCTTTTGGCAAGATTGCCATTTTAACTATATTAATCCTGCCAACCTACGAACATGGAAGATTTTTTCATTTTCTGAGGTATTCTTCAATTTCCTTCTTCAGAGATCTGAAGTTTTTGTCATATAAATCTTTCACTTGTTTGGTTAGAGTCACACCAAGGTACTTTATATTGTTTGTGGCTATTGTGAAGGGTGTCATTTCCCTAATTTCTTTCTCGGCCTGCTTATCCTTTGCATATAGGAAGGCTACTGATTTGCTTGAGTTGACTTTATAACCAGCCACTTTGCTGAACTTGTTTATCAGCTGTAGGAGTTCTCTAGTGGAGTTTTTTTGGGTTGCTTAAGTTTACTATCATATCATCTGCAAATAGTGATAGTTTGACTTCTTCCTTTCCAATTTGTATCCCTTTGACTTTCTTATGTTGTCAAATTGCTCTAGCTAGTACCTCAAGTACTATATTGAAGAGATATGGTGAGAGGGGGCAGCCTTGTCTAGTCCCTGATTTCAGTGGGATTGCTTCAAGTTTCTCTCCATTTACTTTGATGATGGCTATCGGTCTGCTGTAAATTGCTTTTACTATGTTTAGATATGGGCCTTGAATTCCTGTTCTTTTCAAGACTTTCAGCATGAAAGGATGCTGAACTTTGTCAAATGCTTTTTCAGCATACAATGAGATGACCATGTGGTTTTTTCTTTGAGTTTGTTTATGTAGTGGATTACATTGATGCATTTCTGTATATTGAACCATCCCTGCATCCCTGGGATGCAGCCAACTTGATCATGATGAATGATCGTTTTGATGTGTTCTTGGATTTGGTTGGCAAGTATTTTATTTAGTATTTTTGCATCCATGTTCATAAGGGAGATTGGCCTGTTCTCTTTCTTAGTTGGATCTTTCTGTTGTTTTGCTATCAGGGTAATTGGGCTTCATAGAATGAGTTGGGTAGTGTTCCTTCTGTTTCTATTTTGTGGAATAGTTTGAAGAGTATTGGTATTAGGACTTTGAAGGTCTGATGGAATTCTGCACTAAAACCATCAGGTCCTGTGTTTTTTTTTTTTTTTTGGTTGGAAGACTTTCTATGACCCTTTCTATTTCTTTGGGGGTTATGGGTCTGTTTAGATGATCTATTTGATCCTGATTTAATTTTGGTATTTGGTTTCTGTCTAGGAAATTGTCCATTTCCTCCAGATTCTCCAGTAGTGTTGAGTATAGTCTTTTGTAGTAGGATCTGTTGATTTTTTGAATTTCCTCAGTTTCTGTTGTTATATCCCCCTTTCCATTTGTAATTTTGTTAATTTGATTACTGTCTCTGTGCCCTTTGGTAAGTCTGGCTAGGGGTTTATCTATCTTGTTGATTTTCTCAAAGAACCAGCTCCTGGTTTTGTTTATTCTTTGTATGGTTGGTTCTCTTTCTTTCAACTTGATTGATTTCAGCCCTGAGTTTGATGATTTCCTGTCTTCTACTACTCCTGGGTGAAATAGCTTCTTTTTGTTCTAGGGCTTTCAGGTGCACCATTAAGTTGCTGGTGCATGCTTTCTCCTGTTTCTTTTTGGAGGCACTCAGGGCTATGAATTTTCCTCTTAGCACTGCTTTCATTGTGTTCCATAGATTTGGGTATGTTGTACCTTCATTTTCATTAAATCCTAAAAAGTCTTTGATTTCTTTCTTTATTTCTTCTATGACTAAGGTATCATTGAGTAGAATATTGTTCCGCCACCACATGTATGAGGATTTTCTGTTGTTTTTTGTTGCTATTGAAGAACACTCTTAGTCCATGGTGATTCGATGTGAGGCATGGGATTAGTTCGATCTTTTTATATTTGTTGAGGTCTGTCTTGTGACCAATTATATGGTCAATTTTGGAGAAGGTACCATGAGGCACTGAGAAAAAGGTATAGTCTTTTGCTTTAGGATGAAATGTTCTACATATATCTGTTAAATCCAATTGGTCCAACCTTTCAATGAGTTTCCCTGTGTCTCTGTTTAGTTTCTGTTTTCCTGATCGGTCCATTGAGGATAGTGGAGTGTTGAGGTCCCCCACAATTATTGTGTTAGGTGCAATGTGTGCTTTGAGCTTTAATAAAGTTTCTTTTACAAATGAGGGTGCCCTTGTATTTGGAGCGTAGATGTTTAGAATTGTGAGTTCTTCTTGGTGGATTCTTCCTTTGACTAGCAAGAAGTGACCTGTGTCTCTTTTGATGACTTTGGGTTGAAAGTCAATTTTATCTGATATTAGAATGGCTATTCCAGCTCGCTTCCTGTGACCATTTGCTTGCAAGATTGTCCTCCAGCCTTTTACTCTAAGGTAGTGTTTGTCTTTAACTCTGAGGTGTGTTTCCTGTATGCAGCAAAATGTAGGGTTCTGTTTCCGTATCCAGTCTGTTAGACTATGTCTTTTTATAGGGGAATTGAGTCCATTGATGTTAAGAGATACTAAGGAATAGTGATTATTTGTTCCTGTCATTTTTGATGATATTTTTGTTTTTGAGTAGTTATCTTCCTTTGAGTTTGATGGAAGAAGTTTACGATCTTGCTTTTTCTTGGGTGCAGTTTCCCTCCTTGTCTTGGAGATTTCCTCCTACTATCCTTTGTAGAGCTGGGTTAGTGGAAAGATATTGTGTAAATTTGTTCCTGTCATGGAATATTTTGATTTCTCCATCTATGTTGATTGAGAGTTTTGCTGGGTATAGTAATCTTGGCTGGCATTTGTGTTCTCTTAGGGTCTGCATGAGATCTGCCCAGGATCTTCTAGCTTTCATTGTTTCTGGAGAGAAGTCTGGTGTGATTCTAATAGGTCTTCCTTTATATGTTACTTGGCCTTTTTCTCTTGCTGCCTTTAATATTCCTTCTTTGTTTATTACATTTGGTGTTCTGATTATTAAGTGACGGGAGGTATTTCTGTTCTGGTCCAGTCTGTTTGGAGTTCTGTAGGCTTCTTGTATATTCATGGGCATCTCTCTCTTTGGGTTAGGGAAGTTTTCTTCCATCATTTTGTTAAAGATATTTGCTGGCCCTTTAAGTTGTAGATCTTCACTCTCATCTATCCCTATAATCCTTAGGTTTGGTCTTCTCATTGTGTCTTGGATTTCCTGGATGTTTTGGTTTATGAGCCTTTTGGATCTCGTGTTTTCTTTGACTGTGGAGTCAATGGTTACTATATTATCTTCAGCATCTGAGATTCTTAGCTCTATCTCTTGTATTCTTTTGTTGATGTTTGCATCTACGACCCCTGATTTCTTCCCAAGGTTTTCTATCTCCAAAGTTGTCTCCTTTTGTGATTTCTTTGTTGTTTCTACCTCTGTGTTCAGATCTTGGATGGTCTTGCTCAGTTCCTTCATTTGTTTTTTTGTGTTTTCTTGTAATTCTTTAAGAGATTTTTGTGTTTCTGCTTTCGTGACTTCTGACTCTTGTTTCAAGTTCTCCTGCATTTCTTTAACTGATTTTCTTATTTCCTCTTTATTGGTTTCTCTCTGTTGGCCCATATTCTCCTGGAGTTCTTTAAGTGATTTTTGTGTCTGCATTGTAAGAGCTTCTACCCTGTTGATGTTCCCCTGCATTTCTTGAAGAGATTTGTTTATGTCCTTTTTGTGTTCCTCTAGCAGCCTCATGACCAGTGCTTTTATATCCAACTCTTGTTTTTCTGGTGTGCTGGGGTATCCAGGACTTGCTGTGGTTGGCGAATTGGGTTCTGATACTGCCATATTGCTTTGATTTTTGTTTGCAACATTCCTACATTTGCCTTTTGTCATCTGTTTATCTCTGGAGTTAGTTGGTCTTGTTCTTAGTGGTTGGTGTTTGAGGCTCCTGTGAGCCTGGTGTTTGGCACTGCTGTAATAGGGGGCATCCGAGCTCCCGAGGTGGAGACTGGGAGGTTTTAGTTACTGGGCTCTCAGTTACCTCCTCAGCTCTGCTCTGTTGGATCTAAGTCTTCCCGAGGCTCGCTGCAATTGGCCTCCCACAGACTCCTCCTGGCCTGCCTAGTTGCTAGCTCTTAAGAATCAGATTTTTTTTTTCCTCCGCTGATCTGGGCTAGTCTGTTAGAGCTTTATGGTGTCCTGGGTGCCTCTATTGGTTCTCTATGGTGACCTGTTCAGGCAACCAGCTCCAAAACGGTGGCGGATCTCAGGGTTCTGTCTAACCACGGGGTTCTGTACAGGACTGGAGGTTCCCTGGTTGACTGCTAGAACCTAGATGGTAGTACTCTCAGTCCACATGGCTCTGTCATGTTAGCTGTCTGTGGTGTCCTGAGGCATGAGGTCAGCCTCTGGCTGTACTCCAGGCACCGACCCACTAGCAGGTTGTTGCCCCCTTGGGTTGGCGCAGAGACTGCTTGCCAAGCTGATCTGGCTCTGTGTGCACTGCCAAGCTGTTGGTGCACAGACCTATCTCCAACCTCCTTTGGTTCTGGGCGCGGGCAAGAGCCTGACCAGGTGTTCTTTGCTAGGCTAAGTCTCTGTCAACGCACCTGAACCCAGCCACCAGCAGGCAGTCCGCAGCGACCCGAGGGAAGATGGCAGCCAGCTGCAAGCCTGCTAGCGGTCCCCAGGGATCAGGGAGATCCTCTGAGCTGCAGGTACTCAGAGCTCCTGCTGACCTTTCCTGGCTCTGGGGGCCAGCAAGGGCCCGACCGGGTATTTGTTGCTAGGCCAAGTCTCTGTCCACGCACTTGAACCCAGCCGCCAGCCGGCAGTCCACAGCGACCCGAGGGAAGATGGCAGCTGCCTGCAAGCCCGCTAGCTGGTCCCCAGGGATGCTGGTCTTTTCTTAATCACCACTAATTTCTTAGCTCCAGCTAACCAGCATCAATTGTCCCAGTAGTCTCCTTATCCTCTTGAATATAAAGCCAGAGATACATGGCTGAAGCCACTGAGTTCTGCTGCTTGCAAGAGCTGAAACATTGACCCCCCCCTAGTTTTTTTATGTTATCACTAGCTTCTTCTTCTTCTTCTTCTTTTTTTTTTTGTTTGTTTGTTTTTGTTTTTTCGAGACAGGGATTCTCTGTGTAGTCCTGGCTGTCCAGGAACTCACTCTGTAGACCAGGCTGGCCTCGAACTCAGAAATCCGCCTGCCTCTGCCTCCCAAGTGCTAGGATTAAAGGCGTGCGCCACCACCGCCCATCACTAGCTTCTTTTTATCCCATTTCCTTCACTGCCTAAGTTGGCTGTCCTGAATCTTGCTCCTTAGACTGACTTTGAACTCAGCAGATCTGCATGCCTGTCTCCTAAGCACTAGGATTAAAGGTGTGGTCCACCAAGCATGGATTAAAGTTTTTCTTCACCTAGAATTTGCTCTGTTCTAGGCTGGCCTTGAACTCAGAGATCTGCTTTTCTTTGCCTCCTGGGATTAAAGGCTTGTACAACCTCCCATGCCTGGACCTAAAGTTAACTGGGTGAATCTTGCCCCCAAGGTCACCACTCCTTTAATTCAATTTAATATCCTTGAATTCAGCTCCATTTCACTTCCTGGAGTCCCTTTAATACTCAAACTATATATTTTGTACTTTTCCTTTCTCAGCTTGCTATGTTTGTTCAAAATTCTCTTCATCAGACTTAACCAGAGAACAAAGTCTTTGTTGGGCTTTTTTGAGACTTCCTTAGCAGATGCAATTAATATAAATCTCTTTACCTTAACTCTAGGCAGTCTCTTCAGACAATTGCAAAAAGCAGCCATGTTCTTCACCAAAACGTCACAAAAACAGTCTCTCAGCCACATATTAAAGTTCTTCTCCACTGAAACCTCTTGGGCCGTCAGGGCTACACAGTTCAAATGACCCTCAACACCACTGTCTTCCATATTCCTACTAGGCTGGCCCATTAAGCCCCACTTAAAGCTTTTCATGTCTTTCCAAATCCAAAGTCCCAAAATCCACACTATTCCAAACACAAGCATGGTCATGTCTATCACAGCAATACCCCACTCCTGGTACCAACTTCTGTAGTAATCTGGGTTCTCTAGAGTCACAGAACGTATGGGCAATCTCTATGTAGTTAGGGAATTTGTCGATGACTTACAGTCTGTAGTCCAACTCCCCAACAGTAGTCAGCAGCAGCTGTGGATGGAAGTCCAAGGATCTTGCAGTTGCTCAGTCCCACAAGGCAAGCCGGCAAGGAAGAATCATTCTTCCTTCTTTCAATGTCCTTATATATGTCTCCAGTAGAGGGTGTAGCCCAGATTAAAGGTGTGTGTATCCATGCCTTTAATCCCAGATGATGTTGAACTAGAATCCATAGCCATAATCTGGGATTAAAGGTGTATGTCTCCATGCCTTTAATCCCAGATGATCTTGAACTGGAATCCATAGCCACTATGCTTCAAGGTCTCCTTGCTAAGTCCAGGTCAGATATTTATATCTCTGATCCTCCATATTAGGATCATAGGTGAGCCCTCCAATTCTAGATTGTAGTTCATTCTAGATATAGTCAAGTTGACAACCAGGAATAGCCACTACATTTCCTTCATTCTTTTCTCCATTTTTGTCCCTGCTATTTTTTTAGACAGGAAGAGTTCTTGGTCAGAAATTGTGACTGTGGGTTAGTAACCCTATCCCTCTGATTGAGGCCCTGAGGCTTTAAGTTCTCTCGCCCCAATGTTGGACATTTTGGCTAAGGTCACCCCTATTGAGTACTTAGAGCTTCTCACCTCCAGGGTCTCTGGTAATTTCTAGAGGGTTTGTCCACCTCACACCTTCTGATGCTCCTTATCTCCATTCATTCTTTTGACCCTCTGGGCTTCTCTCCTGTCACCCTGCCCCAATTTGATCCTGTTCCCATTTTTTCTCTCCCTCCTCTCTCCTTCCCAAGTTGATCCTACTCTACACCTCCC
This sequence comes from Apodemus agrarius, assembly GCA_964023405.1. NCBI lineage: Eukaryota > Metazoa > Chordata > Mammalia > Rodentia > Muridae > Apodemus > Apodemus agrarius. The sequence continues at coordinate 60,383,554 of OZ030010.1, read as the reverse complement.
GTGCTTAATTTCTTCCCCTTTCTAAGTTGAATTAAAATATCCTCACTTGGGCCTTTCTGTTTGTTATATTGCTTATAGTCTGTAGGTTGTATCTCAGATATTCTTTACTTTCTAGCTAATATCCACTAATCAGTGAATATATACTATGTATGTACTTTTGGATCTGAGTTACCTCACTCAGGATGATAATTTCCAATTCCATCCACTTGCCTGCAAATTTCAGGATATCCTGGTTTTTAATAGCTGAAATATTCCACTGTGTAAATGAACCAAATTTCCTTATACATTCTTTGATTGAGGGACATCTGGGTTGTTTCCAGCTTTGGGCTATTACAAATAAGGCTGCTATGAAATTGTAGAGCATGTGTCCATTTGGTATGGTGGCACATCTTTTGGATATTTGCCCAAGAGTTGTATAACTGAGTCTTCAGGTAGAACTATTTCCAGTTTTCTGAGGAACTGCCAGATTGATTTCCAGAGTGATTTTACCGGGTTTCAATCCCACCAGCAATGAAGGACTATTCCTCTTTTTCCACATTCTTTCCAGCATCTGCTGTCACATGAGTTTTTGATCTTAGCCTTTCTGATTGGTATGAGGTAGAATCTCAGGGTCACTTTGATTTGCATTTCTCTGATGACTAAAGTTGAACATTTCTTTAAAAGTTTCTCAGACATTTGAGACATTCTTCTGTTTTGAATTCTTTGTTTAGCACTTCATTTTTAATTGGATTATTTATTTTTTGGAATGTAATTTCTTTAGTTCTTTATATATTTTGGATATTAGTTCTCTGTAGGATGCAGGATTAGAGAACATATTTTTCCCAATCTCTAGATTAAAAATTTGTTCTATTGTTGGTGTCTTTTGTCTTACAGAAGCTTTTCAGTTTCATAAGATCTCATTTATCAATTGTTAATCTTAGAGCCTGAGCAATTGGTGTCCTGCTCAAGAAATTTCACTCTGTGCCAATGAGTTTGAGGCTCTTTGCCACTTTCTCCTCTATTAGATTCAGTGTATCTGCTTTTATGTTGAAGTCCTTGATCCACTTGGATGTGAGCTTTGTGCAGGGTGATAAGTATAGAATTATTTTCATTCTCCTGCACACAAACTGCCAGTTAGAGCAGTACCATTTATTGAAGATGATTTTTTTATACATTGTTTTTGGCTCCTTTGTCAAAGATCAAGTATCCATAGGTATATTGGTTTACTTCCAGGTCTTTGATTCTATTCCACTGATAGACTTGTTTATGTCTGTACCAATTCATGATTTTTGCTTCATCACTATTGCTTTGTAGTATAGCTTGAGGGATCGTGATTCTCCCAGAAGTTTGTTTGAGTTTATTTTGATTTTATTCTAACTGTACACTTTTAATATTATATTTCTAAAGTAAAATACTCTATAACTAGAATAAGGGGGATATTTCAAGACTAGGTAAATACCCTTGTTTTTCAATAAACTTTTACCCATGAAATTTTATTCATTGTTAATCTTATTTTTTTTTGTAAATATGAAAGTGATTTAATCCCCTTCAGGGTTTGCTTCTTTTTTTTTACAGGCTTATCATTTTAATTGACTTTTTGACATATAAAAATATTCCTACAATCCTGCTTTACATTATAGTTTAATAACAGCTTAACACACATCTATGAAATATTCATTCCTGTTACATTAAAATTTTAAAATATCTGATGGAGAGTCTGGCTAATAGAAAAAGAAGAATCCCTGGAATATTAAAAGACTCTGAGGTGTAGGTAGGGCCCAGACACTTCACTGGAAAGTACAGCCCAGTGACAGTGAGGACTGTGGATCTCACTTCTAATTCATAATGATTCCCTTGAACTAAAACATGGCAAATAGAAGAGATTGGGATGTAAGTAATCGTTCTTCACCTACTGTAGCTGCAGGGAGGGGACACTGCTCCCCATGAGCCTCCCTCAGCAAATACTCAAGAGAAGTGGCCCAAACCAGTGTTATATTTATGCACAGAAAACACTGATGGGTAAAACCACTATGGCCAGTGTTGAGTGTTTCTACAAAAGGCAAGTTAAGTCAATGTCCATTCCACATCTGCTTAGCCTGACAACCCACCCCACCCCACCCCCAGAATCTGCATAAATCTGAGAGCTTTATCTTGAAAACATGATAGGTGTTCAAATCATGAGGTAATTTTGGTACTTTGTTCCCCATCAATTTTTAAATTAATTATCTGGAAGCAAACAACGGTTAATTTTGGTCATAGACTTTTTTTTTAATTTAAGTTTTATTTTCTATATTCTACGTTTACATTCCAAAGGCTTTACCCTTTCCCAGTTCCCCCCCCACCATATGTCCCATAATTCCTCTCCCCCCCCAACTATTCCCCAATCATTCCCCCCCCCCACGATTTCTCTGTTCTGGGTCTACAAAACTGGATCCAATCTTTACAGGCCCAGGGTCCTCTCCTTTCTTCTTCTTGGGAGTCATTTGACTTGCTAATTGTGCCTTGAGTATTTAGGGATTCTGGGCTCATTAATATCCACTTATCAGTGATTGCATTTCATGTGTATTCTTTTTTGATTGGTTTAGCTCACTTAGGATGATATTTTCCAGATCTAACCATTTACCTACAAATTGCATGAATTCATTATTTTTAATTGCTGAGTAGTATTCCATTGTATAAATATACCACATTTTCTGTATCCGTTCCTCATGAGTGATATCTAGGCTCCTTCCAATTTCTGGCTATTATAAACAAGGCTGTTATAAACATAGTGGAGCATGTGTCTTTATTGTATGCAGGGGAATCCTCTGAGTATATGCCCACGAGTGGTATGCCAGGGTCCTCTGGAAGTGACATGCCCAATTTTCTGAGGAACCGCCACACTGATTTCCAGAGAGGTTTTACCATTTTGCAATCCCACCAACAGTGGAGGAGTGTTCCTCTTTCTCCACATCCTCGCCAGCACTTGTTGTCTCTTGAGATTTTAATCTTAGCAATTCTGACTGGTGTGAGGTGGAACATCAGGGTTGTTTTGATTTGCATTTCCCTGATGACTAATGATGTGGAACATCTCTTAAGGTGTTTCGCCGCCATCCGAATTTCAGCTGGTGAAAATTCTTTGTCTAGCTCTGTACCCCATTTTTTGATAGGGTTATTTGGTTCTTTGTGGTTTACCTTTTTGAGTTCTTTGTATATATTGGATATTAGCCCTCTGTCAGATGTGGGGTTGGTGAAGATCATTTCCCACTTTGTTGGTTGCCGTTTTGTCCTTCTGACAGTCTCCAGTCTCCTTTGCCTTACAGAAACTTTGTAATATTATGAGGTCCCATTTGTCAATTCTTGATCTTAGAGCATAGGCTATTGGTGTTCTGTTCAGGAACTTTCCCCATGTGCCCATGTCCTCCAGGGTCTTCCCAAGTTTCTTTTCTAATAGTTTCAGTGTGTCTGGTATTATGTGGAGGTCCTTGATCCCCTTGAAGTTGATCTTAGTACAAGGAGATAAGAATGGGTTAATTCGCATTCTTCTGCATGTTGACCTCCAGTTGAACCAGCACCATTTGTTGAAAAGGTAACCTTTTTTTCCACTGGATGGTTGTGGCTTCTTTATCAAGGATCATGTGACCATAAGTCTGTGGGTTCTAGTTTGGGTCTTCAATCCTATTCCCTTGATCTACTTGCCTGTTGCTATACCAATACCATGCAGTTTTTAGCACAATTGCTCTGTAGTACTGCTTGAGGTCAGGGATATTGATTCCCCCAGTAGTCCTTTTATTGTTGAGAATAGTTTTAGCTATACTGGGTTTTTTGTTGCTCCAGATGAATTTGTGAATTGCTCTTTCTAAATCTATGAAGAATTGAGTTGGGATTTTGATGGGGATTGCATTGAATCTGTAGATTGTTTTGGCAAGATGGCCATTTTTACTATATTGATCCTGCCAATCCAGGAGCAAGAAATATTTTTCCATCTTCTGAGGTCTTCTTCGATTTCTTTCTTCAAGGACATGAAGTTCCTGTCATACAGATCTTTCGCTTGTTTTGTTATAGTTACGCCAAGGTACTTTATATTGTTTCTAGCTATTGTGAAGGGTGTTATTTTCCTAACTTCTTTCTCAGCCTGCTTGTCCTTTGAGTACAAGAAGGCTACTGATTTGCTTGAGTTAATTTTATAACCAGCCACATTGCTGAAGTTGTTTATCAGCTGTAGAAGTTCTCTGGTGAAGTTTTTTGGGTCGCTTAAGTAGACTATCATATCATCTGCAAATAATGATACTTTGATTTCTTCCTTTCCAATTTGTATCCCTGTGACTTCCTTATGTTGTCTAATTGCTCTTGCTAGAACTTCAAGTACTATACTGAAAAATTATGGAGATAGAGGGCAGCCTTGTCTAGTCCCTGATTTTAGTGGGATTGCTTCAAGTTTCTCTCCATTTATTTTGATGTTGGCTACTGGTTTGCTGTAGATTGCTTTTACTATGTTTAGGTATAGGCCTTGAATTCCTGCTCTTTCCAAGATTTTAGCATGAAAGCATGCTGAATTTTGACGAATGCTTTTTCAGCATCTAATGAGATGACCATGTGGTTTTTTCTTTTAGTTTGTTTATGTAGTGGATTACATTGATGGATTTCCATATATTGAACCATCCCCGCATCCCTGGGATGAAGCCTACTCAATCATGGTGAATGATCATTTTGATATGCTCTTGGATTCGGTTGGCAAGAATTTTATTCAGTATTTTTGGATCAATATTCATAAGAGAAATTGGCCTGCAGTTCTCTTTCTTTGTTGGATCTTTTTGTGGTTTAGGTATCAGTGTAATTGTGGTTTCGAAGAATGAGTTGGGCAGTGTCCCTTCTGTCTCTATTTTGTGGAATAGTTTGAAGAGTATTGGTGTTAAGTCTTCTTTACAGGTCTGGTAGAATTCTGCACTAAAACCATCTGGTCCCGTACTTTTTTTGGTTGGGAGGCTTTCTATAACCCCTTCTATTTCTTTAGGGGTTATGGGACTGTTTAGCTGATCTACTTGATGCTGATTTAATTTTGGTATTTGGTATCTGTCTAGGAAATTGTCCATTTCCTCCAGATTCTCCAGTTGTTTTGAGTATAGGCCTTTGTAGTAGGATCTGATGATCTTTTGAATTTCCTCAGTTTCTGTTGTTATATGCCCCTTTTCATTTCTAATTTTGTTAATTTTGATACTGTCTCTGTGCCCTTTGGTTAGTCTAGCTAAGGGTTTATCCATCTTGTTTATTTTCTTGAAGAACCAGCTTTTGGTTTTGTTGATTCTTTGTATGGTTCTCTTTGTTTCTACTTGATTGTTTTCAGCCCTTAGTTTGATGATTTCCTCTCTTCTACTCCTCCTGAGTGAATTAGCTTCTTTTTGTCCCAGGGCCTTCAGGTGTGCTGTTAAGTTGCTAGTGTATGCTCTCTCCAGTTTCTTTTTGGAGTCACTCAGGGCTATGAGTTTTCCTCTTAGCACTGCTTTCATTGTGTTCCAAAGATTTGGGTAGGTCTTATCTTCATTTTCATTGAAGTCTAAAACGTCTTTGATTTCTTTCTTTATTTCTTCCTTGACCAAGGTTTCATTGAGTAGAGTATTGTTCAGTTTCCATGTGTATGTGGGCTGTCTGTTGTTCTTCTTGCTATTGAAGACCACGTTTACTCGATAGTGATCCGATAGGAAACATGGGATTAGTTTGGTCTTGTTGTATTTGTTGAATTCTCTCTTGTGACCAATTATATGATCAATTTTTGAGAAGGTACCATGTGGTGCTGAGAAAAAGGTATACTCTTTTGCTTTAGGATGGAATGTTCTATATATATCTATTAAAACCAATTGGTCCAAAGATTCAATTAGTTTCACTGTGTCCCTGTTAATTTCTGCTTTCCTGATCGGTCCATTGAGGAGAGTGGAGTGTTGAAGTCACCTACAATTGTTGTGATAGGTGCGATGTGTGCTTTAAGCTTTAGTAAAGTTTCTTTTACGAATGAGGGTGCCCTTACATTTGGGGCATAGATGTTCAGTATTGAGAATTCTTCTTGGTGAATTTTCCCTTTGACAAACAAGAAGTGACCTTCTGAGTCTCTTTTGATGACTTTAGGTTGAAAGTCAATTTTATCTGATATTAGAATGTCTACTCAAGCTTGTTTCCTGAGACCATTTGCTTGTAAAATTGTCTTCCAGCCTTTAATCTAAGGTCGTGTTTGTCTTTGACACTGAGATGTGTTTCCTGTATGCAGTAAAATGTAGGGTCCTGTTTCCGTATCCAGTCTGTTAGTCTGTGTCTTTTTATTGGGTAATTGAGTCCATTGATATTGAGATATTAAGGAATAGTAATTATTACTTCCTGACATTTTGGTCGTTATTTTTTTTTTTTTTTCGTATTTGAGTAGTTCTCTTCTTTGGGGTTGGATGAGAGGGGGTTTCTATCTTGTTTCTTCTGGGGTGTAGTTTCCCCCCTTGTGTTGGTATTTTTACCCTATTATACTTTGTAGGGCTGGGTTTGTAGATATATATCGTGCAAATTTGGTTTTGTTGTGGAATACCTTGGTTTCCCCATCTATGGCAATTGAGAGTTTTGCTGGGTATAGTAGTTTTGGCTGAAGTTTGTGTTCTCTTAGAGTCTGCATGATATCTGCCCAGGATCTTCTAGCTTTTGTGATCTCAGGTGAGAAGTCTGGTGTAATTCTGATAGGTCTTCCTTTATATGTTACTTGTCCTTTTTATCTTACTGCCTTTAATATTCTTTCTTTGTTTAGTACATTTGGGGTTTTGATTATTATGTGACGGGAAGTATTTCTGTTCTGGTCCAGTCTATTTGGGGTTCTATTGGCTTCTTGTATATTCATGGGCATCTCTCTCTTTAGGTTGGGGAAGTTTTCTTCCATAATTTTGTAGAAGATATTTGCTGGCCCTTTAAGTTGTAGATCTTCATTCTCATCTATCCATATAATCCTTAGGTTTGGTCTTATCATTATGTCCTGGATTTCTTGAATATTTTGGGTTACCAGCTTTTTGCATTTTGCATTTTCTTTAATTGTTATATCCATGGTTCCTATGGTATCTTCAGCATCTGAGATTCTATCTTCTATCTCCTGTATTCTATTGTTGATATTTGCATCTATGTCTCCTGTTTTCTTCCCAAGGTTTTCTATCTCCAACGTTGTCTCCCTTTGCAATTTCTTAGTTGTTTCTACTTCTGTTTTTAGATTCTGTATGGTTTTGCTCAGATCTTTCAATTGCTTGTTTGTGTTTTCCTGTAATTCTTTAAGGAATTTTTGCGTTTCCTCTTTTATGACTTCTACTTGTTGACCCATGTTCTCTTGTATTTCTTTAAATGATTTTTGTTTCTCCCCCTTATTGGGATTCATTTTTTGCTCTATATTCTCCTGGATTTCTTTAAGTGATTTTTGTGTTTGCCTTGTATGGGCTTCTAGCTTTTGATCTATTTTCTCCTCTATTACTTTAAGAAATTTATCTAAGTGATCCTCTATCAGCATCCTTACCAGTGATTTTAGATCTGAGTCTTGTTTTTCTGGTGTGTTGGGATATCCAAGATTTATTTGTGTTTGCCTTGTAAGGGCTTCTAGCTTTTGGTCTATTTTCTCCTCTATTACTTTAAGATATTTATCTAAGTGTTCCTCTATCAGCATCCTGACCAATGATTTTAGATCTGAGTCTTGTTTTTCTGGTGTTTCGGGGTATCCAATTTTTTTTGCTGTCGGGGAATTGGGTTTGGACACTGCCATACTGCCTTGATTTCTGTTATTAATGATCTTACTTTTGCCTTTTGCCATCTGGTTAACTCTGGTTTTAGTTGGTCCTGTAGTTACTAGCTGGTGCTTGACCCTCCTGTGGTCACGTAAGTCTATTTCCCCATGACTGGGACACCTGAACCACTGCCCTGCAGGGCTCCTGCTCACAGATTGCTGACAGGTGGCCTCAGTCCTCCGAGGTCTTAAACTCAGGATATCCTAGGTACTTGGTTCTGCCTGTTGGGCAGCTGCTCTGCACTGCTCCTGCTCAGGGTTTGCTGTCTGGTGTCCTGATTCCCCAGAGGTCTTAAACTTGGGATATCTCAGGTACCTGGTTCTGCCTGCTGGTCCAAACCTGCTGGGAAGCTGGCTGAGGCTGGCTCCGCCGCCGGCTGGATGGGAAACAGCTGGGAAGATGGCGTTGGCTGCAGGGAGTTTGGGGTCCTCCCTGGTTCCGCAGGCTGGGTCTGAGCACCTGGGAAGCTGTCTGAGGCTGGCTCAGCAAGCTGGGTCTGATCACCTGGGAAGATGGCTGAGGCTGGCTCCCCTGCCGGCTGGATGGGAACCAGCTGGGAAGATGGTGGTGGCTGCAGGGAGTTCGGGGTCTGTCCTTGGAGCACAGAGCTTAGGCTTGGCTGGTGTCCCCCAAACCGCTACTCTGTGCACAGCTCCAGCTCCAGGACTGAGTCCCCAAAGGTCTTAAACTCGGGATATCTCGGGTACCTGGTTCTGGAGGCTGGGTCTGAGCACCTGGGAAGCTGGCTGAGGCTGGCTCTGTCGCCTGGATGGGAAACAGCTGGGAAGATGGCGCTGGCTGCCCAGGGTTTGCTTCTTAAACATATCTTAGTTACTGCATATTCTCTGTATGTATCTATCTTAAATAAAACAGATCTGGAGTCCCAGGAAGACAAGATCTCATAGTATAATTGTGCTCTCTATTCCATTTCTTCTCCTAGATTCACTTTCTTACTAATACATGGATTATAACATCTTGATTTCTAAGCTCATATCCATTTGAATATACTACCACTTCCTATTCACCTACATGTAAAATGCTGAAATAAGTTTCTATGAGGCTAGGTGCTCCCTCTCTCACTGAGGCCATACAAGGCAGCCCAGCTAGAATAAAATATCCCACATAGGAAACAACTTTTGGGATATCCCTCTCTCCCATTAGGGACCCATATGAATACCAAGATGCACATCTCCTACATATGAGCAGGGAGGCCTAGGTCCAGTCTGTGTATGTTCTTTGCTTGGTGGTACAGTCTCTGAGAGGCCCCAGGTTAGTTGACTTGACTGGTCTTCTTGTGAAGGTTCTATTCTTCTAGGGGCTAAAATCCTTTCTCCCATTCTTTTATCATCGTCCCCAAACTTCATCCATTGTTTTTCTGTGGGTGTATGAATATGTCTGAGTTAGTTTCTGGGTGGAGCTCCTCAATGGGCAGCCATACTAGATTCCTGTCAGCAAGTATAACAGAATATCCTTGTCAGGGATTGGTACTTGCCTGTGGGACAGGTCTCAAGTTGGGCCAGTTATTGGTCCATTCCCAATCTTTGCATTTCTTGTAGACAGAATAACTTTTGGGGTGAAAATTGTTTTTGGTGGGTTACTATCCCTATTGCTCTACCTGAGATCTTGCCTGTCCACAGAAGGTACCCTCTCCAAGCTCCATATCCCCAATGCTGTGAGTCATATCTATGGACATCTTCATTGATTATTGGGTGCTTTCTTTATCCCAGGTCCATGGGATGCTCTGAGAAAGACACTTTAAATCTTGCTCTGTTTTATAATCTCTACAATGTAAAGGAATGCAGTTTTAGATTGAAAAGTTGCTCTTTTAAAAAAAGAAAATATTTGTATTTAGGCCCAAGTATGTGCTTTTGCATGAACTAGAAGTTCAAAACCATATCCAGAGGGAGGTAATTTTTCTTCTTTTCTTTCTGGGATTGTGTTGTAGGAAATATTAAAAATGAGAGCTGTCACATTCCTGCACTAGTGCCAGTACCAGCAGGCCACAGCACTATGCCCAGGCCGGGTCCTGTCAGCTCTGTCCCACATTCCAGTAACAAAATCGTACTATCAACCTTTTGGTTAGATATCATAATACCCCGTTGCCCAGTAAAATAAAAACTCTTAAGCTTATAGTTAACCAATCAGATTTAAGTATCAATAAAAATCACAATTTGATGCCCAGACAATAATTTCAGAACCAATTGACATCGATAAAACTTTATCCCATTATTCTATCCTTATGATATCATAACTACCTGTGACTGGTTAAAGCCATACTGGTTCACATCTGTCTCCATCCTTCTTTTTTCTTCTCTCCATTGAAACATTCTCTGTCTCTGCAACTCTTAGCTCTGCCTCCCATTTGCTTGTCCAACCACAGGGCTCTTGCTACCCTAATGTAATTGTACAGGGAAAACCCTGCAACAGGATTGTTAAGGGTGGACCTCTTGGTCATGGAGCTTGGTGCCTCCTCAGTATCAAATAATCTGTGTTTGGTTGGAGATTCCCAAGCAGGGAACTGCCCTTAAGTGATATCACTCCCAGGACAGTACATAAAAATAAAATATATCTGGCACTCTAGGGTATTCACTATAACAAAGGAGAGAGATGTTAACTAGGTGGTACTACTGTGAGACCATCAAGTGCTAGACCCCATTTATGGTTTATTACTGGAAATCCTGAGGCCCACTGAGGGAAAGAGATTTTTTCCAAGGTGCATCAGAATTAGAACTAATATTCTTCACAACTATTCTCCATTTTCTCTATATAGCTCTGTTCTCAGGATTTTCTTAGAATATGCTTATGTGGAGGGGCAAATGGAGGTGAGGGCTTGCATTGAGGTACATAATTTGAAGAATAATATTTTAAAAGGTTAATAACATGAATGTTGGACAAAATTTTCTAGATGATAAGATTGCAAAGAGGTCAACATGCACAAAGAGTCCATGGGTTAAAATAATATAACAAAAGGTAATTCGAGCAACTGAGAGGGTGGGCACAGCCAGGAGCCCCAGGAACAACCAAGTGCCAGATCAGTTGGGACAGGGTCTGCCAGGACCCCACCTGCATCCAGGAGCTGGGTGACACCACAGCCTTCTGTGGACCTATCCTGCCAGGGGTGAACTGCTCTACAGGAAGTTCCACGTTTGGAGGTGAGACCACCATCTTCTATCCATTGACTGAGCTGGCAGATATATCCAGGAGTGCAGGGAACACCAGAGTGCCAGCTGGGACAGGGTCCTCCATGGCCCCATCTGTACCCAGGAGCTGGGGATCCCCATAGCACTCTGTGCCAGGGGAGATCTGGTCACCCAGTGGTGCTGAGACAGGCTTGTAGGCCCACAGGAGGGACAAGCACCAGCCAGAGACAGCAGGACCAACTGATATCAGAGATAACCAGATGGCAAAAGGCAAACATAGGAACATTAACAACAGAAATGAAGGTAACATGGCATCATCTGAACCCAATTCTCCCAAAAGAGCAGGTCCTAGATAGCCCAACACACCAGAAAAGCAAGATTTGGATTTAAAATCACAGCTCATGATGCTGATAGAGGGCTTCAAAAAGGACATAAATAAATCTCTTAAAAAATACAGGAGAACACAGGAAAACAGGTAGAAACCATTAAAGCATTACAAGAAAGCACAGCCAAATAGGTGAAGGAATTGAACAAAACCATCCAGGATCTAAAATAGAGGTAGAAACAATAAAGATATCACAAAGGGAAACAACTCAGGACATAGAAAACCTAGGAAATAAGTAAGGAGTCATGGATGCAAGCATCAACCACAGAATACAAGAGATAGAAGAGAGGATCTCAGATGCAAAAGATAACATAGAAAGCATTGACACAACAGTCAAAGAAAATTCAAAATACAAAATGCTCCTAACCAAAACATCCAGGAAATCCAGGACAAAATAAGAAGACCAAATCTAAGCATTATAGGTATAGAAGAGAGTGAAGATTTCCAACTTAAAGGACCAGTAAATGTCTTGAACAAAATTATAGAAGAAAACTTCCTTAACCTAAAAAAAGAGATGTCCATGAACATACAAGAAGCCTACAGAACTCCAAATAGATTTAACAAGAAAAGAAATTCCTCCTGTCACATAGTAATTAAAACACCAAATGCACTAAACAAAGAAAGAATATTAAAACAGTAAGGGAAAATGATCAAGTAACATATATTGGTAGACCTATAAGAATTACACCAGATTTCTCACAAGAGACTATGAAAGCCAGAAGATCCTGGGCAGATGTCATACAGACACTAAGAGAACACAAACACAAATGTCAGCCCAGGTTACTATACCTAGCAAAAATCTCAATTACCATAGATGGAGAAAACAAGGTAGTCCATGACAAAAAGAAATTTATACAATATCTTTCCACAAATCCAGCCCTTCAAAATATAATGAATGGAAAACACCAAAAAAGGAGGGAAACTACACACTAGAAAAAGCAAGAAATTAATCTTCTTTTAACAAACTGAAGAGAGCCACACAAACATAACTCCACCTCTAATAACAAAAATAATAGGAACCAACAATTACTTTTCCTTAATATCTTTTAATATCAATGGACTCAAATGTCCAATAAAAAGATATAGACTAAGAGACTGGATACATAAGCAGGACCCAGCATTTTGCTGCATACAGGAAACCATATCAGGCACAAAGATAGATACAACCTCAGAGGAAAAGGCTGGAAAACAATTTTCCAAGCAAATGGTCCCAAGAAACAAGTTGGTGTAGCCATCCTAATGTCAAATAAAATTGACTTTCAACCTAAAATAATCAAAAAGATAAGGAAGGACACTTCATACTCATCAAAGGCAAAATCTACCAAGATGAACTCTCAATACTGAACATATATTCTCCAAATACAAGGGCACCAACATTCATAAAAGAAACTTAATAAAGCTCAAAACACATATCACACCCAACACAATAATAGTGGGAGAGTTCAACACCCCACTCTCATCAATGGACAGATCATGGAAACAGAAACTAAACAGAGACACAGTGAAACTAACAGAAGTTATGGTCCAAATGGGTATAACAGATATCTATAGAACATTTTATCCTAAAACAAAAGAATATACCTTCTTCTCAGCACCTCAGGGTACCTTTTCTAAAATTGACTATATACTCAGTCATAAAACAGACCTCAGCAGATTTAAGAAGATTGAAATAATTCCATGCACTCTATCAGATTACCATGGACTAACACAACAAGAAAAACATCAGAAAGCCCACATACACATGGAAACTGAACAGCACTCTACTCAACGATAACTTGGTCAAGGAAGATAAAAAGCAAGAAATTAAAAACTAGAATTTAATGAAAACAAAGGCACAACATACCCAAACTTATGGGACACAACTAAAGCAGTGCTAAGAGGAAAACTCATAGCTCTGAGTGTCTCCAAATAGAAACTGGAAAGAGCATACACTAACAGCTTAACAGCACAGCTGAAAGCTCTAGGACAAAAAGAAGCAAATACACCCAAGAGGAGTAGATGGCAGGAAATAATCAAACTCAGGGCTGAAATCAAACAAGTAGAAACAAAAAGAACTATACAAAGAATCAACCAAACCAGGAGCTGCTTCTTGAATAAAACAATAATATAGATAAACCCTTAGCCAACCCAACCAGAGGGCACAAAGACAGTATCCAAATCAGCAAAATCAGAAATGAAAAGGGAGACACAACAAGATACTGAGGAAATTCACAAGATCATCAGATACCACTATAATAGCCAACAAAAGTGGAAAATCTAGAGGAAATGGAAAAGTTTTAGACAAATACCAGGTACCAAATTTAAATTAGTATCAGATAAATGATTTAAACAATCCCATAACCCCTAAAGAAAAAGAAGCAGCCAATAGTCCCCCCAAAAGCCCAGGACTAGATGGGTTCAATGCAGAGTAGTATCAGACCTTCAAAGAAGACTTAACTCTAAGACTCTTCAAATTATCCCATAAAATAGAAACAGAAGGAAAACTACCCAACTCATTTTATGAAGCCACAATTACTCTGATACCTAAACCACACAAAGTCCCAACAAAGACAGAGAACTTTAGACCAATTTCTCTTATGAATATTAATGCAAGAATATTCAATAAAATTCTTGCCAAGTGAATCCAAGAACGTCTCAAAATGATCATCCTACATGATCAAGGAAGTTTCATCCTAAGGGTGCAGAGATGGTTCAATATACAGAAATCCATCAATGTAATCCACTATATCAACAAACTCAAAAAAATCACATGATCGTTTCATTAGATGCTGAGAAAGCATTTGACAAAATTCAATACCTCTTCATGATAAAAGTCTTGGAAAGATCAGGAATTCAAGGCCCATATCTAAACATAGTAAAAGCAATATACAGAAAACCAGTAGCCAACATCAAAGTAAATGGAGAGAAACTTGAAGCAATTCCACTGACATCGGGGACTAGAGAAGGTTACCCACTCTCTCCCTACCTGTTCAATATAGTACTCAAAGTACTAGCCAGAGAAATTAGACAACAAATGGAGGTCAAAGGGATTCAAATTGGAAAGGAAGAAGTCAAAGTATCACTATTTGCAGATGATATGATAGTATACAAGTGACCCCAAAAATTCCACCACAGAACTCCTAAACCTGATAAACAACTTCAGCAAAGTGGTTGGATATAAAATTAACTCAAATAAATCAGTAGCCTTCCTATACTCAAAGGATAAAGAGGCTGAGAAAAAAATTAAGGAAGTGACACCATTCACAATAGCCACAAATAATATAAAATACCTTTGTGTGACTCTAACCAAGCAAGTGAAAGATCTGTATGACAAGAACGTCAAGTCTGCAAAGAAAAAAATTGAAGATCTCTCCAATGATCTTGGATTGGCAGGGTTAATATAGTAAAAATGGCCATTTTACCTAAAGGACTCTACAAATTCAATGCAATCCCATCAAAATTCTAACTCAATTCTTCATAGAGTTAGAAAGAGCAATTTTCAAATTTATCTGAAAAAAGAAAAAACCCAAGATAGTAAAAAACTATTCTCAATAATAAAAGAACTGCTGGTAAAATCACCATCCCTGACCTTAAGCTCTACTACAGAGCAATAGTGATAAAAACTGTATGGTATTGGTACAGAGACAGGCAGGAAGATCATTGGAATAGAATTGAAGACCCCAAAGTAAGCCCATACACCTATGTTCATTTCACCTTTAATGAAGAAGCCAAAACAATCTAATGGAAAAAAGACAGTATTTTCCCCAATGGTGCTGGGTCAACTGGCAGTCAGTATGTAGAAGGATGCAAATTGATCCATTCTTATCTCCCTGTACAAAGCTTAAGTAAAAGTGTATAAAGGACCTCCACATAAAACCAGGTACACCGAATCTAATAGAAGAGAAAGTGCATAAGAACCTGGAGCACATGGGCACAGGGGAAATTTTCCTAAATAGAACACCAGTAGCTCTATGATCAAGAATTGACAAATGGGACCTCATAAAATTGCAAAGCTTCTGTGTGGCAAAGGACACTGTCAATAGGACAAAACAGCAACCAATAGATTGGGAAAGGAGCTTTACCAATCCTACATCCAATAGAGGGTTAATATCCAATATATATATATAAAGAATTCAAGAAATTAGACTCCAGAGAGCGAAATAACCCTACTAAAAATGGGGTACAGAGCAAAACAAAGTATTCTCAACTGCAAATATTGGATGGCTGAGAAACACCTGAATAAATGTTCAACATCCTTAATCACTAGGAAAATGCAAATCAAAACAACCCTGAGATTCCACCTCACAGTAGTCAGAATGGCTAGGATCAAAATCTCAGGGAACAGCAGATGCTGGCAAGGATGTGGAGAAAGAGGAACACTCCTCCATTGTTGGTGGGATTGCAAGCTGGTAAAAACCACTCTGGAAATCAGTTTGTTGGTTCCTCAGAAAATTGGGCATAGTATTACCTGAGGACTCAGCTCTAACACTCCTGGGCATATACCCAGAAGAAGCTCCAACATATAATAAGGACACATGCTCAACTTTGTTCATAGCAGACTTATTTATAATAGCCAAAAGCTAGAATGAACCCATATGTCCCTCAACAGAGAAATGGATACAGAAAATGTGGTACATTTACACAATGGAGTACTACTCAGCTATTAATACAATGAGTTCATGAAATTCTTAGACAAATGGATGGAGCTAGAAAATATCATCTTGAGTGAGGTAACCCAATCACAAAAGAACACACAAGGAATGTACTCTCTGATAAGTGGATATTAGCCCAAAAGCTCAGAAAACCCAAGATACATCTCACAGACCATATGAAACTTAAGAAGAAGGAAGACCAAAGTGTGGATACTTTGATCATTATTGGAAAGTAGATCAAAATATCCATGGCTCACAGCCAACCAATAGGAAGAATACAGAGGCCCCAATGGAGCATCTAGAGAAATGATCCAAGGAGCTAAAGAGGTTTGCAGCCCTGAAGGAGGAACAATAATATGTACTAACAAGTATGCCCAGAACTTCCAGGGACTAAACCACCAACCAAAGAGTACACATGCAGGGACCCATTGCTCCAGCTACATAAGTACCAGAAGATAACCATTTCAGAAATCAATGAGAGGAGAGACCATGGGTGCTGTGAAGGCTCGATTCCCCAGAATAGGGGAATGCAAGTCAGGAATTTAGTGGGGATGAGCAGGGGGAGGAAGGATGGGATAGGGGATTTTTGGAGGGGTAATGCGGAATGGGGATAACATTTGAAATGTAAATAAAGCAAATATCTAACAAAAAAAACCCCGAAAGTCCCAGACACATGGAATATGAGAGGTGCCCAGCACTCAATTTGTGTGACCTTAGCCAAAATGACCAACAGTGGGGAGATGTAACTTGAAGAGCCCACCTTCAATAGTTAGAAAGGGCTCCCAGTGCAGGGATGAGAACACAAACCCACCTTCAAATTTTTGACCTAGAATGGTTCCTGTCTAAAAGAAATTCACGGACAAAATTAAGCAGAGACTGAAGGAATTGTGGATCAGTAACTGGTCCAACTTAGGACCCATCTCACTCATGGGGATGTGCCAAAGCTGGACACTTTTACTGATGTTATGGTGAGCTTACAGACAGGAGCCTAGCATGGCTGTCTGCTGATAGGCTCTACCAGGAGCTGACTGAGACAGATGCAGATACATATAGCCAGCCAACGATTAGACTGAAGTCAGGGACCCATATGGAAGAGTTAGGGGAAGGATTTAAGCAGCTGATAGGGATGGCAACCCCATAGGAAGATCAACAGTCTCAACTAACCCGGACCCCTGGGAGCTCCCAGAGGCTAAGACACCATCCAAAGAGCATACATGGGCTAGTCCAAGGCCCCTTACACATATGTAGCAGAGGACTGAATGCCTTGTCTGGCCTTAGTGGGAGAGGATATACTTAATCCTGTAAAGACTTGTTGCCCCAGAGAAGGGTGATGGCCAAGTGGGACACTCTTTCAGAGGAGAAGGGGAAGGGGAATTGGGTCAGGAACTCTGGGACACGGGGGCCATGAGGGGGACAACATTTGGGGTGTAAATAAAATAATTTTAAAAACCTAGCCATCACAACATGTAACCAAAAATGTCAGTTTTGGGTGCCAAATTCACCAGGTAGGAAAATATTCATTAATGAATATATTCTTTTTGTTTTCATTTATGGGGTGATTCACATATACACTGATATTTCAATCATTTTGGAAGAATTTTGAATTAAAGTTGGAAGGTATAATATGCCAAGTCTAGTTAGCTGTTAATAACTAAGGAGGAGACATGACAGAAGGAACCATTGAAATGGGGGGGGGGTCCGGGAGAGTTCATGGGGGCAAATCCTCCGCCACACGTTCTATCACAACTGAAGATGGGAATATAAAAATGGTTGGCATAAGCCTCTTGGAGATGTTCTAAAAACCTCCAGTCTGTATCTAGACACTATTGCCTTCCTAGCATCTCCCCCAACCAGAGTGATCTCCACCCCAGTGCCTGCTCCCACCAGGCAGGTGCTTTGTGATGTCAAAGCAGCTCCTCAGCCACTATTAGCTGAGAAGGATCTTGCTGACCAATCAGGGCTCAGGGATGTGGCCTCCCATTGTTCAGGGTGGGTTCATAAGACGGTGCCTCTGTGTGCTCTGGACCAGAACTCAGGCAGACATCAAGATGGCTAAAGCTACTAGAAAGTCTAAAGAGCATCCTACACCAGACGATGAGCCAAATACCTCAAATACAACAGCCAAAAGAGTAAAGACAAGCCATCAACTTCCAACCACAACTGATGGCAAGGAGAATCGTCGGTCCAGTTCCCAATCTAGCAAGAAGGTAAGAAGGCCCAAGCTAAGTATAGTCCTTTCTCTGGTGATTTCCCCTCCCCCCAGCACTGCTAACCCTTTCTTGGCCTCACATTCACCCCCTTCTCAACCTATAACCCTTCTCCTATAGTCACCTTCAAGTATTCCAGCTTTTCGAAGACTAATATGCCCTTGTCACATTATTCTGTTGAACTTCCAGGTACAAACATATGCCAAGAAGAGCAAGAAAACCATGACAAGGACCACTAATGGAAAGATGCCTCAGCAAACCATACCACCCACAAAAAAGACAAAGAATCGGAAGGGGAAAGGACTGTTTGTTCATTTCCACCAACTAATGGATGAGATACCTACTGGATCTGCGAGGGAACCAGACCACAGTAGCAGTGAGAGTTCCAAACCTTCAACAAGTGAACAAGAGAGTCAGTAGCCTCACCATGCCACCAAAAGATCTGTTCACAGGTCTGGTAACTGATCAATGTCGAACAGTGATCTATACTCACCACGCAGTGCTTTGACACTGACGAAAATAAAATCAAACTGATATGAAAACTTTGTGTCCCTGAGAATCTCTGACAGAACAAAGAAGGAAGGAATGGGAGGGAAAGGGGCCTGGGGAAGGACGGGGTGGGACGGGAGAAGGAAGAAACACGGGAGTACAAGAAGTGGGAAGTATTGGGTCCTACAGGGGTGGGAGCCAGACAAGAAAATCTAGCGTCCAGCAGACAATGAAGGATTATGACTGAGCTAACATGGAGTAGTGAAGATGGTCTTTCTCCTGATGATTTCTCTCACAGGCCAAGGATGAAGAGGGTTGGACATTTCTTGGGTGGGGAGGTTGCACATATGTGAATATGGAGGTGCATGTGCCCATGTCCATTCATGAATAGGTCAGAGCCAATTCAGACAGGCAATCTCTGGGACTCTCCTGTCCCCACTTCACAATGCTAGGTTACTGACATGGTGCTTGTGGGTGCTGGGGATTTAAATTCAGCTCCTTATGTATGGAGAGCAAATGCTTTAGCCACTGAGCCATTTTTCCCAGCCATCAGGGTTGATTGTTTCTATGCGTGTTCTGGCAGGGTGCAGGAACACTGCTTCAGGAAATGGACTATAGAACCTACAGAAAGAAAGATATGGGGTCATCAGTATCATCCCAACAAATAGCACATCACTTATAGGACATGCACCTTCTAGTGGTGTTTCTTATACCTTACACTATGTTAAGCATTTAAAAGACCTTCACAATGGCCAAGCACCCTATAAATCAGTAGAAGCTGGGGAATGTAGCTTACCTAGCATGCATGAGATCCCAGGTTAGAACCCCAGCACTGCATAAACTGGTTGCATGTCTAGAATCCCAGAAATACACTTGGAAAATAGAAACAGAGGGACCAAAGCAAGTTCCAGGCCAGCCTGGATATGTAAGAGCCTGTTAGCACCTCGAGGTAAATAATAGTGTTTAGAAGCCAAAACAAACAAACAAAACAAACAAACAAACAAAAATAAAAATGTGGCACTGATAGCCCAATACCGTCAAAACTTTGTACTTTGGAAGAGGAGTTAGGCTATGGATTGATCTGCATCAAGTGCTTCCAATAAAGCAAGGAACATGAGCTACACTCTATAGGGAACCTTAAAATATTATATCTGCCCTTTCAAATGTTTTTACCCTTTATTTATTACTTTTTTCATCCCTGGAGGTGGTGTCATCTTAGGAAATGAAAATAACAAAATGTGCTGGCTTAACAAAATGTGTAGTGCTTGATTCATTTTGTCATGTGTAGATACTGAGGAAAAATATCAAAAGAATAAGAGTGAACATCTTCTTTCAAAAAATAAGAGTTTAATTTTAGCAAATTACTTAAATCATGCAACTCCTCAAATATTTATGTATTCTATCTATACTTTAACTGATTTAGGCCAAAGTATAAATTAGTTCCCTATAAAGTTACAAAATGAGAGCATGTAAAGAAACAAATTGCTCACATTTTAAGAAAAAAATCCATCAAAGTCCCTCTTGCTATCCATTGCAAGCACAGTTACCTCCATTCTCCACTCCTCTGATTTAGGAAGTTCTCTTGTTACTGTAACTGTGGTGTTCCTAAAAGGTTATACAGGGGAATACTTGATTTTGAAACCCAACAGTAGTCTTTTCATTCAGTACAAGTCCTCTGAGGTTCACTTAAGACATAGTTGTAGGGTTAGGGTGTGTATTTTGTTTTTGAGTAGTAGTGCAAGGTATCAATATATCACAGCTTAATCACTTGTTTATTTGTTTGAGACAAGTCAGAGTCATGTTATATAGCCCAAAACAGCTGTAACTAAAAATCCTCATGCCTCAGACTCTCACAACTGGAAATATAAGCATAGATTATCACACCCAAGTCCATTTAAGGACAGTACTTTATGGTTCTCTGGTAGTGGGAGGAGATAAGACTTATGAGAGGAATTCACTCATTCTATTTGAGTAACTAAGATAACTTGCAACATTGCTCATTTTGTTTTATTTAAATTAGAATGCACAGCATTAAATTTTTATTAGATTATATTTACAAAAAAATGGCTTTGTTGCTTTTCCTTCCTCATCTTTTCTCCTGACTTAGTGTTACTCTTGCTGTGCTAGAACACCATTACTAAAAGTAACTTGGGAGGAAAGGGTTGATTTCAGCTTACAGCTTAAACTTCCTCATGATGGGAAATAAGGACAGACCAGAAACCTGGCAGCCAGAAATGAAGCAGAGGCTGTTGAGGAATGCTGCTTAATGGCCTGTTTCTCATGTCTTTCACAACCTGTTTTCTTATACTATCCAGAACTACCAGCCTAAGGTGGTACTAACCATAATGAGCTGGCCCTACCCCACAAACACAGTAATCATCAATCAAGAAAATACACCCATCACAGGCTTCCCTACAGGTAAATTTCATGGGTCCATTTTCTCAATTGAGATTTCTACTGCATCAGTTCCTGCCTTCAGTTTTCTGCCTTGAGATGCTGTGCTGAATTCCTATGATGAAGGACTATGATGTGGGAGTGC
The DNA here is from genome assembly GCA_964023405.1 of Apodemus agrarius. Taxonomy (NCBI): domain Eukaryota; kingdom Metazoa; phylum Chordata; class Mammalia; order Rodentia; family Muridae; genus Apodemus; species Apodemus agrarius. The sequence goes on along the minus strand of OZ030010.1, from coordinate 60,362,415 downwards.
AAGGGAAGTAAACGTGTCCCTCTCCAAGTTGCTTCTGATCATGGTGTTTTATCACAGCATCCACTAGAGCTTTTGGTAACATAACAAAATATCAACTTACAGTATTCATTATTTAGTGACACATTTGTGTTTAATGTCACAAAATAATAGGTTAAATATTAATTAGTAAATATTGCTTTCCTCTTCTTAATTTTGTATAAAACTTTATTCTTTTTTATTCCTGTTCTTGTGACCACCACAGTCATGTTTGGATCTGCACAAAGTGAGATTAGGAATCTACATTCATGAGCATAAAATCCCAAGAAAAATGGCATATATATATATATATATATATATATATATATATATATATATATATATTAAGCTAAGTACCCTTCAGGCAGCACATGGAGGCAAAAGGAAAGAAATTTCTTTTTTTGTTTTTTTAAACTTATTATTATACTTTTAAAAAATTTTCTATATTCTTTGTTTACATTCTGAATGCGTTCCCCTTTCCAAGTTCCCCCCTCACTATATGTCCCATAAGTCCTCTTCCCTCTGCCCATTCCCCAATCACCCCCGGCCCATTTCTCTGTTCTGGTACTCCTCTACGATACTGGATCAAGTCTTTTCAGGACCAGGGCTCTTTCCTCCCTTCTTCTTGGGAATCATATGATTAGCTAATTTTGTCTTGAGTATTCAGAGCTTCTGGGATAATTAATATCCACTTATCAGTGACTGCATTCCATGTGTATTCTTTTATGATTGGGATAGCTCACTTAGGATGATATTTTCCAGTTCCAACCATTTGCCCACAAATTTCATGAATTCATTGTTTTTAATTGCTGAGTAGTGTTCCATTGTATAAATATACCACATTTTCTTTATCCATTCCTCCATTGAGGGGCATCTGGGTTCTTTCCAGCTTCTGGATATTATAAACAAGGCTGCTATGAACATAGTGGAGCATGTGTCCTTGTTGCCTGCAGGGGAATCCTCTGGTTATATGCCCAGGAGTGGTATGGCAGGGTCCTCTGGAAGTGTCATGCCCAATTTTCTGAGGCACCGCCAGGAAAGAAATTTCTAAATGTTTTCTTTTTGTTGTTGTTTTGTTCTTTTGCTTTTTGTTTGTTTTGTTTTGATCAGTAGAATAGAGTCAAAGACCCAGAAATGAACCCACATATCTCTGCACACTTGATCTTCGATAAAGTTGCGAAAACCAAACAGTGAAAAAAAAAAAAGAGAGCATCATCAACAAATGGTGCTGGTCTAACTGGCAGTCTGCATGTAGAATGCAATTTGGTCCATATTTATCACCTTCTACAAAGCTCAAGTCCATCCAAGTGGTTCAGGGACCTCAACATAAACCAGATACACTGAATCTAATTGAGGAGAAAGTAGGAAATAGCCTCAAACTCATTAGCACAGGGGAAATTTTCCTGAACAGAACACCAGTGGCTCAGGTCCTAAGATCAACAATTAATAAATTGGACCTCATGAAACTGAAACAATTCTGTAAGGCAAAGGATATTTTCAATAGGACAAAATGGCAACCTACAGATAGGGAAAGATCTTTACTAACCCTACACCCAATAGAGGGATAGTATCCAAAATATATAAAGAATTCCAGATGTTAGACTCCAAAAAACAAATAGGCCAATTTAATAATGAGGTACAGCGCAAACCAGAGAATTCTCAACAGAGAAATCTCAAATGCCACTTAAAGACCTAGAGATCTGTTCACAGGTCTGGCAGCTGAGGAAATGTCAAATTGTGTTAACTATGTACTTACCCCATAGTGCTTGGACACTGATGAAAATAAAATCAATCTGATATAAAAATAGTTAATACAAGTCTTCATAGGAAATATCTATATCTGAAAGAATAGTTTTCTTTTGTGTAGTGATAAGTTTTCAATATTTTTCATGATTATTTTGCCATTGCTCATTAGATCAGCATTGTATCCCTTGCTATATACTGCCAAATAATTTTGTAATAATTAATAATCAATAACTAACATACTTGACTACTAAACCTCATTATCCCCAGTCTTAACTGTATATAATTGCCTATGCAGATCTCTAAACAGTGATCTCTAAAAGAGATGAACAATATATATTTCTTAAATTAAGAAATTACATCGTATCTCACAGATGTAAAACCTTGGAATAAAAGGCAGGTATTATACTTTCATATAAGTAAAGTTCTTGGAAGATTGAAACATGAATATTTCAAGTTTGTGGCCAGCATGTTCAGAGTGAAATCAAGGTTACTGTTATACAGTTAAGATCCTTTCTTAAAGCCAGGTGTAATGTCATATATATTAATCCAAGGCCTCAGGAGACAGAGTCAGGAGGATCTCTGTGAGTGTTAGGCCAGTCTAATTTACAAAATGTGTTCTAGGAGCAGCAGGAATATAAGATTGTTTCTTTTTCAACGTTGTGGCACATATCTTTACTTACCACAGATAGAAGGCAGAGACAGGTGGATTTCTTTGTAGAGGGTCAACCCTCTACAGAGCAAGTTCCAGGATAATCAAGACTACTGACTACAGGAGAAAGGCTGTCCTGAAAACCAAACAATGTGACAGGAACTCCAAACAGACTGGACCAGGACAGAAATACCTCCCGTCACATAATAATCAAAACCCCAAATGTACTAAGTAAAGAAAGAATATTAAAGGCTGTAAGAGAAAAAGGCCAAGTAACATATAAAGGAAGACCTATCAGAATTATACCAGACTTCTCACCTGAGACCATGAAAGCTAGAAGATCCTGGGCAGATATCATGCAGACTCTATGAGAACATTAATTTCAGCCAAAATTACTTTACCCAGCAAAATTCTCAATTGCCATAGATGGGGAAAACAAGGTATTCCATGACAAAACAAAATTTGCACATTATCTTTCCACAAACCCAGCCCAACAAAGGATAATAGGGGGAAAACACCAACACAAGGAAGGAAACTACACCCCCGAAGAAGCAAGATAGAAACCTCCTCTCATCAAACCCAAAAGAAGATAACATCTCAAATATAAAAAAAATAATTTCAAAAGTGTCAGGAGGTAATAATTACTATTCCTTAATATCTCTTAACATCAATGGACTCAATTCCCCAATAAAAAGACATATACTAACAGACTGGATATGGAAACAGGACCCTAAATTTTGCTGCATACTGGAAACACATTTCAGTGTTAAACACAAACACTGCCTTAGAGTAAAATGCTAGAAGACAATTTTACAAGTAAATGGTCTCAGGAAACAAGCCAGAGTAGCCATTCTAATATCAGGTAAAATTGACTTTCAACCTAAAGTCATCAAAAGAGACTCAGAAGGTCACTTCTTGCTGGTCAACGGGAAAATCCACCAAGGAGAACTCTCAATACTGAACATCTATGCTCCAAATGCAAGGACAACCTCATGCATAAAAGAAACCTTACTAAAGTTAAAGCACACATTCCACCTAACACAATAATTGTGGATGACTTCAACACTCCACTCTCCTCAATGGACCAATCAGGAAAGCAAAAACTAAACAGGGACACAGTGAAACTAATTGAAACTTTGGACCAATTGGATTTAACATATATATATATATATATATATATATATATATATATATATATATATATAACATTTCATCCTAAAGCAAAAGAATATATCTTTTTCTCAGCACTGCATGGTACCTTCTCCAAAATTGATCATATAATTGGTCACAAGACAGATCGAACTAATCCCATGCCTCCTATCAGATAACCATGGAGTAAAAGTGGTCTTGAATAGCAACAAAAACAACAGAAAGACCACATACACATGGGAACTGAACAAGACTCTACTCAATGACACCTTGGTCAAGGAAGAAATAAAAAAAGAAATCAAAGACTTTTTAGAATTTAATGAAAATGAAGGTACAACCTACCCAAATCTATGGGACACAATGAAAGCAGTGCTAAGAGGAAAACTCATAGCCCTGAGTGCCTCCAAAAAGAAACTGGAGAGAGCATACACTAGCAGCTTAATGGCACACCTAAAAGCCCTGGAACAAAAAGAAGCTAACTCACTGAGGAGGAGTAGAAGTCAGGAAATCATCAAACTCAGAGCTGAAATCAATCAAGTAGAAACAAAGTAAACCATACAAAGAATCAACAAAATCAGGATCTGGTTCTATGAGAAAATCAACAAGATAGATAAACCCTTAGCCAGACTAACCAAAGGACACAGAGACAGTATCCAAATTAACAAAATTAGAAATGAAAAGGGGGACATAACAACAGAAACTGAGGAAATTCAAAAGATCATCAGATCCTACTACAGAAGTCTATACTCAACACAACTGGAGAATCTGGAGGAAATGGACAATTTCCTAGACAGAAACCAAATACCAAAATTAAATCAGGATCAATTAGATCAGCTAAACAGTCCCATAACCCCTAGAGAAATAGAAGGATTTAGAGAAAGTCTCCCAACCAAAAAAAGTAGGGGACCAGATGGATTTAGTGCAGAATACTACCAGACATTCAAAGAAGACTTACACCAATACTCTTCAAATTATTCCACAAAATAGAAACAGAAGGGACACTGCTCAACTCGTTCTTTGAAGCCACAATTACACCGATACCAAAACCACACAAAGATCCAACAAAGAAAGAGAACTACAGGCCAAATTCCCTTATGAATATAGATGCAAAAATGCTAAATAAAATTCTTGCCAACTGAATCCAAGAGCATATGAAAACGATCATTCACTATGATCAAGTAGGCTTCATCCCAGGGATGCAGGGATGGTTCAATATATGGAAATCCATCAACGTAATCCACTACATAAGCAAACTCAAAGAACAAAACCACATAGTCATCTCATTGAATGCTGAAAAAGCATTGAACAAAATTCAGCATCCTTTCATGCTAAAGGTCTTGGAAAGAGCCGGAATTCAAGGCCCATACCTAAACAAAGTAAAAGCAATCTACAGCAAACCAGTAGCCAACATCAAAGTAAATGGAGAGAAACTTGAAGCAATCCCACTAAAATCAGGGACTAGACAAGGCTGCCCTCTCTCTCCATAACTTTTCAGTATAGTACTTGAAGTTCTAGCAAGAACTATTAGACAACATAAGGAAGTCAAAGGGATACAAATTGGAAAGGAAGAAGTCAAACTATCATTATTTGCAGATGATATGATAGTTTACTTAAGTGACCCAAAATACTCTACGAGAGAATGTCTACAGCTGATAAACAGCTTCAGCAAAGTGGCTGGATATAAAATCAAATCAAGCAAATCAGTAGCCTTCCTGTCCTCAAAGGACAAGCAGGCTGAGAAAGAAGTTAGGGAAATAACACCCTTCACAATAGCCACAAACAACATAAAGTACCTTGGTGTGACTCTAACCAAACAAGTGAAAGATCTATATGACAGGAACTTCAAGTCCTTGAAGAAAGAAATCGAAGAAGACCTCAGAAGATGGAAAAATATTTCTTGCTCTTGGATTGGCAGGATCAATATAATAAAAAATGGCCATCTTGCCAAAAGCAATCTACAGATTCAGTGCAATCTCCATCAAAATCCCAAATCAATTCTTCATAGATCTAGAAAGAGCAATTCACAAATTCATCTGGAGCAACAAAAAACCCAGTATAGCTAAAACTATTCTCAACAATAAAAGGACTACTGGCGGAATCAATATCTCTGACCTCAAGCAGTACTACAAAGCAATTGTGTTAAAAAACTGCATGGTATTGGTACAGCAACAGGCAAGTAGATCAATGGAATAGGATTGAAGACCCAGTAATGAACCCACAGACTTATGGTCACTTGATCTTTGATAAAGGAGCTACAACCATCCAGTGGAAAAAGATAGCATTTTCAACAAATGGTGCTGGTTCAACTGGAGGTCAACATGCAAAAGAATGCAAATTGACCCACTCTTATCTCTTTATACTAAGATCAACTCCAAGAGGAACAAGGACCTCCACATAAAACCAGACAGACTGAAACTAATTGAAAAGAAACTGGGGAAGACCCTGGAGGACATGGGCACAGGGGGAAAGTTCCTGAACAGAACACCAATAGCTTATGCTCTAAGATCAAGAATTGACCAACGGGACCTCATAAAATTACAAAGTTTCTGTAAGGCAAAGGACACTGTCAGAAGAACAAAAAGGGCCACCAACAAATTGGGAAATGATCTTCCCCAACCCCACATCTGATAGAGGGCTAATATCCAATATATACAAAGAACTCAAGAAGTTAGACCACAAAGAACCAAATAACCCTATCAAAAAATGGGGTACAGAAGAAATTCGAATGGCTGAGAAACACCTTAAGAGATGTTCAACATCATTAATCAGGGAAATGCAAATCAAAACAGCCTTGTGATTCCACCTCACACCAGTCAGAATGGCTAAGATTAAAAACTCAAGGGACAACAGGTCCTGGCAAGGACATGGAGAAAGAGGAACACTCCTACACTGTTGGTGGGATTGCAAGATGGTACAAACAACTGCTCTGGAAAGCAGTCTGGTGGTTCCTCGGAAAATTGGACATGACACTTCCAGAGGACCCTGTCATACCACTCCTGGGCATATACCCAGAGTATTCCCCTGCATACAATAAAGACACATGCTCCACTTTGTTCATAGCAGCATTGTTTATAATAGCCAGAAGTTCAAAGGAGCCTAGATATCCCTCAAAGGAGGAATGGATCCAAAAATTGTGGTATATTTATACAATGGAATGCTACTCAGCAATTAAAAAAAATGAATTCATGCAATTTGTAGGCAAATGGTTAGATCTGGAAAATATCCTAAGCGATTTAACCCAATCACAAAAGAATGCACATGAAATGCAATCAATGATAAGTGGATATTATTGAGCCCAGAATCCCTAAATACTCAATGCACAATTAGCAAGTCAAATGATTCACAAGAAGAAGAAAGGAGAGGACCCTGGGCCTGAAAAGATTGGATCCAGTTTTGCAGGAAAGTACCAGAACAGAGAAATGGTGGGGGAGTTGATTGGGGAATAGTTGGTGGGGGGGAGAGGACTTATGGTACATATGGTGGGGGGAACTGGGAAGGGGAAAGCCTTTGGAATGTAAACAAAGAATATAGAATAAAAAATTATCAAAAAAGAAAACCAAGCAATAAAAATAAATCCTATCTTACAAAATAACTGACGTCCAAAAATTAGGAACATGCTCATTGGCTATATGTTAATTGTAGAAACTCTATCAGTATCTCTGCTATCAGTAGCTCTGCTATTACTGGATGTTGCTGTGAGACACACACTATATTATCATGTCAGGCTATGTTACATCTTTAGAATGTCATAGTTAGTCTTTCTCAAACTACTGTCTTTATATCTCATTTTTCTCTATACTAGTTTCTACAATTTTTTTTCTTAATCTTATGTATATGAAGTAAAAGCACCTTGGCTTTTTCTTGGCTTTATATTGCCATTGTTTGTTACATTTACTTAGATAGCAAAGATATTTATATTATTTTACAGAGCATCACTTATTCCAGCAGTAAATATTTCACTTAACAATATATGAATATTACTGGATCTCAGTTTGATTTTTTTTTAGCTACATTGTAGGAAAGGTAGCAGCAGGATTTTTTTTTGCTTAAAGTAAGTGATTTTGTAGTTTTAAGTTACTTGTCTTGTTAGCATGCTTGTCAGGCATAAACATTCCCAGTATCTTTCTCTTGTTGAACCATCTTCTATCAGATACCAATTTAGCAGGCCCAAACTATGGATAGGCATTCAGATGGTTAATTAGCTTCCCAGGTGATTCTTGTGCAAGTAGTTTCTGAAACCTACTTTGAGAATCCCCAGATTAGCATTGCAATTTCTGCTACACATCAAAATGGTTTAAAAAGCTGGCATGTACTGATAAGGAAAGGAAACATTGATAAGCTATGTTCAGTGACTTACAAGCGCTACATAGATTAGATTGTACAGAATATAACAGGGCCCTAGACCTTAGTAGACTCCTAGTCCTTAGCACAACTGATTCCATAATAGAAGTACCATTCAGGCCATAAAATTGAGTATGAAAACAGAACCACCTGCCAAAAATGAGAACACAGATTAATCCATCAAAATCCATAGTTCTAAAAATGCAACTAACCTTGCTTTTTGGTTTCTGCTATTTTCCTTCTGGCTAATTGTTCTTGTTAACTGAAATATCTCAACCCAGGAAATGATTCTTGTGCTTAAGAGCTCTCCTTGAGAAAGGCTTGGAGTTACACTGGGATCCAAAATACCCTGCATAGTTGTTGATCTATTGGCATTTAAAACCCATGTCCATGTCCATGAGCAGTCTTCTCTAGTGAGTACCCCACAACACAGACACCCAAAAAACAACTTTCCTTGGTTAAGAAACATTCACAAAACAGGATATTTTTGGTCAATATTATTTCCTCATTGAGACATTATGAAATGATGGAAAGTGCATTTCTCTATAAATAAGTCTGAATAATAACTGAGTAACCTGCGACATTCCTTTTAATGTTACTTTTCTATAAGGTGGGTATATTCTTCCCTTTTGTCCAGTAACTGTCTTACATGCATGTCTTGAAATTTAGGTGAAATCAGAAAGACCAAACAGGGAACAAAAAGTTTGGGGAAATGAAAATGAACTGTATAAAACTATGCTTTCACAGATTTAATAGTTGGTCATTGAAACTCTGTGGGCCCCAATTTCTTTGTCAATTGATACAAGGAAGTATTAAATAGATGATTGCCAAGGTGTTTTTCAGATTAATCCTTTGGTTCTAATCTCAGTTCTGTGTTATGGGCTGTGGGACAAGTTCAATGTCACGACTGACGTAGGATTTTTGAAGTAATCATCATCTTGTCACTGTGTGGTATTGCCAACTAGTGCTGGTTGATATATTATCCTCCCTCTTTTTTGTCTCCTTGTTCTTTGACCTTGCTCTCTATTCTGCCTGAGAATAACACATTTTTTTTTAAATAGCAGGCAGAAAGAGGGACCTCTGAAAGGCACAGGAAAACAACTAACAGATCAAGTTGTAGGTGACATTCCTTAGTGTAGTTGGAATACAATTCTGAGTAACATAATTTTGTAAAAGATGGACTAGGTGACATTTCATTGATGTTCCAAAAGTTTGCTGTTGTGGTTATGGTGAAAATTAACTTGTATATAAATTTAAGGAAAAGGAAGAAGATCAGAAAAGGGTTGTTCTGCTATATAGTTATTTGCTTTATTACAGAAAAAACAGAGTAGCTTAGAAGGCCAGTGTAAAATTGGTGGACCATAGCCCTATAGAAAATATTTGTGCAAGTACCTTCCATGAGTTCAAAAGAGCAGAAACTATAAAGCAGTCATCATCTTTGTGCCACATACCTAGAAAGTATGGAATTGTTATGTATGTTCTAGCATACTAATAGCTCACCTTACATTATTACATGTTTAATTCAAGCCTGGAAACATTTAAAACATATATTTATATCTTAACCCTTTCAAGTTCATTAAAATCACTAAAGTAGGCACTGAAATTACCACACACGTTTGCAAATAAAACAATTGAAAAATACAGTGAGTAGCATACAATTTGACAAAGGAGCCACATATGAATGTAATATGTCCGACTCTATATATGCAACTGCCTCTGTACAAAAGAACTGCTCAGCCTTGAATTAAAAATACTCTAAGACACAGAGAATTGGAATATTTCTATTTTAGGTTCGTTTCAAAATTCTTGCTTTAGTCTAGGTCTTCCTTATCATCTTTTGAGTGAAATTGCAAAACAAGGAGTTCAAGTTCTCATTGACTAGCCTTCCCTGACTCCTCCCTTATAAGTTGAGGAAAACCAGTAGATCTATTTCAGCTGTTGCTCAATTGCTTTGACATATGCTCTCTAAAAGCGACAAGAAATTCATCTAACAAATACACAACACTGCCATATACATCCCCTTTTATGTTTATTAGGTATTTCATCAAGTAAGTAGGAAAGAGAATGCCATCTTCATATTGCAGATAGCAAAATCAAGGATGAGAGAATATAACCAACTTGCCATAGATTACTAATATTAACAACAACACCTTGGTCAATAGACTCATATATACATATTGAGCACTTGTTAGATATCTGCCAAATACAATTGTAGAATTGTATAACTCAAACTCCAGTGTGCTAGTCAAAGTTCCACTCTGCTTTCTTGGAAGTGGTGCAGAATACTTTAACTTTAAGGACGAAGGAAGATAATATTCAATCATTTAGACCTTGTCCTGTACCAGGTTGGAAAATTTGTTTATGTTTTCTTTCTTACTGAATCATTCTGCCTATTTGGACTTGTGTCAAATGTGAACTCAGAAATGAGGCAGACTTTAGATCCACTTTGAGATGGCTCCTTTGTTTTTTCCCCTCTCTGTAGAGCTTCTTGTCAGGCTCTGGCTGCAGCTGGACTATCCTTCTGGCAAACTGTACTGAAAGCATTCCTAGGAATGCTGAGCCCAACATGAACACATCTTTTCATTTATGTCTTATTGCTGCCCTGTGTCTCCCAACAGAACTGTAAAAAAGCAAGCAGAAGCAGTCAAACTAGCAAAGGAGAAAGGAAACAAGTCCATATGTTAGGGCTTCAGCCCTACAAACACCCAATGTCTCATTTCAGCCCAATTCTCACAGGAATGGAAAGGGTCTCCCACAGAACTCCCCTGAGGCCTGACCTAGTTCTAATGCTCAAGGTTCTGCTGCTTGTTCCAGCTGGTGCTTCTCATTCCTCAGCCTCGCCAGCATTGCTCAGAGGAGTAGTTGAGAAAGACCAGAGGGTGTGTAAAGAGAAGTTTTCTCAGAATCAGATCATGCCTCTTAAGGGCAAGGAGTTCAGTTCTGTTGAGACCATTTTTCTGGTTATGAGGATCAATCTCCTGGTAAGGGTTTCTCTGGTAGTGGCCAAACCTCAGAAGGTCATAGATCACAGACTGTAGGAAGTGGTGTTTCTCCATTGGACCTGCTTTCCTGCCTTTACTTTAAGACAAGGGGAATTATTGTCATTCCTTGTCTTTAGGTTTTGAGGACCTAGTTTAATTTTGAGAATTGTTGGATCATGCAGCCTTGGCCAGAAGATACAGTAGGCTCAATTGACTACCACGTAGTTCTTAGCATCACCCTCTGTGTCTATATCTTCATTATGTTCAAGAATTTCCTGTGTGAAGGTGTTCTTATGACTCACATTAATTCACCACCCATTAACCACTATGATATGAATGCATTCCTTGAATGTGCCTTGATTCCTCTTATCTTTACTTAGTGTCATAAAGTTATGACCATAGGAAGCCTGAACTAGAAAGGGGCACTACATGAATGAAATTTCAAGCTATAACATATTGAGCACCTGATTACTACAGATTTCTTGTCCTACCTTTACATTTGAAAATGAGGTAATTATGGCCCTTTGGGATAAAATGAAAAAATGCAAAATTAAGGTTATAATGACAGGTTTTCTGAAACAATTACCATATCCTTTCATTGAACTTACTGCTTCCCTTCCTTTGTTAGAATTTAGTAAGTGTATGATGCCATTGCTCCATCTTCTTTGCCATGGAGTCAAATCGTCAGCTGGTGAAAGTAATTTCTTAAATATAAAATATATTTTATTGATTTATTTAAGTTCATAATCATCTCTGAAAATGAGGGCTTTCTTATTTTTCATGTTGTAGTTTATTAAGACTTTATTTAACCAATGGTTTGGAGCTACAAAATTCTGGGAGTGATTCAGAAGTTAACTCATCTTAAAGGGAACAGAAGTCTTTTAAATAGGCTTTTTATCATATAGATAAAATAGACATATAAAATAGAAAATTCTCTATTTTCTTTTGTATTTACCCCAGAGATGAAGCTTTTTCATTCCTCTAGACAGGATATTTTCATATTCCTTCATTTTGGTCTAGTGCATACTGAACTACTTGGCATAAAGTAGATATTCAATAAATATTTGTTTGAATATAAATTAGTGGGGTTCTTATATATTTGTATTTTTAAATATAATTTAAGCATGCATTTATTATTAGAATAAAATAATTGAGTTTCAAATTGAAGAAATAAAAAATGTAAATATTTACTATAATTCAACTACCATAATATTAAAAATTGCTAGGATTGGAGTGTATTTTAACCTAAAATCTTATTTATAGATTTTCAAAAATATAAATAAACTTTTAACCTATTTTCTGCCTTTCCTTCCCAGTTAACATTGCAGTATTATCACAATTAGCATTTTTCTATTACTATGTTCTCTCTACAACATTCTTATGGCTGAATCATACTACTTATATTATTTATACTTAGAAATAATACTATAAATTTCTTTTGTCTCATGGTCTACAACACCTTCGCTCATTAATTTTGTAGTCATGAACTGGAGAATACCAGACAGTTAGGACATTTTGTCTGTTGGAAATTTTTCATTTCATTTTTTACCCTTAATATGTTCCTAAAGTATAATGTTAATAGAAACAACTTTTCCCCATCCTTTGTAGTCTACTATGGAAAGATAGTAAGCTCCTACTCTTGGTCTGCAAAGATTATGGTATTAGATTTCAGTCCTTAAAATTAGAGCTGCTTGGGCATAAATCCCACATGAAGAAAGTTCATGAACAGGAAAGTATTTACATCACAAAGATTAGAAGTGGTGGGTACTACATAATAAGTGGAGTACTGAGAAGATAGAACAGTTCAAGAGAAAGTGGTCAGCTCCTCTCAGTTCAAGAATGCTTCCTGGAAATGTTACCACTATCCACAATCATATATTATTTTTGGCCTCAGACATGTGAACATGTGGTTCTCCATTGGATTGGGTAACAGTGTGTGTGAGGATGAGCTTTTCTCATATTAGATATGGTTTTGCAATATGATAAGGTAACTGAAAGGGGCCAATGTTATTTCCAGGAGTGTTCTGAGAGACACTGTGTCAGGGAATGACGTGACTTTGATGAGATGCCTCCTAGGATGTCCAAGGTAGTGCAGGGCCACCAGAGGCTCAAAATGATGAATGCACAGTGAAGGAAGTCAAAGAGAAGCTGTAGACATGATTTATGAAGTGGGAAGGTCTGATTGGCATGGAAAGATTAAAGGAAGTATGCTTTTTGAGACACAGTTGGTGAAGAGGCACAGAGAATAGGCCACATGGTCCTCTATAAATATCTGAAAGGCATTAACACTATTAGAAGGGAAAATATTTTTCTGGAGTAGACTAGGGTGTAAGAGCTAAGATACATAGATGGGGATAAAAGGAGATATAAAAGTGTTTTCCTTTGATAATTTTTAAAAAATACTGCTAACAAATACAGAAAGGATGTTGACCAGAGAGAATAGACGTAGCTTACCCATGGCCCTGAGTCAAGGTTTGCTTATATGTAAGGCAATCCTTGATGCTGAGGAATAACATGAAACATATTGGAAGTAACAGGACGGTGGGAGATGGACAATGAAGACAGGAAGTAGCAATGTACCAGGTAATTTTAATAATTGGTGTCATCATATAACAGTAACATGGGAGGAAGTTTACTGTTAAATTGAGATAGGTTCCCCCCTAGAAGATATTTGGAAATATCTGAAAGACATTTTTATTGTATGTCTGTTAAAATGCTACTGAAATACAGTTGATAGAGAGGATGTTTCTCAACACTATAGTGCACAGGATAGCCCCATGTCTTGCACCCTACTTCCATATTGTGTAGGATTATCTGATCCAGAATATAAGTAAAACTAAAGTTATTAAACTATGGCATTGAAAATATCCTCCATATCTCACCCCTCAAATTCAATCCTATAACTGTATATCTTGTACTGTAACATAATGACTGAATCTGGTTTTGTCAAATACATCCTGTGCAGCTTATGTTTCTCAAATAAGCTACCCACCACACATTGCTTCTTGTCTTTAGTCATATCGTCTCAATGGTTCTCAATGTGGAATGGGCATAAGGTCTATTATGAGAAAATTTAAAACCAAAAATCACAGATCTGCTTTGCATCTATTGAATCTAATCTATAGTAGGTCACAAAGATGATAATGTATTTTACCACAATAAAATACTCTTAAATAAAAATTATAAAATTTGGGTCTATGTTTATATTCTATTCTATATTATTCTGCATAAATTCTTTCATCATTGAATTATTAATTAAATATTTCCAAAAATTAGCTTTTGATTACATTGGTTTGTATTTGTCTCAGGTCTCTAAGCATCATTTTTATTTTAATTTCTCCCATAATTTAAAAAAGTGCTTACAGAATTTCCATGGTCTTTGTTATGCTTTTTATTTATTTTCTAAGATGATAAATTTTCATCTTTATTGAATGTACTTAATTGTATTTCTTGGTGCTTTAACATAGTAGTATCTTTAAAGTTTTGTCTAATAACTAAAAGTCTATGTCTTTTGTGGGGTTTGTACTTTTAATTCTGAAGAATTTAAATTATTCTACTTCTCCTTTTCTTCATTAGTAATAATATTTTACTTTTTGAAGTTATAATATAAATTATATAATTTTCTTCTGTCAATTCCATTCCTCAAACTACCCCTGCTTTTATCTCTTTCAAATTCATTTGATGACTACTTTTTCTTTAATTTCTAAACACACACACACACACACACACACAGAGAGAGAGAGAGAGAGAGAGAGAGAGAGAGAGAGAGAGAGATTCCTAAACATACATTCTAAATTTCTGTCCTCATACATATTGTTAAGTTTAGTTCTCACCCCACATCAAAGAAACATCACTTTCTAAGATATAGACCTTTATAAAAAAAAAAAACTAAACTAATCAAAGTATAGAGAACAGAGTTGATACCCAGTCCCAACTGATATGCATATCCTGATTGGTCTCTGTAATGTTATCTGTATGTATATAATTTCATAGCTGACCATTTGATAATGCATAACCAATATGGGGTCGAGATTATTTTTCTCTAGGTGAGTGTTCCAGATTTAGGTCAAAGGTTAAGATCTTAGGAGATTCTTATTATCCATGTTATCATGTCTGTTGGCTTTGCCATAATAATGAGACATCATGGGTTCAGTTTCTTAGACATTTTTAGGAGAAAATAGCATAATAACCCTTCTGCTACTCTAGATTTTACAGTCTTTCTGTCCCTCTTGTGGTAGGTTCCCTGAGCCTTAGGATTTGTCATATGAGCTGGGATTGAATACTAATTGGATTTTCTGAATTACGAATAGCACAGGTTTTTTCTAAAGGTCTGTATTTGTTGAAAAGAGATGTTTCTTTGATGTGGGGGTGAAAACTAGACTTATCGTCGGGTATAAAATAAAATATTTAGAATGTAGTTAGAGATTATGTGACTAGTAAAGTGATTTTAGGTTCCCTCCACCCCACCAAGATACATGTTTAGATTTTCTTTTTTATTGGTTATTTTATTTATTTACATTTCAAATGTTATCCCCCTTCCCATTTGGTTTTTCCTCCACAACCCCCTTATCCACAACCCCTGCTTCTGAGGGTGCTCCCCCACCCACCCATCACTCCTGCTTCACTGCCCTAGCATTCTCCTATGCTGGGACATCAAGACCCCACAGACCCAAGCCCCCCCCCCACTTTGATACCAGATAAGGCCATCCTCTTCTACATATCCAGCTGGAGCCATGAGTCTCTCCATGTGTACTCCTTGGTTGGTGGTTTAGTCCCTGGGAGATCTGCAGGGTCTGGTTGGTTGATATTGTTGTTCTTCCTATGGGGTTGCAAATCCCTTCAGCTCCTTCAGTTCTTCCCCTAATTCCTCCATTGAGGACCTGTGCTCAGATCAATAGTTGGCTGTAAGCATCTGCATCTGTATTATGCTCAGGGAGAGCCTCTCAGGAGATGGCTATGTCAGGCTCCTGTTAGCAATTGCTTGTTGGCATCAGCAATAGTGTCAGGGTTTGGTGTCTGCAGATGGGATGGATCCCTAGAGATGGGGCAGTTTCTGGATGGCCTTTCCTTCAGTCTCTGCTCAACTTTTTGTCCTTGCAATTCCTTTTAGACAGGAGGAATTCTGGCTTAATATTTTTGAGATGGCTGGGTGGCCCCATCCCTCAACCTGGGGCTGAGCCTTACCACTGGATATAGAGTCTACAGATTCTCTTTCCCCTTGTGGTGTATTTCAGCCAATGCCATCTCTGTTGCATCCTGGGAGCCTCTTGCTTTCCTGGAATCTGAGACTTTCTAGTAGCTACCCCCAGTTCCCCTAGATTTATTTCCCTCTTATTAAATGGCCTGAAGCCTATTTAGAAAGCTGTTCATTATCTCCAAGGAATACATGCTAATATTGTACCCATGATGTTATCCTCCCACGTTGGTCATTATTGTGGTTTATAGTTATCATATTAGAGTGGGACTATTGGTTGTTTTCTTCCCTTGGAAGCTTCCATGTTGCTTTCTGGTATCGTGACGTCTAGTCCTCAGGAAGAAATATTTCAGATCAGTCAGTTCCTGCTCAGATCTTATAGGACCTAGGTACAAAGTACATAGTGTTTTCAGGCAGTAGTGACTTGCTTTGCACATTTGGAGGATAATCTAGGGCAACAACAATAGGCTGTTTATTTACAAAGTCTCTTGGGTAACCTCAACCAACTCAAAAGAGAGCTTCTGATGCTTGCTGTTGGGAGCTCTGTTAAGTGGTCTATGCTTTTTGAGGGAACCATTGTCAGTCCATGTGGGAAAATTTAATTTAAGCTCTTTAAGTATATGTATATTCACTTATTTATATGTGTTATATGTAATTATGTTGATTAATAATATGATTCATTAGAACCATCCGGCGGCAGCGGCGGAACCAGGTACCCGAGACAGCCCTAGCTTAAGACCTTCGGGGACTCAGGCCTGGAGTGGGAGTTGGGCACAGAATAGCGGGTGCACTCTGCATTCGCGGGGCGGACCCCGAGCTCCCTGCAGGCAGCTGCCATATTGCCTGCAGCTTCCTGTCCAGCTGGTGGTGAGGAAGCCGGAGTCAGCCAGTGTGCCAGGTGCCCAGACCCAGCCGGAGGCCGAACCAGCCTCCCATCCAGCCAGTGGCAGGGAAGCTGGAAACCGGACCCAGCCAGCTTCCCAGCAGCTTGGGACCAGCAGGCAGAACCAGATAACTGAGATATCCCAACTTTAAGACCCCTGGGGAAACAGGATATCAGACAGCAAACCCTGAGCAGGAGCAGTGCAGAGCAGCCGCCCAACAGGCGGAACCAAATACCTGGGAT
The DNA here is from genome assembly GCA_964023405.1 of Apodemus agrarius. Taxonomy (NCBI): domain Eukaryota; kingdom Metazoa; phylum Chordata; class Mammalia; order Rodentia; family Muridae; genus Apodemus; species Apodemus agrarius. Next base: position 60,345,214 of record OZ030010.1, on the reverse strand, counting down.
ATCCTGAGTTTAAGACCTCGGGGGGACTCAGGCCACCTGTCAGCAATCTGTGAGCAAGACCCCCTCAGGACAGTGATTCAGGTATCCCAGTCGCTGGGAAATAGCCTTACAACCCCACAGGAGGGTCAAGCACCAGCTAGTATCTACAGGACCAACTAACACCAGAGTTAACCAGATGGCAAAAGGCAAACGTAAGATCGCTACTAACAAAAATCAAGGCAATATGGCTGCATCCGAACCCAGTTCCCCAACAGCAATAAATATTGGATACCCCGAAACACCAGAAAAACAAGACTCAGATCTAAAATCACTGGTCAGGATGCTGATAGAGGAACACTTAGATAAATCTCTTAAAGTAATACATGAGAAAATAGATCAAAAGCTAGAAGCCATTGCAAGACAAACACAATTAAATCCCAGATATCTCAACACACCAGAAAAACAAGACTCAGATCTAAAATCACTGGTAAAGATGCAGATTGAGGATCACTTAGATAAATTTCTTAAAGTAATAGAGGAGAAAATAGATAAAAAACTAGAAGCCCATACAAGGCAGACACAAAAATCACTTAAAGAAATCCAGGAGAATATAGAGCAAAAAATGAATCCCAATAAGGGGGAGAAACAAAAATCACCTAAAGAAATACAAGAGAACATGGGTCAACGAGTAGCAGTCATAAAGGAGGAAACACAAAAATCCCTTAAAGAATTACAGGAAAACACAAACAAGCAACTGAAAGATTTGAGCAAAACCATACAAAATCTAAAAACAGAAGTAGAAACAACTAAGCAATCGCAAAGGGAGACAATGTTGGAGATAGAAAACCTTGGGAAGAAATCAGGAGTCATAGATGCAAATATCAACAATAGAATACGAGAGATAGAAGACAGAATCTCAGATGCTGAAGATACCATAGGAACCATGGATTCAACAATTAAAGAAAATGCAAAATGCAAAAAGCTGGTAACCCAAAACATTCAGGAAATCCAGGACACAATGAGAAGTCCAAACCTAAGGATTATAGGGATAGATGAGAATGAAGATCTACAACTTAAAGGGCCAGCAAATATCTTCTACAAAATTATGGAAGAAAATTTCCCCAACCTAAAGAGAGAGATGCCCATGAATATACAAGAAGCCTATAGAACCCCAAACAGACTGGACCAGAACAGAAATACTTCCCGTCACATAATAATCAAAACCCCAAATGTACTAAACAAAGAAAGAATATTAAGGGCAGTAAGAGAAAAAGGTCAAGTAACATATAAAGGAAGACCTATCAGAATTACACCAGACTTCTCACCTGAGACCATGAAAGCTAGAAGATCCTGGGCAGACCTCATGCAGACCCTAAGAGAACACAAACTTCAGCCAAGACTACTATACCCAGCAAAACTCTCAATTGCCATAGATGGGGAAACCAAGGTATTCCACAACAAAACCAAATTTGCACGATATATATCTACAAACCCAGCCCTACAAAGGATAATAGGGGAAAAATACCAACACAAGGGGGGAAACAACACCCCAGAAGAAACAAGATAGAAACCCCATCTCATCCAACCCAAAAGAAGAGAACCACTCAAATACAAATAATAATAACAATTCCCAAAATGTCAGGAAGTAATAATTACTATTCCTTAATATCTCTTAATATCACTGGATTCAATTCCCCAATCAAAAGACACAGACTAACAGACTGGATACGGAAACAGGACCCTACATTTTGCTGCATACAGGAAACACATCTCAGTGTCAAAGACAAACACCACCTTAGAGTAAAAGGCTGGAAGACAGTTCTACAAGCAAATGGTCCCAGGAAACAAGCTGGAGTAGCCATTCTAATATCAGATAAAATTGACTTTCAACCTAAAGTCATCAAAAGAGTCACAGAAGGTCACGTCCTGCTTGTCAAAGGGAAAATCCACCAAGAAGAATTCTCAATACTGAACATCTATGCGCCAAATGCAAGGGCACCCTCATTCGTAAAAGAAACTTTACTAAAGCTTAAAGCACACATCGCACCTAACACAATGATTGTAGGTGACTTCAACACTCCACTCTCCTCAATGGACCGATCAGGAAAGCAGAAACTAAACAGGGACACAGTGAAACTAATTGAAGCTTTGGACCAATTGGATTTAACAGATATATATAGAACATTCCATCCTAAAACAAAAGAGTATACCTTTTTCTCAGCACCGCACGGTACCTTCTCAAAAATTGATCATATAATTGGTCACAAGACAGACCTCAACAAATACAAGAAGACCAAACTAATCCCATGTCTCCTATCAGATCACTATGGAGTAAAAGTGGTCTTCAATAGCAAGAAGAACAACAGAAAGCCCACATACACATGGAAACTGAACAATACTCTACTCAATGACACCCTGGTCAAGGAAGAAATAAAGAAAGAAATCAAAGACTTTTTAGACTTCAATGAAAATGAAGGTACGACCTACCCAAATCTCTGGGACACAATGAAAGCAGTGCTAAGAGGAAAACTCATAGCCCTGAGTGCCTCCAAAAAGAATCTGGAAAGAGCATACACTAGCAACTTAACAGCACACCTGAAGGCGCTGGAACAAAAAGAAGCTAACTCACCCAGGAGGAGTAGAAGAGAGGAAATCATCAAACTAAGGGCTGAAATCAATCAAGCAGAAACAAAGAGAACCATACAAAGAATCAACAAAACCAAGAGCTGGTTCTTCGAGAAAATCAACAAGATAGATAAACCCTTAGCTAGACTAACCAAAGGGCACAGAGATAGTATCCAAATTAACAAAATTAAAAATAAAAAGGGGGATATAACAACAGAAACAGAGGAAATTCAAAAGATCATCAGATCCTACTACAAAGGCCTATACTCAAAACAACTGGAGAATCTGGAGAAAATGGACAATTTCCTAGACAGGTACCAAATACCAAAATTAAATCAGCATCAAGTAGACCAGCTAAACAGTCCCATAACCTTTAAAGAAATAGAAGGGGTTATAGAAAGCCTCCCAACCAAAAAAAGTACGGGACCAGATGGTTTTAGTGCAGAATTCTACCAGACCTTCAAAGAAGACTTAACACCAATACTCTTCAAACTATTCCACAAAATAGAGACAGAAGGGACACTGCCCAACTCGTTCTTCGAAACCACAATTACGCTGATACCTAAACCACAAAAAGATCCAACAAAGAAAGAGAACTACAGGCCAATTTCTCTTATGAATATAGATGCAAAAATACTAAATAAAATTCTTGCCAACCGAATCCAAGAGCATATCTAAACGATCATTCACCATGATCAAGTAGGCTTCATTCCAGGAATGCAGGGATGGTTCAATATACGGAAATCCATCAATGTAATTCACTACATAAACAAACTAAAAGAAAAAAACCACATGGTCATCTCATTAGATGCTGAAAAAGCATTTGACAAAATTCAGCATCCTTTCATGCTAAAAGTCTTGGAAAGAGCAGGAATTCAAGGCCCATACCTAAACATAGTAAAAGCAATCTACAGCAAACCAGTAGCCAACATCAAAATAAATGGAGAGAAACTTGAAGCAATTCCACTAAAATCAGGGACTAGACAAGGCTGTCCTCTCTCTCCATATCTTTTCAATATAGTACTTGAAGTTCTAGCGAGAGCAATCAGACAACATAAGGAAGTCAAAGGGATACAAATTGGAAAGGAAGAAGTCAAAGTATCATTATTTGCAGATGATATGATAGTCTACTTAAGCGATCCAAAAAACTCCACCAGAGAACTTCTACAGCTGATAAACAACTTCAGCAACGTGGCTGGTTATAAAATTAACTCAAGCAAATCAGTAGCCTTCTTGTACTCAAAGGACAAGCAGGCTGAGAAAGAAGTTAGGGAAATAACACCCTTCACAATAGCCACAAACAACATAAAGTACCTTGGCGTAACTCTAACCAAACAAGTGAAAGATCTGTATGACAGGAACTTCAAGTCCCTGAAGAAAGAAATCGAAGAAGACCTCAGGAGATGGAAAAATATTTCTTGCTCCTGGATTGGCAGGATCAATATAGTAAAAATGGCCATCTTGCCAAAAGCAATCTACAGATTCAATGCAATCCCCATCAAAATCCCAAATCAATTCTTCATAGATCTAGAAAGAGCAATTCTCAAATTCATCTGGAGCAACAAAAAACCCAGGATAGCTAAAACTATTCTCAACAATAAAAGGACTTCTGGGGGAATCAATATCCCTGACCTCAAGCAGTACTACAGAGCAATTGTGTTAAAAACTGCATGGTATTGGTACAGCAACAGGCAGGTAGATCAATGGAATAGGATTGAAGACCCAGAAATGAACCCACAGACTTATGGTCACTTGATCTTTGATAAAGGAGCCACAACCATCCGGTGGAAAAAAGATAGCCTTTTCAACAAATGGTGCTGGTTCAACTGGAGGTCAACATGCAGAAGAATGCGAATTGACCCACTCTTATCTCCTTGTACTAAGATCAACTCCAAGTGGATCAAGGACCTCCACATAAAACCAGACACACTGAAACTATTAGAAAAGGAACTTGGGAAGACCCTGGAGGACATGGGCACAGGGGTAAAGTTCCTGAACAGAACACCAATAGCTTATGCTCTAAGATCAAGAATTGACAAATGGGACCTCATAAAATTACAAAGTTTCTGCAAAGCAAAGGACACTGTCAGAAGGACAAAATGGCAACCAACAACGTGGGAAATGATCTTCACCAACCCCACATCCGACAGAGGGCTAATATCCAATATATACAAAGAACTCAAGAAGTTAGACCCCAAAGAACCAAATAACCCTATCAAAAAATGGGGTACAGAGCTAAACAAAGAATTTTCACCAGAAGAAATTCGGATGGCCGAGAAACACCTTAAGAGATGTTCAACATCATTAGTCATCAGGGAAATGCAAATCAAAACAACCCTGAGATTCCACCTCACTCCAGTCAGAATGGCTAAGATTAAAAACTCGAGAGACAACAAGTGCTGGCGAGGATGTGGAGAAAGAGGAACACTCCTCCACTGTTGGTGGGATTGCAAAATGGTAAAACCACTCTGGAAATCAGTGTGGCGGTTCCTCAGAAAATTGGGCATGCCACTTCCAGAGGACCCTGGCATACCACTCCTGGGCATATACCCAGAGGATTCCTCTGCATACAACAAAGACACATGCTCCACTATGTTTATAGCAGCCTTGTTTATAATAGCCAGAAATTGGAAGGAGCCCAGATATCCCTCAAAGGAGGAATGGATACAGAAAATGTGGTATATTTATACAATGGAATACTACTCAGCAATTAAAAATAATGAATTCATGCAATTTGTAGGTAAATGGTTAGATCTGGAAACTATCATCCTAAGTGAGCTAACCCAATCACAAAAGAATACACACGAAATGCAATCACTGATAAGTGGATATTAATGAGCCCAGAAGCCCTAAATACTCAAGGCACAATTAGCAAGTCAAATGACTCTCAAGAAGAAAAAAATGGAGAGGACCCTGGGCCTGTAAAGATTGGATCCAGTATTGTAGACCCAGAACAGAGAAATCGTGGGGGGGGGGAGAGTGGGGAATAGCATGGGGGGGAGAGGAATTATGGGACATATGGTGGGGGGTAACTGGGAAAGGGAAAAGCCTTTGGAATGTAAACAAAGAATATAGAAAATAAAAAAATAAATAAAAAAAAGAAGAAAAAAATATGATTCATTATGAACTTCTCAGGTATCTTTAGTATTAATTTACTATCTAATCTACCATCCTTCTTTTGCATTCATTTCTCCCTTTTAATTAAAGTTCTACTATTTTACTTGAACCCTACTAGTCTTCTTTCTATATTCTCCCATGGTGCTCCTTTAATTTTCTGATTTCTCTAGTTATTGTGGTGATATACTTGTATCTGAAAACATGAGCTAGGAAACACAGATAAGAAAAAAACTTGTGTCCTTTGCCCTTGTGGGTCTGGCTCACCTCAATAAAAACAATTGTTTTAGTTCCATCTATTTACCTAAAATTTTCATGAATTTATTTATTTTTAAATGACTAACATTTCACAATGCACATTTACCATTGATCAGTTGAAGACCATTTATTTTGTGTCATTTTCCTAGTTATTGTGAATAGAATGGCAAAGAACATGCCTGAGCAAGTATCTATGGAGTAGCATGACTAGTTCTTTGGGCATATGCCAAGGAGTGATATAGCTGGGTTTTTAGCTTTTGGAAAGTTCATCATACTGAATACCAGAGCATCTGTGCCAATTTGTAGTCCCACCAACAATGAGTTAAATCCCTAAATCCTTTCCAACATTTATTGTTTGTTTTGTTGATCTTTTCCATTGTAACTGGGACCAGAAGAATTTTCAAGGTTTTTAGATTTATAATTCCATAATTGCTAGGTATGGTGAACATTTTTGACATATTTCTTTGTCATTATTATCTCTTCTTCTGAAAATTCTCTATTTAGTTCACAATCCCATTTTTGAATCATTTGTTTTTAGGTCTTTGTTTTAGAATTCCTCATATATTCTGGATATTAATCCCAGTTTAGATAACTTATTTTGTTGGCACTCTCTTTACTCAGTTGATAATTTCTTTCACTGTGCAAAGGTTTGTTTTATTTTATAAAGAAGTACTGTAAATTTTGCTAAGAATTCTTGCATGAAAGGGGGCCTATTCATAAAGTCCTTTCCTACATTATACCTGTAGGGTTTTGCCAGTGTTTTCTTCTAGAAGTTTCAGTGTTTCAGGTTTCATAATTAGTTCTTCATCCATATGAAATTAGTTTTAGTACAAGGTGTTAGAAACAGGTTTAATTTCATTCTTCTGCATTTTGGCATCCAATTTTCTCAGCACCACTTGTTGAAGATGCTGGATTTTTTTCTCCTATCTTTTCACTGTATTTCTTTTTGCCATCTTTTTAATAATTGTATTTTTGTGTGCTCTCATGTTAGGATTTTCAATTTTGTTTCATTATATTTTTTATTTTAGTATAGAATAGAACTTATTCAGGGCATGGGGAGGGGAGTTAAGATGGTAGTAGAGGCAGAGAAAGGAGAGAGTAGAGAAGTAGAGGCCAGCCATGACCATGTAGTAGGGAGAAGGAATTGGGAGAGAGTGAGAGCAAGAGGGCAAGAGGCAAGAGAGAGAGGGGCAAGAGTCTTGTTTCATTATTTTATGTCTTTTTGTTACAGTAATGATTGTTGTTGATATTATTATGTCTATAATATATCTTATAATCTATAGTAATCTCTTCATGATTATTCCTTTTCCTCAGAATTATTTGTCTATTTTGGATATTTTGAAGTTCCCTGTTAATTTTAGTTTAGTTTTATTTTTCAATTTCTGTGAAGAATGAGATGGAGTTTTTTACTGGAATTGCATAGGATTTGTAAATGCCTTTTGATATAATGGTCAATATCACAAAAATGTGTTTTACTAAGTTAGGAACATGGGAATGCCTTTCCATTTTTGAGTGGCTTTTGCTAACAAGTTCTTCAAAAATTGTAGAGTTCATGCCAAAATTTTGTTTTTATTTTGACATTATTGTGTATGAGAGTTAATTCACAATATTTTCTTTATATGTTTACTATTGATATGTAGAAAACCAAAAAGGTATTCCCTTTTAGTACTGATTCTGTACCTTACCATGTTGCTAAAAGTGTTGGTTAGTTCTAAAATTTTTCTATAGAATTTCAACATTAATGATATGTCATTAGCAAATAGGACTCATTTCCAATTTTTAATTTCTTTTTTTTTTTTGCTTTATTGATATAGCAAGTGTTTTGAACACAAGGTTAAAAGGGAGTGGGGATTTCTAATTACTCTTTTATTCCTGATTTCAGTGGGACTACTTCAAGTTTTTCTCCATTGAGGATGATGGTAGTTTTGGATACTGCTATATAGTTTTTTGTTGTTGTTTTGGATTTTTTTGCTTTCTGAGACAAGGTTTCTCTCTGTAGTGCTGGTTGTCCTGGAACTTGCTCTGTAGATATAAATAGGCTTGAATTCACAGAGATCCTCCTGCCTCTTCCCAAGTACTGGTATTAAAGACATGTATTTCCATGCCCAGCTGCAGTTTTCATTATATTGAGATATGTTTACTTTAGTTCTACTCTCTGTATGAGTTTTTTTAGTAAATCATGTTGAATATTTTTCAGAAGATTGTTTTTGCATATACATTGATGATCATGAGATTTTTGAAAAGTCTATTATTTTGTGAATTATAACATTTATTGAATCTTGCATATTGAATCATCACTACACCTCTAGGTAAAGTCAAGTTACTGATGGTATATAATTTTTTTATGCCTAAATTCCTCTACCAGTCTCTTAACTGGCATTATTGTCAGCTAGTGTTTTGTTTATACTCTTGTCTCTGAATTTCCTATTTGTTCCAGAGAGTGTTACTTTTCAAAGAGAAATACATGTTACCAACACGTCACACCAAAGCCATCACATTGAATTGAAATCATGGTAAACTTTAGTACCACACACCAGGTCTTACTATTATTTTCTTTTCTTTTTTTCCAATTTTTATTGGATATATTCTTTATTTACATTTCATTTCCCTTTTCCTGGTTCCCTGCCCCCCCCAAAGGTCCCATATGCCCTTTTCCCTCCCCCTCTTCCACCACATTCCCCTTCCCAATACCTGTTCTGGTATTCTCCTAAACTGATGCATTGGCCTTTCCAGATCCAGGGTCCACTCCTTCCTTCTTTTTGGACATCATTTGGCATATGGATTGGGTCTTTGGTGTTCCAAGATTCTAGGCTAATATCCACTTATCAGTGAGTGCATACCATGGGTATTCTTTTGAGACTGGGTTACGTCACTTAGTATGATGTTCTCCAGCTCCATCCATTTGTCTAAGAATTTCATGAATTCATTGCTTCTAATGACTGGATAGAACTCCATTGTGTATATATACCTATACCATATTTTTTGTATCCATTCCTCCGTTGAGGGACATCTGGGTTCTTTCCAGAACATAGTGGAGCATGTATCCTTATTACATGCTGGAGAATCCTTTGGGAATATGCCCAGGAGTGGTATAGCAGGGTGCTCCAGAAGTGTCGTGCCCAGTTTTCTGAGGAAGCACCAGAATGATTTCCATAGTTATTATACCAACTTGCAATCCCACCAGCAGTGGATGAGTGTTCCTCTTTCTCCACATCCTCGCCAACACCTGCTGCTTCCTGAGTTTTTAATCTTAGCCATTCTGACTGGTGTGAGGTAAAATCTCAGGGTTGTTTAGATTTGCATTTCCCTAATGACTAATGATGTTGAACATTTCTTAAGGTGCTTCTCAGCCATCCGAAGTTCTCCAGGTGAAAAGTCTTTGTTTAGCTCTGTACCCCATTTTCTGATAGGGTTATTTGGTTTTCTGAGGTCTAACTTCTTGAGTTCTTTGTATACATTGGATATTAGCCCTCTGTCAGATGTAGGATTGGTGAAGATCTTTGGTTGCCGATTTGTCCTGTTGACAGTGTCTTTTGCCTTACAGAAACTATGTAATTTTATGAGGTCCCATTTATCTATTCTTGATTGTAGAGTGTAAGCTATTGGTGTTCTGTTCAGGAACTTTCCTCCAGAGCCAATGTCCTCAAGGGTCTGCCCCAGTTTCTTTTCTATTAGTTTCACTGTGTCTGGTTTTATGTGGAGGTCCTTAATCCACTTGCAGTTGAATTTAGTACAAGGAGATAAGAATGGATCGAATTGCATTCTGCTGCATGCTGACCTCCAGTTGAACCAACACCATATGTTGAAAAGGATATCTTTTTACCAACAGGTGGTTTCAGCTCCTTTGTCAGATCAAGTGACTATGGGTATATGGATTCATTTCTGGGTCTTCAATCCTATTCCATTGATCTACCTGCCTGTCACTGTGCCAATACCATGCATATTTTAACACTATTGCTCTGTAGTACTGCTTGAGGTCTGGGATACTGATTCCCCCAGAAGTTCTTTTACTGTTGATGATAGTTGTAGCTATCCTGGGTTTTTTGTTATCCCAGATGAATTTGAGAATTGCTCTTTGTAACTCTATGACGAACTGAGTTGGGATTTTGATGGGGATTGCATTGAATCTATATACTACTTTTGGCAAGATGACCATTTTTACTATAATAACCCTGTCAATCCACAAGCATGGAAGATCTTTCCATTTTCTGACGTCTTCTTTAATTTCCTCTTTCAGAGACCTGAAGTTCTTGTCATACAGATCTTTCATTTGTTTGGTTAGAGTTACATCAAGATACATTAAAATGTTTGTGGCTATTGTTAAGGATGTCATTTCCCTAATTTCTTTCTCAGCCTACATATCCTTTGAATATAGGAAGGATACTGATTTGCTTGAGTTGACTTTATAACCAGCCACTTTGCTGAAGTTGTTTATCAGGTGTAGGAATTCTCTGGTGGAGTTTTTAGGGTCACTTAAGTATACTATCATATCATCTGCAAATAGTGATATTTTGACTTCTTCCTTTCCAATTTGTATCCCTTTGACTTCCTTGTGTTGCCAAATTGCTCTAGCTAGTAACTCAAGAACTATATTGAAAAGATATGTTGAGAGGGAGCAGCCTTGTCTAGTCCCTGATTTTATGGGATTGCTTCAAGTTTCTCTCCATTTAATTTGATGTTGGCTACTGGTCTGCAATAAATTGCTTTTACTAAGTTTAGGTATGGGCCTTGAATTCCTGTTCTTTCCAAGATTTTTAGCATGAAAGGATGTTGAATTTTGTCAAATGATTTTTTCAGAATCCAATGAGATGACCATTTGTTTTTTTTCTTTGAGTTTGTTTAAGTAGTGGATTACATTGATGGATTTCCATATATTGATGTATTTCCCTGCATCCCTGGGATGAAGCCTACTTGATCATGGTGAATGATCATTTTGATGTGTTCTTGGATTGTGTTGGCAAGAATTTTATTGAGTATTTTTGCATGATGTTTATAAGGGAATTTGGTCTGAAGTTCTCTTTCTTTGTTGGAACTTTGTGTGGTTTTGGTATCAGCATAATTGTGGCTTCATAGAATGAGTTGGGTAGTGTTCCTTCTGTTTCTATTTTGTGGAATAGTTTGAAAAGTATTGGTATTAGGTCTTCTTTGAAGGTCAGGTAGAATTCTGCACTGAAATTGTCTAGTCCTGTGCTTTTTTTGGTTGGAAGACTTTCTATGACCCCTTCTATTTATTTGGGGGTTATGGGAATGTTTAGATGATTTATTTGATCCTGATTTAATTTTGGTATTTGGTATCTGTCTAGGAAATTGTCCATTTCCTCCAGATTCTCCAGTTGTGTTCAGTATAGTCTTTTGTAGTAAGATTTGATGATTTATTGAATTTCCTCAGTTTCTGTTGTTATATATCCCTTTTCATTTCTAATTTGTTAATTTGGATACTGTCTCTGGGCCCTTTGGTTAGTCTAGCTAAGGGTTTATCTATCTTGTTGATTTTCTCAAAGAACCAGCTTCTGGTTTTGTTGATTCTTTGTATGGTTCTCTTTGTTTCAACTTGATTGATTTCAGCCCTGAGTTTGATGATTTCCTGTCTTCTACTCCTCCTGGATGAATTAGCTTCATTTTGTTCCAGAGCTTTCAGGTGTGCCGTTAAGTTGCTAGTATATGCTCTCTCCTTTTTCTTTTTGGAGGCACCCAGGGCTATGAGTTTTCCTCTTAGCACTACTTTCATTTTGCCCCATAGATTTGGGTATGTTGTGCCTTCATTTTCATTAAATTCTAAAGTCTTTGATTTCTTTATTTTTTCCTTGAGTAAGGTATCATTGAGTAGAATATTGTTCAGCCTCCATGTGTATGTGGATTTTCTGTTGTTTTTGTTGCTATTGAAGACCACTCTTACTTCATAGTGATCTGATAGGAGGCATGGGATTAGTTCGATCTTCTTATATTTGTATTTGTTGAGGTGTGTCTTGTGACCAATTATATGGTCAATTTTGGAGAAGGTACCATTAGGTGCTGAGAAAAAGGTGTACATATATATATATATATATATATATATATATATATATATATATATGATTTTATTTTTATATTATTTTTATTTTTATTTTTTTTATTTTTATTTTTTTATATATATGTTAAATCCAACACACACACACACACACACACACACACACACACACACACATATATAATTGGATTTTATATATATATATATATATATATATATATATATATATATATATATAAAATCCAATTGGTCCAAAGCTTCAATAAGTTTCACTGTGTCCCTGTTTAGTTTCTGTTTTCCTGATTGGTCCATTGAGGATAGTGGAGTGTTGAGGTCCCTCACAAGTTTTGTGTTAGGTGTAATGTGGGCTTTGAGCTTTTGTAAAGTTTCTTTTAAGAATGAGGGTGCCCTTGCATTTGGAACATGGATGTTCAGAATTGTGAGTTCTTCTTGGTGGATTTTTTCCCTTGACAAGCAAGAACTGACCTTCTGTGTCTCTTTTGATGACTTTAGGTTGAAAGTCAATTTTATCTGATATTAGAATGGCTATTCCAGTTCGTTTCCTGAGACCATTTGATAGTAAAATTGTCTTCCAGCCTTTACTCTAAGGTAGTGTTTTTCTTTAACCCTGAGGTGTGTTTCCTGTATCCAGAAAAATGTAGGGTCCTATTTCCATATGCAGTCTGTTAGTCTGTGTCTTTTTATTGGGGAGGTGAGTCCATTGATTAGAGATATTAAGGAATAGGGATTATTTCTTCCTGTCATTTTTGATGTTATTTTTGTTTTTGAGTGGTTATCTTCTTTTGAGTTTGATGGGAGAAGGCTATTATTATCTTGCTTTTTCCAGGGTATAGTTTCCCTCCTTGTATTGGAGTTTTCCTCCTATTATCCTTTGTAGGGCTGGGTTTGTGGAAAGATCTTGTATAAATTTGGTTTTTTCATGGAATATTTTGGTTTCTCCCCGTATGGTGATTGAGAGTTTTGCTGGGTACAGTAGTCTTGACTGACATTTGTGTTCTCTTAGAGTCTGCATGAGATCCACCCAGGATCTTCTAGCTTTCATGTTCTCTGGTTAGAAATCTGGTGTGATTCTGATAGGTCTTCCTTTATATGCTACTTGGCCTTTTTCTCTTACTGCCTTTGATATTATTTCTTTGTTTCATTGATTTGGGGTTTTGATTATTATGTGATGGGAGGTATTTCTGTTCTCATCTGTTTGGAGTTCTGTTGGCGTCTTGTATATTCATGAGCATCTCTCTTTAGGTTAGGGAAGTTTTCTTCCATGATTTTGTTGAAGATATTTGCTGGCCCTTTAAGTTGTAGATCTTCCTTCTCATCTATACCTATAATCCTTAGGTTTGGTCTTCTCATTGTGTCCTGGATTTCCTGAATGTTTTGGATTAAAAGCCTTTTGCATTTTGCATTTTCTTTGTGGAGTCAATGGTTTCTGTGGTATCTTCAGCATCTGAGATTCTTACTTCTATCTTTTGTATCCTGTTGTGGATATTTGCATCTACGACCACTGATTTCTTCCCAAGGTTTTGTATCTTCAAAATTGTCTCCCTTTGTGATTTCTCCTGCATTTCTTTAAGTGATTTTTTCCTTATAAGAAATGCAGGAGAAATTGAGCCAACAGGCAGAAGTCACAAAAGAGGATACTCAAAAAATCTCTTAAAGAATTGCAGGAAAACACAAACAAGTGAAGGAACTGAGAAAAGCCATCCAGGATCTAAATACAGAGGTAGAATCAACTAAGAAATCACAAAGGGAGACAATAAGGTTCACAGGGTTATTTCATTCTTCAGAAATTTATTAAGATTTGTTTTATGACCCATGATGCATTCTATCTATTTTAGAGTTTTTTCTGTGTTGTTATGTAGAATTTATATTCTATGATATTTCAATGGAATAGTCTGTAGATATTTGTTACATAAGCTTCAAGTATTATTCATTTATTCTGTCTGTTATTTTTCACTTAGATGACCTTTGTATTGGAGACAATGAGGTACTGAAATAATCTCTTATTGAATTTCTGTTAATCTGTATGTTTAATTTTAGAAGTAGTCTTTTTATAAAAAAACACCGTTTCACATTTTGTTACATATGTTTATTATATTAACATCTACTTGAGCAGTTTTTACTTTGATTGTAATTAAGTTTCTTTCTTCATCTTCTTTGATTAATTTTAGTTTGAAGGCTATTTTATCAGGTATTAGGATAATGAGACTTACTTGTTTCCTGGTCTTTTTTGTTTATAATACTTTTGTCCTTCTTTTCCAAAGGCAGTGCCAACCTGTGAGGCTAATATGTGATTTTAAAGACAACTGAAAGATTTTTTTCTTAATTTATTCAACTGGACTGTGTCTTTCAATTAGAAAATTAAGGCGATTAATATTTACAGGTATTATTGAAAGATTTGCTTAATTCGGAGCCATTGCATTGTTGATTTTTTGGTGTGTGTGTGTGTGTGTGTGTGTGTGTACCTGTGTGTACTTTTGTGTGTCTGAGTGTATGTTTCTTTATAGTAATATTATTTTTCAATATTTTTAGACTTGATTGTCTTTCTACATTTTCTTGGCTACATCCATTCCTCTCTTCTTCCCAAAATGTTACTTCTTGCATTTCTTCTTTTGTTTGCTACAGGGTCTCTCTCTACAGTCCTTGTCATCCAGGAACCTTAGACCAGGCTTGCCTAAACAAGGATCCATATATCTTTGCTTCCAAGTGCTGCCATTGAAGACATTTGGCACCATCCCCCATGTTTCTTGTCTTTTATTTAATTTTTGTGTATATTTTTAATGTTTATTTATAACATGGATAGTTTTCTTTCTCATTTAAGTATGGAATGTAGTTCTTCTAGGCACATTAGTCAAGGATAGATGTAATTGTCCTTTATTTCATGGAATACAACTTTTCAGGTTCTTTTGGCTTTCTAACTTTCCATTGAAAATTTAGCTGTTATTTTGATGGGTTTTCCTATCTTTATGACTAGTTTTTTTTGTTGTTGTTTTCCCTGGAGCTTTCAGTATTTTTCTATGTTTATTTTTGACTTTACATCTCTATTTCTGTTCCCTTGCCTGGTCCCTGCCTTCCACAGTCCCCTGCACCCCTTCTCTTCTCCTCTGAGATATTGGAGCCCCCCCTTTGAGTATCTCCCCACCCTAGTAATCACATCTCTACAGGGCTAGGTGCTTATTCTCTAACTGAGGCCAGACAAGAGAGCCATGTTAGAGGAAAGGATTCCACATACAGACAACAGATTTAGGGAAAAACCCTTCTCCAGTTCGGGACCCACATGAAGATTAAGCTGCATATCTCCTACATGTGTGTGGGAAGTGGAGATTTAAGTCCAATTAACTATGCTTTCTGGTTTGTGGTTCAATCTCTGAGATCACCCAAGGGTCCAGGTTAAGTCTGTTGATGTTTCTGTGGAGTTTCTATCCCCTTCAGGGTCCTCTGAAGTAGAAACTTCTGGTATCATTGGAAAGTCAGTTACTTCAAATCATGTTTTGTTGAGGCACACAGGTAAAGAGATGTTTTGCTAAAGCATACAGAGGAAAGGATATTTTGCTGAAGCAGACACAGGTGAAAGGATGTTTTGCTATACAAATGCGTGAAAGGATGCATGATGTTTAGAAGGAATGTAAATATGACCCCACAGAAAGTGGTAGCTTGAGTGTTGGTTTGCCTTGTTTTGCCTTATTATTCTTTGCTGTTGACAAGCATGCATTAGTTCACTTTATATTGCATTGTTGTGCTTTACTTCTTTGTCCATGTCTCATTACTCTGGTCCAAGAGAGTCTTTCCCTATGGAATTTCAGGAACATTCTAAGGTAGAAAAAGAAAAATGTGCACATTTCCCCCTACTGTCTAGTCTTCAGTAATTTTTTTCATTCTCTTCTCCAGAAGAACAAGAGATGATTTCTATTGTAATATTTTACCTCTGTACTTGGCATGAACTTTTTAGAATTTGACTTTCTTTGAGTCCAAGTATGGAAATAGCACCAAATAAAAGTACAAATTTGATGGTACTTATTTACAGTATTCTAGAATGTGTCTGTAATTTTTGTTTTCAAATTCCTGACTACCTATTCTTGTCAACATTTATGGTTGCATTCATCATTCCATTTGAATCTTAGAAAGTCTCTCTCTCTCTCTCTCTCTCTCTCTCTCTCTCTCTCTGCCTCTCTCTTCTGAAGTTCCTCAATTTGTTTATAGGGTATGACTATTTCTTATGACAGTCTTTATCATGTTATAGAGCTGAAAGCAGGCAAACTTCTTCCCCTCTTGTCAGCTTCTTCACAAGAAGTACTGAATTCATTAAGGAACTGAACTAGCTTTTTTAACTTTAAGTTGTATGCCAGTACTTTCAGGGTAACTCTTTTTTTCCATATTTTTTCAATATGCTTTGAGAGGGTCCAGGAAATCAAGCTGGTTTTAGTCTGTTCTAGCCTTTCCTGTACCCTTCACTCATTCATTTTTTCCTTCACTCATTCATTCTTTTTTTTTTTTTTTTACTTTTTTTCAAGATAGGGTTTCTCTGTGTAGTCCTGGCTGTCCTGGAACTCACTCTGTAGACCAGGCTGGCCTTGAACTCAGAAATCCGCCTGCCTCTGCCTCCCAAGTGCTGGGATTACAGGCGTGCGCCACCACGCCCAGCTTCCTTCACTCATTCATAATCTTAAAGATTGTCAATTTAATTTCCTTCAGTTTCTTTGAGTTAATTTTTTTTCTATAGTAAATTTGAATGTTTTACATTTTCTTAGTATATTTTATTTGGATATTATGATATCCTCAGGATATTCTTACAATAACATATTTGTTACCAAGTTTTAGGATAGTATTTATGATATTCTCTTATCTAGTGAACATTTACATTGTGCTAATTAATCTTGGCTGTCATCTTGGCTGAGTCTGTAATCAATTAAGAGATAAGTAGTTGAGTGAATGCATAAGGAAATTTTCTTTTCCTTTTATCTTCAGTTAACTTCAGATCCAGCTACCCATGGTTGGACAGGTTATAAAGCAGATGGAACATACTCTTGCCTCTTTGCTAAAACACTAATTTTCTAATTGCATTCTATGCATTTATTTTTAAATCCACAGATAAGTATAGCTTTTACCCCTTATCAAATAAATTTATTTTCATGACATAAAGTAGTTACGATGGAGATCTGAAGTGGTCAAAATGTTGAGAATAAGGGACTAATGTTTAATGCTAACAGATTCATCTACAATGCAATACTACACTTCAGGCTTGGAGAAAATTGCAGAAGAGGAAGCAGAAATATTGTAAGGCTTACAGGCACAGCTATATTGCTCCCCCTAAACATGTATTAGTAAGTGTTCTTATAAAGACTTATCTAAGTATTTGAGAAAGTAGCACCTTTTAGT
This sequence comes from Apodemus agrarius, assembly GCA_964023405.1. Lineage (NCBI taxonomy): Eukaryota > Metazoa > Chordata > Mammalia > Rodentia > Muridae > Apodemus > Apodemus agrarius. The sequence goes on along the minus strand of OZ030010.1, from coordinate 60,327,837 downwards.
AGCAAACAGGGAAAAGGAGATCAAATGGAAAGAGTTTGGTCCAGTGGAAAAAGGATTTTAGTTGCATCCCTATTATTTTGGAAAGTTCAAATCTCTTCATATATTCCCACTCAGTTCATCTATCCTATTAATGCTATTGTCACTGATGATTCTTCATTGACATTAGAACTCAATGATTCCATCCTTCCAATATTGACTAAAGACCATTAACTCCCTATGAATTCTATGAACATTTAGCACTAGATTGGGGCTGCGTCATGAATTGACTGCCTAACTGGTCCATAGCCTCTCCAGTGTAAAGGCAGCCACCATGAATCACCATGATAACAAATATAATCTATTAAATTTCTTTATGTATGTATCATTCTAAAAGTTTTACTCTTCTATAGAACCTTGGTTAATATAGGTTTTAGTATCAGGGGTGGTTCTAGAGAAATAACACTGTAGATTTTTGCTGGCCTTGATGACATATTGGAACTGTCTCTGCAATTCTATAAAAAATATAGTTAATAATGACTCCCTTGATAGCATTGAAAGAGCACTGAAAGGCTGCCAGGCAACGATCTGTGAGCAGGAGCCGGGCAGAGCAGCGGTTCTGGTGTCCCAGCCAGACATGGGCTCTGTGCCCTGTGGGGGACCCTGCACTCCCGCAGCCGCTGCCATTTTTGAGGCTTCTTGGACCAAGTGGGCAGAACCAGGTACCCGAGATATCCCAAGTTTAAGACCTCTGGGGACTCAGGCCACCAGGCGGGGACCTGCACACAGGATCTGAACAGAGAAGTGGTTCATCTGTGCGCCAGCCAGGCCTGGGTCTTGTGCCAAGACAGGGTTGTCAGCACTTGGAGGGGCTGCCAACCATCATATTCACTCTCTGACAGAGCAGGCAAGCAGCATCAGGTCCACAGAGACAAATGAATACAACACTGCTTGGAGCAAGATACACCAGGGGTCCAACAGCACCCAAGAGGAGGGCAGCATATCAGCAATCTGTGCCAGGGGAGGGTGGGGAAATAGCCTTACAAGCCCACAGGAGGTTCAAGCACTAGCTAGTAACTACAGGACCAACTAACATCAGAGATAACCCGATGGCAAAAGGCAAACATAGGAACGTTACTAACAGAAATCAAGACAATATGGCAGCATCCTAACCCAGTTCACTGACAGCAATAAGTCTCAGATACCCCAACACACCAGACAAACAAGATTCAGATCTAAAATCACTGGTCAGGATGCTGTAAGAGGAATACATAGATAAATCTCTTAAAGAAATACAGGAGAAATTTGATCAAAAGTTAGAAGCCCTTACAAGGCAAACACAAAAATCACTTAAAGAAATTCAGGAGAATGTGGATCAAAAAATAGAAGTCAACAAGGAGGAAATACAAAAATCACTTAAAGAAATACAGGAAAATGAGGGTCAACAAGTAGAAGTCATGAAAGATGAAACACACACACACACACACACACACACAAACTCTTAAAGAATTACATGAAAACACAAACAAGCAAGTGAAAGATCTGAGCAAAACCATCCAGAATATAAAAACAGAAGTAGAAATAACTAAGAAATCGCAAAGGGAGACAACTTTGGAGATAGAAAACCTTGGGAAGAAATCAGGGGCCATAGATGCAAATATCAAGAATAGAATACAAGAAATAGAAGAAAGAATCTCAGATGCTGAAGATACCATAGGAACCATGGACTCAACAATTAAAGAAAATGTAAAATACAAAAAGCTTGTAACCCAAAACATCCAGGAAATCCAGGACACAATAAAAAGACCAAACCTGCATTCGTAAAATAAACTTTAGTAAAACGTAAAGCACACATTGCACCTAACACAATATTTGTAGGTGACTTCAACACTCCACTCTCCTCAATGGACTGACCTGGAAACCAGAAATTAAACAAGGACACAGTAAAACTAATTGAAGCTTTGGACCACTTGGATTTAATGGATATATATAGAACATTTCATCCTAAAGCTAAAGAATATACCTTTTTCTCAGCACCACATGGTACCTCCTCCAAAATCGATCATATAATTGGTCACAAGAGAGATCTCAACAAATACAAGAATATCAAACTAATCCCATGCCTCCTATCAGATCACTATGGAGCAAAATTGGTCTTCAATAGTAAGAAAAACAACAGAAAGCCCATATACACATGGAAACTGAACAATACTCTACTCAATGATCTTGGTCAAGGAAGAAATAAAAAAAGGAATCAAAGACATTTTAGAATTCAGTGAAAATGAAGGCACAACATACCCAAATCTATGGGACACAATGAAAGCAGTGATATGAGGAAAACTCATAGCCCTGAGTGCATCCAAAAAGAAACTGGAGAGAGCATACACTAGCAGATTAATGGCACTCCTGAAAGCCCTGGAACAAAAAGAAACTAATTCACCCAGGAGGAGTAGAAGACAGGATATCATCAAACAAAGGGCTGAAATCAATCAAGTAGAAACAAAGAGAACCATACAAAGAATTAGCAAAACCAGGAGCTGTTTCTTTGAGAAAATCAACAAGATAGATAAACCCTTAGCTAGACTAACCAAAGGGCACAGAGACAGTATCCAAATTAACAAAATTAGAAATGAGAAGGGAGATATAACAACAGAAACTGAGGAAATTCAAAAAATCATCAGATTGTAATACAAAAGCCTATAGTCAACACAACTGGAGAATCTGGAGCAAATGTACAAATTCCTAGACAGATACCAAATACTAAAATTAAATCAGGATCAATTAGATCAGCTAAAGAGTCCCATAACCCCTAGAGAAATACAAGGGGTTATAGAAAGTCTCCCAAACATAAAAGGTATGAGACCAGATAGTTTTAGTGCAGAATTCTATCAGACCGTCAAAGAAGACCTAACACCAATACGTTTCAAACTATTCCACAAAATAGAAACAGAAGGAACACTGCCCAACTCGTTCTAGGAAGCCACAATTACGCTCACACCAAAACCACACAAAGATCCAACAAAGAAAGAAAACTACAGGCCACTTTCCCTTATGAATATCGATGCAAAAATACTAAATATAATTCTTGCCAACCGAATCCAAGAGCACATCAAAACGATCATTCACCATGATCAAGTAGGCTTCATCATGGGGATGCAGGGATGGTTCAATATAAGGAAATCCATCAATGTAATCCACTACATAAAAAAACTAAAAGAAAAAAACACATGATCATCTCATTAGATGCTCAAAAAGCATTTGACAAAATTCAGCATCCTTTCATGCTAAAAGTCCTGGAAAGAACGGGAACTCTAGGCCCATACCTAAACATAATAAAAGCGATATACAGCAACCAGTAGCCAACATCAAAATAAATGGAGAGAAACTTGAAGCAATCCCACTAAAATCTGGGACTAGACAATGCTACCCTCTCTCTCCATATCGTTTCAATATAGTACTTGAAGTTCTAGCGAGAGCAATTAGACAACATAAGGAAGTCAAAGGGATACAAATTGGAAAGGAAGAAATCAAACTATCACTATTTGCAGATGATATGATAGTAAATGTAATTGACCCAAAAAACTCCATCAAAGAACTCCTACAGCTGATAAACAACTTCAGCAAAGTGGCTGGTTATAAAATCAACTCTAGCAAATCAGTAGCCTTCCTGTACTCAAAGGACAACCAGGCTGAGAAAGAAGTTAGAGAAATAACACCCTTCACAATAGGCATAAACAATATAAAGTATCTTGGTGTAACTCTAACCAAACAAGCAAAAGATCTGTATGACAGAAACTTCAAGTCCTTGAAGAAAGAAATGGAAGAAGACCTCAGAAGATGGAAAAATATTTCATGCTCTTGGATTGGCAGGATCAATATAGTAAAAATTGTGATCTTACCAAAAGTAATCTACAGATTCAATGCAATCCCCATCAAAATCCCAAATCAATTCTTCATAGATGTAGAAAGAGCAATTCTCAAATTCATCTGGAGTAACAAAAAACCCAGGATAGCTAAAAGTATTCTCAACAATAAAAGGACTTCTGGGGGAATCCATATCCCTGACCTCAAGAAGTACTACAGAGCAATTGTGTTAAAAAGTGCATGGTATTGGTACAGGTAATTAGATCAATGGAATAGAATTGTAATTAGATCAATGGAATAGAATTGTAGACACAGAAATAAACCCACAGAGTTATGGTCACTTGATTTTGATAAAGTAGCTACAACCTTCGAGTGGAAAAAAGATAGCCTTTTCAACAAGTGGTGCTGATTCAACTTGAGGTCAACTTGCAGAAGAATATGAACTGACCCACTCTTTTTTTTGTTTTCATTTTTTGTTTGTTTGTTTGTTTGTTTGTTTGTTTGAGACAGGGTTTCTCTGTGTAGTCCTGACTGTCCTGGAACTCACTTTGTACACTAGGCTGGCCTCGAACTCAGAAATCTGCCTGCCTCTGCCTCCCAAGTGCTGTGATTAAAGGAGTGTGCCACCACCGCCTGGCAAATTGACCCACTCTTATCTCCTTGTATTACAATTAACTCCAAGTGGATCAAGGACCTCCACATAAAACCAGACACACTGAAACTAATTGAAAAGAAACTGGGCAAGACCCTGGAGGACATGGGCACAGGGGGGAAGTTTCTGAACAGAATACCAATAGCTTATGCTCTAAGATCAAGAATTGACAAGTGGGACCTCATAAAATTACAAAGTTTCTGTAAATCAAAGGACACTGTCAGAAGGACAAATAGCAACCAACAAATTGGGAAAAGATCTTCACCAACCCCACATCCAACAGAGGGCTAATATCCAATATATACAACGAACTCAAGAAGTTAGACCACAAAGAAGCAAATAAACTATTAAAATGGGGTACAGAGCTAAACAAAGATTTTTCACCAGAAGAAATTCGGATGGCTGAGAAGCACCTTAAGAGATGTTAAACATCATTAGTCATCAGGGAAATGCAAATCAAAACAACCCTGAGATTCCACCTCACACCAATCAGAATGGCTAAGATTAAAAACTCAAGGGACAACAGGTGCTGGTGAGGTTGTGGAGAAAGGCAAACACTCCTCCTCTGTTGGTGGGATTGCAAGATGGTACAACTGCTCTGGAAATCAGTCTGGTGGTTCCTCAGAAAACTGGGCATGACACTTCCAGGGGACCCTATCATACCACTCCTGGGCATATACCCAGATGGTTCCCCTGCATGCAATAAAGACACATGCTCCACTATCTTCCTGGCAACCTTGTTTATAAAAGCCAGAAGTTGTAAGGAGCCCAGATGTCCCTCAAAGAGGAATGGATACAGTAAATGTGGTATATTTATACAATGGAATACTACTCAGCAATTAAAAATAGTGAATTCATGCAATTTGTAGGCAAATGGTTCTGATCTGGAAAACATCATCCTAAGTGAATTAACCCAATCACAAAAGAATACACATGAAATGCAATCAGTGATAAGGGACTATTAATGAGCCCAGAAGCTCTGAATACTCAAGGGACAATTAGCAAATCAAAAGATTCCCAAGAAGAAGGATTGAGAGGACCCTGGTCCTGAAAAGACTGGATCCAGTTTTGTAGGAGAGTACCAGAACAGAGAAATGGTGTGGGGGGGTGATTGTGGAATAGGCATGGGGGGGAGAGGACTTATGGGACATATGATAAGGGTTGAACTGGGAAGGGGAAAGCCTTTGGAATGTAAACAAAGAATATAGAAAATTAAAAAAAAGAAAGAGCACTGAATATCCACAATTTTAACTATGTTAAGAATTATGCCTGATAAACATATTTTATAGGAAAAGCAGGAATTTTGTGACTTTATATACAAAAATTTTGAACATTTGTGAAAAATGATTATGCTAACATGTTGTTCCTAGTATTTTTTTAAAAATGCAACAAATAATGAGCTATGTTATAAAATTATAAAAATTTTGATCAATATGAGTGAAATGTAAAGATTTTAAAATCTGCCTTCAAGAAGAATTGTGTCTTCAGTAGTCACAGGACTCAAGTTGATAAAAATCCAACCCAAACGCTCATAATATAATTGGCTGAGATGCAGTGTAAATTTGTCTCCCATCCTGTATTCTGATCAGAAGCTGATATTGTGATGGTAGTGGTTTGAAATTAATGTGATCCTGTAACTTTGGATGGAGATGTTTAAGAGTACCCTAATGAGGCTGAAGACACCAAACTCTCAAATACTAGTATTTTAATGTGTCACTCTTAGCAGTGGATGCATGTCTATGTTTAACCACATTAGTATCCTTTCCATCCTTGTATTAATTCTGTAAATCTTGTAATTAATTGTCTGTCAAACATTGGCTCTCATTTTAACTTGATTCAGAGAAACACTCAAAAGCACTTTGTTCTTCTTGCTAAAGTAGAAGCTTATGGAGAATAAGTTATCAATGGAGTTTTAGTCAAAGTCCAACTCACTGAAGGTTCTTTGGATTCTTAAATTAGTCCTGTGTTTATATTCACTGTTCCAGAATGCTTAATTGGGATAGTTAAAATTAGAAGTTGGCACAATTCCCACAGTGATAGCTAAACCTGTGGATTAAGGGATGTTATGATTTGGAATGCCAAATGGGAGCCATTGGAGCTCCCTATTTCTGTAAAAATAGTAAAGAAGTACAACAAAAAGCAGTAACACATTATTGGAGAAGTTATAGAAATTATGCAATAATAATGACTTAAAAGATGCAAAAGTAGTGGTTCTTATTTTGCAATTAACATACTTATTATTTGTAAATTGCTTCTAAAATACTTTAATTTATTCTTTTATATTAACAATTTAATTTGTTTACATTTCAAATGATATCCCCTTCCAAGATTCCCCTCCAGGTCCCCCATCCCATTCCCCCTATCCCCATTCCCCTTTTCCTCTATGAGGCTGCTCTTCTACCCATTCACCCACTCCTGCCTCACAGCTCTAGCATCCTCCTACCCTGGGACATCACACCTCCACAGGATTAAGGGCCTCCCTGCCCATTGATTCCAGATAAGACCATCCCTCTCCTACATATGTATCTAGAACCATGGGTTCCTCTATAAATACTCTTCGGTTGGTGGATTAGTCCCTGGGAGCTCTGGGTTGTCCTATTAGTTATATTGTTCTTCCTATGTGGTTGCAAGTCCATTCAGCTCCTTCAGTCCTTCCCCAAGCTATTCCATTGGGGTCTCCAGGCTCATTCCAATGTTTGGCTGTATCTGCATCTGAATTAGTCAGGTTCCAGCAAGACCTCTCAGGGAACAGTCATACCATGGTCCTGTCAGAAAATGCTTCTTGGCATCAGCAATAATTTCAGTGTTTGGTATCTGGGGGATGGACCCCCCATGTCGGGTAGTCTATGGATGGCATTTCTTTCAGTCTCTGTTCCACTTTTGGCCCTTTCTTTCTTTAGACAGGAACAATTCTGGATTAAAAATTTTGAGATGAGTGGGTGGTCCCAGCCCTCCATTGGGGACCATGCCTATCTACTAGAGATGTTCTCTACAGCTTCTATCTCCCCTCTTTTGGGTATTTCAGCTAACGTCATCCCAGTTGGCTTCTGGGAGCCTCCTACTTTGCTGGCATCTGGCATTTTCTAGTGACTACATCAAGTTCCCCATCCCCCACTGCTACATATTTCTATTCAATTTTCTGTCCCTCTGTACTTCTCTCCTGTCCCTTCCCATACCTGATCCTGCCCCTGTTTTTTCCTACCCCGCCTTTCTCATTCCCAGATCCCTCCCTCCCTCTACCTCCAAGAGTGGCAGGGCCTTCTTGTAGAACTATTTCCAATATTCTGAGGAACTGATATATTGATTTACAAAGTGGTTTTACAAGCTTGTAATCCCACCAGTAATGAAGAAGTCTTTCTCTTTCTCCACATTCTTGCCAGCATCTGCTTTGACCCGAGTTTCTTTATCTTAGCCATTTTGATTGACATGAAGTGTAATCTCAGAGTCATTTTGATTTGCATTTCCCTGATGACTATTGAACATTTCTTTAGGGGCTTCTTAACCATTTGAGTTTCTTCAGTTGAGAATTCTTTGTTTAGGTCTGTACCCTAATTTTTAAGAGGGTTATGAGATTATCTGGAATATAACATCTTGAGTTCCTTGTTTGTGATTAGATATTTGGCTTCTATTGGATATAGGGTTGGTAAAGAACTTTTCTCAATCTGTAGATTTCTGTTTTGTACTATTGACAGTGTCTTTTGCCTCACAGAAGCTTGTTCTGTTCAGGAAAATTTCCCCTGTGGCAATATGTTTGAGGTTCTTTCCCACTTTCTCTTATATTCAGCATGTCTCACTTTATGTGGAAGCCCTTGATCTATTTGCACTTGAGTCTTGTACAAGGAGATCAGAATAGATTAATTGGCATTATTCTACATGCCAAGTTGAACCAGCACTGTTTTTTCATAATGCTGCATTTTTCCCACTGGATAGTTTTGGCTTCTATGAAAGATCAAGTGATAATAGGTGTGTGGGTTCATTTCTGGGTCTTCAGTTCTATTCCATTGATATAACAGCATGTCTCTGTACCAATGCCATGTAGTTTTTTTTTTATCAATATTGCTCTGTAGTACAGCTTGAGGTCAGGGATGGTGATTTCCCCAGAAGTTCACTTATTGATGACAATAGTTTTTGCTATCCTGGGTATTTTGTTATTCTAGATGAATTTGAGAATTTCTCTTTCTTTCTCTGTGAAAAATTGATGTGTAATTTTGATGGGGATTATATTGAATCTGTAGATTGCTTTCAGCAAGATGGCCATTTTTACTATGTTAATCCTGCTAACTCATGAGCATGGGAGATATTTCTATCTCCTGAGGTCTTCTTTGAATACTTTCTTCAGACATTTGAAGTTCTTGTCATACAAATATTTCACTTGCTTTGTTAGTTAATAAAATATCACACCAAGATATTTTATATTATTTGTGACTGTTGCAAAGGGTTTCATTTCCCTAATTACTTTCTCAGTCCATTTATCCTTTGAAGATATGAATGCTACTGATTTGTTTGAGACAATTTTATAACCAGCTACATTGTTGAAGTTGTTTACCAGCTGTAGGAGTTCTCTGGTGGAATTTTGGGGGTCACTTAAGTATACTATTATATCATCTGCAAATAGTGATATCTTGACTTTATCCTTTCCAATTTGTCTCCCTTTAACTGCCTTTTGTTGTCTAATTGCTCTGACTAGAACTTGGACTACTATATTGAGTAGATAGAGAAAGAGTGGACAGCCTTGACTTTTCCCTGATTTTAGTGGGATTGCAACAAATTTCTCTCCATTTAGTTTGATGTTGGATATTGGGTTGCTGTATATTGCTTTATTAAGTTTAGTTATATGCTTTGATTTCCTGATCTTTCCAAGACTTAAAATGAAGGGGTCTTGTATTTTGCCAAAAGCTTTGTCTACATCTAATGAGATGAACATATGGTTTTCTTTCTTAGATTTTCTTTATATAGTGGGTTATATCAATGGATTACCATATATTGAACCATTTTTGCACCCCTGGGATGAAGTCTATTTGATCATGGTGAATCATCTTTTTGATGTGTACTTGGATTCTCTCTGTGAAAATGTTATTTAGCATTTTTGCATCAATATTCTTAAGGGATATTGTTCTGAAGTTATCTTTCTTGTTGGGACATTGTATGGTTTAGGTATCAGTATAGCTGTGGTTTCATAGAAAGAATGGGGTAGTGTTTTTTCTCTTTATTTTGTGGAATAGTTTGAGAAGAATTGATATTAAGACTTCTTTGAAGATCTGATAGAATTCTGCACTAAAAACATCTGGTCCTGGGCTATTTTTTGTTTGTTTGGGAGACTTTTAATGAATGCTTCTATTTTCTTAGGAGTTATGGGTGTGCTTACATGGTTTATCTGATCTTGATATAATTTTGGTACCTGGTATCTGTCTAGAACATCATCTTTTTCACCTAGGTTTTCCAGTTGTGTTGAGTATGGGTTTAGGAGTAGGATCTAATGAGTTTTTTAATTTCTTCAGTTTCTGTTGTTATGTATCCCTTTTCATTTCTGATTTTGTTAACTTGGAAATTGTGTCTGTGATCCACAGCTAGTTTGGCTAAGGATTTATTTATCATGTTGATTTTTTGAAGAACCAGTTCCTAATTTTCTTGATTCTTTGTATAGTTCTCTTTGTTTCAGTTAGGTTGATTTCAACCTTGTGTTTGATTATTTCCATCCATCTACTACTCTTGGGTGTATTTGCTTCTTCTTTTGTTGTAGAGCTTGCAGATGTAGTGTTAAGCTGCTAGTGTATGCTATCTTAAAGTATTTATGAAGGCACTCAGAGCTATGACTTTTCCTATTAGCACTGCTTTCATTTTTTTTTTTCAAATATTTGGGTATGTTGTACCTTCATTTTCATTAAATTCTAAAAAGTCCTGTTTATTTTTTCACTGACCAAGTTATTATTAAGTATTCATCTTCCATGTGTATGTGGGTTTTCTGTTATTTTGTTCTCATTGATGACCAGCCTTAGTCCATGGTGGTCTGATAGAATGCATGGGATTAATTCAATCTTTTTGTATCTATTGTGACTTTTCATTAGATATTTTCTTTATTTACATTTAAAATGTTATCCCCTTTCCTTGTCCCCCCCCCCAAAAAAGCCCTATTCCATTCCCTCTCCCCCTGCTCATTAATCCACCCACTCCTGCTTCCCTGTCCTGGAATTCCCCTACACTGGGGCAACAAGACTTCAAAGAACCAAGGGCCTCTCTTCTCATTGATGTCTAACAAGTCTATCATCTGCTACATATGCATCTGGAGCCTTGAGTCTCTCCATGTGTACTCTTTGTTTGGTGGTTTAGTCCCTGGGAGTTCTGGGGGTACTTGTTGGTTCATATTCTTATTCCTCCTATGGGGTTTCAAACCCCTTCAGCTCCTTAAGTCCTTTCTTTAGCTCCTCCATTGGGGATCCTGTGCTCAGTCCAGTGGTTAGCTGAGAGCATTTACTACTGTATTTTTCAGACACTGGCAGAGCCTCTCAGGCGACAACTACATTGCTCCTGACAGCAATCACTTGTTGGTATCCTTAATAGTATCTGGGTTTGGTAACTATGTTTGGGTGGATCCCTAGGTGATGCAGTCTCTAAAAGGCCTTTTCTTCAGTCTTTTTTCCACATTTTGTGACTGGATCTCCTCCTATGGTTATTTTGTTCCCCCTTCTAAGAAAGACTGATGTATCCAAACTTTTGAATTAGACTTTTTTTTATTGTATGTTCGATTTTGGAGAAGATGTCATGAGGTTCCGAGAAGAAGGCATATTCTTTTGTTTTGGGGTTAATTGTTCTGGAGATATCTGTTTAATCCATTGGCTCTCTAACTTCTGTTATTTTCATGGTGTGTTTGTTTAGTTTCTGTTTCAGTGATCTGTCCATTGTTGAGAGTAGGGTGATGAAGTCTCCCACTATTATTGTGTAAGTTTCAATGTGTGCTTTGAACTTTAGTAACTTGTACAAATGTGGGTATGCTTGCTTTGGGGGCCTAAATGTTCAGAATTGAGAGTTTATCTTGGTGGATATTCTCTTTCATGAGTATGTAGTGTCCTTCCCCATCTTCTTAGATATCCTTTGGTTGAAAGTGTTTTTTACTGGATATTCGAATGGCTACTCCATCTTGTTTCTTAGGGAACGCTTGCTTGTAAAATATTTTTTTCACATTTTACTCTGAGTTAGTGTCTGTCTTTGTAAGTGAGGTAAGTTTCCTGTATGCAGCAAAATGTTAGGTCCTGTTTATGTATCCAGTAGGTTAGCCTATGCCATTTTGTTGGGGAATTGAGTTCATTGATGTTGAGAAATATTAAGGAGAAATGACTGTTGCTTCCTGTTATTAGAGATGTTGTTAGAGATGTAATTATATTTGCCTGGTTCTCTTCTTTTGCATTTGTTGTGAGAAGATCAAGTTCTTTTTCTTGGGTATAGTTTCCATCCTTGTGTTGGAGTTTTACTTCTATTATCCTCTGCAGAACTGGATTAGTGGAAAAATATTGTTTAAAATTGCACTTGTCATGTAATATCTTAGTTTCTCCATCTATGGTAACAGAGAGTTTTGGTGGATATAGTAGCCTGGGCTGACATTTTTGTTTTATTTGGGTCTGTATGACATCTGCCCAAGATACTCTGACTTTTAGAGTTTCTGTTGAGAAGTCTGGGATAATTCTGATAGGTCTGCTTTTTATATTACTTGACTTTTTCACTTTTGCACCATTTAATATTCTTTCTTTGTTTTGTGCATTTAGTGTTTTGACTCTTTTTTTAGTTTCAAAATCTGATTAATATTTATTTTTATTTTTTTATTTTTTTTAATTTTTTGTTTACATTCCAAAGGCTTTCCCATTTCCTAGTTCCCCCTCACCATATGTCCCATAAATCCTTTTCCCTCCACCCATTCCACAACCACCACCCCCCCCCACATACACACACACCATTTCTCTGTTCTGATGCTCTCCTACAAAACTGGATCCAGTCTTTTCAGGACCAGGGTCCTCTCCTTCCTTCTTCTTGGGAATCTTTTGATTTGCTAATTGTGCCTTGAGTATTCAGAGCTTTTGGGCTCATTAATATCCACTTATCAATGATTGCATTTCATGTGTATTCTTTTGTGATTGGGTTAACTCGCTTAGGATGATATTTTCCAGATCTAACCATTTACCTACAAATTGAATGAATTCATTATTTTTAATTGCTGAGTAGTATTCCATTGTATAAATATACCACATTTTCTGTATCCATTCCTGCTTTGAGGGACATCTTGGTTCCTTCCAACTTCTGGCTATTATGAATAAGGCTGCTATGAACATTGTGGAGCATGTGTCTTTATTGAATGCAGGGGAATCCTCTTGGTATATGCCCAGGGGAGGTATGACAGGGTCCTCTGGAAGTGTCATGCCCAATTTTCTGAGGAACCGCCAGACTGATTTCCAGAGTGGTTGTACCATCTTGCAATCCCGCCAACAGTGTAGGAGTGTTCCTTTTTGTCTGCATCCTCGCCAGCACCTGTTGTCCCTTGAGTTTTTTAATCTTAGCCATTCTGTCTGGTGTGAGGTGGAATCTCAGGGTTGTTTTGATTTGCATTTCCCTGATGACTAATGATGTTGAACATTTCTTAAGGTGCTTCTCAGCCATCTGAATTTCTTCTGGTGAAAATTCTTTGTTTCGCTCTTGTGATGGTTTGTATATGCCTTTTCCAGGGAGTGGCATTATTAGGAGGTGTGGCCTTGTTGGAGTGTTACTGTGGGTGTGGGCTTAAGACCTTCACCCTGGTTGCCTGGAAGTCAGTCTTCCACTAGGAGCCTTCAGATGAAGATGTCGAACTCTCAGCTCCTCCTGCACCATGCCTGCCTGGAGGCTGCCATGTTTCTGCCTAGATGATAATGGCCTGAACCTCTGAGCCTGTAAGCCAACCCCAATTAAATGTTGTCTTTTATAAAACTTGCATTGGTCATGGTGTCTGTTCACAGTAGTGAATCCCTAACTAAGACAGAAGTTGGTACCAGGGACTGGGGTATTGCTGTGATAGGCCCGACCATGCTTTTGTTCGGAAGAATGTGGATTTGGGCACTTTGGATTTGGAAAGCCACAGAATTCTTTAAGTGGGGCTTAATGGGCCAGACTAGTAGGAATATGGAAGACAGTGGTGCTGAGGGTCATTTGCACTGTGTAGGCCTGACGGCCCAGGAGGTTTCAGTGGAGAAGAACTTTAATATGTGGCTGAGAGACTGTTTTTGTGATGTTTTGGTGAAGAGCACAGCTGCTTTTTGCCATTGTCTGAAGAGACTGCCCAGGACTAAGGTAAAGAGATTTATATGAATCGCATTTGCAAAGGAAGTCTCAAAGAAGCCCAATAAAGACTTTGTTCTCTGGTTAAGTCTGATAAAGAGAATTTTGAACAAACATAGCAAGCTGAGAAAGGAAAAGTACAAAATATATAGTTTGAATATTAAAGGGACTCCAGGAAGTGAAATGGAGCTGAATTCAAGGATATTAAACTGAATTAAAGGAGTGGTGACCTTGGCGGCAAGATTCACAAAGTTAACTTTAGGTCCAGGCATGATAGTACAAGCCTTTAATCCCAAGAGGCAAAGATAAGCAGATCTCTGAGTTCAAGGCCAGCCTAGAACAGAGCAAATTCTAGGTGAAGAAAAAGTTTAATCCAGGCTTGGTGGACCACACATTTAATCCCAGTGCTTAGGGGACAGGCATGCAGATCTCTTGAGTTCAAAGTCAGTCTAAGGAGCAAGATTAAGGACAGCTAACTTAGTCAGTGAAGGAGCTGGGGAAAAGGAAGCTAGTGATAATGTAATAGAACAAGGGGGCCACTGTTCCAGCTCCTGCAAGCAGCAGAACTCAGCAGCTTCAGCCATGTGTCTCTGGCTTTATATTCAAGAGGAGAAGGAGACTACTGAAACAATTGATGCTGGTTAGCTGGAGCTAAGAAATTAGTGATGAGTAAGAAAAGACCAGCATCACTGAGGTGAAATATGGGAAGTATTTTCTGAGAGCACAAAGAAGCTGCATTCCAGAGATAGCCAAGTGTTCCTCATGCTACAGCTGTACTTGGTAACATATAAGAATCATCCAGGTGGTACTGGTTTTGAAGGCATGAAGGCATCATGAAGAACAGCTGAGGCTTGGTACTGTGAGAGGCTATAAAAGACCATTGGTGAAAGTGTACCCTCAGTTGTAATTGACAGCCCAGGACTGAAGGGGTCATGCAAAGGAGTTGAGGCTTGGTACCATGAAGATAGCCTATTAGAGACTTTGGTGAAGTATAGTTGCAGTGGAAGACCCTAGCATACTGGAGATGCCAGTACCACAGGATGACCACCAAGAACAGCAGTGGCAGTGGAGTGGATCAATCTGAACTTAGAGTGCAGAGGGCAGAGCTGGAGAAGTGTCACCAGCTCTTTGGAGATACACAGAAGATCATGCGTGGATCTCAGACATTGGAATAAGAAGCTGTGAAGCCGCAATTGACTTGGGCACCCCAAGATGTTAAAGATGCCAGAGTCACAGGAAGCCTGCTAAGGAAAGCTGCTAAAAAGGAGTGGGACAAGCCCAGGTGAAAGAACCTTGTTGAAGTCAACAAAGATGAAGAAGGAGTTGGATATCTGAAGACTGCTTTGCCATCAGAAGTAGAGATGAAGAGTTTTGAATTTGCCAAGCTGGTTTCCTGTCTTACTTGGAGGATTACATTTAAGTGATTGGATGAATCTTAAAAGAGACCTTGGACTTTGGACTTTTAACACTGTTGAGACTGCTATAGACTACAGGGACTTTTGAAGTTGGACTAAATGTATTTTGCATTATGCTATGTTTATGTATGGCCACCATAGACTCATGTTTGAACAAGCCTATGGGGTCAGGGAGTGGAATGTTATGGTTTGTATATGCTTTTCCCAGGGAGTGGCATTATTAGGAGGTGTGGCCTTGTTGGAGTAGGTGTGTCACTGTGGGTGTGGACTTAAGACCTTCACCCTGGTCGCCTGGAAGTCAGTCTTCCACTAGCAGCCTTCAGATGAAGATGTCGAACTCTCAGCTCCTCCTGCACCATGCCTGCCTGGATGCTGCCATGTTTCTGCCTAGATGATAATGGACTGAACCTCTGAGCCTGTAAGCCAACCCCAATTAAATGTTGCCTTTTATAAAACTTGCATTGGTCATGGTGTCTGTTCACAGCAGTGAATCCCTAACTAAGACAGCTCTGTACCCCCCTTTTTCTTGATAGGGTTATTTGGTTCTTTGGGCTCTAACTTCTTGAGTTCTTTGTATATATTGCATATTAGCCCTCTGTCAGATGTGAGGTTAGTGAAGATCTTTTCCCAATTTGTTGGTTGCTGTTTTGTCCTTCTGACAGTGTCCTTTGCCTTACAGAAACTTTGTAATTTTATGAGGTCCCATTTGTGAATTCTTGATCTTAGAGCATAAGCTATTGGTGTTCTGTTCAGAAACTTTCCCCCTGTGCCCATGTCCTCCAGGGTCTTCCCAGTTTTTTTTTCAATTAGTTTCAGTCTGTCTGGTTTTATGTGGAGGTCCTTGATCCACTTGGAGTTGATCTTGGTATAAGGAGATTAGAGTGGGTCAATTCGCATTCTTCTGCATGTTGTCCTCCAGTTGAACCAGCACCATTAGTTGAAAAGGCTATCTTTTTTCCACTGGATGGTTGTAGCTCCTTTATCAAAGATCAAGTGACCATAAGTCTGTGGGTTCATTTCTGGGTCTTCAATTCTGTTCCATTGATCTACTTGCCTGTCGCTTTACCAATACCAGATTTTTAGCACAATTGCTCTGTAGTACTGCTTGAGGTCAGGGATATTAATTCCCTCAGAAATCCTTTTATTGTTGAAAATACTTTTAGCTATCCTGGGTTTTTTGTTACTCCAGATGAATTTGAGAATTGCTCTTTTTAGATCTATGAAGAATTGAATTGTGATTTTGATGGGGATTGCATTGAATCTGTAGATTGCTTTTGGTAAGATGGCAATTTTTACTATATTGATATTGCCAATCCAAGAGCATGGAATATTTTTCCATCTCCTAAGGTCTTCTTCGATTTCTTTCTTCAAGGAGTTGAAGTTCCTGTCATACAGATCTTTCACTTGTTTGGTTAAAGTAATGCCAAGATACTTTATATTGTTTGTGGCTATTGTGAAGGGTGTTGTTTCCCTAATTTCTTTCTCAGCCTGCTTGTCCTTTGTGTACAGGAAGGCTACTGATTTGCTTGAGTTGATTTTATAACCAGCCACTTTGCTGAAGTTGTTTATCAGCTGTAGGAGTTCTCTGGTGTAGTTTTCTGGGTCGCTTAAGTATACTATCATATCATCTGCAAATAGTGATAGTTTGACTTCTTCCTTTCCAATTTCTATCTCTTTGACTTCCTTATGTTGTCTAATTGCTGTTGGGAGAACTTCAAGCACTATAGTGAAAAGATATGGAGAGGGCAGCCTTGTCTAGTCCCTGATTTTAGTGGGATTGCTTCAAGTTTCTCTCCATTTATTTTGATGTTGGCTACTGGTTTGCTGTAGATTGCTTTTACTATATTTATCTATGGGCCTTTAATTCCTGTTCTTTCCAGGCCTTTTAGCATGAAAGGATGCTGAATTTTGTCAAATGCTTTTTCAGCATCTAATAAGATGACCATGTGGTTATTTTCTTTGAGTTTGTTTAAGTAGTGGATTACATTGATGGATTTCCATATATTGATGGATTTCCCTGCATCCCTTGGATGAAGCCTACTTGATCATGGTGAATGATTGCTTTGATGTGTTCTTGGATTCGGTTGGCAAGAATTTTATTTAGTATTTTTGCATCGATATTCATAAGGGAAATTGGCCTGTAGTTCTCTTTCTTTGTTGGATCTTTGTGTGG
Source organism: Apodemus agrarius (assembly GCA_964023405.1). Lineage (NCBI taxonomy): Eukaryota > Metazoa > Chordata > Mammalia > Rodentia > Muridae > Apodemus > Apodemus agrarius. The sequence goes on along the minus strand of OZ030010.1, from coordinate 60,310,460 downwards.
TTTTGGTGTCAGTGTAATTGTGGCTTCATAGAATGAGTTGGGTAGACTTCTTTCTGTTTCTATTTTGTGGAATAGTTTGAAGAGTATTGGTATTAGGTCTTCTTCGAAGGTCAGGTAGAATTCTGCATTGAAATTGTCTAGTTCTGTGCTTTTTTTTTTTTTTTGGTTGGAAGACTTTCTATGACCCCTTCTATTTATGGGACACCTGAACCACTGCCCTGTGGGGCTCCTGCTCACAGATTGCTGACAGGTGGCTTGAGTTCCCGAGGTCTTAAACTCGGGATATCTCAGGTACCTGGTTCTGCCTGCTAGGTTGAAACAGCCAGGAAGATGGAGGAGGCTGCAGGAAGTACAGGGTCCCCCTTCAGGGCACAGAGCCCACACCTGGCTGGGGCCCTAGATCCTCTGCTCTGCACGCAGCTCCTGCTCATGGCCTGAGTCCCCAGAGGTCTTAAACTCCAGATATCCTGCGTACCTGGTTCTGCCTGCTAGGTTGAAACAGCTGGAGAGATGGCAGAGGCTGGTTCCACCTGCTGAACCCTTGCTCTGTGTGGCTCCTGCTTAAGGATCACTGTCTGTTGTCCTGAGTCCCCTGCGGTCTTAAACTTGGGATATCTTGGGTACCTGGTTCTGACTGCTGGTTCCGCCTGAACTGCTTCTCTCCAGGCCTCCTGCTCACTGATAGCTGTCTGGTGTCCTGAGTCCCCAGAGGTCTTAAACTCACTCAGGATATCTCCGGTACCTGGTTCCGCCTGCTTGTTCTGCCGGCTGGCTCTGCCTGAACCGCTGCTCTGCACAGCTCCTGCTCACAGATCACTGTCTGGTGTCCTCAGTGTTTTGCCTCTTATATAATGGGAGGAATTTCTTTTCTGGTCCAGTCTATTTGGTATTCTGTAGGCTTCTTGTGTGTTTATGGACAACTCGATCTTTAGGTTAGGGAAGTTTTCTTCTATAATTTTGTTGATGTTTACTGGCCCTTTTGTTTGGAAATCTATACCTATTATTCTTAGGTTTGTTTTTTTCATTGTGTCCTAGATTTCTTGGATGCTTTAAGTTATGAGCTTTTTGCTTATATATTTTCTTTGACTATTGTGTCATTGTCTTCTATGATATCTTCTGCACCTGAAATTCTCTCTCCTATCCCTTGTATTCTGTTGGTTATTCTTGCTTCTGTGACTCCTGCTCTCTTCTAGGTTTTCCATTTCCAGAGTTGAATCACTTTGTGATTTCTTTAATGTAACTATTTCCATTTTTTAGATCCTGTATGGTTTTGACCAATTCCTTCATCAGTTTGATCATGTTTTCCTGTATTTCATTAACAAATTTATGTTTCCTCTTCAAGGGCGTCTACCTGTTTACCTGTGATCTCCTATATTTCTTTAAGGGAGTTATTTATGTCCTCCTTAAAGTCCTGTATCATATTCATGAAATGGGGTTTAGATCCCAATTTTGCTTTATAGCTGTTTTGGAATATCAATGGTTTTCTGTGTTGGGAGAACTGGGTTCTGATATTGCCAAGTAGAATTTATTTCTGTTACGTGTGTTCTTGTGTTTGCCATTTGCCATCTAGTTATCTCTCTTGTTAAATGGCCTTGCTATCTCTAACTGGAGCCTGTCTCTCTTTGTGAGCCTGAGATTCTATTTGTGTCAGAGCTCCTATAATCCTGGGTGTGTCAGAATTCCTGGGGGTCAAGATGTCTCTGGGTGTTGGTGGAGTGGGTGGGGAGCCAACAAGGTGGGTGTTGGGTGAAAGAACCAACAAGGAGGAAAGTGTGTCTCTGGCTGTGTGGAAGTTCACTTCTCCCCTGGGCCCTGGGGGATCCCAGTTAGGCCAGGATTGGGGGCAGGAATTGGGGCCTCACCTGTCATCCTGGTTATGTCAGAGTTCCTAGGGATCAAGCTTTCTCTGGGTGTGGGCAGAGTAGGTGGAACCTGGAGCACAGGATTTGCTTCTGGGCACAGTTGCAAACAGAGAAGAACATATCTCTGACTGAGCAGGAGTTCCTATGTCTCCTGGGCCCCAGCGGGTCCTAGTTAGGCCAGGTATTGGAGTGGGAGTTGGGGTCTTATCTGTGATCCTTGGTGTGTCAGAACTCCTGGGCATCAAGCTGTCTCAAGGTGCATGTGGAGTGTAACTTGGTGGTTCTATTTACCTTTAATTTTTGGCCTGCGCAGAAGATGAACATAAAAAACGACACTCAATTACCTCAAGCTTAACTATGCAGTGTCTACAATTGCAACTGTTATACAAAGTGGTAAGTCCTTACCTGAGGTTTTTAATAGGTTTCATGGTATAATGTAAACAGCCATTGCTCTACCAAATGCTTTCATTTCTTTGTACCTATCTCAAAGGACCACTGGAATAACATCTGATTTCAGGTGGCAAGGCCAGTAATATGCCTTTACAATTCTACCTTAAGGGTGTATTAATTCTTTAAACTTGTGTCATAGTTTAACTCACAAGAATACTGACAGATGTTTCCATTTATAAGACATCAGACTAGCCCATCATATTGATGATATTATGTTGATTGTACCAGGTGAGTCTGGAGTAACTACTTTGGACTTGGTAACACATATACACATCCAGCGAATGGAAAATAAATCCCTTCAAGATTGAAGGGATTTATATTTCAGTGTTATTTGCAGGAGTTCAGTAATATGGATAATGCAGAGATATTTCTTCTATGGTAAAGGATAAATTGTTGCTCTTGGCCTCTCTTTTCCAAGAACAGACTACAATGCTTAGGGGATTGATATGCAGCACAATGCTCACTTGGGTATGTTATCTTGGCTCAAATACTAAGTGATCTAAAAATCTAGCTTTGAGTAAGGTCTACAATAGTACAAGTCTTTTCACTGGGTCCAGGCTGCCATGCAACATCGTCTACCACTGGGCATTACAATCTCATTGACCTAGTGGTACTCAAGATATTAGTCACAGACATGCGTGCTATTTGGAGCCTTTTAGAGGCCCTAATAAGTGAATTCCAGTGAGGGTCCTTGGGATTATGGAGCAAGGCCTTGCCATAATATGCAGCAACTCTTTTCCTTTTGTGAGATAGTACTTACCTAGATATTGTTCCTTAGAAAATTAAATATTTGGCAATGGATACCAAGTTACTTTGTGACCTGTGCCTCTTTTAATGCATTATCAAATAGAAGTAGCATATATGTTATTGGGCCTGAGCAGGTCCTGAGGGCAAGTATATGAAGAAGTTGTCCATGGTTATATTGTTTGTTCCTGACACATGCAAAGGTCTTCTTAATGTGCCCTATGATTGGTTGACAAAAAGAAAAAATAGGTCTAATATTTGGATTACAGAAGTTTTTATATTTTATGTAGGCACCAGTAGAAACAGATAGCTATATTATTATATCCCTTTTCTGCAACAAATACAAAGGTAAGGGTAAAGAGGAATATACAGTGATCAGAAAATTAGGTAACACAAATGATCATATATTTAGTTTTAAAGGATAAATTGCTAGATGAGTGATTATAGGTGACTCGTGGACTAATATTTTAGCTAGATGACTGGGGACCTAAAAGGAGCACAATTGGAAAACAAGTAATGAGCACAATGGCCATTAAATGTTACAGTATCATTCAGCCATCTAGCCAAATTATAATTCTTGTATGATTAGTTGACTTACAAACTAATAGGCTTCCCTATAGGACGTTCAGGCATGTTTTGTTTTGTTAAACCTCAATTTCCCCCTTTTCAGCTTTCCCATTCCTTTAACCTAATGTCTTCTTAAACTACCACCAGACAGGCATTCTGGTGTTTTCTTATCATCTATATTCTAATAATCCTCCCTTTTAGCATCCTCTACCCCAATGGCCCTTTTCTAGTTTCCTAATTTCTATAGATGATCTAAGATAAAGACTCAGCTCTAAAGATAAGAAACTAGAATCCTTATATAAATATAAGAAAGCACATGCAATATTCTTTCTGGGCCTGGTTATCTTACTTCAGTTAATTTTTTCAAGTTGTAGACATTTACACGCACTTTTTTTTAAACTTCACTTTTCTTTCCAGCTGAATAAAAACTTAACTATGTATTTCTATGTACTCCATTTTCATTGTATATTCATCAGTGATGGACAATAACGTGGTTTTCATATTCTATCTATTGTAAATAAAGCAGCAGTGAACATATTTTTGAAAGCAGCCAACAATACACATTGAAGAGCATGGCATATTCGTTAAATGCTGTTGGCCAAGCTGTATGACTACATATAGAAGATGAAATTAGGTTCTTATCTCTTACAGCTGAATATAACTCAATTCCAAGGGGACTGAGAACATCACTAGATGACCTGATATACTAAATTGGATAAACAAAGTTCGGAATGTGGCTGAACTTTTTGGCACACAGGACTTTCTGAACAGTACTATAATAGAACAGACATTACAAGCATTAAACATAACCTCATGAAAGTAAAAGAGCTCTGTACAGCAAAGCACACAAAAAGACAGCTTGCACAATCTGAAAATATCTGTATCAACTATGTATTTGGCAGAGCCTTAATGTGTATAAAATAAAAAGAACTAAACATCCAAAAATGAAACTAACAACCCAATTAGTAAACAGGGCATCTGATTAAACAGTTCATTCTCAAAAGATAAAATCCAAATGGTTGAGAAACATTTTAAATATTTTTATCACCCTTATCCATCAAGGAAATTCAAATTAAAACCACTTTGAGATTTCATCTTACCCCATTCAGAGTGGCTAAGGTTAAATAACAAATAATGACAAATGCAAATGTTTGTGTGAGTGTATAGTGCATATTCATTTATGATTGGAGTACAAACTGTTACAGGCTCTATGGTACATAGTGTGGAGCTTGGAAAATAAATAAATAAAGAAAGAAAGAAAGAAAGAAAGAAGGAAAGAAAGAAAGAAAGAAAGAAAGAAAGAAAGAAAGAAAGAAAGAAAGAAAATTTAACTTTAATAAGCTATACAATTTTGGGCAAAATTTCCAAATCACATTAGTACTGACTTGGAAGTGTCATCCTTACTACATAGCTGAGAGATGCTAAGCAGGCTTTGGCAAATTAAAAGTAATCATTGGTTTTATAAAGCTATGCACACTGTGAGATGCAACAATCTCTAATAAGGCATGCTCACTGGAGCAATGTTACCATGATCGTCATCAGAATAATGAACTACTTTTTGTTTGGATTTAAGTTCAACACCCAAGATAAAACCTAAATTTGGCCCCATGTGGGGGATAAGAACTAGTGGTTAGACAGCCCATAGACCCTAAGGGAGAACTTATAATTATTTTCTTTTCTGCTGAGTGGACATAATATTAAATTGACCACTAATGACTCATACACAAAGGTTAATGCATATCTCTATTTTCCTTGTAAAAACTTTATTTTGATACCTACAAATAAGCATTAGACTGAGGTTGGGGAGACTTTTTTTAAGATTACAAGGAAGGATTGAGGGAGCCACAGGGGTCAAGAGCACCAAAAGATGACCTACAGAGTTAGCTAAGCTGTACCTGTAGGGACTCACAGAGACTGAATCCCCAACCAAAGAGCATGCATATGCCACACATAGTCCTCCTCCACACTTGTAGCAGATGTGCAGCTTGGTCTCCATATTGGAACAGGGGCTGTCTCCTACTTTGTTACCTGCTTTTAGATTCCCTTCACTTAGTTGGTCTGCTTGGTGTGGCCTCAATGCCAGAGGATGTTTAGTCCTGCTGGAGCTTAATGTGCCATGATATGTTGGTACCCATAGGGAATTTGCCCTTCTCTGAGGAAAAGGGGAAAGTACAATAGGGGAAGAGGTGTGTGAAGGTGGACTGGAAGGAGAAGGAGGAGGTTGTGATCAGGATGTAAAGTGACTAAATAAATAAATACACAAACAAGTAAGTAAATATTAAAAAAAATAAAAACAACCTTCTGTTTTCACTAGATGGTAATTAACACAAGGACGTACAGTTGATTAAAGTGTTGAGAAGAAAAGCCTTCAGAAAGTCTAGCCCGAAATGTAATACTTATACTGTACTTTCTCTTCTCAAGGCTTAGGTATCTTTGTGGAATGGGATGTAAAAAGATTGTAAGAGCATAGTGGTGCAAGTGTCCTTATTACATGTTGGAGTATCTTCTGGGTATATGCCCAGGAGTGCTATAGTTGGGTCCTCAGGTAGTACTATGTCCAATTTTCTGAGGAACCTCCAAACTGATTTCCAGAGTGGTTGTACCACCTTGCAATTCTACCAGCAATGGAGGAGTGTTCCTGTTTCTCAACATGCTCTCCAGCACCTGTTGTCTCTTGAGTTTTTCATCTTAGCCATTCTGACTGGTGTGAGGTGGAATCTCAGGGTTGTTTTGATTTGCATTTCCCTGATAACTAAGGATGCTGAACATTTCTTTAGGTGCTTCAGAGCCATTCGACTTTCCTTAGTTGAAAATTTCCTGTTTAGCTCTGTACCCCATTTTTTAATAAGGTTATTTGATACGCTGGAGTCTACCTTCTTGAGTTCTTTGTATGCATTGAATATTAGCTCTCTATTGGATGTAGGATTGGTAAAGATCCTTTCCAGAAGCTGGAAAGAACCCAGATGCCCTTCAACAGAGGAATGGATACAGAAATTGTGGTATATTTACACAATGGAGTACTATTCAGCTATTAAAAACAATGAATTCATAAGATTCTTAGGCAAATGGATGGAACTAGAAAGTGTCATCCTGAGTGAGGTAATCCAATCACAAAAGAACACACATGGTATGCACTCACTCATAAGTGGATATTAGCCCAAAAGCTCAAAATAAACATGTTATAATTCACAGACCTCAGGAAGCTCAAGAAGGAGGACCCAAGGAGTGGTGCTTTGGTTCCTTGGAGAAAGGGAACAAAATATTCATAGGAACAACTATGGAGACAAAGTGTGGAGCAGAGACTGAAGTAAAGGCCACCCAGAGACTGTCATACCTGGGGATTCATCCTATAAACAGTCACCAAAACCTAAATCTACTATGGATGACAAGAAGTGTGTACCAAAAGGAGCCTGTTATGGGTGACTTTTGGAATGGTCCTGCCTGAGTCTTACAGACACAGAGGTGAATACTAGCAGCCAATCATTGGACTGAATGTGAGGTTCACAATGGAGGAGTTGGAGGGTGGTCCAGAGGAGCTGGGGGGTTTGCAGCTCCATGGGAAGAACAGTGATGTCGGCCATCCAGATGCCCAAGGGCTCCCAGGGACTAAACCATCAGCCAAGGGGTACACACAGTTCCAGCCAAAAGAGTGGCAGAGGAGTGTCTTGTTGAGCATCAGTGGAAGGAGAGGTCCTTGGTCCTGTAAAGGCTCAATAGAGGCCCCAGTGTGGGGAAATCGAGTGGGATTGATGGGAGTAAGTTTGGTGGAGGGCCTTATTCTTGGAGGCAGTGTGTGGGAGGATGGGTTGGGGGTTTTCGGAGAGGGGGAAAATCGGGAAGGGGTATAACATAAGAGGGCAGCTGCACATGAATTGACAGGTTGTTACAGCATGACCAAACTCCCTGCAAGCTTGAGCCAGACCAAATTCCTGCATGTAGAAGAGAGATGAATATGAAATCCTACCCCCAGAGCAGGAACTATTGGCAACTGATTGATGTTGGGAGAAGTGAGAGTTTTCTTTAAGAGCACTGCCCCTGATAGGTTAACTGCAATTCAGTTGAATGTCACACCTCCTTGGATATATGAGTATCACAAATTAGACTTAACATGTGAGGGGAAAAAGAGGACCCAAAGTTGAGTGTATAAGGAATAAAGATGGATAAGACTAGGTTGTCCTCTGACTCCTTAGTGCTAGGATTAGAGGCATGTATTAGAATATGTCCTTCAAGTTATCTTTACTACTATGGCCTTGTATTATTTTTTTTAATTTTTATTTTCTATATTCTATGTTTACATTCCAAAGGCTTTCCCCCCACCATATGTTCCATAATTCCTCTCCCCCCCCTGCTATTCCCCACTCATTCCCCGCCCCCACGATTTCTCTGTTCTGGGTCTACAATAAATACTGGATCCAATCTTTACAGGCCCAGGGTCCTCTCCTTTCTTCTTCTTTGGAGTCATTTGACTTGCTAATTGTGCCTTGAGTATTTAGGGCTTCTGGGCTCATTAATATGCACTTATCAGTGATTGCATTTCATGTGTATTCTTTTGTGATTGGGTTAGCTCACTTAGGATGATAGTTTCCAGATCTAACCATTTACCTACAAATTGCATGAGTTCATTATTTTTAATTGCTGAGTAGTACTCCATTGTATAAATATACCACATTTTCGGTATCCATTCCTCTTTTGAGGGGTATCTGGGCTCCTTCCAATTTCTGGCTATTATAAACAAGGCTACTATAAACATAGTGGAGCATGTGTCTTTATTGTATGCAGAGCCTCCAGTCTTGCTCATTTGCTAATGATTGCTTTGGAGATCTCTCTCTGCCCCTTCCCTCCCCTTCCCCTCTTCCTTTCCCTGCCCTTCCTCTTCCTCACCTCACGTCTCTCTGTAAGTATTTGTACACATTTCTGTGAAAATTGTGTTTGAGTTTTGATCAACATTGTATTGAACCTAGAAATTGCTTTTGGAGAAGCAGACATTTTCCCGATGTTTATTCTCACAAACCATTAACTTTGGTCAGTTTTTTCATCATCTAATGTCTATCAATTTCTTTTCTTCAGTGCTTTGAAGATGTTTTTGGAGCCTAACATGGATTTTTTTACCTGTAATTTCTCAGTAGTTTCTTCATTAGTACAGAAGAAAGCTATTGATATATATATATTTTAACTTTCATATCCTGTCATTTTCCTAAAAGGACTTATCAGGCTCAAGGAGCTTTTTGGAAGATCCTTTAAGGTTGCTTATATAGAGAGTATAATCTTTTTATAGGAATTCTTTTATTTTTTTCTCTGTGTTTGTATCAATTCTGTTTCCTTTTCTTGTCTTCTTGTGTTGGGAAGGATTTCAAGTACAATACTGAATAGGAATCTGGACAGTGGGCAGTCTTGTCTTACTCTTGATTTTGGTGGGGACTCTTGATTTTGGTGGGGATGCTTAGAATAGTCTTCATTATGATGATGTTGGCTACAGGTTTGTCACATGCTGCTTTTATTATGTTGATCCAGATTTCTCCTATCCTCAGTATCTTTAGTATCTTTTTAACATAAAGGGATCTTAAATTTTCCTAAGGTATTTAGTCCATTTAGTGAGATGAGAAATAATTTCTGTATTTGAGATCATTTATGATTTATATATGATGAATGATGCCTGCATTTCTGGAATGAGGCCAACTTGCTCGTGGATGATGATTTTTTGATGTGTTCTTTGGTTTGTAAGTATTTACTAAGGATTGCTTCGGAGATATCTCTCTCTCTCTCTCTCTCTCTCTCTCTCTCTCTCTCTCTCACTCTTCTTCCCCCTCTCTCTCCCCCTTCCCTTCTCCTCTTCCTCTTCCCCTCTCCTTCTCCCTGCCCCTTCCTTTTCCTCTCCTCAGGTCTCTCTGTATGTATTTGTACACATTTCTGAGAAAATTGTGTTTGAGTTTTGATCAACATTGTATTGAACCGAGAAATATTTACAAGGATAATGGGATGACTTTATCTTATTCTATCTCCAAAGGTTGTTACAAGAAGTGTAGTGCTCAATTCATAGAGAGTGTTTGGAAGTGTTCTTTTTCAATATTACAGAATAATATGAAAACATTTGTTTAAGTTCTCTAAATTTCTGGTAGAGTACTTCTGGACTTCATCTGAACAAGGACTTCTGTTATTTTGAGAGACTATTGTTACTGTGCCAATCCTCATTTGTTATATGTCTGTTCCCATTATTTACCTTCTATTAGTTAACTTTGGAAGGGCAAATATGTCAAGCAATTCACTTATTTCTTTATAGATTTTTCCAATTTGACAGTTTTTATATATGGTCTCATGAGTTCATGAATTTTGTTTGTATCTCCATTTTTACATCTTCCCTCCTACTAACTTCAGTCTTCTCCCCCATCTCTGATTTATCTTTTCAAAGTACCAAATCTTTTGACTAATTTTCTATAAAACCATTTAATTAAATTAATTTTACTTATTTATTTTGCATTTGTATGTGTCTGCATCTACATGTTTCCATGTCATAGTATGTGTGCTGAAGTCAGAGGACATCTGAGGAAAATAGGTTCTCTTCCTTCACTACAAGAGTCCTGGATATTGACTATATGTCCTTTGGCTTGTAGTAGGTGCCTTTATTCACTCTGGTGACTTGAATGTGAACACAGTCCAAAGGCTCGGATCATTGGAATAATTGTTTCCTAGTTGGTAGCACTGATTATGTAGATTTAGGAGGTATGGTCCTGGAGACAGGCTTTAAGAGTTGAAAGACTCACAGGTTTTTGTATTGGCTCTCTCGGATGCCTGTTTGTGGTATACATTGTGAAGTCTTTGCTTGATACCCAGTTGCCATGCTTGCCTACCATCATGCTTCCCTGTTGTAGTGATACTGTGTAGGTCCAAGTTCTGCCCTTCCCTTGGAGTGCTGGGTATGGCTGCTGGGGAGGTAAAATTCAGGGAGCTTCTTGTGCTTATCCCACCACACTGTGATTTAGGGAAGCACCAAGATGTCACTCAGGGAATGGGGAAATGCAGTCTAGAATGTGGCAGGTGAAAGTTGAGGTTCCCTGACTTCTGGAATGCAGAACCATACAGAGAGTTGAGGAACAAAGTGTCAGCGGTCCACTAACCATGATGAGGATGGGACTGGGTACTTCCAAACTCCTTGACATTACAGCCACCACTGAGTCATGAAGAGTTGAGAGCAGAGTTGGGGGGCCCATGCCCTGAGGATGGTGATCAATCCCAGAGTTGTGGGGAAGGAGCTTGGGAACTGTGGCTTAGCTCTTAGGTGATTGTCCTTAGCTTGGAGGTGGCTGGATGGAGGTGCAGAGAGGCCTTCTACAGGAGATTTAGTCTAAGGTTCTGTAGACAAAAGCCTTCTCCATGCTCCCCATGGTGGTTTCAATGGAAAAGACAGCCATTGGTTACAAACTGCTCATTGGTTGTTCATCATAGAAAATAGAGGCATACCAATGCTTCAGGTTAGACCAGAAATTAAATACCTTTTACAGGGAGGAATATTCAGGAAATGAATCTTATTGGCTAAATTCTCAGGATCCTAGTTTCCTGGGTCTCAGACCCACTCTAAATTATCAAGATTCCTGGCATGGTCCATTGTCTCTTAACACTCTGAAACCATAAGCAAAAATAAAACCTTTCTTCTACAAATTATATTGGTCATGTTTTTATCACAGCAACAGACAAGTAATAATATATTTGCTAAGCTACATTGATGGTTCTTTACAAACATATATCTTTAAAATTAAATTTATGTATTTATATATTGTGTATATGTGTGTGCACACCCAAGCCTTGGCACAGTTGTCAGTACATGTAAAGACATGTTTACACACACTACACATATACACACCACCACCACCACCACCACCACACAACACATTTCTCTTGCAATAGCATCTTGTGTTGATCAAACATGTTGTTTTCTTCATTTTTATCTCTAGATTTTTAAATTAACTGGGTCGACTAAAGAGGGAAGATACACTGTATGTCATTGTTATCACTTTGTGGTCCCAACTCTGAACTGTATGCTTGAAAGTAATGAAATGAATATTTCCAAAACAGGAAAGTATTTATTCTCTCTCTGCACCTGACTATGGATATGATATTGCTTAGAATATAAGGATACAGGGGATATGAATGGAGAAGTGAAATAATGTAGGCTTGGCTTCAACTGTGGAGGCAGGAGGGAGGACAATACAGAAGTAGAATGAGGGATGAGGGACAAATAACATTGGGGTTATTTGATAAATCTTCAGTGATTAATATTATTTTATATTTACCTGAAATTATGCACTAAATCTATAATTAAATATATAAAATTTTATATATACTAAATGAGAGATAATATTTAATATGTATATAAATATTTATATAATATATTTATATATAATAAATGTTAAAAGAACTTAGACCAATGAGGCTGACAGTGATCCTAAGAACCATACAGTAACAAAATTCCAGTATCAGGCATAGAAACCTACTTTTGAATGCTTGATCAGTATAGTGGAAGGTTCCTACCTCCAGATACTCAGATGTGAGTATATAACATGGACTAAATACAGAAACAAGGGAAGTATAAACTCTAGGTGGGGAGAGAGGCTTGGCAAAATAGTATACATTATATATATAGTCCTTGGATGCCTCTTAGAGTTTAAGAGTGGACCCCTACTGCTGAAGATGCCATAGCCTTAAGACACACAACTCAGATGTCTCCAGTTGGATCTGACCCAAAAGCCTCTTTCCTGTGCTTTAGATTCCATGGTGTTAGAAAATACTGTGCAAGCTTCAAAGAGTAAGAAAAGGCAATTAAACATCCTTATACATCTGCAACATCTATGAACCATAACTATGACCAGTAAGGCAAGAGAACACTCAGTGGCACTCACATTTTCATGGCAACCAAAAGCTATCTAATTGGATAAGAGGTAAATATGCCTAATATTGGTTTCTAGCCAGCTTCCTATGACTAAAAGTTAAAATATTTTTTTTATAGGTTTACAAAATAGTAAGATTTTGTAAGGCTGTTTCATATACCCTTAGTTTGAGTGATCATTTTATCCTACCATTTTTTCTTCTTTTTCTCCCCACATTTATACCCACTTAAAGTTTCTGCATTTTGTATTCCTCACTTCTATTTTCCTATCACATGTGTTTGATTCACTCTTCCTTAAAACATCAGTTTTTCTTCCCTTTTTAATAGTAATTTTCTAATTTCCTGACCTCTACAAATATTCAAATTTAGACACATTAGTCTAAGAATTTGAAATTAATATCTGCATATGAAAAAGGACATGAACCTGGTATCTAGATAGGCTCATATTATGTCACTCAGTATAATTATTTAGTTTCGCTAATTTTCCTGTAAATACCAACATTTGTGTTTTTATTTATATTTGATTAAGATTCTGTTTTGTATGTGTTCCTGTCCTAGTTAGCTTTAACTCTCAACTTGACACAGCCTAGAGTCATCTGAGAGGAGAGTCTTAAGTGAGGAACTGTCTAGATCAGACTGGCCAGTGGACATGTCTATGACAGATTTAGAATGGTGATGTTACCATTTCCCATGGTGGTCTTAGGAGATAAAAGAAAGCTAGCTAAACATGTGTCTGTGATTAAGCTAGCAAACACATATTCTCCTGTGATTTCTTTTTTTTATTTTTATGCGATTTTATTTTATTTTTATTTTTAATTAATACTTTCTATATTCTTTGTTTACATTCCAAATGATTTTCCCTTTCCTGGTTCCCCCCTCCCCATAAGTCCCATAAGCCCTCTTCCCTCAGCCCATTCCCCAATCAACCCCATCCCACTTTTCTGATCTGCTAATTCCCTACAATGCTACATCAAGCCTTTCCAGGACCAGGGCCCTCTTTTTCCATCTTCTTGGGAATGATTTGATGTGTGGGTTGCATCTTGGGTATTCACAGCTTCTGGGCTAATATCCACTTATCAGTGACTGCATTCCATGTGGTTCTTTTGTGAATGAGTTACCTCACTTAGAATGATATTTTCCAGTTTCAACCATTTGCCTAAGAATTTCATGAATTCATTGTTTTTAATTGCTGAGTAGTATTCCATTGTGTAAATATACCACATTTTCTGTATCCATTCCTCCATTGAGGGACATCTGGGTTTTTTCCAGCTTCTGGCTATTATAAATAAGGATGCTATGAAGTTAGTGGAGCATGTGTCCTTATTGCATGCCTGGGAATACTCTGGGTATGTGCCCAGGAGTGGTATAGCAGGGTCCTCCGGAAGTGTCATGCCCAGTTTTCTGAGGAACTGCCAGACTGATTTCCAGAGTGGTTGTACCATCTTGCAATCCCAGCAGCAGTGGAGGAGTGTTTCTCTGTCTCCACATCCTCGCCAACACCTGCTATCTCCTGAGTTTTTAATCTTAGCCATTCTGACTGGTGTGAGGTGAAATCTGTGATTTAGAATATATTTCCTTGGCTATGAGTAAGTCCCTTGATCAGAGATGATTCTATTTATAGCTTTAGGTTCCTGATTGAGTTCCTATCCTCACTTCTCAGTGAGGAACTGTAACATGTAAGGTGAAATCTATCCTTTCTTCAACTATGTTGCTATTGGTCATGCTGTTTTTCATAGAAACAAACTAAACAAAAATACTACAATTTTATTATCTACTCATAATTGATGGACATATAGGCTGCTTCCTTTTCTGAATAGTGTAATTTATAATTGTTAATCTTTGATCTCAAATTTACTGGATCTGGAACCAAATAAAAATATTCTCTGAGAGAACCTTTAAATTTTTTTCATTACTAGTTTAATTGAAGTAAAAATACCCACCATAAAATGAGGTGGCACCTTTAAGTGGATGGCAAAGATATATAAAGATCATAGGGAATATTGTTTTCTATTTTACTTGTTTGCTTTCTTAGCATACTGGTGAATTTACCTGCCCTGTTTTTTAATTCATGCCCTGTTGTTGCTACCACAGACAATGAGTGCTCTTGTTTCTCACTGATATGAGAACCCAGATATTTTTTAGCTTCCCAGTGTGGATTGAAGACCAGTCACTCTCCAGGAATCCTCTTGTCCTTTAATACCTGATTATGACTGCTGAAGCATCTAATCTTGTGGACTGAGCACCTTACTCAGGCTCATTAATGTGTTCACAGCCATGGTTGTGTACTCAGAACTTTTTTTATAAGCCAATCAAGTACACCCATTATTTTGGTATAGAATAGAGTTTATTCAGGGCAGAGGATGGGAGTTAATGGGGTAGTGGAGGCAGAGAAAGGGAGAGAGAGAGAGAGAGCGAGAGAGAGAGAGAGAGAGAGAGAGAGAGAGAGAAGAGAAGAGAAGAGAAGAGAAGAGAAGAGAAGAGAAGAGAAGAGAAGAGAAGAGAAGAGAAGTAGAGGAGTGGAGGCCAGCCATGACCTTGTGGAGAGAGGGGGGAGGGGAGGAGAGCCCAAGAGGGACAGAGAGGTGAGAGTGCCAAGAAGCAAGAGCGATGAGAGAGAGTGTAAACCCACTTTTAAATGATTTTATTTTCTATTTTTTGATAGCTTTATGCATCCATGGACTGTGGTTTGATCAAATTAACTTCATTTACCTTCTAACTTCATTTGCTATTTTTTAAAGTCACAAATAGTACTTTACAATAATTAGTTTATTCATTAAGGTATCATACATGTATTCATTGTCTTTTGATTTTATTTATCCTTATGTCTCCCTTCCAAATTTATATACTCCTTAAAACCACACACACGTGCATTCAGTCAAAGTCATGCTGCTTGTATGTACATGGGTGCATAGTCACCTATTGCAATATAGGCAACATACCAGTGGACAGACTCATGAAGAAAACTGATTCTCCCTTCTGCACAATCCATCAACTGCATTCTATTGCTTCTCTTTCTCTGTAGAACCTTATTACATGAATATGTCAATAATTATCAACACCTATCACTGTAAAAGGACACTAAATGTTTTTGGTATAAGACTATGAGTGGTACAGATGTATTGACTAAAAATTATACTTTTTTTGAGAAAGGTCTACACTGATATCCATAGTAGCTGTATTTTCAAACTACCACCAACAATGTTTTCCTTCATTTTCATTCTCACGAGCATTCCTTGATGTTTTTCTTAATAATAGCTATCCTGATTGCTATTACATGGAATCTCAAAGTAGTTTTATTTTTATATCCTTGATGGCTTAAAGATGTTGAATAGAATAAAAACATTTATTTACCATTTATATTTTTCATTTGAGAACTCTGTTCTATTGACCATTTTATTGGGTTGTTTGTTTCACTGATTTCTATTTTGAGTTATTGGTGTATATTACATGTGAAATTTCTATTAGGTTTATAGTTGGCAAACATTTTCTTCCATTGTGTTGCTACTACATCTTGCCACAACAACTTTTTTCTGTTCAAAGCACAAGGTCCTATTTGGCCATTGTTAGCCTTATTTCTTAAGTAACTGGTGTCCCAGCCATAGCAATATCCATACCTTAAAATACTATACACTTTTTATTCCATCATTTTCACAGGTTTAGGTGCTATGCTCAGGTCTTTCATTTATCTGGAGTAGATTTTTATATAGGCAGAGAGATAAGATCTAGTTTCACTCCTCTATATGCATGTACCACATTTTAAAATTGACTGTCTTTTTTCAAATGCATATTTCTTTTCTTTTTCTCGAAAATAAAGTGGATAGAATTCTGTGTACTTATAACTGAATCTTCTAATTTATTTTATTTCATTGCCAGTATCAACATTTTTCTTAATCACAAAGGCTCTATGATATTCCATAATAATCAGTCATGATATCAATAGGGGGTATTCTTTTTTCATAAGATTAATTTGCTTATTCCTTTGTTTTATGCTTTCTGCTTACTTTTGCATTGAATATTATTTTCTCTATTTATGTGAATAATGGAACTTGAATGTTATTTGGCATTACACTAAATCCATAGTATTATTTTGATAGGATCCTTTCCAATTTTAATATTTTCCTCAGTTTTCTCCAGTTTTATTTTTTAAGTTTACAGTTTTAAAAGATGGAGTCTCATGAATAGCATTGTTTTCTTAATGTTTTTCTTGGTGTCTTGATAATCAATATTAGAAGGCTAATATTTTAGTGTATTTCTTATACTTTCCCTTGTTGTTAAAATCTAACTTTATTCCACTGTCATTAGGTAAAATACAGGGAATAAATTCAATTCTCTTATCTTTGCTGAAAGTTACTTAAGTGTCTCAATACAGAATCCATTTTAGAGAAAATCCCAGGTGGTTAATAATAATATAAATCTACACCCACCGCCATTTGCACCAGGGAGCTGGGAGACTCCACAGCCTTCTGTGCATAGCCCACCAGGAGAGAGTAATCTCCCAGCAGCGCTTTCACTTCTGAGCACAGACTTGAGATCTCCACCTTCTCTCTGGAGGCGACCACCTAGGAGCACAAAGGGCCTAAGATCAGTGAAGCTGCTGAGATGGAAGTCTTCCCACCACCATTTACACCAGGGAGCCAGGAGACTCCACAGCCTTCTTTTTTTTTCATTGTTTTCATTTTCTATATTCTTTGTTTACATTCCAAATGCCTTCTCCTTTCCTGATTCCCCCCTCCCCATAAGTCCCATAAGCCCTCTTCCCTCTGCCCATTCCTCAATCATCCCCCTCCCATTTCTCTGTCCTGGTACTCCACTACAATGCTGGATCAAGACTTTCCAGGGCTAGGACCCTCTCCTTCCTTCTTCCTGGGAATCATTTGATATGTTAATTGTGTCTTGAGTATTCAGAGCTTCTAGGCTAATTAATATCCACTTATCAGTGACTGCATTCCATGTGTATTCTTTTCTGATTGGGTTACCTCACTTAGGATGATATTTTCCAGTTTCAACCATTTGCCTAAAAATTCCTGAATTCATTAATTGCTGAGTAGTATTCCATTGTGTAAATATACCACATTTTCTGTATCCATTCCTCCATTGAGGGGCATCTGTGTTCTTTCCAGCTTCTGGCTATTATAAATAAGGCTGCTATGAACATAGTGGAGCATGTGTTCTTATTGTATGCGGGGGAGAAATTAGAGAAATAACACCTTTCACAATAGCTACAAACAATATAAAGTGTTTTGGTGTGACTCTAACCAAACAAGTGAAAGATATGTATGACAAGAACTTCAGGTCTCTGAAGAAGGAAATTGAAGACATCAGAAAATGAAAAGACCTTCCATGCTTGTGGATTGGCAGAATTAATACAGTAAAAATGGACATCTTGCCAAAAGCAGTCTACAGATTCAATGCAATCCCTATCAAAATCCCCACTCAGTTCTTTATGGCGTTAGAAAGAGCAATTCTCAAATTTACCTGGAATAACAAAAAACCCAGGATAGCTAAAACTATTCTCAAGAGTAAAAGAACTTCTGGGGGAATCAGTATCCCGGACCTCAAGCAGTACTACAGAGCAGTTGTGTTAAAAACTGTATGGTATTGGTACCGTGACAGGCAGGTAGATCAATGGAATAGGATTGAAGACCCGGAATTGAACCCACATACCTATGGTCACTTGATCTTTGACAAAGGTGCTAAAACCATCCAGTGGAGAAAAAGATAGGCTTTTCAACAAATGGTGCTGGTTCAACTGGAGGTCAGCATGCAGAAGAATGCAAATAGATGCATTCTTATCTCCCTGTACTAAGCTCAACTTCAAGTGGATCAAGGACCTCCACATAAAATTTTCCATGAAATAGTCAATTTTAACATGTTTCTCTATATATTTCTTGAATTTTACCAGAAATATTTTCCATGTAAATCTTCAATGGTATCTGAAAATGTTTCTTTTTTTTTGAGTTTTTTTGATTTTTTTTATTGTATATATTCTATATTTACAATTCATTTCCCTTTTTCTGGTTCCCCACCCCCAAAGGTCCCACATGTCCTTTTCCCTCCCCCTGCTCCCGCATCCACCCCCTCCCACTTTACTGTTCTTGTACTCTCCCACAATGATGTTTTGGTCCATTCTAGCACCAATGTCCACTCCTTTCTTCTTGTGAGACATCACTTGATATGTGATTTGTGTCTTTGGTGTTCCAAGCTTCTAGGCTAATATCCACTTATCAGTGACTGTATACCATGGGTATTCTTTTGAGACTGGGTCACCTCACTTAGTATGACATTCTCCAGCTCCATCCATTTCTCTAAGAATTTCATGAATTCATTGTTTCTGATGGCTGAATAGTACTCCATTGTGTATATATACCACATATTTTGTATCCATTCCTCTGTTGAGGGACATCTGGGTTCTTTCCAGTTTCTGGCTATTATATATAAGGCTGCTATGAACGTAGTGGAGCATGTATCCTTATTGCATGCTGGTGAATCTTCTGGGTATATTCTCAGGAGTGGTATGGCTGGGTCCTCCGGAAGTATCACACCCAGTTTTCTGAGGAACCGCCATACTGATTTCCAGAGTGGTTGTACCAGCTTGCATTCCCACCAGCAGTGGAGGAGTGTTCCTCTTTCTCCACATCCTCGCCAACACCTGGTGTCTTCTGAGTTTTCTAATTCCACCTTCAATCAACTTAGAATTTTCTTTATACCTTTCAATTTATCTATATAATTTCCACGATAATCTTTAATTTTAACATGTTTTTCTATATATTTCTTCAATTTTATCAAAAATATTTTCCATGTAAATCTTCAAGTTTATCAGAAAATGTTTATAATTCCACTTTCAATCAACTTAGGAATACTTTTATACCTACCATCATTATATCTATATAAAATTTTCCATGATAATCTTCAATTCTAACATGTTTTTCTACATTTTTCTACAATTTTATCAGAAATATTTTCAATGTAAATCTTCAATGTTATCATAAATGTTTCTATCCCATATTTCAATCAATTTAGAAATGTTTTACATCTGTACACTTTACTGTTTAATTTTCCATGAAAATTGTCAATTTTAATGTGTTTATCTGAAATATTTTCCATGTAAATCTTCACTTTTATCATAAAGTGTTTTTACTTTGCTTTACTTCACTTTTCAATAAAAGAATTTTTTAAAAAAGAGGGAAGATACCTCCATAAAAAATATAATTCTACAATGTGTTTTGCATTTCATGTAAGCATTTTAAGTCAATTTGGCCTATTATGTCTTTTAATTTCAGTATTCTTTGTTTAACATTTTCTGAATTATCTATCTAATGTTGAGAATGGGAAATTGAAATCACCCAATATTAATGTGCTTAAATTAGCTTATAGTTTTATCCTTAGTAATATTTATTTAAAAAAATTAGGTCCAGATCAAACCATTTGCCTATAAATTGCATGAATTCATTATTTTTAATTGCTGAGTAGTATTCCATTGTATGTATGTATATATATATATATATATATATATATATATATATATATCACATTTTCTGTATCCATTCCTCCTTTGAGGGATATCTGGGCTCCTTCCAACTTCTGGCTATTATAAACAAGGCTGCTATAAACATAGTGGAGCATGTGTCTTTATTGTATGCAGGGGAATCCTCTGGGTATTATGCCCAGGGGTGGTATGCCAGGGTCCTCTGGAAGTGACATGCCCAATTTTCTGAGGAACCACCAGACTGATTTCCAGAGTGGTTGTACCATCTTACAATCCCACCAATAGTGGAGGGGTATTCCTTTTTCTTCACATCCTCACCAGCACATGTTGTCTCTTGAGCTTTTAATCTTAGCCATTCTGACTGGTGTGAGGTGGAATCTCAGGGTTGTTTTGATTTGCATTTCCCTGATGACTAATGATGTTGAACATCTCTTAAGGTGTTTCTTGGCCATCCCAATTTCTTCTGGTGAAAATTCTTTGTTTAGGTCTGTACCCCATTTTTTGATAGGGTTATTTGGTTCTTTGAGGAAAATATCATCCTAAGCGAGTTAACCCAATCACAAAAGAATACACATTAAATGCAATCACTGATAAGTGGATATTAATGCACCCAGAAGCCCTAAATACTCAAGGCACAATTAGCAAGTCAAATGATTCCTAGGAAGAAGAAAGGAGAGGACCCTGGTCCTGAAAAGATTGGATCCAGTTTTGCAGGAGAGTGCCAGAACAGAGAAATGGTGTTGGGGGGGGGATGATTGGGGAATAGTTGGGGGGAGAGAGGACTTATGGGACATATGGTGGGGGGAACTGGGAAAGGGGAAAGCCTTTGGAATGTAAACAAAAATATAGAATAAAAAATGAAAAAAATTAGGTTTGCCTCTATTTTATGTATTTCATAAAGTTTAAGAATACTAATATCTTTTAGGTATAGTTTTTCTCTTGGTCAGAATTAAGTTACCCTCTATATCTCATTGACTACATTTAATCTGACGTCTATTTTGAAGAAAGCTCCTGATTCCTAATTTAATATTCTGCTCTGTGTATTTTGATAGGAAATTGGGCCCATTAATATTCAGCTTTATTTTGAAAGCTTTACATTTTTTTAAATTTTCTATATTCTTTGTTTGCATTACAAACGCTTTCCCCTTTCCCAGTTACCCCCTCACCATATGACCCATAAGTCCTCTTCCCTCTGTCCATTCCCCAATCACCCCCCCATTTCTTTGTTTTAGTACTCCCCTACAATATTGGATCAAGTCCTTTCAGGACCAGGGCCCTCTCCTCCCTTCTTCTTGGGAATCATATGATTTGCTAATTGTGTCTTGAGTATTCAGAGCTTCTGCACTAATTAATATCCACTTATCAGTGATTGCATTTCATGTGTATTCTTTTGTGATTGGGTTACCTCACTTAGGATGATATTTTCCAGTTCCAACCATTTGCCCGAAAACTTTACATTTATATCCGTCATTTCATTAAATTGTTAATCCTGTGCATTTCTTAGTACTCTTTTTTTTTTCTAAACAACTATGTATCATTTAATTTTTCCTGTAGCTGCTTGGATTTGTTTAAATCTTTCACTTTATTCTGATGTTTTCCAAGGGGTAACTTGGTGACCATAAATTCTTTTGTTTTCATAATTGGAAATTACTTTTTGGAATTCTGTGCTATTCCACTGCCTAAATGGGCATCATTCTCCTTATATTTGGGAAATTTCTAATATGATTTTCTTGAAACTATTTTCTGTGCCTTCAACATAAACTTCTCCTTCTATTCCCAAATTTTTTCTTTTAAATTTTCTATATTCTTTGTTTCCATTCCAAATGATTTCCCCTTTCCCAGTTCCCCCCTCCCCATAAGTCCCATAAGCCCTCTTCTCTCCACCCATTCCCCAAACAACCCCCTCCCACTTCTCTGTCCTGGTAATCCCCTACATTGCTGCATCAAGCATTTCCAGGACCAGGGCTCTCTCCTTCCATCTTCTTGGGAATGATTTGATACATTAATTGTGTCTTGGGTATTCAGAGCTTGTGGGCTAATATCCACTTAACAGTGACTGCATTCCATGTGTGTTCTTTTGTGAATGGGTTACCTCACTTAGAATGATATTTTCCAGATCCAACCATTTGCCTGAGAATTTCATGAATTCATTGTTTTTAATTGCTGAGTAGTATTCCATTGTGTAAATATATCACATTTTCTGTATCCATTCCTCCCTTGAGGGACATCTGGATTCTTTCCAGCTTCTGGATATTTATTGATTTTATTGATTTTTTTCTTTTCCATGTTGTTGCAGGAAATATTTAAAAAAAAAAAACCAACCCACCAACTCTCTTGACCCCACTGTGCTATCTCTCCAGTAGTCCTGCTGGCTTGCCAACTCTCCAACCTACACCATGCCATCTCTCTGGTGGAGATCCTAAATACCTTTCACTTCCACACAATGCCCCTCCCACCTCACATCTGCCACCTCATCACCTAATTACCCAGTAGAATCAAGATACTTAAGGCTTTATTAACCAATCAAATATTTGTATAAATAATATCACAATTTACAAGACATCAATACAATAATTTTAGAGGCATTTGATAATGATAAAAACTTTTTCCTAACATTTCTTTATTATTATTATTATTATTATTATTATTATTATTATTATTAACTCTATATTCTTTGTTTACATTCCAAAGACTTTCCCCTTTCCCAGTTACCCCCTCACCATATGTCCCATAAGTTCTCTCCCTCCCCACCTATTCCCCATTCATCCCCCCCCCACCATTTCTCTGTTCTGGTATTCTACTCCAAAACTTGATCCAATCTTTTCAGGACCAGGGTCGTCTCCTTCCTTTTTCTTGGGATTCATTTGACTTGCTAATTGTGCCTTGAGTATTCAGAGCTTCTGGGCTCATTAATATCCACTTATTAGTGATTGCATTTCATGTGTATTCTTTTGTGATTGGGTTAACTCGCTTAAGATGATATTTTCCAGATCTAACCATTTGCCTACAAATTGCATGAGTTCATTATTTTTAATTGCTGAGTAGTATTACATTGTGTAAATATACCACATTTTCTGTATCCATTCCTCCTTTGAAGGACATCTGGGCTCCTTCCAACTTCTGGCTATTATAAATAAGGCTGCTATGAACATAGTGGAGCATGTGTCTTTACTGTATGCAGGGGAATCCTCTGGGTATATGCCCAGGAGTGGTATGACAGGTTCCTCTGGAAGTGTCATGCCCAATTTTCTGAGAAACGACCAGAGTGATTTCCAGAGCGGTTGTACCATCTTGCAATCCCACTAACAGTGGAGGACTATTCCTCTTTCTCCACATCCTCTCCAGCACCTGTTGTCTCCTGAGTTTTTAATCTTAGCCATTCTGACTGGTGTGAGGTTTCCCAACATTTCTAACCTTGTGAAAATTTAGCTTCTTGTGGTTGGTAATTGCTAAGAGGTTTCACATCCATGGCCATGGTTCTTTTCCCTTCTGGGAGTCTCCCTCTCTCTAAAACTTTTAGCTTTTGCCCCCTTTTCCCTGTCCAATCACAGACCTTCTCTGCACTAATGTAATTGGACAGGGAAAATCCTGTGACACTATGTATCCCAAGCATCATGCATGTCTTAGTTAGGGTTTTACTGCTGTGAACAGACACCATGACCAATGCAAATTTTATAAAAGACAACATTTAATTGGGGTTAGTTTACAGGCTCAGAGGTTCAGTGCATTGTCATCAAGGCAGAAAGATGGCAGCCTCCAGGCAGGCATGGTACAGGAGGAGCTGAGAGTTCTACATCTTCATCTGAAGGCTGCTAGTAGAAGACTGACCTCCAGGCAACTAGGGTGAAGGTCTTAAGCCCACACACACAGTGACACACCTACTCCAACAAGGCCACACCTCCTAATAGTGCCACTCCCTGGGAAAAGCATATACAAACCATCACATTCCACTCCCTGGCCCCCATAGGCTTGTTCAAACATGAGTCTATGGGGGCCATACTTAAACATAGCATAATGCAAAATACATTTAGTCCAACTTCAAAAGTCCCTGTAGTCTATAGCAGTCTCAACAGTGTTAAAAGTCCAAAGTTCAAGGTCCCTTTTGAGATTCATCCAATCACTTAAATGTAATCCCCCAAGCAAGACAGGAAACCAGCTGGGAAAAGTCCAAACTCTACATCTCCATGTCTAATGGCAAAGCAGTCTTCAGATATTCAACTCCTTTTTCATCGTTGTTGACTGAAACAAGGTTCTTTCTCCTGGACTTGTTCTATTCCCTGTTAGCAGCTTTCCTTGGGAGGCATCCTGTGGCTTTGGCATCTTTAACATCTTGGGTACCCCAAGTCAATTTCATATTCACAGCTTCTTGTTCCAATGTGTGAGATCCATACATGATCTTCTGTGTATTTCCAAAGAGCTGGTGTTACTTCTTCAGCTCTGCCCTTTGTAACACTCTAAGTTCAGATTGATCCACTCCACTGCCACTGCTGTTCTTGGTGGTCATCCTGTGGTACTGGCATCTCCAATAGGCTAGGGTCTTCCACTGCAACTATGCTTCATCAAAGCCTCTCATAGGCTCTCTTATAGTACCAAGCCTCAACTCCTTTGCATGACCCCTTCAGTCCTGGGCTGTCAATTACAACTGAGGGTACACTTTCACCAATGGCCTTCCATAGCCTCTCACAGTACCAAGCCTCAGCTGTTCTTCATGATGCCTTCATGCCTTCAAAACCAGTACCACCTGGATGATTCTTACACGTTACCACGTACAGCTGCAGCATGAGGAACATTTGGCTATCTCAGGAATACAGCTTTTTTGTGCTCAGAAAACACTTCCCATATTTCACCTCAGTGATGCTGGTCTTTTCTTAATCACCACTAATTTCTTAGCTCCAGCTAACCAGAATCAATTGTTTCAGTAGTCTCCTTCTCCTCTTGAATATAAAGCCAGAGACACATGGCCGAAGCTGCTGAGTTCTGCTGCTTGCAGGAGCTGGAACAGTGGCCCCCTTGTTCTATTACATTATCACTAGCTTCCTTTTTCCCAGCTCCTTCACTGCCTAAGTTGGCTGTCCTGAATCTTGCTCCTTAGACTGACCTTGAACTCAAGAGATCTGCATGCCTGTCTCCTAAGCACTGGGATTAAAGGTGTGGTCCACCAAGCCTGGATTAAACTTTTTCTTCACCTAGAATTTGCTCTGTTCTAGGCTGGCCTTGAACTTAAGATCTGCTTATCTTTGCCTCCTGGGATTAAAGGCTTGTATGACCATGCCTGGACCTAAAGTTAACTGGGTGAATCTTGCCCCCAAGATTAGCACTCCTTTAATTCAATTTAATATCCTTGAATTCAGCTCCATTTCAATTCCTGGAGTCCCTTTAATACTCAATCTATATATTTTGTACTTTTCTTTTCTCATCTTGCTATGTTTGTTCAAAATTCTCTTCATCAGACTTAACCAGAGAACAAAGTCTTTGTTGGGCTTTTTTGAGACTCCCCTTGCAGATGCAATTAATATAAATCTCTTTACCTTAGTCCTAGGTGGTCTCTTAAGACAATGGCAAAAAGCGGCCATGTTCTTTACCAAAACATCACAAAAACAGTCTCTCAGCCACGTATTAAAGTTCTTCTCCACTGAAACCTCTTGGGCTGTCAGGCCTACATAGTTAAAATGACCCTCAGCACCACTGTCTTCCATATTCCTACTAGTCTGGCCCATTAAGTCCCACTTAAAGAATTCTGTGGCTTTCCAAATCCAAAGTTGAAAAATCCACATTCTTCTGAACAAAAGCATGGTCAGGCCTATCACAGCAATACCCCAGTCCCTGGTACCAACTTCTTAGTTAGGTTTTCACTGCTGTGAACAGACACCATGACCAATGCAAGTTTTATAAAAGACAACATTTAATTGGGGTTGGCTTACAGGCTCAGAGGGTCAGTCCATTGTCATCAAGGCAGAAACATGGCAGCCTCCAGGCAGGCATGGTACAGGAGGAGCTGAGAGTTCTACATCTTCATCTGAAGGCTGCTAGTGGAAGACTGACTTCCAGGCAACTAGGGTGAAGGTCTTAAGCCCACACCCATAGTGACACACCTACTCCAACAAGGCCACGCCTCCTAATAGTGCCACTCCCTGGGAAAAGCATATACAAATCATCACAATGCATATTCCTTTTTTATGTTCTTTAGAGATTTATCACTGATCTTTACTAAGTGACCCTGCTCCTCTATTTTGACTTCCAGCCCTGACATCATTTCCTTCTCCAGCTACATTCTATTGGTGAGGTTTTCCATTTCCATTACTGTTTCAGTTTGTTATTCTTCAGTATGCCTATGTACTTATGTAATTTTATTTTCCTATAGTGAATTTAATTCCTTATCTCATAAAGGTATAAACCTTCTAAAATTCACAGAAAACATGTAAAATATTAAATATCCAAAGTAATTCTAAACAGGAAGAGTTATTCTGGATATATTATATTACATGATCTCAAATTATGCATTAGAGACACAAAATATTCTCCAAAACTCCTTTGTGAAATTGGAACAAGGACAAGCAAATCAGTATAATAAGACAGGGACTAGATATAAGGCCATACAAATGGAATCACCTGATTTTTGACAAACTTGTTTAAAAACACACACAGGGAAATGACAACCTCTTTAACAAGTGGTAATAGGGAAATGAATATATGAATGTAGAAAAATAAACCCAGGTCCATTTCTTTCATGCCACACAAAATAAGATGAAAATTTTTCTAAGTACTAAAAAATAGACAAACTAGTACAAGGCACAATATTTTAGTTGGGTTCATTATTTTTTGATCAATTTAACACAAGCAAAAATTACCTAGATGAAAGTAAACCTCAGTTGAAGACTGATCTCTATCATATTGGTCTGTGATCCTGTCTTGGGGGTCACATTTTCTTGATTGTTAGTTGATGTAAGAGGGCCCAGCCCATTGTGGGAATCATGAGTGGTGCTATGACTGAATAGATAGATGCTGCTGGGCTGCATATGAAAGGTAAATGAGTATGACGTAACACAGGCAATAACTATATATTCAGAGAAGAGAGTGCTGAAAGCTGTCGGAGAATAAACTTAAGTCACATAGAGAGGAAAACCCATAAACATAACAACTAAATCCATAATATAAACATTAAAATACAGAATATTCTGGAACAATATATGCCAAATTCTAAAATGCCACAAATGGCATCCCATAATATTATACCCAGCAAAACTATCTGCTGTATTTGACGATGGAATAAGAAACTTTCATTGACTCAAACTAAAAGAATGTATGATATGGGCCAAGACCAGCTGCCCTGTGCAGCCTGCTATCCCAGGGAGACCTCCATTGTCCCACCACCTCTCCTTCACATTCACCATACTCCTCAACTGCATAGGTAATCTTCCCTCCTCCCACCCATCTTCCCTGTTTTCTGAGTGGTCTGTTCCAAGCCAAGGTGCCCTGAGCGGCCTGCTATCCCAGAAAGACCTAAAGTTTATTGCCACATTCCTATCTACTTTCATAGGACCTGGGACTCCTGAACCATACAGAGCTGCAGGACTGGAACCATACATCCCAAGGATATCCATCAGAGGCCTGCCATACCAGAACCATTGAGGTTCACCCCCTCCCAATATCTACTACAAAAAGAACATCCAGGGACTCAATTCCTTAATAACAAGACAAAGGGTAACAGAGTGGATATGAAAACAGTATCCACAATTAAGCAGCATACAAGACACACATTTCAACAATAAATGAAGGTGTGATGACTGCAACACAATGTACAACTAAGAACACAAACAGGAAAATAAGAACAAAAAATGAAACAATTAAAATCACCATATTATTTCCAATAAAACTTTCTTTTTTAAAAAAATATTTTGGTTGGTGGTTTATTCTCTGGGAGCTCTGGGGGTCTGGCTAGTTTATATTGCTGTTCTACTTATGGGGTTGCAAAGACTTTCAGTTCATTCACTCCTTTCTTTAACTCCTGTACTGGGGACCCTGTGATCAGTCCAATGGTTGACTGCAGGCATCCACCTCTGTATTTATCAGGCTCCTGTCAGCAAGCACTTTTTGGCATCTTCAATAGTGTCTGAGTTTGGTGTCTCTATATGGGATGGATCCCCAGGTGGGGCAGTCTCTGGATAGCCTTTTCTTCAGTCTCTGCTCCACAAATATCCAATACAAAAATGGAAAATAACAAAAAACATTGTTTATTTTTTATTTACATTTCAAATATTGTCCCCCTTCCTGATTTCCCCTCCATAAGACCCCTATTAATTTCCCCTTTCCCATGCTTCTGTGAGGGTGCTCCTCTAACCCCTACCACCTTTCTGATCTAACATTTCCCTATACTGGGCTTGGGACATCTAGCCTTCACTGGAGGGCCTCCCCTCCCATTGATGCCAGATAGGGCCATCCTCTGCTACACATGCCGCTGGACCCATGAGTCCCTCCATGTGTATTCTTTGGTTAGTGGTTTAGTCCCTGGGAGCTCTGGGGGTGAGAGTGGATTTCTGGTTGGTTGATATTGTTTATTCTTCCTATTGGGTCACAAATCCATTCAGCTCCTTCAGTCCTTCCCTTAGTTCCTCCAGCAGGATCCTTATGCTTAGTCCAATAGTTAGCTGCAAGCATCTGCATCTGTATTTCTCAGGCTATGGCTCAGCCTCTCAGAAGACAGCCATATCAGGATCCTTCCAGCAAGCACTTCTTAGCATCCACGACAGTGTCTGGGTTTGGTGTCTGAAGATGAGATTGATCCTCAGGTGGGGCAATCTCTGAATGGCCTTTCTTTCAGTCTCTGCTCCACTCATTGTCCCTGTATTTACTTTAGAAAGGAGCAATCCTGGGTTAATATTTTGGAGATGAGTAGGTGGCCTCCATCTCTCAACAGGGAGCCTTGCCTAACCTCCGGATATGATATGATATGATATGATATGATATGATATGATA
This sequence comes from Apodemus agrarius, assembly GCA_964023405.1. Classification (NCBI taxonomy): domain Eukaryota; kingdom Metazoa; phylum Chordata; class Mammalia; order Rodentia; family Muridae; genus Apodemus; species Apodemus agrarius. The sequence goes on along the minus strand of OZ030010.1, from coordinate 60,281,500 downwards.
TGATATGATATGATATATATATGTATATATATACATATATATATATACATATATATGTGTGTGTGTGTGTGTATTTTTTAATTTTCTATATTCTTTGTTTACCTTCCAAATGATTTCCTCTTTCCCAGTTCCCCCCTCCCCATAAGTACCATAAGTCCTCTTCCCTCTGCCCATCCCCCAATCAACCCCCTCCCACTTCTCTGTGCTGGTAATCCCCTACATTGCTGCATAAAGCTTTTCCAGGACCAGGAAGAAAGGGCCCTCTCCTTCCTTCTTCTTGGGAATCATTTGATATGTGAATTGTGTCTTGGGTATTCAGAGCTACAGGTTCTCTCTCCTCTTTGTAGGGTATTTCAGCTAATGTCATCCCTGTTGGGTCCTGAGATCCTCTTGCCTTCCTGGCATCTGGGACTTTCTTGTGGCTATCCCCAGTTCCCCATCCTCCATTGCTATGCACCTCTGTTCAATTTCCTGACCCTCTGTACATTTACTCTGTCTCCTCCCACACTTGATCCTGCTCCCTTTTCTCCCTTCCTCCCTTCTCTTCCTCCCAAGTCCCTCCCACCTTGACCTCCAGTGATTATTTTGTTCCCCCTTCTATGTAGTACTAAAGCATCCACACTTTTGTCTTCTTTCTTCTTGAGCTTCATATGACCTGTGAGTTGTACCATGGGAATTCTGATGTTTTTTCCTAATAGCCACTTATCAGTGAGTGCATATCATGTATGTTCTTTTGTGATTGGGTTACCACACTTAGGATGATATTGTCTAGATACATCCATTTGCCTAAGAATTTCATGAAGTCATTTGTTTTTTTGTTTGTTTTTTTTTTTTGGTATTTTTGAGACAAGGTTTCTCTATAGTCCTGGCTGTCCTGGAACTCACTCTGTAGGCCAGGCTGGCCATGAACTCAGAAATCTTCCTGCCTCTGCCTCCCAAGTGCTGGGATTAAAGGCGTGTGCCACCACCAACCAGCAGTCATTGTTTTTAATAGCTGAGTAGTACTCAATTGTGTAAATATACCACATTTTCTGCATTCATTCCTCTGTTGAGGGACATCTGGGTGGTTTCCATCTTCTGGCTATTATAAATAAGGCTGCTATGAACATAGCGGAGCAAGTGTCCTTGTTTTATGTTGGAGCATAATTGGGGCATATGACATATAATTGGGGTTGGCTTATAGTTTCAGAGGTTCAGTCCATTATCTTTAAGCTGGGAACATGGCACCATCTTGGCTGAAGTGGGGCTAAAGAAGCTGAGAGTTCCAACTCTTGTTGCCTAGGCAGCTAGGAGAAGCCAGTAAAATTTTCAGTATTAATGGCATAGACCTCTAATCAAAAACCAGAAGCTAGCTGAAATGAACGAAGACAAAACTCATCCTTTTGTTGTCCAAAATAAACATTTATTTAAAGATAGGCAATGTCTTAACATGAAAGATTAGAAAAAATATTTTAGAAAATGGGACCATGGAGCAAGCAGATGCTGCTGTCCTAATATGTGACAAAATGTATGTCAAACTAAAATATATCAGAAATGGTAAAGGCAGACATCTCATTCTAATCAAGGAAACAGCTAAGTAAGAAATCATTACTGTCATATATGACCAAATTCTGGGACTTAATTACAAAAGTATGATAGTAAAATTAAAGATATACGTTATCCAGCTCAATAATAGTAGGTAATATTAATAGCCTATATTTATTAATAGGCCATATGAGGAAAATTATCAAAATAATCAGCATTAAATAGCACACACAATAAATACACATCAAATGAGTATAGCTGATATCTACAGAATATTCTATTTAAACACTAGAAAAAAAACACATTCTCACCAGCAAGTTTATTTTCTAAAATAGACTACTTAGTGGGGCATAATGCAAGTCTTAATTCAGACAAATCATAAATTCTATTTTCTAGTTGACCACAATGCAATAAAAATTATAAAAATCAGTAAAGGACTCTAGTTATTACAAAAGCTCATGGAGATTAAACAATATATTATTAAGTGATGAGTGGGTCAACAAACTTATCAAGAAAAATATTCCTTCCTGGAACTAAGTGATAATTTAAACACAACAGAATA